>JARWKJ010000004.1:25207982-26426554 GCA_029959095.1 Rhinichthys osculus | reverse complement strand
AAAATCTGTGTGTAACTTTAAGGGAGGTCACTACCAAACACCTTTTTTCTGCAATTAAGCAAACTTTGTTGGGTGTAATTCCATAACATTTTGTTTGTATGTGTGTAGAACTGTTCAGAACACTGCTAGGTAACCATGTGCTGGTTATCATCTTTGAACTAGGCTCAAAAGTATCTTAAATTGTCACTACCGAAACAGTCACTACCGAAACATGTAGTGAAGTTTCGGTTGTGACATCATGTTTTCTTGAGTGTTATTCGATAAAATTTAGTTTGTGTGTGTGTACAACTATCCAGAACTGTGCTAGTTAACCATGTGATGGTTATCTTTGAACTAGGCTCAAAAGTATCTTAAATTGTCACTACCGAAACAGTCATGACCGAAACATGCCATCATTGTTCTGGTAGTGACAAAAGGGAACAAATAATCATTTATTTGGGGGAAATAAACAAAATTTTTGTACAGTTATGCAAATCATTAGTATCTTAGCATGTTTTAGTATGCGAGTTAAAATTCTGTAATGTGATGTGGTCGCTACCAAAACATTACTGTCACTGTTTTGTCTAAAATAAAGTATACTGAATTATCAACTGAAGATGTTATTATAGTGTTTGATTCAATGTATATTCAAACTAATGAATCTTTAACTTTGAAATCCATATGATTAACTTAATGCCTTTTACAAAGAAAGATTGGGTTCAAAATACAACTAATCTTATAAATTACACTTGAAATATTGTTAAAATTGTAATTGTTATTGATTTACCTGTGAAAACTTTTTTTTTTAAAATAGCAAAAAATATATTTACAAGGTAGATGTAAACAAAATATTAATAGGTTGTAGCGTCTGGACCAATCAGACACACACAAATTATTCATTATATTTAATTAATTATCCAGCAAACTCACTCTCCCAACAAAGGTCTGTTGAACTTTCCCCAAAACTAACATCACAAATGAAGCCTACCCACTGGCAGAACCTGGTGTCCTGTTGCAGGACACATTAAGACTGATAACAAGTTTTACGACCCCAAAGGAATTTCCAGAGAGTTGTGACTTGAGAAATGCATAAACATGTATCTAATTTTCCCATCTCATGATTTTCCTTTATTTTGTTTATGTTGGCGTATGTTTTCTTGTAAACTCTAATGGGTTAATGTTTCAGACTATGGTTAACCAAAATCATGTGTGGCATGTTTGTCTCTATAAACTCCCATCTTCGTTCCCCATTTGTTAATTTACATTATATTTTGCTAACTTTATGACGCATTAGTATTATAAGAATCTTGAAGATTCTTTTCTTAAAGCTGCCGTCGGCAAATTTTTTTTGATCACACTCAGTGAAATCGACACTATAATCCGACAGAACAACATAAATAAAGCGTGTTATTTGTTTTGCAAAAATCCACAGCTCCCGGATCATCGGGTCAAATCAGCGCAGGGGGTGTGAGATCTGACTGTCAATCACAGATCGGGCACACGCCACCCCTCGCGCACGTTACAATCACATGCACACGCCTGAAGTTCGCGCAGTAACGAAGAGTGATGGCGGATGTATCTCGGTTTCAAAACACTAACAAATCAAGTAAGCTCATTTAGAGTATAAATGACGTTAGCAATTGCAATCTATCGGTAGATTAGCCAGGGCAGCATACCTCCAAATACTCCATGGTGTTGATGGATGCTGATGAGACGGGCACGTTCACAGATAACCTGGTGCACACGCACTGACGAGCACAAACTCGGTGGGAGGGTATCCGTTGATAGTGGGGGAGGGGCATGAGAGTTGTAAACATTAAAAATTTTGCCTAAGTCCACTCAATCTGACAGACTTGCCGACTGCAGCTTTAAACACCCAATAAAATTACACATTCAAATGCCCTGCTACAACACAATGGGTCGTAAAAATTTATCTCCAAAGGGACCGCTTCGTATTGGCTCACGCACCTCCAGAGGGTGTGACATCTTCACGCTTTAAAAATCACTGATCACAAGATTAGCTCTCTTGTCCTTTTTGCTCTCTTACTCTCTTGGTCCTTCCTGAGAAGTCCTAATGTGGAGATGATGCTGAACTTAAGTTCCCCAAGGACCCCCAAGCTTGCGCCAGGCTGCGGCCTTGTCTTTCCATCCACCAAAGATCCTCTGACTCCCACTGGTTCTCTCTCATCAAGACCACATCAGCAAAGATCAACTGGAGCCTCAACAAATTGCATCAGGACAGTTTAATTCAAATGGGCGAAACATGCAAGTATCAAACTTAGTCTCATTATTTAATACATTAAGTACCCTTAACCCTTTTTAAGAAGGGCGTGTTAGAACTAAACTGATGGTTTGCTCAGGCTGTTGATCTGCTGAACTTGAAACAATGCTATAACTTCTTGCTTTCCTGTATTCTGCTTCAGCTCTCTTTCCCTTGGTTAACTGTATGCATGTATGTATGTGTATGTTAGAGTAGTTTAAATCTTTAGTCTAGTTAATAAAGTCTTGTTCATATCACACGTAAAGCTGTCAGTGTCTCAAGCTCAAATCTGGAGTCACTAATCATAGATCTTGACTACTTGCTCTTAGTAGTACTTAGTAAGAAAGACATTTCCCATACCCCGGAAATGTACATTTCTATTAATCAATTAATAACCAATATTAAGTGTTCACGGGATGAACCGAGTAATTGGTTGTAATGTTAATGTAGCTACATCAAGTTAACCCGATTAACTGATCCAAATATTTATAATCAATTATAACAAGTTATGATTGATTATTAATTTTTCATAGAGCTAATTTGTCTACAAGGTAAATTTGCTATAAGCAGTGTTGTGCCTGAACGGGTTCATATTTTGAGCGAAAGTGAACTGAACATACTATATTACTGCCTGATGAACGATACTGTGAACTCGTTCATTCTGGTGTCTGTGAACGCACGCTCGCTCAGTTTAACTTCGTTCAATAGGGTGCCAGATTTCTATAGAGCCTTCAGACGAAAACCCGGCTAAAACACACCGTGAACAGGCCTTAAAGAGCATATTGCAGGTAAAAAAAAAAAAAATCTAAATTTATATATAACCTTGTATGAAAATACCATATGAAAAGTTAATGCAGGATTTAAAATGTTTTAAAACGACATAAGTGCACTAATTTAGTAGATAAATTGAGTGTTTCTTGAACTGCTCATAAAAACGGCTTTTTTTTCAACATTGCGTCATTTTACGTCACGCCAGGGAGCCTCAGCCTCAGCTCAGTGCAGAGTAGGCTGGTATTCAGTGAGAGATCGGTCGTGAGTCAGTGTGTTTTAGGTAGTTTTTGTATTTCAATTTATCATCGTCATGGTAAATTATTGTGTTTGTGGAGGTTGCAAAAACTCCGGCCTGTCAGGACATCGAGTCCACAGGTTTCCATAACAAGAAAAAAGACGGTGCTGTATATCTTTCGTGCCTGGTGTGGTTTGTGCAGGTGAAGAGACGGGATTTCTCTTCCGCATCGGCTTCGAGAAACGCGGTCGTGTGTAGCTTTCACTTCAGATCGGAGGATTATCATCCCGGCGATATGATGGAGTCTCCCGCCCGTTACGTCACGCCCGCCATGTCCATTTTCAGACGCGGAAGTAAAATTTTCTCACAAAAACGACTCCAGAAGCTTCTGTAGCGTATTTATAAGAATATTTTTAAAGAAAATCTAGTTCCTACATTATTTTTCTATACATTGACTCGTTGGGTCCTCTAACCTGCAATATGCCCTTTAATATGTAGCGAAAAAACACCCAATCTGGCAACACCAGACAGCAGTGTCGCACCGCCGCATGCGTCATCAAAACAAAATGCAGCATGAGCTCGACAAAGTATCGAGGAGGCGTCGTATGATCATTTAGACGAGTTTTATGACAAGGTCGGTGAGGATGGGAAAAATCTTACATTTCTGTGCAAACTTTGCCCGCCGATAAAATAATTGCTGTCTCTGGCAATAAAAAAAAAAAAAAGCTCGTAGCAATATATGGAAAAAAGAACTATGAACTAGTTCATTTTTTGGAACTGTGAACTTAGTTCAAAATTTTGAAGTATGAACTATGAACTGAACTAGTTCATTTTAAAATTTGTGAACTGAACTTTGAACTAGTTATGTAGAAAGTGAACTTTCCCAACTCTGGCTATAAGCCTTCTTATTAAATTATTTATTATTGTGTTTCGGTAGTGACAAATTTTGGGAGAGGAAAAATATTCCAAAACTTTCTGAAAATACAATATGATAATTAACTGCACAATTACTAGAAATGTGTACCTTGGATATTATGCAATTTGCATACATACAAAATTTGTGGAAAAAGACACCTTTTTTTCAAGACGTTTACAACTCTAACTTTGAACCAATTCTGTAGAATGGCCCATATAGATCCGGGTCGCTAAAGACCCAAATATGTAATAATGATTGGTGAAACATTCATACATTTAAGGGTTAAATAGAAGCAGCAGTGAAGCTTGCCATTTACACTGCTTTTGCTGCAGCAGTATTTACAATATTGGTGGAGAATACAGCAGTATATGTTATTGAATCTCATTTCTAACTTCTAAGTCGTAAAACTGCAATTATGAAAAGAAATTCTGATATATAAAGTTACAAAGAGGCAAAATTCCAAGTCTCAACCGCAGAATTGAAATCCGTCCTTAAAACATACCATAACTTCTTGTTTTATTCTATTTAACTCTTATGCGACAATGGGCAAATAAATTGTTGTAGTTTGTAAGTTATCATACTGTACACCCTTTTAAACAAAGTTTGCACACCTATTCCTTACAAGGTGTGGGTGTAATTATTTGTTTTTGATGGGGCGCCTCAAGTAGCTGGTGCCCCGGGGCCTCACAGGACCATAATTCATCCTTGGGGCCACTGTATATGTAGGGGGTTAGATAGATTTAACTCCCCACAGAAGGTAATGCTGGCTTCAGAACATTTTCCAGAGATGAGTTACACTGAGGACATAATGTGAAAGTAATACCTGTGAAAAGTGTGATAGAATAGGATGGAGAGGGTGAGCTAAGGGAAAGACAGACTGTAACAAAATGTGTCCAGACATAGAATAGCCAGTGGTTACAGTAAAATTGTTTTATTGTATTGGGGATTTGAGAGAAATGCCTACACCTGCTGGCGGTGATTAGATGCTCTGCTTACTATAGTGGTTCAATGATGTCAACCCTTCCTTTTCTTTGTCTCTCAATACTTCTAAATTAAGGGCACTTCACACAGAACTCATTTTTGCATTCCACAGCACTACTTCTCCAAGGTTTTTCAATGTAAACATGAGCTAGACAGACGTGCTTGACCACTGCGCTTCCCAATTGTATCTTTTGCAGTATCTCGCAAGTTCAAACTCAAGTTTTTTTTTCATTCCACTTCCCATCATTTTTTAAACTCATTTGATAACCTAAACATTAGGTCATGATCTATACAAAAAATATGTGATTTAATATGTGTAAAGTTGTAGCAAATATTAGAGGTTACAGCATTTCAAATGCAGGCATTCAAACCATTTATCTAGTTTTGTAGCTGTAATGGAATGTGTGGTGGCTCAAATTCTTGGTATACTGTGGCAAGTCCACAAACAAATCATAGCAAAATGACAGTTTTTCCTGTTATCTAAAGGATTGACCACTCTGTGGGTTAAAATCTCTGATTGGACCATTACCTGGCTGGCACCCCTATAAGTTTCTTGTTCCCATCATCTCTTTACCATAGAACTGAGCCATGAAATACATGCACAGCGCCACATGCTTCACCTGAAACAAAGAGCTGTAAAACATTCTAAGCCCGACAACCTGAAAGCTTGTTAGATACTTAGCGGGAGTGTGTTTTCTTCTCTGCCCACCTGCCGTTCCACATGCAGAGACAAGTATGAGTCAACTTCAACAAAAGGAGGCTAAAATGTTCTGTAACTGTTGGATTCCTGTTGTTTTCAGGTCTGACAGCATGCTGAAACCTTCCCTGTGAGAGCTTATTCACAAATTGATGCTGAGGCGAAAAAATAAAATAAAATATCTACAGCGGGCGTTTTTCTTCCAACACCCGACACAGACTCTCCAGAGACACTTGACAATCTGTATCTGGTGGAAAAATTGAAGCTGTAAATGAGAAAATATATAAGCGATGCAAAATAATACAGTATCCCTTGTAGCTTCCAGCACTTGCTGTTTAACTCCTATCTCTTCAAGATCAGATTTGATCAAATGGAGGTGTTAACCCTCTGAATCGTCAAACAAATGAATCGTCACCACGACGGAAAAGCCTGGTGACATTTAGTGAGCCACCATCAAACTTAACAATCAATCCAGCCTTTTACTTTTCCCTGACTCAATTAAACCCACTGAGCCACAATTAAATTTCCTCAGCTTCACATTTATCAAAATAACCTCTTTTATGTTCCAAAGGGGGAAAACATATCATACGGGTCATTTTCATTTTTGGGTGGCCTATCTCTTTAAAGGCCTACTGAAGTGTATTGAAACACACAGCATTATTAAATGTGTTGACGTAATTTCCACTGAAACAGGAAGACAGGGCGGGACATATCAAACAGCTCCTCCCCTTTTTAAAAATAGCCAATAGCGTTTAGTTTATATCACAGCTCGGCCAGAGCCTTTGAGCTCAGTAAAGGCGCAGTTTCAGACTGCAGCCGCAGCTTCAGCATCTATTTCTAATCTAGGGGGCGGGACGCTTTCGATTCTAGAGAATCTGATGAGAAGCTGAAGTGCAGAAGTGAGAGACTGTAAGTTTTGAATTCTTATATCTTCTAAATACGAATTTTGCCATTGTTTTGGAGCACGCTAACTTATGGATAACAGTAAGACTAACATATTCATACTAAAAGCCCAAAATTTAGATTTTATGGCGACTTTAAGGGCTTAAGTCATGTCCAATTGTATTTGTATATGTACATTTATGTCAGTTTATTTATTTATATTTTAGTGCGGTCTAATGCTAGGATAGGATTGTGACTGAGAGGAGAAATAAACTGATAAATAGGTTTCTGTATTAACATCTGTAAATACTAAGTCTTGATTTGTCTTTCCGAAAGCTTTATTAAATGGACAGTTCTCCCAAAAATATAAATTCTGTCATTATCAACTCACCCTCATGTTGTTGTTTTTTTTGGGCCATAAAATGGAAGTCACCAAAATTGTTTGGTTACCAGCAGTCTTCAAAATATCTTCTTTTTTTTTGTTCCACAGATTGAAGAAAGAAAGTCATACAGGTTTGAAACGATGAGTAAACAATGACAGAATTTTCATTTTTAGGTGAACTTAAAGCAACGACAAAGATCCTGTTCTGTTAAACAGAAGCGAGGCAGATCAGTCAGTAAAGGGGGGACAGGATTATATATCAGGAATTTATTCAGCATTTACCTCTGAGCAGGGCCGTAGCTAGAGGATTCGGGGCCCCCTGAAAAAATATTAATGTGGGCCCCCACCACCCTCCACCAATATCATATACTGTACAATAGATGAACATGGAGGCCCACATAACAGAAGATGGTGATGTTGTTGTAAAACCTTTATTTTAAAAGTTAAATGTTTATATAAAAATATACAACTAATAAAAAAGCAAGAAATTGTTAAATAATAATAAAACCAATTTTTAAAAAGTAATAAAAAAAATTCCCCATCAGTCTGTTATAATTCATAAATCAAAAAGTAAACATTTAAAAACTTGACAAGAATGCAGTCTAATTAAAAAAATAAAAGCATTCATTGTCTTATTTTTTTAATAAAGATAATATGGAACTGGTAATATTATTAAATAAAGCGAATACATTTATTCATCCAAGTGCAGTGTGTTGTCTTTGTGTTTTCTCGATGTTTTAAATATCATCAGCCGGCAGGTCAGATGCATAATGCAATGCGTCGTGACTCGTGTAATTTTTTAAAACTCTAGTTACAATACTGTAAAAAGACAGGAATTTAGACCACGTAATCATTCGGTCGATTGCGGCGCGCACCGATAATAAAAAAATGACTGTACACGGCAGACTGTAGACGGAAGTTTTCTAATTCCCAGCGAAATAACAATATATAACCGGTCTTTAAGAACGTCTTGATCGACTAGGATACCACCACTCTCCTTGCCTCCCTCTCCGTCTTTTCCTGGCATCTGGTACCTGATTTGTTTTCTTTTCCCCGACATTTTTCAGTCAGTCAGTCTCCTGCTCTTCCACCAAGTTCATCGTTAACTTCAGGCTGCCGCCTCAACTCTGATTGGTTCTGTTCACGAGCTGGGGCAGGACTTACAATTTTATTGGGTCCATCTGATGTTTGTCACTGACTCTGACTGAATAATTAATACATACTTTAGGTCGGACTAAACCATTTTTATGGAGGTAAGAGAAGCAGATATTTGGAAAAATATTTACCCAAATTGCACGTTTTTGTGGTTTTCATTTAAATCTCAGGCATACAACTAATATAAATATTAGAATTATTCATACTACAGGGGCCTAAATAGTATAACTGCTGGATTTTGTGGGGCCCCCTGGGCAGCTATAATTGTCACCACCTTTCACCCCACTAGCGACGGCCCTGCCTCTGAGCTTCTCATTGCAACCACAGTGAGGTGTGCTTGCACTTTTTCCCGGTGTCATCCACACCACCCACGGTACTAAAAAACCCTGTAGCATCATCAATGCGGCATATATCAGGCATTTTAATAGTGGTGTCTGTTCATGAATGTAATTGGCCTTATTGCTGCAGTTCTATTGACATTTCTGCGCTTTACAATCAGCACAATCTTACATACGGGAGGAGAAGTTGGGAGAGACATTACGATTAAACCTCAGCTTTAAACATCAATCTCAGTGATTAAAGGATTGAGCATAATTTGTGCCACTTGTCTCAGTTGATCACATCTGATACGTCTCGCCAGGAGCCATGATTGCCGGAGAGATTTATTCCAGGCATATGGTTGGCTGTCAGGGTGCACTGGCCAAGTTGCTCATGGACACAATGTGGTACCTGGATGCGACTCTCTGAGGACGGGGACGTTTAGATCTCCCTCCAACCCCCATCCATCTCAAACTCTAATCTCTCGGCGACCTCCGTTTCTCTCCATCTGTGTTTGTGACTCTGAGACAGCTTGCAACCAGCTTTTGGGAGGTGTGTATGTGTGTGTGTGTGTGTGTGTGTGTGTGTGTGTGTGTGTGTGTGTATGTGACATGTTGTTTTCTCCTCAAAGCTATGATAAATGTTCCACTCTGTCCTCTCACCATGGAGCAGATGTACCTCTGGGGAGATCACACAACAAACACACACACAGTCTAGCTCAGTCAGCCAGCTAAACTCTTGGCTTGGCTGCTTGGCTATGGTATCTTGTCACCCCTCTGTTGACATGGCAGCTTCAGTGGTGTCAAAAGCCCAAAGCTGCGCCCAGCTAGATGAGCTATTCAAGTGAAGAATTATTCGCACACAAACACACACACACTCTTAGTATCTATTTAACTCCTTTCAATACTCAATACAGACTTAATCAGGGAAACATTCCTCCTTCACATAGCAATTTCCTGGTGATGTGTGAAAAGCATTAAAGATCAAAATAAAGCGCACAGCGCAAATCAGAGAACGAAGTTTATAAAAAGGATAATCTAAAAAGTCCTTGGGTGCTATTGGAGTTGTCAGGGTGGGTGTACTCTAAATGCACGTGGATGAGGAGACGCGAGGGAACGGGGAAACAGGGAGGGAAGGAAATCAAATAAGATCGTTAAAAGCTTCGCGGGAGCAATAGATCTCGGCACATTTTAGCCGAGCGGCCAGAACGGCACAAACAAGCCCTGCGCTGCAGCGATAAGAGAAACGGCACCAAGTGCTCCAAAGAGCAGCAAAAAGGGCACTGCTGCATCTCTGCAGCCAGTCAATGGTAGGAAAACAAAGAAGGATGAGACTGAACACGCACATTAGGGCATTATGAATACATAAGATCCTTACTATTAAATCACAATGCATCACAAAAAAAAAAAAGACACATTCATGTATTTTAAGGGTATTCAGTCCCAAGACATTGTGTTGGTGTATATTTGTCTACATGCAGCCAATGAGAAAATGTGTGAGACACGAAGACGTGATGTTAACAGGATTTTTCCCAGAGTGAGCGGCCAAGTTGGTCTGGCTAAGTGTCTCCCGTGGCAGTAAATTGCTGTGTAGACAAGAGTAAAAGCCCTCAGCCTGTCAACTACACAGGGGAACTGGACTAAATCTAGCCTCTGGACTGGCCTGTACAGCTGGTTTATTTTCAGAGGATACTCTATGAAATATTATTTATGGCCAAGCATGCTAATTCTAGCCCACTGTTTATCATTTGTTTGTAAAGAAAGCTTATATTATATGACACTACCATACAAAGTCAAACTAAGCTACATTTCTGCTTTGTACAGTTGCTCAGAAGAGAACAGACTTAAACAATGTAAATCATATAAATCAATTGTTTTGGTCTAACTTGTAGATTTTGGATAGGATATTAGGATATTAACTGTCCTAAAATTTATCTAATTGGTAGCATAACTATATAACAACTAAACCACCGTGACAGAGTCATCATGCCTTAAAATAGCTTGAATGTAACTCTACACCCTTGCTTCATTTAGTGTATGTGGATCCATAGATATGCTAATTAGCCCCACCTCCACTCACGCCAGCTCAGATATCCAGTCTATGAACTTACTGAGGTAAATGTTGCACAATGGTATCGTCAGACACATAAAGGTAATAAATATGATTAGCCTTTTGCTTGAATATGTTATCAAACAGCTAATAATGTGTTGCTAATGTTACACAAACCATGTTCCCACCTCAGGTAGTACCTACAAGGTAGTTTGTGATGTAAGAAACACCAGCGATTTCAAACTGCATTTTTAAGATTGTCTATAGATCACAACAGTTTTAAAGAGAAAATACTCCGCAATGAATTTGCACATGGTTTTTCTTAAAGCATATTAAAATCACCACACAGACATATAAACAAGATTAAAAACTTGATTTTCACAACAGGGGGACTTTAATTAGCCTATGTAGTTTCAAGGCAGGCCAATTCCAACCAACACGTATAGCCTTGTTGCTGTCCTACCAGGTGCTTTGTAGAAGCCATTCTCCTCTCTGTAGGGCAATAGATAGACTTCCCCCTCCTTCCAGATGAGGGATTGTTCGTGCCCTTCTGAGAACACACCCTTCCAGCCATCTGGATCTGAACACAGAGCACACACAACAACGTCTGAGATTCCTGGTGAAAATGCTTCCATTTCCCATTCTTTTATTTAATACAAAAATGTTGAACGATCAGCAAATTTTACAAATTGTAAAAATGTATATACATTTCAGAATGTGTAAGTTAATTTGTCTCTCATTTGCTTTAATGGCAGCAGCACTTGAGCTGCATGAACTCCAAATGTTTATGTAAAGTCTGATGGTCATGTTCTCCTAAATGATTTTAGATGATCCAAAGAGTGTCTTGTGTTTCAATGGAAGCAAGACCATCTGATCGACTGTGCAAAGTCGCATGATTAATGTCACAAATTTGATAACTCAATTTGAATGATATGAAATATGTGTGAAATCTGAAATGGTTGTAATCAATCTGACATCACAGTTGTATATTTGATTTAAAATGTTGAAAATTCCAAACCTTTGTTGAAATGGGATTTTAAATACATTTTCAGCGTGGTCTATGCTTGGACCCTACTATATATTCACTTAAGGACATTTAAAACATGTTAGTTACATAAAAATCACATAAAAGGTATTTGTAGTTATTTTTATTATTTTTAAAATATATTTTACAAAAAGTGCTTGATTGCTTGAAAAGTGAAATGTGTGTGATTGCAGTGGGAAGCCAGAATTGTGAACACTGATATTCAGTATGAAAATCATGTAAAAAAAAAGTGTAATTGATAAATTACCTTCTAGGAAGTCTGAAGTAATATTCATAGCCATGTACTGATTGGAGGATGAACAGGCGAGGGAGTGTCCAAAGCAAAAACATTTCTTACAGCCATCTCGGTTATCCAGCTGGAGGTTGAAGGAGCCTGGTTTACACCTATAATACACACAAATACACATAAAGCAGATATAAAGTACTGTTAGAGATAATTCAGTTTTCCTCAAATTTATAAAAATAATTTATGTAAAGATTTGGAAAATGTGGTGCTTATTTATTGAGTTATGCGCAGAGAGGAGAGGATATGAGCATTTCTCCACTGATTTATGGTAACTGGAGGTATGCGTGTATGATGTGGACATACTAGGAGGCCACAAATTGATTTCTGTCACTGATTGCTCTGTGCTAAATATAATAATATTAATGACTCCTGCTCTAATTGCGCATATACCAATGGTGAAATGCATGCAAAAGGTTGCAGATGAGAAATAAAGAGAAAAGACATGTAATTTTAAGACAGAGAGAGAGATGGTGTGCCAGGGTGAGGAATAGAAGGTCACCTGTTGCAGGACTGGCCCTCAACATTATTCTTGCAATAGCAGTGCCCATCTTCAGCTGAACACACTCCTTCACTGCCCCTGTCATCACACTTGCACAACCTGTTTGAACACACATGCACAAACACAGATATAAACAGATGAATGATCCGCCACTGATGTGCCTGTAGTGTGCGGCTCAGTTGCCTGACGGCCTCAGGTCAGAGTTGCTCTGTCGGGTGTACATTTTTTTTTAATATATATATATATATCCATGATCTGTTACATGGCCTAAAACCACAGTTTTACCTGACTTGCCATTACCCATAATTCTCCTACTTCACAAGTAACCTCTCTCCTCTCTTTGTCTCTTTTCTTTCACTTTTCGCTCCAATGAACCAACTAATTTTTACCCAAAAACACTGACCCAAATGGGCCACATGAAAGTGCAGTGGGGTATACAATTTTTGTTTGACGTTTGCCTTTCTCCTGTGTTTTCTTTTGCATTACACCATTATTTGCATCATTGAGTGCGCATATGCAATGTGCAAATCTCCTCAGGTGGATATAATCTCTTTCTTTCTTTCTTTCTTTCTTTCTTTCTTTCTTTCTTTCTTTCTTTCTTTCTTTCTTTCTTTCTTTCTTTCTTTTAATCTATGTTAATATGGTATTATAGTACAATTTTATTAAGATTATTATTCAGACACAGTCTTTCCTCTTGTGGAAGCCATGTTTTACTGCGTCTTCTGGTTATACATCTTGTCAAGGTTGTTCTCCATTTTTGATACACAAATAGTCAGCAAAGGTGTAGTGTTTTATCGCTAAAAAGGTTTTTGAAAATGTGATATAATTATGTTTCATTTGTGGTGTAATTTGAATTAAATAAAATTAATTTTACAGTATTGTTCTGTTCCAAAGATTAGTGTGATGTAAATGGACCTTCTGGTTTGTTTGTAGTACCTTTATAATTAATGTATATTGGCCGAATTATGCACTGCATTACTTATTTGAGGGCTTCCCATGTACTAGTGAGACATGTTTGCAGAATTCTGCATCCAAGAATCAAATGTTTTTCCTCATTTGACTAATTCTTGGTAGAGATACTCTCGCTCTCATTACCTGCATCCATCAGGGCCGAGAGAATGGAAGCCGGACTTGCAAATGTCACACTTTACACCAGCCACACCTGGCCGACACACACACACTCCCTCTGCATCACACTGCAAACTCACAGAGCCTGGAGAGAGACAGAGAGAAGACAGGTTTTGACAGACATTAGCCTTTGGGTCTTTTAATGAGTACATGGATAGTTTCAGTTGCATTTAAAAATAATTTCCTCGTCTACAAATTCTTCCAATAAAGTTAATAAATGCGAATTTTAACATATTTTATACACACATTTTGCCACCTGAAGCAAAATAAGATATTTCAGATACAAGACGAACACGATTAACATGTAATTAAACAGTGACAAATAGTTTTAAAAGTGCAAATTTTTTCCCCTTTGCATTCTGGGAATTTAAAATCATTAATATTGCAATATCTAAATGTAAATTCATATTTAAAATCATATCTGAAGTTGTTTAAATAAATAAAACATTTCCCCCCATATTTATCACCTGTAGTCTTGCACATTAGCTGTTTCCAAGATCCACCTTTTTTATGTGCATTTTGGGATATCGCATAAAAAAAGCTGGATTGAAATGCCAAGATAAATTCTAAAAATATGTATACAAAACGGATGCGCTCAATTGAGCCGGATACATTTTTTATCCGATAAGAAGTTAAACTATGATGGAAACACATTTACCAAATAAGTCCCTCCATGCGCAACAAAAAACTCACGTGACTTTGCCTCAACTGTGGATGTGACTGGATAACTGGACTAACAAGCAGACCAGTTTCATTGCACAGCACCTCAAATTTTGGTTAGATCATTCTGAAATGCCTGAGCCAAAGTATGCCATCAGAATAATTTTGCGCAACTTTGGATGGAAACATAACTATTAATAATAACAATAATAATAATTCATTACATTTATATATAGCGCTTTTCTAGGCACTCAAAAGCGCTTCACATGGAAGGGGGAATCTCCTCAACCACCACCAATGTGCAGCATCCACTTGGATGATGCGACGGCAGCCATATTGCGCCAGAACGCCCACCACACACCAGCTTACTGGTGGAGAGGAGACAGAGTGATGAAGCCAATCAGTGTATATATATATATATATGGGGATTATTAGGAGGCCGTGATGGACAGAGGCCACTGGGTGTTTGTGTGACTTATTTTTTCCACTCTAGTTACTTGAGAGCTGTAGGCTATTTGTATGTGTGCATTTGTATGTATACTGTATGTGCCTTTGCATGATGAGAGTATGATATAGAGAGCATTTAAGTCCGATTACATGGGTTAATATAAGATACTAGTGAATGTGTGCATGAGTGTGACTAATGCACAATTGCTTTGCTGAGTGTGTGTGTGTAACTCACCCATTGCATTACAGTTGCAGTCTTGGCAGGGCTGTTGCGGTAATGATCTAAAGAAGTTCTCTCTGCATCGCTCACAGTGAGGGCCAGCTGTGTTTTCCCTGCAGCCAACACAGTGCCCCCCACTTCCTGTGCTGCGGTACTGCTCAGCATCAAACATGCATTCATCAGCAAGACCACTGCAGTTACACTCTGCGAAGTAACAGAAACAAGTGGAGGAAAAGATATGAATGAAACAAAACAAAACAAAAGATAAAAAAAAAGATCAAACTGATTAGAAATAGCAGTGGACATTAATTTAAACCAGCTTGTTCAGTTTCATTAGGCCTTAGAACACACACACACACACACACACACACACACACACACACCCTAATAAGCTCCCTTGCCACAGGCCCCTTCTTCTCAACACATCACCCAACCAGAACGCACAAGTCAGCTTTTTATGCACCCGCCACCTAAGGAGGCATTGTGGGACATTACTCGTTTTATTACAGTTCCGTCAGTCTATTGACTCTGCAATAACCATCACATTATCACTCTCTAATGGGACACAGTTTCTTGAGCTGCCACTGAAGAAAGGATTACACACCATTGTACGGTAGAAGAGACGTACAACAGATAGGGAGAAATGTTTATTAAAGAAAATGTACAGTTTTATTTTTTGACATTAAAATACTTTCTTAGTTCAACAAAAGAACTAGGAACAAACCTAAGAAAAAATTATATTTTCTGGTTAGTTAAAAAGTGGCGGGTTCCATGTAGTTGCAACATGTCACGTTTTGGTCTTGTCTTTCTTTGTTTTGGGTTTGTTCATGTCATGTTTCCTTGTCTGTCATGTGATCCCTTGTCAGTCATGTGATCCTGCCATGTGTTCCCTTGTCTGTGTCATGTTGTCATTGGTTCATTGTTTTATTGTTCACAGGTGTCCCTTGTCTAGTTATTAGTCTTGTGTGTATTTAAGCCCTCATGTTTGCCATGTGTCTTTGTCTTGTATTGTTTCACTGTACCACTGATGGTAAGGGTCATGTCCACGTCTATGCTTTTGTTCTGAGTTTTTATGCCATGTTTTTGTTTTATGTTTTATCTTATGTCTAAATAAACTGCACTTGGGTTCTATTCGAACTTGCCTCCAGTGGATCCCGATTACACGTTTATAAATATTTTAGTAAGTATGCTTGTTTAAGATATGTGTGGATGTGATGAATAAATATTTCTAGGTTGCCCTAATTACTCTTTATTTTTATTTTTTATGGATGCAGCCATGCAAAGAAGAATATTGAAATTTAACAAACCATTTATATTGCAGATATAAAGAAAGCTGTGGTAACAAACCGTCAAAAATGGCTAAGAACAAACAAGCATTTTTTTGCTGCAAGCTAGGTCTATCTTTTATCTCATGGTTTCTTTCCACTTTCAGACTAGAGGGTAAAAAAGACGTCCTTAGTCAATTAACGTGTCTGCTTGAAGCATTACGAGAGAGGCATATGGTGGCAGCTCTGCGAGTCTGCCATGCAAATGCTAAACTTGGCACAGTCTGTGATGAAGAACTTTGCAAAGCAACCATGCATGGAATGCATCTGCAGTTGATTCCACCTCCTCACCAACAGATAGTGCTGCTTTTGAAACCAAAAACTGGTTTATTCATTAAATCCACTTTGATGGGAAGGGACAACAATTACCAACAGAAACCCATCTGTTGACCACTGAATGTTAATTAAAGGAACGCGGAGCTTAGTGGAATACAGAATGAAAATAATTAACATGGCATTTTTCGGCTTATGGGTTTGTCAGAATTGCCAATTACAGCATCCCCCCAAAGTATTTACCAGAGACGCATGACAGCACACAAACATACAACACATTACACAAGTGAAACTTTCTTAGTTACTGTGCTAAAAGGCTAACCGATGCGTTGTTTGATTGAATTACTGAATGGTGTGAGCATCCACAACCCCATTTCCAGAAAAGGACATTTTGTAAAATGCAATAAAATCAAGAATCTGTGATTTGTTAACTCTTTAAATTTATTCAAGTGACAAAAGCACAAAGAAAGGTTTTCCAATGTTTTCACTGTCCAACTTAATTGTATTTTATAAATATAAACAAATTTGTATTTTGATGGCTGCAACACACTCCAGAAAAGTTGGGACAGAGGCATGTTGTAACGCGATGCGGTTGAATTAAAGATGAGGCAGGATCCAACTGCAGCACACGCTTTAATTAACAAACTTTACAACAGGCAAGACTAGATACAGGACTCGGGAACCGGAACAACCAACATGACGTTAAACATTAGACACATTAGACAAGAACTCACAAGGACAAGGCTGAAACACAGGGCCTAAATAATCAGGGACACACGAGCTAGATAGGATAACAAGGGGGCGTGGTAAATGGGAAACACCTGGAACAACTAAACATGACAGGACACAGAACCACATTGTAACATAGCCCCCCCCCCCCTATGGGCGGCTCCTGACGCCCATAAAAACAGCAAAAAAAGTTCAGGAGGGCGGTGAAGCGGAGGCGGTCTTGGGGGAGGGACGGAGGGCCAGGCCCGTGCAGGGGAACGGGACCAGGAGGTAGCCAAGGCGGGCCTGGGCCGCAGAGCGTGGATGGACCAGACTGGGCCGGTGACCAGGGCGGAGCCGGACGAGGTGAAGGCCAGGGCGGAGCAGGACGAGGCGAAGGCCAGGGCGGAGCAGGACGAGGCGAAGGCCAGGGCGGAGCAGGACGAGATGGCGGCCAGGGCGGAGCAGGACGAGATGGCGGCCATGGAGGTGAAGCCTCCTCGGGTGGCCATGGTGGAGAAGCCCTCATGGTCTCCTCACCGGACCCTTGGCCCCCCCCCAAAAAATACTTGGGGAAATCCATGGGTTCAGGAAAGTTCTTGAAGGGCGCCGGCAGGGCGAGGCGCAGAGGCGGGGCCGGCAGGGCGAGGCGCAGAGGCGGGCCCGGAAGGGCGAGGCGCAGAGGCGGGGCCGGCAGGGCGAGGCGCAGAGGCGGGGCCGGCAGGGCGAGGCGTCTGGGAACGCCCTCCGGAGCCTGGCGGGCCAAACGAGTCCTCCCTCTCTTCCTTCTGCGACGGCGCTTCACTGGGCTTGACTCACTTGACTCGGCGGGGCTTGACTCACTTGACTCGGCGGGGCTTGACTCACTTGACTCGGCGGGGCTTGACTCACTTGACTCGGCGGGGCTTGACTCACTTGACTCGGCGGGGCTTGACTCACTTGACTCGGCGGGGCTTGACTCACTTGACTCGGCGGGGCTTGACTCACTTGACTCGGCGGGACTTGACTCACTTGACTCGGCGGGACTTGACTCGCTTGACTCGGCGGGACTTGACTCGCTTGACTCGGCGGGACTTGACTCGCTTGACTCGGCGGGACTTGACTCGCTTGACTCGGCGGGACTTGACTCGCTTGACTCGGCGGGACTTGACTCGCTTGACTCGGCGGGACTTGACTCGCTTGACTCGGCGGGACTTGACTCGCTTGACTCGGCGGGACTTGACTCGCTTGACTCGGCGGGACTTGACTCGCTTGACTCGGCGGGACTTGACTCGCTTGACTCGGCGGGACTTGACTCGCTTGACTCGGCGGGACTTGACTCGCTTGACTCGGCGGGACTTGACTCGCTTGACTCGGGTTCGTCGAGGCTGAAGTGATGTGCGAGTTCGGCCGAGCGGACGAGAAGCGCGGGTTCGCGGAGCGCGGTCTCGGCAGGGCTGGGGCGAAGCGCGGGCTCGACATGGCGGGACCCTGGAATGACGGTCTTCCTGGCAGCACGTGCAGACCTCATAGGAGGATCAGCCACGCTGGAGATCGGTCCCGTTCGGCCATAGACCTATCCGGTGGCTGGCTTGATTGCTGGCAAGACGTGGAGCGCGGTCTGAGGGAGCGCGGGTTCAGGGTGCTTCTCCTCCTCGCCCACAGTAAACGGGGAACCGCTCCACAACAGAGCCAGGTCAACGTACCTTTCCAAAGACCCGTGCGGACCAGGTTCGGGCATCCAGGACCGGAGTGGTTCAGACAAACCCCCGCGGAAGAAGATCTTCAAGCCGTGGGTGTTCATTTGCGCGAGATATGCCAGCTCGAGGAATTCTGCGACATAATCCTCGATGGCGCGATTCTCCTGGCGAAGACGGAAGATCTGGACATCAGGACTCCAGGTCGGCATGGCTGCTGGATCACGATGTGGTGAGTTCTTCTGTAACGTGATGCGGTTGAATTAAAGATGAGGCAGGATCCAACTGCAGCACACGCTTTAATTAACAAACTTTACAACAGGCAAGACTAGATACCGGACTCGGGAACAGGAACAACCAACATGACGTTAAACATTAGACACATTAGACAAGAACTCACCAGGACAAGGCTGAAACACAGGGCCTAAATAATCAGGGACACACGAGCTAGATAGGATAACAAGGGGGTGTGGTAAATGGGAAACACCTGGAACAACTAATGACAAGACAGGGAACCACTAAACATGACAGGACACAGAACCACATTGTAACACATGTTTACCACTCTGTCACATCACCCTTGCTTTTAATTACACTTTTTAACTGTTTGGGAATTGAGGATAGTAATAGTTGCAGTTTTGCAGGTGGAATTTTTGCCTAATCTCGCAATACACAAGACAGCTTCTCAACTGTCCTTTTTTCCCTGTGTAAAAGAGATTCGAGCGGCAGACTATGTTGTGACAATGGTTTTCCAAAGTACTTCTGAGCCCATGTGGCTATTTTTAACACAGTATAACAGTTTCTCACGCAATGCCATCTGATGACTTGAAGGTGGCGCACATTCAACAGAGGTATGCAAGCTTTTTAACAGAGGAATGAGCTTTGTATGTGGGTTTTTTGTTTTCTTCAAACCAGGTTCTTCTCTGTCTGCTGGTCAAACAGGACAAAACTCAATTGCGTTTGCAATGATTGAAGCTGTTTTTTTTTGTTGGTATATATTTTATAGTTTTCAAATGATTTTATATAATTTTATTCAGTATTACTGTGCGATTACTGTATTATGTTTAATACTGCCCACTCAATTGGACATCTGAAAATATCTTTGTAAAATATGTGTAAAAAAAGTTAAAATCTTGTTTTTCATGCCCTAACAGCAATAACAACACACACTGAGTAAAGTAAGCAAATTCAATCACAACCAATGTTCAAGACGCAACAAATTAACTGGTAACGCTTCCTTTTACAGTCCTGTTACCCATGTACATACTATGTACTTATTATAGTAATTACAATTACTGGGTAATAACTAGGTACTAACCCTGAACCTACCCCTAAACCAACCCCTAACCCATATACTTACCTTATATTAGCCAGTACTTTCTAGGTAAGTACACTGTAATACACATAAGTACTGTACTGTAAAAGGAAATGTGCATTTGAAAGTTGATTTGAGAAGGTAAAACTCTATCTCTAACTGAATTTCATGTTTAATGAACTTTAAAACAGTTAAAAACAAATTATGCAGATGTGGACACTTAAATAGATGCTACATTTATCAGATAGGCTACTTTAAAGACAACGCACAGATGGGCCCTCAGCTAAAACTTTAGTTTCTTGATTGATTTAAATTTACATGTTAGTTTGAAACTGAGAAAATGGATGAAAACCATTTATTATTAATTAGTCAAATGAAAAACATTGTTAAAATTGATCATGTAATGTAAAATTTACTTAGGGCCAAAAGCACTTTTCTTGATTAAAATCTCAGTGTCACTAAATTAATTAACCAGGTGATAACTTGCAGGATTAACTTATTCTACATTAAACAATGTATAGACCTAATAAATGTTTTGATATAATATAAATATATATATATATATATATATATATATATATAGAAAATAGGAACATATTAAAAAAATTACTTTAATCATAAACGCAGGAGAAATACACATTGCAAGAGACAATAATTGACAAGGGACGTACAAAACAGGGAATTTAAATACAAGACGAACCAAATGACTGACAGTTGATAATCATACGTAACCATAGAAACAAACAAGGAGATAATCAGTAACCAAAACTGAACGGAATATCAAAATAAGAGTCTGTATATATATATATATTTATTACACATTATACATCACATCTGAGTGTAGGATTTTCAGGTTTGTGATGGATCTACTCCAAATAGACAAAGAATCAGGCCGTACTCACTCACACACTGGTTGGCTGAATCAGCTGTGGCCCGTGCCCATGGCCGGTCCTGGTAGAAGGGAGCACAGTGCTGACAGTCGACCCCTGCAGTGTTGTGCTCACAAGCACACACCAAACCACCCTCCTCATTGGTCATGCAGTCACTGGCATGACCGTTACACTTGCATCTGCAAGACAGTTGAGAGCGCATTATTAACATTCTTTCAAGGCTCATTGTTTTCTGTGGACACTCATAAAAAAATTCACTTTGCCAAAAAAAATAAGCTCAGGATGTGGCATTCAGAGACAAGATTTACAAATGAGCCAGATGGTTGAATTTAAAACCAAATTACATCAAAACACAAAGCAAAATTTGATATGCTACCTTAACAGAGAATATTGGCAGAGTTGATCAATATGTCAAAAATACTAAGTAGAAACACATTCTGACCACAGCGTTTGCCATTTATTTGGCAGAAATTACAGCTTAGCAAGTGTTGTGTATTTTCACCAACTTGCACTGATAACTAGCATTAACATTTGTGCACTTTATTATGAAGAGAAAAAAAAAAAAAATCAGAGAAAAGGCAAATAGACACTTTGATATACAATATGAGCTGATGATGAAAAAACAAAAGCCGACATGCACAAACTATATACAGATGGCAAACAAACACACAAATACACAGACACTGTCTCTTCCACATCCTGTTTATACAACTAAAACACTTAAGATGTAGAACACAGATCAAATGGCTGGGAAAACTCTCTCTCTTTCTCTCTCTCTCTCTCTCTCTCTCTCTCTCTCTCTCTCTCTCTCTCTCTCTCTCTCTCTCTCTCTCAAGCACAGTTCCTATTGGTATTACATCACTCACTTGCATTTTCTGTCATTTGCTCCCTTTCTCTTTTCTATTGGTCAGTATCTGCCAATGAAACATCGGTGACAGCTAAAACACATGCAACATTACATAGTTGTGTTTATTCACCTGCCCCCTACGGAGAAATCAGATATGGCATAAAAATATGAGCGAAGCACTTTGGGATCTTTGAAGAACTCGTCTCCAAAAGTGTTCAATCTGTCCAGAGAGATGAGAATATCTGTAGCCGTCACCCAGTCCTACAGAGAGGAAAGTAAAATGAGATAGAAAATGCATGTTATGAAAAAACAAAAGCCGACATGCACAAACTATATACAGATGGCAAACAAACACACAAATACACAAACACTGTCTCTTCCACATCCTGTTTATACAACTAAAACACTTAAGATGTAGAACACAGATCAAATGGCTGGGAAAACTCTCTCTCTCTCTCTTACTGAAGCACAGTTCCTCTTGGTATTACATCACTCTGTAATAATATTTTACATTACTGTTTTTACAGTATTTTTGTGAGCATAAGATACTTTTTGAGCATAATACACTTTCAAAAACCCACCTCAAACTTTTGAAAGTTAGAGTATTTTCAAGTATAAATACCTAATTATACGTTGCATGAATTAAATGTGATATAAAATTGTTGTTTCTAAAATTAAATAATTGGCTTTTATGTTATCAATGTATTAAAATAAATTAAAATATTATTTGAAGAATACTTCATATTAGGTTGACAACTTATTTCTTAAAATAAGTTGCATAAAATGGGTTGTATAAAACTAAATAATTATGATTGAGCTCAGAATCTTTAGAATAATCTTTAGATTAAAACCATAAATCATATTTTAGCTTTAATTCTGTAAAGGTGTTACAAATTATTTTACGTTAAACATATTTAATATCTTAAGATAAGTTACTTTTACTACCCTTTTATTCTCAAATTTTTTATTTTAATTTACTTTCCCAAAAGGTCAAAGGGGCAGGAGTCGTAAATGGCGGAGAACAGTAAGTCGCATGACAATACCGACATGCAGAATGTACATGTCTAGAATATATGCATACACACATTAATCATTTCAGAATGCACTTTATTAACAGTTTAGAAGTAAGTTCAAAAACAGATGTAGTTAAGGTGAGAGGTTGTTCTGAGGTCATGGAAAGAGCCCAATTAGATACTATAACATTTGTCATAATTCTTGTGTTGAAGTGAACTTCAAGGAAAACAAACCTAGCACCTCTGTGTATTCATGAGTATGTGATACAGGCCAAAGCATAAAGAATGAGATGGTAGAAAGAAATAGAGCCTTCCTCATTTTTATTGTGTATGTGTGCAGCTGTCTCTTTTGTGTCTGGTCAAGTGTGTGTTTTGGTATGATCATGTGTGTGTTAGTGTGAAAGCAATAGAGTTTGGTCATCCTTATCAGTGGCTGGCCTGTTGACCCCTGTTCTGTCCGTGTTAATGGGTTTTGAGCCCAGAGTGACAGCCTGGCGCGTGTAGGTGAGAGCACACATCTTTCATTCTGGGGGAACAAGATAAAAAAGGAGCGGAGCAGGCCAGCACGTCCCTGCCTCTCGGAGGGATGGTAAAGTCCATTCCTATTCAGAGCAGTTGAGTAAACAAAAGAAACAAAAGAAAGAAACAAATAACCCCTCCATGCCTCTTTGTCTTTCTAACGATGCTCATCTGACTCTGCTTCTGTTTTTATTATACATGTCGCTCTGTTCTTCTGCTTCCACTTCTCTGTGCACAATATTTTTATCTTCCCCTCAGAGTGTCTCTCTTTTCTCTCTCCCATCCTTAGCTCTGCACAGTTTTTTAATGCCTACTTTACTTTTTCAACTCTCTCTCTCTCCTGTGCCTCTCTTGTGTTTGTTTTCGCAGTACTTGTGCATCATGTAGAAAAGGTCTTATTTTGGGGGTGAAACAATGTGCAATGAATCATAAACAATAACAGCTCCAATACTACAGAGTGAGAGGAAGCTATAGAGAGAGAGATACACGCTGTGTTCTACAATCTAATGAGTTACCTCTGTAGGCAGTATTTTAAGTCTTCGTGGATGCGCTGCCAATGTGAAAGCTGTGCCAAAAAGTAGGCAACTTAATTATGCTGCCTTCTAAGATGTCTTCTTTTAGCAAATTACTGGCACCACTGCATTTATCCCTTACAGTGGTGGCAAGCACATTCATAAGTCAACAACAACACCGCATTGTGGAGTATTTTCTCCTTAAAACTGCAGTGAAAAAAAAAACAAATGGTTTAAAAGCGGTTTAAAATCCCTGGTGTTTCTGACCTAACGTTACCCGAACTCGAGAGCCAGGTTATCCCGGTACATATTTTTGTTGATATGAAAAATCAGGTAAATTTACCAATATAGCGGGTGTATGTATATATTACGATGATATGATGAACTATATGCCTTTCTCCACTGACATTCTGATTTGTTCAAATCGTTTCTGATGATAGTTAGAAGGCGAATGGGGCATAGTTTGTGTAGGCTAGCAACACTTTTTTAGCTGTTTGATAACACAGTCAAGCAAAAGGCTAATCATATTAATTACCGTTATGTACCGACGTTGCAAAGAGTGATACTTGTGTGTTGGCCGAATGAATCTGTGAGCTGGCGTGAGTGGAGGCGGGGCTAATTAGCATATTCATGGCTCCGCTAAATTAAGCAATGGTAGTTGCATTCAAGCTATTTTAACCCGGGTTAAAATGCATAAGGTTAAGTGATGTTTATAGTAGGTCTATCATCTAATAATTAGAGCAAATAAGTAGTGTGATTAAAAAGGTTGAAATACATTCAAAAAGAAAAGTTATAATACAAATTTTAAAAGCAGTTTTAAAATTGTTATAGGCCTATGTTTATTGTTTTAGGTAAGAGATATGGCCCTCATTTATCATTCTTGCGTAGAAACGGGTGTATATGTTGGCGTAAGATTATGCTTACACTCCTCTCACCACCTGATTTATGAAGCTGTGCGTACCTTTGAAATCCAGGTGTACGCAATACCTGCCCTTGATAAATCCCGCGGCTGAAATCGATCGTCATTAGAATAACACGCCCCTATATATATTCAAGTCTCCGCTTCCCCCACTCCCTCATTTTACGCCATGTACACACGGAAGACGGCACAGAAGAGAAACTTCTCCGACGTGGAGCCGAAATGACCTATCACAATGCATTATTTTACAGCACGTCTTTTGAAACAATTAGCATTCAATTTCGAATCACGTCACATGTATTGGGGTGTACAATAGTGATGATGATGATGTGATGTGGAGTAGGCATTAATAATTGCATGACAATTTGTAATATTCTTCTTCTTATTATGATTTTTATTATTAATGACGCTTATTGTTACATAGAAGAACGTATTATTTGCATTATTATTATTATTTAAAAGAAGAAGAATGTATTTTTTATTATTTTGTCAGTCTGAATTCTTTTTTGGTCATTGAAAGCCTTTCATTACCGAACCCAGTCCGTGCGCACCTGCCGGGCCTAACCATGAAACGTCAGGGTAAAGCGCACAGGCTCGCAACTGAAGGAATACATATGGCTACAAATCAAATGCTTTGGTAAAGTCACACAAATTAAACATTGAAGTCCATGTTGCACAAAAATAAACACTGAAGTTTATAATTACTATGTTGTTGTTGTTGGTCATAATAATATATCATATCTTTTAGTTTGTCAGTGCATTTTGTGGTGTTAGGAATGGTTTTTCTGCGCATTTCCGCACTAACTCAAAACGTGCGTACACCACCTCCTGAGCTGGCGTAGGATTTGAGCGAAAGTCACCGTGGTTTTGGGTGTACGCCAGGTGTACGCTGGAAATTTGGTGTACGCACTTTTGATAAATGAGGGCCAATGTATTTCTGAAAACTGTCTAAACCAGCATTTATGGGGTTAAGAGTGGGTGGGTGGAGTCAGCGCTACGAGTTGGAGAAAAAATAAAAAGTACGAGAAAGTGAAGCAAACGAGTGAGCGTGACAGAGATATTCTGAGTTAATTTGTGAATTAGTAGTGCACAATCCAGTGTATAACCAGTGGCGGAGCCAGGATTTTTTCATAGGGGTGGCAAGGCAGGGGCCAGCAAACAGTCTGGGGTGGCACATAAATCTTAATTTTTTTTAACATAATAATTAGTCTAACTAATGTATTGGACTATAATAATGTATTCCTACACAACTGAATACAGTTAATTTGTATTCAATTGTAATTGAGAGAGTAGTGAATTAGGAATCATGGAATACTGAGTGAATTAGATTTTTTTATTTTTATTATTAGCTACTTACCACCTCCAGGCATATTAATAAAGGGGACACACACTATAGCTAAAGTTCTTTAGTCATATAGTAAACTTGCTCAGTTAGCATGGTTCTGGTTCTCAAAACCCCTAACATTGTTGCACCTTCATGGATGATGCAGATAACTACTGTAGTTCAAAGATTATTTACCCTTCATTGAATTTTACATAATTAATTAACTCTTCAACTTTCTATATGAGTAGTCAAAATAAAGAATCTAAACCGTTCTATCATACCTAATAAAAAAGGGGGAAACATCTCTTTTGAATCGCTATGTGCAAGAATGTGAACGAGGCGGAAGTAAACATGCACATAAATGGCAGAATGTAAAATTAGTTATTTTATGGATTTAAAAATTATGCATTTTATTTTGTCCTTTACAAATTAACGCAAAATTACCGCCTATCTTCTGGTACAAATGCACAGTGCTCACATTTATTTGTACATTAAAAAACCACATTGCCTATCAGTTTGTGCCTTAAACATGGCAGAATATTTTAGTCTAGACATATGTGACGCATATATAACAAATACATACATGCATGCAGTTTTGACACAGATTTGATCGCCTTTTTGATTATTTCACGAGTTAATTGACGACAGAACTACGGCTACAGCACGCCACATTTGCGCGTGATGTGCAAGTACAGTACAACGTCTGACAGGACAGTAAAAAGTTAGTTTTACTGACATTTGTTGACCTTGCAACATCTCATCTTACAGCAGATAGCCAACTGATTCAGGACAACGCGCTTTTCTCCGCATCTGACAGAAGTGTCACAGGCTTTCACACAGATCTTTCAAAATAAAAGTAGAATCAGAAAAAAAGAGAATAACGTTGTTGTTTCTTTGACTGGACATATGCGACTCACTCAAAACGGTCTTGCAACCCACCAGGAACATCGACTCTATATTTACTATGCTCCGATCACTGCTGAAGCTTATTAGGCACCTGTACATTTCCGCACTCGTTTGACTTGCGCCTGGCGCTGAGGTGAAGTTGGAGTGCGCGTCTGAAAAGTCTCACGTTTTTTGTGGTCATAAGATACGGTTCTGTGTTTTAAAAACGCAATTCTTGTAAAAAAAAAAAAGAGAGAGAGACAGAAACGGCAGTTGTGAGAGGGGTGGCCAAAGGGGTGGCCAAGCTTAAGCCAAGGGTGGCCATGGCCACCCCTGGCCACCCCCTGGCTCCGCCACTAACTTGTGTCTTATGATTGTTTGCACAACAACCAGTGAGAAGAGTGACAAGCTGTATATTGAGAAACGGAAGGAATTTCTACACAAAGTTCAGAGACTGTTTACTTTTGTGCTGCTGCTAATGCTAAAGTATAGGTTGGAGTCCGTTCATTACAAGTGAAGGACATTTTCTAGTTAAAGTTTGAGTCCCACCGTTGAACATTTCGAGGGGTTTAGGCTATCTGCTGTGTTCGACCTGAAGACAGCAACTTTGATTTCTCTCTTGAGTTTGCTGGAGACGTGGAGGAGAAAAGAGAAACCAACGGACTGAGTTCGTGTTGAAATGCTGATTGGATGCTGAGCCTGCTCGGGTGATTACTGGGGTAAAGGCGGGACAGAAACATTAACTCAAGGTATCTTTTATTTTGTTTGCTCGCTGACGAGTGAAGCGGCCATTGAGTTTTGGGCCACAACGGACATAAGCACAGCATCAGGCCTGCTACGGTATTTTAGTCTATAATCATTTTGGTTGCTGGCTTTAGATTGCATTAAGTGTGTGTGTGGGCCCAC
Organism: Rhinichthys osculus; assembly: GCA_029959095.1. NCBI lineage: Eukaryota > Metazoa > Chordata > Actinopteri > Cypriniformes > Leuciscidae > Rhinichthys > Rhinichthys osculus. The sequence goes on along the minus strand of JARWKJ010000004.1, from coordinate 26,398,532 downwards.
AAAATATATTGGTTTAAGTAGGGGTGTGCCGGTTTCAGAATTGGTGATGACAGTTATGATGGGGGTTATGACATTTGACAATCTGTACATTTAGACTCATTTCACTTATTTATTTATTGAAGCTGTAGAAGCTCTCATCTCTGACAGTGAAAATAGTAATAGTAAACAGCAAGTTATTTCTTTATTATCCTAAGAACATTAAGATGCTTTTAAAATGAGTATGGCATAGTGTTTTAAATTTACATAACAATGCTTCTCTTGCTGTTAGTACAATCACACAATTACACGAGACACTATAGGGATCTCCCAGTCACGTGACCCCTAGCCGCGTGTCAGCCATTTTGACGGAATACATCAGTCGGCTACTCATAGATCCATTACCGTGGCGTGGGTAATATATATTATTAGTATATGATACTAATAATATAATTATTAGTATATTATTATACTAATAATATAATTATTAGTATAATTAGCCTAAATATTGCAATACTTTGCGCTACAGTATTGATATAATTGCATGCGCAAAATCATGGTGCAAAATATCTCGATACTGAACAGAATCGATTTTTTCCCCCACCACGTCATGTCATCGCACTTATTATTAGCATCACAAAAATAAATATACAAGAGGAAGATAAAGGAATTAGGAATCATATATCCATATGAAGCACCACAAGTTCTTTTTACAGGCATTAAATGTGTAAAAAAACTTCCTGACATTGAGTTCGGTGACATTACAGCTACCTTATTCACTTTCCCATCACACTACACCGGAGTTTCAATAAAAGAAAATGATTTTTCAATCATCACCGCAAAGGTTGGTCAATGTATTTTTATCACCAAATTATAGTACCTGTAATAATTTTTTAACTGAGTTTACAGGGAAAAACACAAAACAAAATCACCAACAAGATTAAGTGTATCTTTAATGAATTTGTTTAATCTAGTTTGATCCAAGAAAAACTAAATAATAGCCTATGCTTATATACTTTTTTATACTAATCACTGACTGTCACTGTATGATAAACTGTCATTGAGACTGTTGTCTCAACCTGTGTTTCTAACGATTTATAAGAAGTGTCAAATAAAATACAAGATCAGCTTTTGGTATTTGAAAACGATAGAATGTAGCAATGTGATAATACGCCTAACGAATTAACTGATCTAGGAATGCATGTATGCGTTTTGCCTGTTTATTGCCGCCAACCACTTTTCTCTGTGTTGTTTCTTTTGGGATACGGTATAAAGATATTCCTTTTGTTATCACGTATCTGATCGCATCCAAATGCACAGCATCGCTCGGGCATGAGAGGAATATTTCGCGACGAGCTGTATTATCACCGGCGGTTTAGCATTTTCTATTCCGTCAAGATGGCTGCTCCAAATGGCGTGACGTCACGCGGGACGTCCCTATAGCCTAAAACATTCTCTCAGAGCTCTAGACTGGCTTAATTACATAAGCTGAAGACTAATTAATTGAGGATAGTGATCAGGTATCAAATAAAAGGCAGGGTAGGTAAAAATACTTTGAAATACTTTTTTTCCAGATTTGTTTAAACTGTCTTTATATATCAATGCATAATTAAAATGTAAGTAATCTGGAAAAGAAATTATAAAAATCGAGTGTCTGTAGTGTGTCTGTAGTCCTCTCAGGACTGCAATAAACACAGCTCATTATTCCATTCGGGACGAAAGAAAATATTGGCTGGGGCGACTGTCACTCTCCCTCACTACCATGGATACCACCTCTGCTGATACAGGAGCAGCCCAAATGCACGCATCCGTTTGAACAGGCACGGAAGCTAGTAATAACAATTATGGCAGAGAAAGAACAGTCAAAATTCTCAGTACCTGCATATACAGGCAGCAAAGTCAAACAAGTTAAAAAAAGACAGTATTTGAAAAGGCTATGAACAAAAAAGTCTTTGGATATATCAAGAAATCATACGAGAGTCAATATCGGCGTGGCTTTCCAGCGGTGGCGACAACTGAGGGATCTCAAGGGGCTGAAAAGTGACTCCATGATGGCATGTGTAACAAGTGTAACTTTGGTGTCGACTGTTATAACGTTACTGTTAGTGAGCCAGGGTTGAGACGATAAATAATCAATAGGCCTATCTGCAGTTGAAAGCTGTTTTGTTTAATTTCGCCAAATCTAACTTTAGGTTAAAAAGTTTAGGGGATCTATTTTTATACCTAGCTTTACCCTCTGCCAAAACTTTGTTCCTATGTTCACCCTGAACTCTACCTGCTCCGTTTTTTCACGTTTGGTTTGTTGTTATATGCTCTACATATGTTTACCTATGTCTTTATGTTGTATCTGTATGTGTTATACAATATATGTTGTGTGTGTGTGTTATATTATCTTGTGTCTGCAATGCAGTTGTGAGAAGGTGTTTGAGTGTATGTTACTCAGTTTATCTGTAAACAATACATCAGAGCCAACAGTGCTTTCATCGTGGAAACTCTTACATGCAAAACACCTGTATGTTATGAATCTTACAAATTCACCTTCATCACAGTGTAACTGATAGTAACGGCGAACGTGTATCAATGAAGCTATTTATAGCTTTGCCTTATATTGAGTTTGATTCGGTTACGAGGTAGTAAAATATTTTAAACTTTACCAGTATCGATATGCGAGCTTGATAGTGTGAACTAACAGCCATGTTAATTGTTTATATTCATACTGATAAAGTTAGTTATTTTATTACTTGTGATTCTGACATGATGTCACTACATGCACTGCGCTCCTCTCTGCTCCACAAATTTGGAAAAAAGTATTTTTGGGGATTTCTACCTACCCTGCCTTTTAGGTGGGCTTGTATGAGCCAACAGAAACGCAAAGAGATGCATAGCTTTCTTTAACCGGTTTATGTGCCTCAGTCAGAATTGTAACTGTTTTGTCATCTCACTGCATATTTGTCATGATTAATCATTTTGCCACTTCACATCTCAGCTTACAGGCTCAAACCCTGTGCCATGAAAGAAAGTCCCCTGGGTTAGTATTAAAAGCACATGAAATGCCATGAGGCAACCATCAAAAGGGTTGCTAATAACTGTAAATATGGCACCAGAATATGCCTACAAATAAAGTTCATTTGAAAAACTTAGAGACAGATTAAAAAATAAATAACTTAGAACACGCATTCAAATTTCCATTAAAAGAGCTCAAAGGGTTACTATTCTAACACAAATGATCCAGTTATCTATGGCAGTGACATTTAAAGTAATGCAGATTGTGATGGAAAAAATAATAATAATAAAAAAAACTGCTGACTAAGGACAAAGCTCTACCGCATGGTGTGGCAACATACTCTTTGTGTTCATTTCATTGCCAATGTTTCTTTAAGAAAACATTCTCGTGTTTTTTGTTGGAATGAGAAGACATTAGTTTAGCCAATGATGTGCTTTGGTTAAGTCACATGACATGCAATGTAATGTAATGTCTGTTGATATCCTTTACAGGCATTTAATAATACTTAGAAGACAACAACACGTGAGTTCTCTCTGTGTCCGGTTTATTCACATGTTAGCTTGAACAACAACAACTGCAACATCCGGTATATCTCTTCTTCGGCACTCTCTGACCCCGGCTAGAACAATGACACCTCTAGGTCACTACCTGTCATTACATCTCCCCCTCAAAGATATTGCCCTTCTTGGTTAACATGAACTGTTATTATACTGTTAGCAACAACACTTCTCTCTCTTAACAATCTTTCTTGTTGTAAACTCAACTGTCTTGTTAACTTCTAACCCCAATGGTGGCTAATAAAAATAACCCTTCCACCTGTTCATACTTTTGCAAACAACATTTTCTGAAACACAAAACAGCAGTAAATTAACCTTTTTTTTCAAATAACCTTTCACCCCCCCCCCCCTTTTTCAGATCTATACAATCAAGAGTCCATAATCACCAGTCCAGTTTGTCTGGGGCTTTGCTCACTCTGCCAGAGCGAGTGATGGTTACAGTCCCTTGTGTGGGTGTGGGAGTGTTTGGTGTCTCAGTACCGTGTGTTCCCTCAGTGTTCCTGACTTCAGGAGCAATCTGGTCCGGGCTTTCACTGACAGGTGTGATCGGTTTGGGTGTGGACTGCAGGTGGCGTCGGTTCCTCCTATAGCGCTCTCCCTGTGCTGTCTCCACGATATAGGACCTTGGAGTAGAGCTGGAGCTGTGAACGACAGCAGGCATTGTCCACTGTTTCTGTCCATCCAACTTTGTTAGCACCGGGTCCCCCAGGCTCAGTGGGGGTAGGACCCTTACTCCATTCCTGCGGTTATAGTAATAGGCTTGCCTTTGCTTGGCTGCAGCGTCAGCCTGTCTGATCACATCTTCATTTGGCCAGTTTGGTTTCAGATTGTCCTGCAGGGTGGGCAAGGTGGTCCTGATTTTCCTGCCGATCAGCAGTTCTGCTGGACTGACTCCTGTCGAAGAGGTGGGTGTGGCTCTGTACGCCATCAGGGCAAGGAGGGGGTCCTCCTGTCTCAGTATAGACTTCGCTACCTGAACTGCCCTCTCTGCCTGTCCATTACTTTGAGGGTAGTGTGGGCTGGAAGTAACATGAGCAAAATCATATTTCTCACTAAACTCCCTCATCTCTGCTGAAGATAGCTGGGGCCCATTGTCACTCACCATCACTTCCGGGATGCCGAAACGTGCGAATGTGGCTTTCAGCTTAGCTACAACCTGGCTGGTAGTAGTTGTAGGCAGATTCAAAATCTCCAGATATCTAGAGTAATAATCCGATACTATTAAGTAGTTTTGCTTCTTAAACTCACACAGATCTATACCAACTTTCTGCCATGGCCTAGATGGGAGCTCGCTGGGCATTAATGGCTCCTTCTTCTGTGTGTTTCTGTTCTCTCTACAAAATGCACACTGCTGTACTGTTTTTTCAATCTCACCGGACATTCCAGGCCACCATACGGATTGGTAAGCTCTTTCTCTGCACTTTACCAGGCCTTGATGTCCGTCATGGATTCTCTCTAAGATGGCCTTCCTCTTTTCTGTGGGAATGACAATGCGGTTGCCTCTAATGACCAAGCCATCTATTTCAGATAGTTCTCCTCTCATTTGGTAGAAGTCCTTGACTACCTCAGGTACCTTGCCAACATAATCAGGCCACCCATTCCTGATGAAGCCTATGACTGTCTGGTGCGGTCTATCATATTCAGTGTGCTGTCTAAGCTCCGCCATCCGATGTGGTGTGGCCGGGACCTGACTCATGACAGCCTCGATGTGAGCCGCCACCTCCTCATGACAGACCCCATCCCCAAAACATTGCTCTGGGCTCCTAGAGAGCGCATCCGCTACAGCTAATGTTTTGCCAGGTGCATGCTCCGCAGTGGCATTGAAACGCATGAGTCTCATTAATAGCCTCTGGCACCTAATTGGGACACAGTCTAAGTCTTTACTGTTCATGAGAGGCACCAATGGTTTGTGATCAGTAACCAGTCTAAAACCGTCCAGTCCATATAGGTATTTGTCAAACCGTTCACAGGACCATACACTTGCCAGGGACTCCTTCTCGATCTGTGCGTATCTTTTATCCGCGTCACTTAATCGTCTGGAGCAGTAGGCCACGGGCTTCCAGTGATCCCCGTGCTGCTGGAGTAGAACGCCACCCAGCCCGTAGCTGCTGGCATCTGCTGACACTATGGTGGGCTTGTTGGCATCGTAGAAGGTAAGTACTGGAGCTGTGGCTAGTGCAGTCTTTAAGTTCCTGAACGCCTCGCACTGTGCAGGTCCCCACATCCACTCTTTGTCTCCTTTCAATAACTCGTACAGTGGGTGAGCCACTGTTGATAACTCTGGAATGAACTTGGCTAAATAATTAACCATCCCTAAGAATCTTTTGAGTTCTGTCGCGTTTTGTGGCTGTGGAAAGTTCCCTATTCCTGTGACTTTGTTTGGGTCGGCCCTGACGCCTGCCTCGTCGATTAGATGACCCAGGAAGCGAACCTGTCTCTGTTTGAACTTGCACTTTGCCTGGTTCAACTTGAGCCCTGCTGCTTCGATGACCCTCAACACCTCAGCCAGTCGTCGGTCATGTTGCTCCTCTGTCTCTGCGTGAATTAAAATGTCATCCATAAAGATCTCTGTCCCTTCTAAGCCGGCCAGAGTCTCCGCCATTTTCCTCTGGAAAATTTTAGGAGCACTTGTTATTCCGAAAGGAAGACGGCGGAAGGCATATCTCGCAAACGGAGTGATGAAAGTGGTGAGCATCCTGCTCTCCTCATGCAGGGGAATCTGATAAAATCCACTTGCTGCGTCCAGCGATGTGAACACTTTTGATCCGGCGAGCTTTGGCATTATTTCCTCCACCGTCGGCAGGACATACTTCTCCCGTTTCACCGCTTTGTTCAGTTTCCTGAGGTCTGCACAGAGGCGGACTTCCCTTTTGTTGGGTTTGAGTACCGGCACCATCGCGGCGCAACATTCTGTTGGCTGTGTTACTTTTTCGATTATGCCCTCCTCCTCCATGCGCTGCAGTTCTTTTTTTACCAGCGGTACCAGTGGCAGGTGTATCCGCCTGGCTGTCGGCACTGCATATGGCTGGGCATCATCACGCAGGGCTATTCTGACTGGCTCAGTTTTCAATAACCCGTTTGATCCAAACACACCACTGACCTCATTCATCCTCTTTACTAGACCCATTTCCACTGCTTCCTCCCGGCCCAGTAAGCAGCTTTTTCCTTCAGTCACATACACCTTCAGAGAGTACTTTCTCCCCTTATAGCTGGTGATACTCTGGAACATGCCTATGCAATTGAGATCGCCCCCTGGGCTAACGAAACGTGTGACAGGAGGCTCAAGCTTTATTTTAGGACTCATCTTTTCGAATGTCCCTTTATCAATAATGGTAACGTCGGCTCCTGTCTCAATTTTAAAGGTTACCACCACATTGTTTACAGGTAAGCCTACAGTCCATGTATCCTCATTATCCTCCCTGTCAACTGCTCCAAGGAAGTATGTTAGTCCAGGCTGTTCGCTTGTGACTTCTCTCACTGCTTTAGAACGACATTTACGTTCCCAATGTCCTTCCTTGTGACACTTATTACGCTTGCTTTTTAATGCAGGACAATTTCTTTCATTAGAGTGTTGTGGCTTACCGCACCTCCCACACTCCTCCTTTGTGTTGGTCACTTGGCTGCTGGTCCCACGTCGCTGACTCTTTTTCTTATACTGCCAATCCTTCCCTTTTACCGCATTAACATTGGCCAGCTGAGCGTCCGGTCGATTGGTCTGAAGATTAACCTGCCGCGTTATCGCCTCTGTCTGGCGCACACGTTCAATCACATGCGTCAACGTTAGGTCTGCTTTGAGCTGGAACTGGCGGGAAAGTTCCTTGTCTGCTATTCCTACCACAAGACGATCCCTTATATGTTCATCCCTCGTAGTCCCGAATTGACAGTGCTCTGCTAACTCATATAATGTCCTGATGTACATCTCCGCCGTTTCCCCGGATTGCTGGCTCCGTTGATAGAAACATGCACGCTCGTGTATGATGTTGCGTCTTGGAATAAAGTAGTCGTCAAACTTTTTCATGACCACTTCAAAGTCCTTCTTATCATCTTCCTCTTCAAACTCAAATGAACTGAATATCTTTTCAGCTTCACTGCCCATTGCATAGATCAGCGAACTTACTTGAATCTCGCCGTCATCTTTGCTCAGCTTCGTGGCCAACCGATAGCGGCGAAATCGCTGTTTCCATTCCGGCCATTCGGTTGGGCTCTCAAACTTAAACTCGCTCGGCGGGCTAAACTTCGCCATGTCTTCTTTACCGACACACAGGCTATTCTGACACCATGTAATGTCTGTTGATATCCTTTACAGGCATTTAATAATACTTAGAAGACAACAACACGTGAGTTCTCTCTGTGTCCCGTTTATTCACATGTTAGCTTGAACAACAACAACTGCAACATCCGGTATATCTCTTCTTCGGCACTCTCTGACCTCGGCTAGAACAATGACACCTCTAGGTCACTACCTGTCATTACAGGTAGTTGCTGAAGGCAATCTAAAACGTCAGTAATAAACAAGGACCATCCCATATCACATACACAAAAAAAATCAAAACATCACCTCAGTTAAGTTATGATGACATATTCACCAAAAAAAAGAGAAAGTTTTTATGAAATCAGTTTTTGGTAAATCGATCAAATGTCTGTGTTGCCATGTGGCAACACTGTGCAATAGTGGAATGACATTATTGCAAAAGTTTAGCTAGCTAGACAGGTCAGCTGCAATCTGTTAAGCAGTAGCAATAACAACATTAATGCTAGTGATATAATGTTGATTAGTCATAGGTTAAGGACTGCCAATATGGAAAACTGTTTGAACTTTTATTAATTTCCAGGATATGAATTCTTGATATCTATAACTGTATTTTCTCTAGTAAAATGTCACCATAGGCTGCCATTCAAAATCAATTGTTTACATCAAGAATTGATTTCTTACTAGTAGAAATATAATTTTGATATCAATCATTTCTTTGTTAGTAAATATGTGAATTCCTGATATCAATAATTCAAATGTCACTAGTTGAAATGTCTATTCTTGATATCAACAATTGAATTGCTACCAGTAAAAAAAATCATTTTTGATATCTGAAAATCTGATATCAATATTATTTTAGATATCTAAAATGTCTAAAATTCTTACTAGTAACAATCACATTCATGATATCAGAAATTAACATTGTCACTAGTGAAAATTAAATTATTGATATCAAAAATTGCCATTGTTATAGTAGAAATCTAATTCCTGATATCAATAACTCATTTTAACTAGTAAAAATGTAATTGTTGATATTAAGAATTAGTATCCTGGAAATTAATAAAAGTTAAAACGGCTTGTCATACTGCCAATGCATTTGTAGGCTATTATGGAAACAAATCTAATTTAATTTTTTTTTTTTTATTCCACTGTTGTATGTTGTTGCCAATGGCAACATATCATAAAGGACCTTAAAATAACAACAAAAAAAAATAATCTAATTTTCTTTTTACAGCACTTCAAATTAAGCCATTCTAAGAAAATTAAAAGAGTCAAATATTTTTTTCTATAGGTCTATCATAATGTGTGCGGTAGAGGGTTAAGTGAAAATTGAGAAATAGTGTCTCTGTTCTCAATCTCTTGTCTGTTTTAATTTATTTTTCCTCTTTGATGAGTTTATAGTCACACTTTCTACTTTTTGTACAGCATTTCTTAAATTTTTTCACCCCCACCCCTGGCCATTCAACTCTCAATTGCATTTTCTGTTTTTGCATCTTGTGGTTTTGCATCACCCTACGTGCTCTCTCCATCCTCCTGCCATCTAAAGTCTCCTCCCCTCTTATATGGGTTGTTGCCAGGAGGGTCTTCATGATTAGAATGCATCAGGAAGAGGCTTGTCCCTCATTTCAAACTGAATAACATTTTTTAATTTGATTGCTTAAGTTCACTGTGCTACTCGTTTTATGTGCTCTATCTCTCATTATCATTCAAAGCTGGTGTTCCATTTTCTCAACCAGAGAGAGAGAGAGAGAGAGAGAGAGAGAGAGAGAGAGAGAGAGAGAGAGAGAGAGAGAGCATGCCAATTTAATGGATGACTGAACAAATTAAATTTGAATTCGCAAGACAACTTTCATCTTCAGCATGGATTTTGTTGATGTGGGGAAAAATATATAATAATGCCTTTCAGACTAAAAAGAACATACAAATATCCCCCTTTGAAGTAATCCATTACTTTGCAGAAACCATCAAGTATCCGATTACAAGGTGTTTTCACCTTGTAACCAGCCAAATTGTTTAATAATGATGAAAAAGGAAAAGCCTGCATACATAAGAGGGAGAAGTCTGATGTTAAACCGTTAAACAATGTCTGAATAAGTGCAGAAAGCGGTGCAGTGCAGGGATGACACCCGGAAGTCTAATTCGCCACTGGTTCCTTTGAGATTTCCCTATGCGGTTTTATAGGGTTTTTCAATTTATAAGAAAAATAAAGCATGTGGTAAACATAACTTGACAATACTTAGACTTTTTGTTCTACAACGTAAACTGCACACACTCACACCTGTCACACGATGAAGAAAGACGAAGGCAGATCAACAAAGACGAGGTTTAATCCACAGACAAGTGATATACAGTGACAGCGTGTGATACACACACACAAACAATAACCGACGAGGGACTGAACATAACGGGGAGTATTAAGTACACAAGGCAAATGAGGTAACTAAACAGGAGCAGCTGACAAGACTTAACTAATTAGAAACCACAGTGACTACGAGAACTAATACAGACAAGACAGAAACTGAACTAAACTGATCATATATGTGACAACACCCCAATCTGTATTATCTAGAAACATACGTTTTCAAAAATAAACATAACTAAACATTAAACATAATTGGTGTTTTTTGGTATGGGTCAGTGTAATTTACATTGTAGAAATGTTGTTGGTCACCAATGCTGTATTTATTTGGTATATAAATGTATTACATTTAATATGGTAAATGTATATATTTTTTAAAGTGTTGTCTATTTTAATATATTTTAAAATGTAATTTATACCTGTGATGGCAAAACTGAATTTGCAGCATTACTACTGCCTTCAGTGTCACATGATCCTTCAGAAATCATTCTAATATGCTGATTTGCTGCTCAAGAAACATTTCTTTTTATTATCAATGTTGAAAACAGTTGTGCTGCCTAATATTCTTTGGAAACCATGATACATTTTTTTAGTATTCTTTGAAAAAATAGAAAGCATTTATTAAAAATTTTTGTAACAATGTAAAAGTCTTGACATTGAATTGAGTGATCAATTTAACGCATCCTTTTAAATAAAAGTACTAATTTTTTTTTTTAATCTTCTGAATAGTAGTTTATAAAAATAAATAAATAAACAAATAAACAAACAAAACAAACCATTACTTAAAAACAAGTGCTAGTCATCAAATTGTCCCAAATTAAAAATGTAAAAAAAAAAAATAAGATCACAGAACACTGAACTTTAAAGATTTTATACAACCTTCGTAAAAAAAAGGTTTAGTATAGCAGACATGACTGCATAGAACATACTGCAGTTGATTTGAGTGCTATTTTCCCCTCTTTGAGTTTTTTTCTTCTCTCAAATTATTCTCAGAATTGAAATACAACCCAGGGGGCCTCTTGTCTCTGTCATCTGATTTGAAGTTCAAACTTCCTTCCTTTTCTCTCATTTTTTTCTTCTGAGAGGTTTAAGAGTGGAAAAGTTCTATTAACACAAATCACAGTAGGAGACACACTAGGATTAAATGCTATATTAAAGACAGGATGCTGTCTGCTGGCATCAAAGCTTATGAAATATGCTTTTGCAGAGGAGACAGAATGAGTCAACCATGTGTCAGTGTGTGCCTCTTTTTAAAAATGTAATTAATCTTACAATATTAGTTTGTTAATACTGATAACATGTTCATTTCTCAATTACACAACTACTTAGCACAAGAAATGAGCATATAGCTAGTGGTAGTTATTTAATATGCCTGCTTGGCCTATAGGTTTAGGATCAATAGAAAACATTTGACAATATCAGCCTCTGGTAAAGTTAAATAAAAAATCAATACCTTTATAGACTCAGGCCACTGATGAAACAAGTGCTGTCAATCGATTCAGTAATTTAGGATGTGTTCACACTTTGCAGTTCGGTTCTTTTGGTCCGGACCAAAAAAGAAAATGATACATTTAGGCTTTTATGATGTATATTTTTCAACAGAAACTTAAACATCCAAAATAGTGCTGTGTGCTGGGCTGGGCTTAATGCGCTCGTATGTGCATACATATGATGATATTTTTCCCAGCTGAGAACTCACAAAGAGTTAAGAAAATGTGCAATGGAATCAAAACAGCAGTAATATACAACATAACGACTATGACAAGGAAAAACAGGTATGATTGAGCATTCTGTCCTTTTAAAAGGTGGCATCTTGTGACATTAGGCTTACGTCCTGTTTTTGGTTTGTTTAGATGTCTTTCCATGTTGCGTTCATATCTCAGTAGAACTGCAAGTTTGTTTGGAAGTGGACGGAGACCAACCTTTTCAGGGGTTTTGGTCAGCTTGTTTGGTGCGCACCAAGGTTTGGATGGCAGTGTTCACACTTATTCAAATGAAGCGCACTAACAAAGCAATTGCACCAGAGTTCAATTAAATCGAAATCTGCCAAGCACGAGTGTTGAATACGCAGGGGATGCGGGGGAATTTTAATAAAATGTAAATTCTTCTCCTGCACTTTTTTTCGGGAAGTGTGTTCCCAGAGAGGTTTTCATGGGCCATTGTGAATAAATCTGGATTTAAATTCAATGAGACAAGATATTCAATGCATGACCTGACGTTTCATTCTTATCCAAAATGAGGCTATGGAAGCACTAAGGAGCGCTAAACACTCTCATGTAATGTATGTATCATTCATACTTGAAACTGGAGGACGCTTTCTCGCAGATAGTCCAAAACAGTCTGTAAAGAAGGAATAACTATGTGATATAGCCAATTAAAAGGAAGAGATAAGAAAATTAAAACCTGTCAATTAGACAAAGTTCAGAAAAAAAAAATGTTAATAAACTTGACGTTTCTGTCCCACTCATTTCTGAAATGTTGGATATGCCCCAGCTGCCAAGTGTGAACACATTGTCAACAATTTGCAGTTGATCTCATATCTTTTTACAGTTATCACATTAATATATTAATTTTATTTTTAACCCTAGAAATCCCTGTATCACAATTAAAACACCAATTAAAAAATAAGCCTGGGTTTCCCCATACTGCCTTGCCGCAGCGCGATTTTATTCACGCTGCTAGGTAGTCTGGATACCATGGACCAAATTTTCGCCTCATCTAGGGAACCAATCACAGAACGGGGAGGGAGCAGGAAGACGATGATGACGTCTATGCGACACACCGAAGCAGTTTGTTTATGCCTATGGATCCAACATGGCAGCAGACGCGAAGTTACCTTTCGATGCAGCCTTACGGCTGCTTCACACCGCAAGCGTGAGCGGCACTTGAGCAGCGCGTCAGCGTAACTACATCGTCACTGCAGCTCCAGACGCGCGAGAGTATTCACACTGGAAGCGTTGATACAGTGTCACAGCAGCGGCTCCAAAGCTACATAAGCGAGCAATTCTTTACAAAGACAACTATACATTTGTTTTTAGAAGTTGGTCATTTATAACATTGATAGTCTTGAAAGTTTGTAATGGGGAGGTGTACAATATTCGCATATAAATGTTAAACAACAAAACAACCCAGAAAATGGCTCCAATCTATTAGTTTCAGTCATACTTTCGATATGTTTACAAGACTGCAACTCCGCGGATAAAAAACAAAACACAAATAAACCACACACTCGGGTTTGATTTGGGTTGTGCTAGCCTATGTAGCTGTCTGTGTGTTACATAAACTAAAAGAACGTTTATATATAATATTTTCTGGCTAGTTTAATTTAGTTTTTTTTTAAAATATAATACACAACTTTCTACGGTGGCCGAGACAGCTCAACGCGCTGCAACTGAAGCAAACACATGCAAATAGAAAAAAACGCATGCAAATAGAAAAAAAAAACACATGCATATAGAAAAACACGCGTGCAAATAGAAAAAAACACCTGCAAATAAAAAAAAACATCTTCATCAGTTTCACAACACACGTGTGCTCCAAATACAGAAACGCGCTGCAAAAGTTCACAACACAACCAAATACAAACACGCTGCAAATAACACAGACCACAACGGAAATGTTTCCAGGGGAACCACATAAGTGACAAACCCGGCTGGGACATGCTTATTGCTCGTGAGCTCCCCTATGCCACTCCCTTCGAAAGGCAGATTGCAGAGCCCTTAAAGTGGGACTGTGGAGTGAGCAGGGCTCTAGTGTGCTATTAGGCAGCCGTGTGGAGCGCACTTGATGAAGGAGCAACGAAAGACAACGTCATTTCCTCATTATTTTCACCTGGGATGTTCCCATGACATCGCAGCACGGTGTCCATCAGCTGGTCTTACGACAGAAATATAATGCTGTTAACATAACGGATGCAAATACATTTTTATTTTTAGTTTACAAAAAAGCTTTTAAAATATGCGTCATATATCTGTCACGATGTGGGTTTGTGTCCTGTCATGTTCTTTGGTTCACTGTCTTGTTCATTAGTTTTCCCAGGTGTTTCTGATTTTCCCACGCCCCCTTGTTATCCTGTTAGCTCGTTTGTACTTGATTATTTAAGCCCTGTGTTTCTGCCCTGTCTTTGTGAGTTGTTATATGTTTCAGGATTAACGTGAGTGTTGGTCGTTCCTGTTCCAAGTTCCGAGTCTCTGTTTAAGTGTATAGTTTGTTTAAATAAAGCGTGTAAACTGCGTTTGGATCCAGCCTCCTATCTGCCTTCACCGCATCACGTTACAGAACAACTCACCGCATCGTGATCCAGCAGTCATGCCTTTCTGGAGTCCAGACGTCCAGATTCTCCGTCTCCGTCAAGAGAATCGCGCCATCGAGGAATATGTCGCAGAATTCCTTGAACTGGCACATCTCGCGCAAATGAGCACCCAGTGCTTGTTGATCTTCTTCCGCGGGGGATTATCGGAACCACTCCGGTCTCTGATGCCCGAACCTGATCCGCACGGGTCTTTTGAGTGGTATATCGACCTGGCCCTGTTGTGGAGCGGCTCTTCGTTTACCGTGGGCGTGGAGAAGCTGCGAGAGCCTGCGCTTCACATCAGCCCGGTCGCGCCCGCGCTCCACAAGCCTGCAATTCACGTCTGTCCACCCGAACCCGCGCTTCACGTGAGCCAAGTCGAGCCGGCTTTTCACGACATGCCTGAGCTTCTTCCCGCCGAGACCGACATGCCTGAGTTTCTGTCTTCCGAGCCCGCGACTAACGTCTGCTCAGCCAAACCCACTCTTCGTGTCGGACCCCTCGAGCCCGTATTCCGCACTGGTTCTGTTGAATTTGCTAATCCCGAGACCGCGGCGGAGGTTTCGCCGGCCGAACCGGAGTTTCAACGCGTGCCAGCCGGCGCGAACGAGTCAAGTGAGTCAAGTGCCGCCGAGTCAAGTGAGTCAAGTGCCGCCGAGTCAAGTGAGTCAAGTGCGTCAAGTTCCAAGTCAAGTGTGTCAAGTTCCAAGTCAAGTTCCAAGTCAAGTGAGTCAAGTTCCAAGTCAAGTGAATCCAGCCAAGTGAAAGTTTCAAGCCCAGTGAAGCGCCATCGCAGCAGGAGGAGGAGGACTCGTTTGGCTCGCCAGGCTCCGGAGGGCGTTCCCAGATGCCTCGCCCTGCCGGCCCCGCCTCTGCGCCTCGCCCTGCCGGCCCCGCCTCTGCGCCTCGCCCTGCCGGCCCCGCCTCTGCACCTCGCCCTGCCGGCCCCGCCTCTGCACCTCGCCCTGCCTGCGCCCTTCAAGCTCCGGGTGGGCTTTCCTGAACCCGTGGATTTCCCCAAGTATTTTTGGGGGGGGGGCCAAGGGTCCGGTGAGGAGACCATGAGGGCTGCGCCGCCATGGTCGTCTGCAGGGGCTTCACCTCCATGGCCGCCATCACGTCCTGCTCCGCCCTGGCCGCCATCACGTCCTGCTCCGCCCTGGCCGCCATCACGTCCTGCTCCGCCCTGGCCGCCATCACGTCCTGCTCCGCCCTGGCCGCCATCACTTCCTGCTCCGCCCTGGCCGCCATCACTTCCTGCTCCGCCCTGGCCGCCATCGCGTCCTGCTCCGCCCTGGCCTTCGCCTCGTCCTGCTCCGCCCTGGCCTTCGCCTCGTCCTGCTCCGCCCTGGCCTTCGCCTCGTCCTGCTCCGCCCTGGTCACCGGCCCAGTCTGGTCCGCCCACGCTCTGCGGCCCAGGCCCGCCTTGCCTAGGTCCAGGTCCCGTTCCCCTGCATGGGCCTGGCCCCCCATCCCTCCCCCAAGACCGCCCTCCTGGACTTTTGTTTGTTTTATTGGGCTTCAGGAGCCGCCCTTAAGGGGGGGGGTTATGTCACGATGTGGGTTTGTGTCCTTTCATGTTCTTTGGTTCACTGTCTTGTTCATTAGTTTTCCCAGGTGTTTCTGATTTTCCCACGCCCCCTTGTTATCCTGTTAGCTCGTTTGTACTTGATTATTTAAGCCCTGTGTTTCTGCCCTGTCTTTGTGAGTTGTTATATGTTTCAGGATTAACGTGAGTGTTGGTCGTTTCTGTTCCAAGTTCCGAGTCTCTGTTTAAGTGTATAGTTTGTTTAAATAAAGCGTGTAAACTGCGTTTGGATCCAGCCTCCTATCTGCCTTCACCGCATCACGTTACAGAATCTGTGTGTTATAAAATTTTGGACCCTACAGTACCTAACATTTCTTACGAAACTTTTCTTTATGAAAATGTAATAACATGAAACAATTTGTACAGTGTAACTGATGTATAGATAAATATCTTTCCTTCATGTTTTTCTTCTTTATCTTTTTTATTTATTTATTTTAGTTTCCAGCTCATTGTTCTTTTCTCATTTGTATTATGATGACATTGAACATATTGTTAATACATTTTGTACATTGTATACAAGTTGTATGTCATAAAAAAAATGTAATCTCTGTATGTTTTGCACAAATAAATAAATAAATAAAGTATAATTTTAAGCTGTAAGCAACAGCACGCATAGATTTATGGATATCTATGCCAGCACGTCCCAGCCGGGTTCGTCACTTATTTGGTTCCCCAGGAAACATTTCCGTTGTGGTCTGTGTTATTTTCAGCGCGTTTCTGTATTTGGTGGTGTTGTGAGTATTTGGAGCACACGTGTGTTGTGAAACTGATGAAGATGTTTTCTTAATTTGCGGGTGTTTTTTTTATTTGCACGCGTTTTTTTTTCTATTTGCATGTGTTTTCTTCAGTTGCAGCGGGTTGAGCTCTCTCGGCCACCGTAACTTTCACCCAAACTGAATAATTAAAAACAAGTTTTTACCGGGTAGCCTAAATCTTCTATAAATATGTTTGAGTCTTTATTTTCTTTTATTTGCCTACTCAAGTTCTTGTTAAAACGTACTCGGTTACTAGCGTAACCTCGGTTCTCTCTAGAGAGGGAACGAGTATTGCGTAAGTTTAGCTTACGCTACGGGAAAGATCCATCTTCTCAAGATATTGAAGCCAAAAAATTATCCTTAATTTTGTATTCATTGTCAACGCAGTGCAGCAGCTAGCAGACCTAGAGCAGGCAGTCTTGCGTGCTCATTGGCTGCCCTGCGGGCATCTGCGGCAGCCTCCCAGTGAGCACCGCGTGACGTCACGCCCAATGAAAGGCGCCCGTGTAGCATAGCCCGCCAGAATGGGCGTGGCTTAGCGTATAAAAGAAGGGGCTGTAGGCTGAATTCCCTGGTTTTCGTCGACTGAAGCGAAGTCGCTCGTGGCGCGAGCACGGGCGGTTATGCAATACTCGTTCCCTCTCTAGAGAGAACCGAGGTTACGCTAGTAACCGAGTACGTTCTCTTACGAGAGGTTCTCTCGTATTGTGTAAGTTTAGCTTACGCTACGGGAACTTTTTGTCAACGCCGTGCGCGCCAAGCAACCACTCATGAGTCGCCGAGGTTTCTCGGGGAATCCAAGAAGTGGAAAAATAAGGCGGCCAGCCACGCGGGCCATCACTCGTACATAAGCACACATAGGGAATACAGAGCAGAGCACTGGTCTGTATAAGCATATAGCACATCCCTACTAGTGCAGCTCAACCAGGAGAGCTGAGTCAAGTGAGAGTGGTCTGAGCATGATATATCTGGGCAGAACGCACAACTCGCTTTGACTGACAGAAGTTTAGCCTGCAGGGCGGGAACTTCTAGGTTATAGAACCTGACAAAGGTAGACGGGGAGCTCCAGCTCGCCGCTACACATATGTCGTGGATAGAAATCCCGCTGGACCACGCCCACGATGAGGCCATGCCTCTAGTGGAATGAGCCCTGATGCCCAGAGGGCATTGCAGACCTTTTGACGCGTAAGCGGCCGCTATAGCCTCCACTATCCATCTGGACAGAGTCTGTTTCGAGGCAGCGAGACCTTTGGCGCGCCCACCAAACGAAACAAACAGCTGCTCCGTGCGCCTGAAAGAGGCGGAGCGCGTAGTGTAAAACCTCAGCGCCCTGACCGGGCAAAGGAGATTCACGTCTGTCTCACTGTCTGACGCTGGCAGAGCCGACAGTGAAATGACTTGCGCTCTGAAAAGGAGTGCCCATCACTTTTGAAACATAGCCATGTCTAGGTTTGAGGATGACTTTAGAGTCATTCGGCCCGAACTCAAGACACATCGCGCTGATTGACAGCACGTGCAGGTCCCCCACACGTTTGACTGATGACAGCGCGGTTTTTAGTGATAGGTATTTTAACTCCACGGAGTCTAGTGGCTCAAATGGGAAGGCTTTCAGGGCCTCAAAGACCAAGGAAAGATCCCACATAGGAACCGACGGGGGGCGCGGTGGATTCATCCTTCTAGCTTAAGCGGATGACCAGCTCATGTCTTCCCAGTGACTGGCCGCGCGTCGATTCTGCGAACGCCGCCACGGCCGCCACATAAACTTTGAGCGTGGATGGGGACCTCCCTTAATCCATCAGCTCTTGTAGGAAAGTAAGCAGATGCGCAACCTCGCACGTCCGCGGGTCCAGAACTCTGTCGGTGCACCACTTGGAGAACACCGACCATTTAGACGCATAGAGCCTTCTCGTGGAAGGAGCTCTAGACTGCGTGATCGTGTTCATCACTCTTTCTGGCAGGGCAACGAGTACCCGTTGATCAACCATGCGTGCAGAGACCAGCGCTCTGGATGGGGATGCCAGATCGAGCCGCGAGAGGAGATCTGCCCTCACCGGAATAGGCCACGGAGCTGCATGTGACAGCCGTGCTAGTTCCGGGAACCAATTCTGATTCTCCCAGTGCGGAGCTATGAGGAGCACCGAGTGGCGCGTTTCCCTGATTCCCTTGATCACCTGTGGTAACAGGGAGACTGGAGGGAAAGCATACAGTGGGAGGCTGGGCCAGACCTGGGCCAGACCTGGGCCAGCGCGTCCTCGTTCTTCGAAAAGAACATCGGGCAAAGAGCGTTGTCTTTTGACGCAAATAGGTCGACTTCCGCTCTGCCGAATAGGTGCCACAGTTTCTGGACTGTTTGGGGGTGCAGGGACCATTCCCCTGGGGGAATGTTGTCCCTGGACAGTTTGTCTGGGCCGTCGTTCAAATGGCCAGGCACATGCGCCGCCCTCAGCGAGCGCAGGTGCATCTGGGACCAAATAAGGATGCGTTCCGTCAGATTGCAGAGGTTTCTGGATCTGACACCGCCCTGACGGTTTACATAGGAAACCACAGACATGTTGTCCGAGCGGACGAGAACATGTTGGTCCTGTATGAACGGGAGGAAGCGCTTCAGCGCGTTCTCGACTGCTATCATTTCCAGACAGTTTATGTGAAAACACTTCTCTTGGTCTGACCACTGGCCAAAGGCCGGTCTGCCTTCGAACAGCGCGCCCCAACCCGAGTTGGACGCATCTGTCGAAATTACTTTCCGATAAGAGATGGTTCCCATCATCACTCCCTGCTGGTACCGGTCGGCTACTAACCAGGGCTGCAGAGCCGCTATGCAGGTCTGAGTCACTCTGATTTTCTGGCCGCCAGAAACCCAGGCTCGGCGAGACACGCGAGCATTCAACCAGCGTTGGAGCGGGCGCATGCGCAGTAGGCCCAGCTGGAGCACTGCTGCCGCTGAGGCCATACAGCCCAGCATCCTTTGAAACGTTTTCAAAGGGAGAAAGCTGCCCTTCTGGAAAGACGCGGATAGGCAGTGAACACGGCGCGCGCGCTGTGTCGACAAACGAGCCGTCATGGCCACAGAATTCAGTTCTATTCCTAAAAAGGGAATTGACTGACTGGGCATTAATGAGCTCTTGGTCCAGTTGACCGTGAGACCCAAGCTTTCCAGGTGACTGAGAAGCACTGTTCTGTGAGATAACAGTTCCGTCTCTGACTGTGCCAATATCAGCCAATCGTCCAGATAGTTCATTATTCGCAGCCCCTGAGTTCTCAGGGGGGCGAGCGCCGCGTCCATGCACTTCGTAAATGTACGGGGTGCTAGAGACAGGCCGAACGGCAGGACGGTGTATTGATATACCTGACCGTTGAAGGCGAATCTCAAAAATTGCCTGTGACGTGGTAATATCTGAATCTGAAAATAGGCATCCTTCAGATCTAGAGAAATAAACCAGTCCCTCGGGCGAACGTGCGCGAGGATTTTTCTGGTCGTTACTAACGGCATTACTTTTTCCAGTAACGAGTAATCTAATTGATTACTCTTCTCATCTTAATAACGCTGTTACCGTTACTGCCAAAAAATGCGGCGCGTTACTATAACTGATGAAGCTGTTTTTTTTCATCAGACCAACTAGATCTCCGAGCGAGAGGCAAATACTTTTTTTTACTGTTCTTCCTTGGTTAGTGGGCAGAGCACGAGACAAGCGCATACATGCTGACGATTGGCTGAGGTAGAGTAAAATGTCATTGTAAGCCAATCAGAGGTAGAGTTGGGCGGGTGTTCTAAAGCACGCATAGTAGTGATGGGCATTCGGCTCTTTTGACTCAGCTCACTGAAAAGAGCCGGCTCTTTTGGCTCACAAACGGCTCTTTAAATGACTTTGACTATAATATTTCAATTTTTATTAAATAATTATTTAATTTCTATAGGCTAAATTTGTAAGAGTCGGCTCTTCAGATATGCGAGCCAGCTACCGACGTTCACCTAAAAGAGTCGGCTCATTCACGAATCGCGAACGAGTCGATCCATCATCACTAACGCTCATTCGCGAACGACCCATCATCACTAACAGCTAACGCTCATGAATTGCGAACGACCCATCATAACGCATAGTCGGACAGGACAGGACACACAACGAACAACACAAGCCAGTCAGTCAACGAGAGACAGGTATGCCGACGAGCCCAAATAATCCAAAAGTAGCCTTCTCTAAATGGTATATTGCTTATGTTAAGTTTTCATTTCCGTCCGTCATGTCCATGCACAATATGTTGCGATCATCCATCCACTAAAGAACAATCCAGATACAATTTCTCAGTGTTATTTATTTGTTAGTTTTCATCTCAATGCGCTGGCATAACATCAGTGCACGAGGGAGCAGCAGCACGACATTCATCTCAAGGAAGGAACACAAGCTGAGTCAAAATAAAAGTCCCCATTTGTTCACACATGCGCACAATGAACTCTTGCACATTTTTTAGTATACAACCGTCAATAGCATAAAGTAAAAACAAAATAACAGTAAGAAACATAAAATAATATAGTTAATGAGAACATATAACTCCACAGCTTAACAAGCTTAATTTAATTTTGCCCAGTTGTGGCCTGTTGAGGGGCAATAAATATCAAAAGTTCCAAAACATCTATTGTGTTATTTGCATTGATCCACTATATAAACATAATATCTACATACATGGCATTTGATTGGAGGCTAGTCTCACTTTGTCCACCGGCAACATTTTTTTTAGATGTGTGTACAATGTTTCATGTTTCTGTTAATAATGTATTGTATTAAGTGTCCATTTCATTATAAAATTCAGATTTATCATAAATAATTGAACATGCACATGTGTTTTAAGTTCCGTTAAATAGGGGTAGAGGTGGGGTCACATTTGAGCATTTAAAATGTAATTTTACTTGAAAGTAACGCAATAGTTACTTTCTTAAGTAACTAGTTACTTTTAAAATTTGTAATTGAGTAACTAATTTAGTTACTTTTTGGAAGAAGTAACTAGTAACTGTAACTAATTACTTTTTAAAAGTAACTTGCCCAACACTGCTGAAAGCCGAGACCGTCTGATTTATGTGAGGTGTCCCAATCATAAGGGATGGGGAGCATTTTA
Organism: Rhinichthys osculus; assembly: GCA_029959095.1. Lineage (NCBI taxonomy): Eukaryota > Metazoa > Chordata > Actinopteri > Cypriniformes > Leuciscidae > Rhinichthys > Rhinichthys osculus. Next base: position 26,376,641 of record JARWKJ010000004.1, on the reverse strand, counting down.
TCCTCACTTTTGACGCGCGAGCAGCGCTTTGGGCGGAAAAGCTTTCTGTAAGCGTGAGCGCGTGTGCGCGGGCACGAGACTTACAAGTGTATTTGACGCCCCGATCATAACGGATGGGGAGCGTCTTATCAATGCCCTGCGTTTTGTGATAACATTTAAACGCGCGGGCGGCGCCCGGGGGGAGGTGTGTGTTAGTAAGCGTAAACGCTCTCCGGCGGGCACGAGACTTACATTCATAACCTGTTTTATTGAGCGTGTAACAGAGCGGGCAGATAGTGGGCACAGACCTGTGGACACATTTCTTATATTCAACACTCGAGCGGCTTTTCTGCGCTTTATGCGAGTGTGCTCTGTGAGTGACACGAGATTTGATGTGCTTGTGTGTAGGGGTGAACACTGGGGCGTGGGCACTTTCACTACACTTAAAACACCAACGGCGTGAGCCGGACCAGACATTATACTCTTTTTGAGATTTCTCTGGGTCGCCGTGAAAACGGCGTTTGTGTGCAGGCGAGAGGGTGAACAAACCAGCTCGTTGGCTGCTAAATGAACCACTGCAGTAGCCTGTTTGAAGGGGACTGACAGGGAAATAAACTTTGACGGCGGTCCGGCCGCGCGTTTTTTTTTGAGGCAATGTGTCTGTTAGTAAGCGTGAGCGCTCGTGAGCGGGCACGTAACTTACATTCTTAACCTGACATGTATGAGGCTGTTCTGGCCGTGTGACAGAGCGGGCAGAAAAATAGGCGTGAGCACAGAAATGTGGGCACGTTTCCTATATCTAGCACTCGAGCGGCATTTGCCAGCTTTAAGAGAGTGGGCTCTGCGGGAGACACGGGGGGTATCGCGTTGGCTGCCAAATACACCGCTGCAGTAGCCTTATGTAAGGGGACTGACAGGACGAGACATTTCGACTGCTGCGCGCAAGCCCGTCCGGGTCATGCAGAGAGCTCGAGAGGGCTCTGCATGACGCGCGAACGGCGACGCGAGGGCGGGGTAGCTCTCTTGTAACGTAAAGAGAGCTAGCCGCGTGCTCGTTGGTCGAGCAGAACTGGGAACAGTGTTTGTATTAGGGCGCGCGCAAAAGTAGTGGGCACGGGACCTACATGTGACACAGATGATGCCCGTCCGGGTCATCCAGAGAGCTCGAGAGGGCTCTGCATGACGCGCGAACGGCGACGCGAGGGCGGGGTAGCTCTCTTGTAACGTAAAGAGAGCTAGCCGCGTGCTCGTTGGTCGAGCAGAACTGGGAACAGTGTTTGTATGAGGGCGCGCGCAAAAGTAGTGGGCACGGGACCTACATGTGACACAGATGATGCCCGTCCGGGTCATGCAGAGAGCTCGAGAGGGCTCTGCATGACGTGTGAACGGCGACGCGAGGGCCGGGTAGCTCTCTTGTAACTTAAAGAGAGCTAGCCGCGGTCTGATGCCAGGATGGAGCAGCAGTCTCTCGTGGCGTGTCCCTCGGCCTCAACCTCAGATGCGACGGCAGTGAGGCCCGTGAGCGGCAGCTGCGCGTCGGTGAGGGGAGGCGGGGAAGGCGAAAACGAGGCTCGAGGGAGGTTCTCCGGCGAGCGCGTCGCTGTGGCCACGGGTTCCGGCTGTCTCAGGGAACGGCGCTTCTTCCTGCGCGGTCCCACAGAGGGCGGAGTGACTGCTTCGGGGTTGAAGGCTTCGAGTCGAGCCCGCAGGGTCGACAGCGGAAGCGCTTCACAGAGCTCGCAGCCCCCGGACGCGAGGGCGAGCTCTGCATGTTCCAGGCCCAGGCAGAGAGCGCAGATCACATGGCGGTCTCCGACGCTGAGCGGGGCCCTACACGAGCCGCAGGAAGTGCTAGGCATCTTTAAAAAGACACTCGCGCTCTTTTAGGAATAGGTTTTGCAAGGTAAAAAGGATAGGTCGCCGGATGGCGTAGCTCGCAGGGATGGCTGAAGGTGGCGAAAACGGCCGGCTTCCTCAGCGCTGTCCTAAGCTGGCTGTTCGCTGTTCAACGGCGGCGGTGGCTTCTCTCAGATCCAGCGATGCGAAGAGCTTGTTGAAGAGACGAAAATCAGGGAATTCAGCCTACAGCCCCTTCTTTTATACGCTAAGCCACGCCCATTCTGGCGGGCTATGACGCTATGAAGGCGCGGGCGCCCTTCATTGGGCGTGACGTCACGCGGGGCTCACTGGTAGGCTGCAGCAGATGCCCGCAGGGCAGCCAATGAGCACGCAAGATTGCCTGCTCTAGGTCTGCTAGCTGCTGCACTGCGTTGACAATGAATACAAAATTAAGGATAATTTTTTGGCTTCAATATCTCGAGAAGATGAATCTTTACCGTAGCGTAAGCTAAACTTACTCAATACGAGAGAACCTCTCGTAAGAGAACTCACTAGACATGCTTATTCTGTGCATTTTGGGCACTTTTTGTGTGAAATCATATTTATTTTTGTCCATCAAAAGTGTGCTTTCACTTTAATTGAGCAAAAACAGATTCGACGCCGAAACCCCCGCTTCACTGCTGCTCACGCGACGCTCCTGCTCGATGCTCAAGCGCTGCTCCTACTCCCGGTGTGAATGCATTCATTGATTAACATGCACGGCGAAAAAAATACGCGCCGCTCACGCATGCAGTGTGAAACGGCCGTTAGATACACGCCATCGTGTACACATAAATCTCTGACCCATCGTCTTCTTCCTCGTCTAATTTCTGTTGCTCTACATACGTCATCTGGTATAATTGAAACGATTGGCTATGAGCTACGAACAGGTAGCCTGGGAAAACCCAGACAACTTCCGGCAAATTTAGATTTGCTCTGCAAGTTAATCTGGCAAAGAGCTCATTCAAGCCCATTTCTAATCCGTCGAAATCGTGGCACCAATCAGAAATGTTGGGGCGGGCTTTACACGATGACAACAGCACAGCGACGGGGAAGCAGATTTTGTACATTTACAAAGGAAAACGGAGGCGGAGTTAGTGGTGCTTCGGAGGCTGCTACTGCTGGAGATGATTCGGGAGAGGTCTGTGCCCCTTTACCGATCAGAGTAAAGCCTTGTTTATACTCGACGCGTCCGCATGAACGCGAAGGTGCGCGCGGCAAAAATGACGCGTTCGGTGGCTGTGTGCACGGCTTTTTTTGTAACAGCGTGCGCGGGGCCGCGTCCGAGGATTACCAACTTCAAGCCGAATCTGCCCGAGCATGTACGTCTCACCGCACCGGCACCCAGTTTGCGCGTCTAAATTACAAAGTTCATTGCAAATTTTTTTTTGTTAAGGTTTTGTTTACTGTGTGTGATTTATTTAATGGAAAGCACATTCACTTCTAGTTGTCTTGCTGTTAATTTTAAATACACGTAGAGCAAGTACCTAATCAGTGTCTGCTTGTTTATTCAAACTAAGTTGTTCGTCATCTCCTTCATCGCTCTGATTGGTTTTAGGTCTATCTAATTTCGCCCAGAGGCATTTGAGCTACGCCCCTGTGGAAATGATTTGTCTATGAAGCTTTGCCTGACCATAACTCAGTTACAACTGAGAATGGTCTGGTTTTAACCAGGCTAACGTACAGGCGCATTTGATAGACATTCTTAGCACCCAATAAACGGCTCTGGGCATTCGTAAACCACACTTCAAATACGAGAAAATGAACGTGGTTCCCAGACCCAAGTCTCAATGAGACTTGGGTCTGACGTTAGCCAGGCTATTAAAAAATAGCAATTGAATAATACCAATATTTACAAAATCAACTTTTTACTAAAGTCTGAGGAGGTGAGTTGAAGGGTTTTAAAAATGGTATCTGTCTAGCTTCAAAAGTTATTTCTGCCACATTTACAAAGGTCAGCTCATCTTCATAACATCCACAGATTTCAGCTCATCTCATGGAAATTCAGGCTATACTTCAAAAAAAAAAAAAAAAAAGAAACTGAGTTGTAAATGGACAGTCCAATGAGTAATTTTCCCCCTTTCACATCTTAATTTAACAATATGTCAGTGAGAGAAATAAGAGGGAGAGATGTGTGTGTGTGTGTTGTAATGAAAGGGTTTGACTTCATTGATTCAGATAAGAAGTGAACGCGCACTTATTTTCTTGTTCAAATAAGGAGGCGTGCGAAGATGGAGAAATACAAAGAAAGAGAATGAGAAAAAAAGTTTAGAGTGCTCCAAGTGGATATAGAAAAGCAAACAAAAAATAAAAGATTCTATTTTGTCACCAAGATTTGTCACCACCTCCATGTTAACTGGTTTAGGTATTGATCAGGGGTTTGCTATATAATAATCATGTCGATGTACGCCTCACTGAGCAGAAATCTATGGGCAACTGGGCCATTAGGAAAAGCTCAGTTATTAAAAAAATCGTCTCGGGTTACGACTGTAATCCTCGTTCCCTGACGCTGCGTTGAGAATCGACACATTGGGGAACGCCTTCAGCGTGATGCGTCTGAAGCCTGTATGGAACTAGTCCAATCTTGATTGACGTCACATGTGACGGTGATGCGGAAGCTATAAAAGGACGCCGGATCATAACAGCGTCAGCTTCTGATTGGTCGAAGCAAGTCGTTCTTAGGAGTGCGAGAAGTGTGGCCGAGGGACGGCATAACCCGAGACGTTCCCTTTCGAGGGAACTCCCGCTGCATCGAGAATCGACACATTGGGGAACGAAATGCCCACTGCGCCACACTGAGAGATATACGCCCTGGTGTGAAGCAATCTGGCACACAAGACGAGAGAACTTGTGAACCCGGTGTAGAGGGCAGATCCAGACTGTATTGTTTTATGAAGGTGTGTGGGGAGGCCCAGCCTGCGGAATCACAGACCTCTTGAAGGGAAACTCCTGCTAGCAGAGCTTTAGAGGAAGCCAATCATCTGGTTGAGTGGGCTCTTATCAGAAGAGGCGAAGGCAAGCTGCGCGCCTCGTAAGCTGAATAAATAGTTTCTACTAACCATCTGTTCCCCCCTGCGATCGAGCACCAACAGCTCGCTCGTTCACGGAGCCCTCAGAAAATTGATGTTTGCTTCCTGCCGATAAGTGCGTTTCGGGACGCATCGGTTTCCAGCGAATGCATATCGCAGTGTCCGTCTGAAAATATTGCGCCCTGCCGAGTTTGCTTCCTCTCACGAGGCCTGCAGAAAAATTAAATCGGTTAGCTCCTGCCAGTCAACTGCTTCAGGTCACCGAAATCCCAAATAAAACACCAGAGGTCAGTCTCGAGAGACTGGTCCCCCCTAGTAGATTATCTAGACACCTGGAAAGGTCTTTGAAATATATCTCAGTTGGTCCTGCGCACAGTGGAAAAGGGGTACAGAATTCAGTTCGAGTATCGTCCACCAAAGTTCAGCGGGGTTATACACACGCTGGTCAGCCCCCAGCAAGGTCAGGTCATGGAACAGGAAGTTCAGTCCCTCTTAGTAAAGGAAGCCATAGAGCAGGTTCCTCCTCAAGAGAGGGAAGCCGGGTTCTACAGCCCGTACTTCATAGTTCCCAAGAAGGATGGGGGGTTATGTCCTATAATAGATCTCAGGGTACTGAACCGGTCTCTGAGGAGATACAGGGTTAAAAATGGTAACTATACCTATTATCGTGATTCAGATAAAGTCAGAGGACTGGTTTGTCACGATAGATCTAAAGGATGCTTACTTCCACATATCAATCCTTCCTCAACACAGGAAGTTTCTAAGGTTCACTTTTGGGGGAAAAGCGTATCAATACAGAGTCCTTCCATTCGGCCTAGCACTGTCACCTCGCACCTTCACAAAATGCATGGATGCTGCTCTTGCTCCATTGAGACTTCAAGGCATTCGCATCCTCAACTACATCGACGACTGGCTCATTCTGGCACAGTCAGAGGAGATGGTGGTTCAACATCGAGATGTTGTTCTGAATCATCTAAGGTGCTTGGGATTGAGACTCAATGTCAAGAAGAGTTAATTAATTCCTCTACAGAGAACTATTTTCCTGGGGGTAGTATGGGACTCAGTCACGATGCGGGTACAGTTGTCTCCTGCTCGTATAAACACCATCTTGACCACAGTAACGAGTATCAAGCTAGGCCAGGCCATCACTGTCAAACACTTTCAAAGGGTTCTGGGTCTCCTGGCAGCAGCGTCCAACGTGATTCCTTTTGGCCTGCTGTATATGAGGGCACTGCAGTGGTGGCTCAGGACCAGAGGGTTTTCCCTGACAGGGAACCCATTTTGCAGCACGATCAAAGTAATGCACAGATGCCTTAGTTCTTTGGTCATGTGGAAGAAAACGTGGTTCCTGTCCCTAGGTCCTGTGTTGGGGGCACCGTGTCAGAGAAAAAAAATTGACCACGGATGCATCCCTCACAGGCTGGGGTGCGGTCATTGAAGGCCGCTACACCAGGGGTCTTTGGAAGGTGTAGGGTATTTAGGCTGGGCGAGCATGACTCATGCGGCCCAACACGTGGAAACCTTCTAACCCCTAACCTTTGCCTTGTAATTCACTAGTAGGGCGCCAGAGAATCGTGTTTAAAGTGCTTCAACGCGACTGGAAGCAAGTGCCATAAAGAGGCTCACACATTCCACGCTCTCCCCCACTGCAGGCAACACGACTAGCTGGACTCCCCGCACACACTCACAAACACCCCACACACATTCTCTATCCAGGGGTCCGAGCTTCAAAAGGGTCTTATCGCTCCAGCATCTTCCTTTCCGCGGATGAGGGGATGCCAGATGGCAGGACCTCTCAAAGACGCAACCTCGCACACACACACAAACATACACACACATATATATATATACAAACTTTTACTACTCTCCTTCCTCCTCTCTGTTCATGTCTTCTCGCGAGGAAAATGAACACAGCCCGACCTCAGCTGGCAAGCTTCACCTCAAAGGACATTCAAACACGCCGCGCTGGACGACGTTCACATGACCGAGAGAGACACACGCCTTCTTCACATCAGCCACACAAAAGAGCTTTACCGGTGCAAGTACCCGTTTTACCATGCTTTCAAGGTTTAAGATCTGTTGATTCTTGTTGTCTCAAAGGTTCTGTGTCTGTGATGAATTTTGCCAAACTCATGATCTTTCCAGATCTTCTCTCTCTCTCCCTCCCTCTCTGTCTATCTCACATGATCTTTCGCGATCAGCTCTTTCTCTCTCTCTCTCTCTCTTTCTGTATGCATTCTCCTTCGTTGATGTTTTATTGTGTTTGTAAATACATTTATTCCTTGTAACGTTAGTAACCGTATACGTAATCGCATTTATTAAATACATATATTCATTGATTGACTCTGTCATTTGCTCATACTTCAAATCACTTAAATGTTTCGATCAGCTACAAGCTTTAAAATTGTAGAATACTTTAAATAGTATTGTGGCAAAACAGGAAAGCTATCTTTTACGGCCGTAAAGATCGTCTCTTCCTGCGAGTCTCTTAAAGGTAATTTCTCTGTGGAAATTGATGAAGATCCATGATCAGTTTGCTGGACAAACAGATTATCCGATACTAATTAATTCCGTTGAGGAGTATCCTGAGAATCTATATATTCTAGACAATTTGTATATGAATATTGAATTATAATTCGTTATGATTTGATTATTGATAAATAAAATTGATCTATCTTGCCGATCTGTATGAATAATTGATTATACATCCATTGTATTGAGTCGTTCATAACAGATTGGCAACGTAAACCCCTTTGCCGGGTGATTTTTAACATGTATTGTTATCTGGGCCAAACCCGTATCAATAGTTATTAATTTGTAATTATTAAATATTGAATATTCCCCAAGAATGACGCCGGATACTTTACAAAGGACCATAATCTTTCATGGCACATCAATTGCCTAGAGATGCTGGCAGTATTTCTGGCCCTCAGACATTTCTTTCCGGACCTCAGAGGACCATACATCGGTGGTATCATATATAAATCGACAGGGGGGCCTGAGATCGCGCCCTCTATGCAGATTGGCACATCAGGTTCTTCTGTGGTCCCAGGGCAAACTTCTCTCAGTCAGAGCAATGTTTATTCCTGGGGACAAGAATGTGGGGAAAGACATCCTGTCAAGGCAGGGGCTGAGGCCCGGGGAATGGAGACTCCACCCCGAGACGGTGGAGTTGATAGGGAGGGAGTTTGGTCAGGCGGAAGTGGATCTGTTCGCCTCTCACGAGAACACTCACTGTCTGCTCTGGTTCTCCCTCACTCATCCAGCTCCTCTGGGACTGGATGCCATGGTGCAGACGTGGTCGAGGCTACGTCTGTACGCATTTCCCTCGATCGCTCTGCTCCCATAGGGGGTTGGACCTAATGCGCTAACAGAGCTATCACAGATCAGTGGGTGGGACTTACCTTGTAGATACTGAAATCAATATCAGCCATCTTGTTTATAAGCTAAGCTAACAAGCGCTGTGGAGATAGGAAGTATGACAATGACGGAAGAAACTAAACATGATATGGAAGAAGAGGATTTTGAAATTCTGCTGCTCGAATCCGATGTTCGTGGCTATTTTTACGAGCCGCAATATAGTGAAGAGCAGCTGAGGCTGATGGAGGAACAGGAGGCGGCTGCTGCGGCTTCTGCAGTCGAGTCAGAACACCTGCCTGTCGTGGACGTGGAGCCCGGACTGGCTCGAGCTGGGCGGACTGCTGGTGCCTGTGCTCTCGCTGTGCGCTACGGACACAGATAGAGTCCGTCTGCTGCAGAGAATTTCAATGATGTCAATTTCTCCTGGACGAAATCTCTGAATCAGACGAGCACAAGGACGTTTGTGTTATGATGTGAACCATCCTAGTTTCGCACCGCATATGTTCTGACTGGAACATCCAGGTATCATGCAATAATTCACCATATAGAAAGAAATACAAACGAGGAGTAATTCGCTAATGAGTTTGCCAATGTAACGGGTTCGTTGTTGTGGGAAGGAGGCGGAAACCGGCGAACATTTAAACATTTTAATAGTAAAATAAACAAATACAAAACAAAAGTATAAGCCAGCTGGCCACACACAACAGAAACAAACAAAACATAACATAAAATCAGGCCTGTTCCTTTTATGCCTCCGCTCCTCCGTGAGAGATATGAGACCGCTGCGTCTCACAGGTGTCATTCATTATCACTCACGCCACCGGCCTCGCGCCGTCCTCTTACGTCCCTTGCCCTCGTCCTGCTCGCCACAGCCAACTAACTAGACATTTTGTGTGAAATAAATTTCAAACTCTTTTTGCAGCTAGCCTTGTAGACGGAACGGAAGAGTGATTTCTTTTCTCTGATGTTTGCGCTGTTCTGGATTAGTGGGAGTGGCTTGCGGAGCTGTGCAATGTGGTGCATTGTGGGAGTTGATGTCTTACATATAAATGCGCCCAAAAGTTATTTTCTGTCTTTTCTCGGTCAAGAGGGCACCAAATTCAAAATTTCTTTTACATTTCGACTACATATATGACCCACTTTCAATAAAGATTAATGCTGAAATGGGTGAAGTGACCCTTTAAGGTCTATGTGGCACCTGTAGCTGCCTTCGACACGCCTTTAAGCCACTTATAGTACGTTTCCTTCGTGGAGCTAGGAGGATGGGCTGTCATCCAGTTCAGGTTCCCCACGTGGGACCTGGCAGTGGTTCTTGGGGGGTTATCCCTGGCACCCTTCGAACCCTTGGATGAGGTGTCTGAGAAATTTGTATCCTTAAAGGTAGCCTTTCCTGCTCGCTATTACATCCCTAAAAAAAAGTCGGGGACCTGCAGGCGCTATCTGTTGCTCCCTCTTGCCTCGAGTTCGCTCCTGGCAGAGTAAGGGCCATTCTCCACCCTAGACCCGGCTATGTGCCTAAGGTGCCGACAAATGTGGCACGGTCTATAATTCTTCAGCCGTTCCATCCTCCACCGCATGTGTCGGATGAGCAAGCTAAGCTTCATTTATTATGCCCTGGAGGCAGTAGAGCCCTGGAGGCAGTCGGACCAGCTACTCGTGTGCTTTGGGTCACCTAAGAAGGGTTCCCCTGCTTCAAAGCAAACTATCCCTCAGAGGCCTGCGCAACGTGTCAGAACCTCTTCGCCGAAGCCTTCCTCGTCTGAATGACAGTCCTCAGATCTGCCTTCGGTTTGGAGGACTTCGGCTGAGGGTGTTGCCTCTAGCTCCAGGCCTTTTGTGGGGGAGCATGAGAGACGACACGAGAGGCCAGAAGACGAAATCGGGGCATCGAGGAGGAAGACCCTGTCCTTGTCCCCAATGCCCGACAGATTCAGCCACAAATGTCTTCTCTTTCGACCCCATTATAGAAGAATAAATATGAATATTTGGGCTCGATAATCATGAAGAGAAGGGCTTATCCCACGATCTCGACACCTCGGTGTGGAGATCAGTGAAAAATGTGAGGCTCCGGCCGAAGGCTGTGACCGGGCTTGCAGGAAGCGCTCATCAAGTTTACTTTTTTTAGTCGCTTCCTGCTTTTATGGTGGCCAATCGATATTTAACTTAGCCACTGCCCTGGTCACAACCTCCAGCAACTCCTCAAAGGCAGGAGAATCACCCTCGCTCAAAAAGCGCAGGCAAGGGGACGCACACTGCCTGTATTGTTACTCTTTGCTTGCTATTAAATATACATAATGGATAAACGTACAATACAACACCAAATAAGACACAGTCACACAGAACGCTTGCTGAAGAACAGAAGCTGACGCTGTTATGATCCAGCGTCCTTTTATAGCTTCCGCATCACCGTCACATGCGACGTCTCGGGTGACGTCATGACGCAACACCAATCAAGATTGAACTAGTTCCATACAGGCTTCAGATGCATCCCGCTGAAGGCGTTCCCCAATGTGTCGATTCATGACGCAGTGCGAGTTCCCTCGAAAGGGAACTAACAGAGGTTTTTAAAGCTAAAAACGATCAATCATCAAAGAAGTGATGGAGAGGGGAAATTGGAAGCGTGATGTGCCATCATTCATGGTAACCGTCACAAAAATGCAGAACTGCACTGCCTCAAAACCTTCAGACAAGTTATGAAAGCTTGGATGGTAACATAAAATAATAGCTGAATCTGAATCCAACATATATACATTTACTTCCTGCTCAGATGCTTTCCAACAAGTGATTGCACATAAGTGTCAGTTCCCAGAAGAATTACAAATGTCAAATTACCTTAATAAATGTAACTGCTAAAATGAGTTTTGATTTATCGTTGCTGCCTGCAGGACAGTCACATGCATATGCATACAACTAAAAACATACCAACATTCAAAAGAAATGCTATTCATACCCTGCTAAGAAAGTTTCACAAAATCAAATAAAAACTAGAGAGCAAGAGTTTTGATAATATTATTGGAATATTGGAAGTCTAACCAGACTGATAGCTTTTTTTTGAAGGAAACATGAAAAGACACAAAAATATTTAAACTCCAAGTAAGCAGTTCCTTGTGGACACAGGGTGGAAATTATTCCCCCAGACGCATCTGATCACATCGGGTCAGAATGCAGCTACCATAAATAAAGCAGGACTGTAAAAGAAACCTGGTGGCAGTGGAAAGTTCAGGGGTCCAGACATTAGAAAAGAGGCGAGGCAAGAAAACGAAAGACACTTGACTTCCCCTCTGTTTCACAGAATGTCTAAATCACTACTTCCTCCCTCTAATTACAGAGCGAAAGAATTAGTGATTCATGTAATGAGTGCAAAGGGAGATAAATGGAGGCAGGAGTTCAAGTGTGTGTGTGTTTGTGTGGGGCAGAGAAAGAAACAGTAAAACATTAAGTTATCATGTATGCAAAACCCCCATTCAGTATCTCAAATTAGCATAAATCATGTCACAATCATGTTTATTTATCATCAATTTATCAACCATGATTATATGCAATTTATATATATTGAAATTTATATATGGTTATATGTTTTGAATTTAACTAAAATTCGTAATAGTGTGACGAGTTGTAATTCAAATTTGAAATTAAGGAAGTAGAAAGGACATCCATGCAATAACTAATTTTTAACTATAAGGGTCTTATAGAATGAATATAGGCCTGACAAGCATAGTCATACTTTATCTGTTAGAAATGTCACCTACAGAATTTTGCACTATACATATTTATATTTCACACATTTATGGGCAAGACTGGAAGAACACATTTCCCAGAAAGCACTGCCTGGTGAATTTCTCTGAATTGTAAAATTCAACTTCCTGAAGTGTGGCCAATCCAAATCCACCCGACTTCAACATATGTGCTGCAATTACATTCACAGAGCATACATGAATTGCGGACTATAATGAAATAATCTGCTATAGTGTGGACGCTAATACAGTTATTATTATCGTCGTTGTTTTTTGTACGAACAGGGTTAAAATCATGTCACTGTGTTTGTTTAAATACGTGATTTACTCTGAGTATATGCTCAATGCTTTCATTTTTTATTTTTGTAAAACGTTTCCTATATAGTACTTGTGACGATCTGCGGCTGGAGTGCCCGCTTGAGCCTCTGGGGGGCACTCCTTCCTAGTTTATTGTTTCCTTTAGGTTTTATCCTGGACTGATTATGGTTGATTTCATGCACCTGTGTTTGATTATCTTGTTTAGCGCACCTGTCTTAAGCCTGAGTTTTCCCTTGGTTTATTGCTCAGTATTGTATGTGTCTGACTGCATCCTAAGCGTTTTCCTAGTTCCTTAGTGTTTCCTAGTTCCTTAGTGTTTCCTAGTTTCACGGTTCCTGGACTCCCTGCCTGTTTCTGGTCTTCCCGTTTGCCTCATCCTTGCATTATATGTTTGCTGATCTGGACTGCTTACCTGGTTTTGACCTCTGCCTGTTCTCTCGTACCTGTTTCTGGATTGTCCTCTCAATAAAGCCTGCATTTGGATCACCACTGTCTGTTTCCACCGAGCAGTTCATGACAGAATACTGAGCCAATTCTGATCCAGCGGCTGAGAGGAACACGGACCTCGTTATGGATCCCACAGCGCAGATCGTAAGCCTCCGTCAAGGAGAACGTCCTCTCAAGGTTTTTGTGACAGATTTTTTGAAGCTCGCTCGTCAGTCCTACTTGAATGATTTCTGTTTGATGATGTTCTTTCGGGGAGGACTGTCTGAACCACTCGGCTCTGCTATACCGTTTCCGAGTTCAAGCTGGACTCTTACTCAATATATTGACCTGGCCTTTTCCATGAGCGGTTCACTTTTTACTGTGGATTTTTTGGAACTTTTCCTTCACAAAAGATCCGACGATTCGCCCTTGTACAAGGTACCCACTGAATCCACGCATCAAGTGTCTCCCGGTGAATCAGCGCTTCACACGTGCTCCGCCGAGTTTGCGCTACATGAAAGCCCAGTTGAACCAGCGCTTCGTAAAGGGTCCGCCGTATCCACGCAACATGTGAATCCCGACGTTCTAACACTTCACGTAAGCTCCGTTATATTCCTGCCTCAAGAGTTTTTTACTGAGTCCGAGCGCGTGCCAGCCGAATCAAGTGAGTCAAGTGCCGCCGAGTCTAGCGAGTCAAATGAACCGAGTCCCGAGTCAAGTGAACCGAATCCCGAGTCAAGTGCATCATCTTCTGAGTCTTCCAGTGAGTCAAGTGCATCGTCTTCTGAGTCTTCCAGTGAGTCAAGTGCATCGTCTTCTGAGTCTTCCAGTGAGTCAAGTGCATCGTCTTCTGAGTCTTCCAGTGAGTCAAGTGCATCGTCTTCTGAGTCTTCCAGTGAGTCAAGTGCATCGTCTTCTGAGTCTTCCAGTGAGTCAAGTGCATCGTCTTCTGAGTCTTCCAGTGAGTCAAGTGCATCGTCTTCTGAGTCTTCCAGTGAGTCAAGTGCATCGTCTTCTGAGTCTTCCAGTGAGTCAAGTGCATCGTCTTCTGAGTCTTCCAGTGAGTCAAGTGCATCGTCTTCTGAGTCAAGTGCGTCCAGTGCTGAATCTAGCAAAGTGAGTGATTCAGACCTAGTGATTGAATCAAGCCCAGTGACTCGCCGTCGCAGGAGGAGGAGGACTCGTTCGGCTCGCCAGGCTCCGGTGAGTGTATCCAGACGCCTTGCCCTGCCGGCCCCGCCTCTGCGCCTCGCCCTGCCGGCCCCGCCTCTGCGCCTCGCCCTGCCGGCCCCGCCTCTGCGCCTCGCCCTGCCGGCCCCGCCTCTGCGCCTCGCCCTGCCGGCCCCGCCTCTGCGCCTCGCCCTGCCGGCCCCGCCTCTGCGCCTCACACTGCCGGCCCCGCCTCTGCGCCTCGCCCTGCCTGCGCCCTTCAAGCTCCGGGAGGCCTTTCTTGAACCTGTGAATTTCCCCAAGTATTTTTTTTGGGGGGGGCAGTAGGTACTCTGTGAGGGCCATGGAGGTGACGCTGACATGGACCTCATCTGAGTCTGCTCCGCCCTCGTCTCCCTCCAAGTCTGCTCCTCCCTCGTCTGAGTCTGCTCCTCCCTCGTCTCCGTCCGAGTCTGCTCCATCCTGGTCCCCTTCCAAGTGTGCTCACCCCAGGTCTCTCCATGGGCCTGGCCCCCTGCCTCTCCACGGGCCTGGCCCTCCATCCCATCCCCCGTCGACCTCCCTCCGGAGCTCTTAGGAGCGTCTGGAAGCCGCTCCTTAGAGGGGGGGTTATGTGACGATCTGCGGCTGGAGTGCCCGCTTGAGCCTCTGGGGGGCACTCCTTCCTAGTTTATTGTTTCCTTTAGGTTTTATCCTGGACTGATTATGGTTGATTTCATGCACCTGTGTTTGATTATCTTGTTTAGCGCACCTGTCTTAAGCCTGAGTTTTCCCTTGGTTTATTGCTCAGTATTGTATGTGTCTGACTGCATCCTAAGCGTTTTCCTAGTTCCTTAGTGTTTCCTAGTTCCTTAGTGTTTCCTAGTTTCACGGTTCCTGGACTCCCTGCCTGCTTCTGGTCTTCCCGTTTGCCTCATCCTTGCATTATATGTTTGCTGATCTGGACTGCTTACCTGGTTTTGACCTCTGCCTGTTCTCTCGTACCTGTTTCTGGATTGTCCTCTCAATAAAGCCTGCATTTGGATCACCACTGTCTGTTTCCACCGAGCTGTTCATGTCAGTACTGCTTTAATGTTGAATGTGCAATAAATATTCTCTGCCTGTTTTAATGAAACCAGCAATTCAACATACTTATGTTATTTTCAGATCTCATCTAATTTATTCCCATCTTTCTTGCTATCTGCATGCTTTCATGTCAATCACAGGAAATCAAGTATATTAATTAAAATAACCAGGCCAGCAACAAGGTGACATTTGGGTAATTGGAGAATCTTAGTTCTTCTGCTGTCTACAGAGGATTTCTGCTTGTAGGGAGCCAATTATGAGGAGCAATGCAGATGTATGTGTGAGAAATGCATTCTGAGATATTAGTCATTATAAACAGGTCGAACAAAATCAAGTATCACTAAATTCACATGCATATGCATACAACTAAAAACATACCAACATTCAAAAGAAATACTATTCATACCCTGCTAAGAAAGTTTAACAAAATCAATTAAAAACTAGAGAGCAAGAGTTTTGATACAATTTTTGTCAGACGGTTTTTGTCATTTCCTGTTGCGTTCTCATTTTTCCAAAATATCTTAATTAGCTTTCTTACTGGCCCACACTCAGAATAGCCATAATATTGGAAGTCTAACCAGACTGATAGCTTTTTTTGAAGGAAACATGAAAAGACACAAAAAAAAATTAAACTCCAAGTAAGCAGTTCCTTGTGGACACAGGGTGGAAATTATTCCCCCAGACGCATCTGATCACATCGGGTCAGAATGCAGCTACCATAAATAAAGCACTGTAAAAAAAACCTGGTGGCAGTGGAAAGTTCAGGGGTCCAGACATTAGAAAAGAGGCGAGGCAAGAAAACGAAAGACACTTGACTTCCCCTGTTTCACAGAATGTCTAAATCACTACTTCCACCCTCTAATTACAGAGCGAAAGAATTAGTGATTCATGTAATGAGTGCAAAGGGAGATAAATGAAGGCAGGAGTTCAAGTGTGTGTTTGTGTGGGGCAGAGAAAGAAACAGTAAAACGTTAAGTTATCTTGTATGCAAAACCCCCATTCAGTATCTCAAATTAGCATAAATCATGTCACAATCATGTCAGAATACTAGTATTTGTAATTTATCAACCATGATTATATGCAATTTATATATATTGAAATTTATATATGGTTATATGTTTTGAATTTAACTAAAATTCGTAATAGTGTGACGAGTTGTAATTCAAATTTGAAATTAAGGAAGTAGAAAGGACATCCATGCAATAACTAATTTTTAACTAAGGGTCTTATAGAATGAATATAGGCCTTACAAGCATAGTCATACTGTATCTGTTAGAAATGTCACCTACAGAATTTTGCACTATACATATTTATATTTCACACATTTATGGGCAAGACTGGAAGAACACATTTCCCAGAAAGCACTGCCTGGTGAATTTCTCTGAATTGTAAAATTCAACTTTCTGAAGTGTGGCCAATCCAAATCCACCCGACTTCAACATATGTGCTGCAATTACATTAACAGAGCATACATGAATTGCGGACTATAATGAAATAATCTGTTATAGTGTGGATGCTAATACAGTTATTATTATCATTGTTGTTTTTTGTACGAACAGGGTTAAAATCATTTGTCACTGTGTTTGTTTAAATACGTGATTTACTCTGAGTATATGCTCAATGCTTTCATTTTTTATTTTTGTAAAACGTTTCCTATATAGTACTGCTTTAATGTTGAATGTGCAATAAATATTCTCTGCCTGTTTTAATGAAACCAGCAATACTTATGCTGTTATTTTCAGATCTCATCTCATTTATTCTCATCTTTCTTGCTATCTGCATGCTTTCATGTCAATCACAGGAAATCAAGTATATTAATTAAAATAACCAGGCCAGCAACAAGGTGACATTTGGGTAATTGGAGAATCTTAGTTCTTCTGCTGTCTACAGAGGATTTCCGCTTGCAGCGAGCCAATTATGAGGACTGAGGAGTAATGCAGATGTATGTGTGAGAAATGCATTCTGAGATATTAGTCATTATAAACAGGTCGAACAAAATCAAGTTTCACTAAATAAAGTGGTTATTGTTTAGCCTTGAGGCTCCAGGTCCATAGTGTGTGTGTACACATGTGCTGATTACTATATACCTCTCAGCCCAACAGCTGGACTACATCAACTCAAAGCACTCTCTTTCAGTTCCTTCTCTTTTTTTTTGTGGGGCCACTAGAGTCCCCTTACATCCTCATTTTAAAAATTCAATTCATCTCCCACCTGTGTGATAGGGAGATTCTATTTCACACTTTCAGCTACAAGCCTCAATCACAAAAAGCCAAACTGTTATCTCTGCTCTTAAATAAAATGACATCCCTTCTTTTCTGTTGCTCCCTCTCTGGTTGTCCTCTAGTGGCTTTCATCTTTGTAAACAGATAGCTGTTTTTCTTTGAAATAGTGAGAGAAAAGAAGGATGAAAGTGAAAAAGCTTTTACCTAAAATTGGCCTTTTCACACCTCCACAACAAAGCTCAGTAGGTCCAAATATCTTTATGCCTGTTCAACTACTGCATGTCAAGGACCCCATTTACCTCATTAGCATTTATTTATTTGAGATTGGATCAGCGCTAAATACAGGTGCAAACAGGGAATCAAACATTTTGTGACTGGATTTTAGCCGTTGACACATTGATTTCTGTGACCGTTCTCTTAACATCAACTTATATTTATTTATATAGCACATTTGTTTTAGAAGAAGAGTGTATAAAAAGTAATTAATAAAAAGATAAAGAGTAAAATAATAAAAAATACCAAATATCAATTAACATGCCTACACACAAATAGCCAATAGCACTATCGTACCTACGCACACAGAGACAATTAAAAGCAAGGTTAAATAGATACGTTTTCAACTGAGACCTAAAAACCTCTATAGATGGAGCCTGCTATAGAGTGGAATATAGAGTGGAAGACTGTTCCACAATTTAGGAGCAACTACTGTAAAAGCTCCTGTTGTAGTTATATCACCTTTGTAGGTGCTGTTGTCATCCTAAACTTAATCCCAACCCTAACTCCTACCGTCACTACAGCATTCAATGTAACACCAGCCCTAAAAACTTGCTGGTCTGAAACAAAGATGGGGGATGGAGAAATGCTGACTGTCTAGAAATGTAACAACACTGGACTATTGCTCTGTATGTCTAAATACATACAACTGTGCGCGAAAGAGTGATCTGGTGTGCAAGATTGCAAGTGAATTAGCAGTTTCAATTTATCTCTCCAGTAAGAACAAAAGAAAGTACTGGCAGTTAATAAAAAGTACTGCCGGTACACTAGAATCACTAGGTACTGTGAAAAGCAAAAAATACGTGCCGCACTTAAAGCACTCTGTCAAAATCACACTTGCCCTCTTTATTCTTTCCTGCTCTCTTGTAACCTCTACACTCTCAGAAAAAATGTACAAAAGTTGTCTTTGGGGCAGAACCCTTTCAAAAGCCACACCTTTGTGGTACACCTTTGTGCCAAAAGAGTGCATAAGTACCTCAAAGGTACATATTGGTACCAAATGTGTACATACTAGTACCTAAATGGTACATATTAGAACCTTTTTAAAGGGTACCTTCCCAGTGACAGCATTTGTACTTTTTTTCTGAGAGTGTATATTTTAATCTTACCTACAATAATCATGCATTTGAATTATTAAAGTTACTTTTTTGGGAAGCTGCATTCAAAATCCACTTGCCTCACAAACCTGAGAGGCATTTGCACATCAGTTGGAATAGGTAAAGTATGACCTTTCTGTTATAACACTTTTCCTTCCATCTTGTTACAAACATAGATGTGGAGGCAGTGAGCTCAGATTCTGCATCCTCCTTTTGCAGGTACTCATCTAATATCCTGTCAAATCTGGCAGACTGATCTCATGAAATGGCGTATGTATGACACGCCAATTCGTATTTCCATTTTTGGCGTGCTATCAACACGCATAATCGCTTTTCAGCGTGTTTATCAACGCTTTTGACTTAACGTTATATTACTGTATTATGTATATATAAATATATGACCTACCCCAACCCCGTCCCTAAACCTACCCGTCACTGGGGTTAATACCATTTATGAGTCTTCTCCTACCATCCTAGAAAAAGAAATATCGCTCCACAGATGTAGATATAGATTTTGCTTCGTTTCGCTCGGACATTTAATGGCGTACACATACACGCGGAATCACTCGGACGTTTAATGGCGTAGACATACACGCAAAAGATTTCGGCGTGGACATACACGTGGATATCTCAAAATGCGTATAGATAACACGCCACTTGAATTGAAAGTGGCTTGTATGTTTACGCAAAGTCATGATGTCATGTTGAATCTGGTTTGATTTAGGCTGTACCTATTTTAATATATGGGCATTCTTCAACTTTGCACACTTTGATGTTCCAGACAGTTTTTTTTTTATTAAATTTTTTTTGTGAAGATCACATATAAACTGTCTGGCATTTTAGGCATTCCTTCCTCATCATGATTTTCAAATGCCTTTATGTAGCCATTTTATTGTTTTAACTAGACTATGAAAATCCATTACAAAGGGTGAAAAATAAACCATTTAAATATATAATGTGTGAAAACAATTTTTATTAAAAATACTTTGTGTGATCATAATGTTAAAATATGCAAACATTGTGAAAATATTATTTTATTGTGTGTATGTAGGAGTCAGACACATAAAATTATAGCCATGAAATTACGCTTAGCATGATAAATGAGTCGGTCATTCTATTCCAAAATGTTTTAAATTGTCATTAATCACAAAACATCTGTTTTGGAAGTGACACTGCAGTGGAAATGTTCATGACTGATACAAATAAAATCATTTTTCTGTCATGTATGTATATACACAATTGGAAGTTGTTAGTAAGCAAATAAACTAGTGAGAGTGTGAATCAAGTGTTTATTTTCTAAAGGTCTACAGGACCAAAATGTCCATATTTGCAGTCAGAAACACCCATATACTGTATGTGTGTATTAATCTACTGTATACAGTTAGGTGAGCTCTGGCAGCTGCCTGTCACCTTTGATTTTCTGAACTTCATCTGATGGCTGTGACAGCATCTCTTTGTGAAAGAAGCTCCCTAGAAATCTTTGGAAAAGGTTGCAGGCTGTATTTAGTAGCAAGGCATGCTGAGCACACTCATGTGTAGCTGCGAGATTCTGCTCTGAAAGTCTGAAAGTTAGAGAAGCTTGACAGTGAGGTATATTTCCCTCAAAGCTTTCCTCTGGAACAACAAAGCACAACCATCTACATATCTATAGGCCGAGGAGATGAGCTGCTAACTAAAACAGCAAGTTATTGTCAACAAGCCATGAAGGTAAATATTTACGCATATACACTGTAAATCCCTTGGGATTACATTAGAAATTATTCATGTTTATATTTGGCATTCTAAAATATGTATCCAGATGGGCTGAATATAAAATCATACTATTGCATTACATGACTGCCAAACTCTCATATTGTAAAATAACATGACGTACCTGTAACACAGCACTCTGGTCGAAGTTGTAGGCACTGGGTCGTCCTTCCAATGTGGAGAAGGCAACATTTCCGCCGGTAAGTGGAGAGATGTCACTAAACTCATCCGTGCAGAGTGCCGTCCTTTCCTTCTCGCCTGGACGTATGAAGCCCTTATTGTCCCTCTTGTACGTCTTGCGACAAGAAGCACTGTAATATTGGTATGGCTGCCATGGTCCATTCTCCTCCGTACGCTTGTAGATGGCGAAGCTCTCTGGTCGGCTGGTGTAGAACTTCAAACGGACATATGTTATCTCAAAGGCCTTGCCTTGGAAAAACAACAACAACATTAATGTCATGTTAATCTGGACAGATCCCACAAAATGCAGTACCTTCCTTAGTTAATGTAGCCTGATAATTAAAGCCCAGGACATAATTAAAGTGACCTGTAAACTAAGATTTGAAAGTTAATGTAAGATTTGCATCTACACTGAAATTTTTTTTAACATCTAAATTAACTGGTTTTATCCATATTCAAATTGTTATTTAATGCAACAAAATGTATTTGAAAATAATAAGGTAGAAATAGCTCTTTAGGTGATATTTGAAGTTTACCACTTGTACGTCCTTCATCTATATCGAGCCAAATCAAGAATGCGCAGGTGTTAGATCAAGCCAAAAGAAAATCAAGGATGAAAAAGGATGAGGACACTTTATCCAATTTAGAGTGGAAGGCAGCTTTCTTGTGTATGTAGAGAACACGTGGAGTTTGTGCCTTGAGAAAATGGCATACTTGGTGGTACTTTGTCAGTTTAATTGCTACTCAAATCTAATTGTCCAAATGAACTGGAGAGTTCTTTAACCCTGGGTTGCTCCAGAGGGACTGTTCCTGCAGCCAGTGCACTGGAAGAGATAACTGACTGATAATATTAACACATAGCTATTTAATAGGCTCTATGCACGATCGCTTCCGTGTTTTGTCTCAGCCCGCCCAGTTACATCCGGTGCTGCGTCGCAAGCCGTTTTTGCATTAGGTGGAGATAATGGCAAATTACACTCGCTGTTTACAAGAACTTCCAGCGGTTAACGTGAATGATGTTAACAATATTGTGAGGCAGTTAGCTGTCACACATAAGAGTAAGAAAGAGAAGGGCATTAAATTATATATTTCGAGCTACATCGACAACTTGAGTAATCTCTCATATCATGCGAAATCCGACTAGCGAATCAGTTTCTAAAATTGTTGTCTCGTTTCTAAGAAAATGAATTTTATTAAAGTTTGGCCGCTAGTACACTTCGCTATAGAACACGCTATGCGGAGGTAAAGACACTGGCTGAGATTCTACCGGAAATACGTCAGCAGCGTTCGTGCATAGAGCCTATTTAAACATTTTTAAATTTAGTCAGATTATTGTTGTTCTGCGGTGTTTTGAGGTTTGCTACCATCTCTGTAAAACTAATATATTACCAGTGTTGCTGCCAAAAGATCACTGAGTCGTCATCCACTAATAATTCCCACAGCTGGCAAATGCCTGTATGAGGTCTATATAAGCAATAATCACATGACCGTACTGATACAGACGAACAACTTGATTGCAGTGTGATATTGTCCACAACAATTCAATAAACATGAATTTAATATTGAGTAACTTATGTTTCAGGCACAATACTACCAGTTATTTTCTCCTTTTTTTGCCCCGCCAGTGAAAATGTGTCCAGATAAAGTCAATGCAGTCTCAACATTTGTGCATCTTTGAGCACAGTGGTGTCTGAATCAGTATTTTTGAACAAATCAGTTGATTGAATGATTCAAAGATTCACTCATAAAGACATCCATCCAAAATAGCATACTTCCCCACTATAGTAGTCGAAAAAAAGTGTAGGGACGCAGATGGTTTCATTAGTCTGTTTCTGATGCATGCTTTTATCTTGAATAAAATAAATTTATTGTCCATACGTTCAGAATAATTTCGGATAAGCCAAATCCATTTATTGTCCATTTGGCATTGCAAACAACAAATAAAACGAAAATAAACACTAAACCAAAATATCTGATTCAAAACATACTGTTGGGCATGAGCACAGTCTTGCACAATCCAACGCTCAACACGGCACGGTCAAAAAGTTTGTTGACCTTCCATCAGCGCACCTTCCAATGGCCCCAACAAATAGTATGTGACAAGATAGTAGCTGTGTCCCAATGTGAAGGCTGCATCCTCCGAAGGCCGTATTTGAAGGCCGGTTGGCCGTATTTGAAGGCCGATTGCGTCACAGCGGTGCGACGAAGGACGTCCCAATTCAAAGGCTGCACCCTCCGAAGGTCGCATTTGAAGGCCTATTGCGTCACCGCGGCGCGATGAAGGCTGTCCCAATTCAGTTCTGCATCCTCCGAAGCCCGTATTCGAAGGCCGGTTGCGTCACCGCGGCACGACGAAGGCTACCCTGATTCAAAAGCGACGCCAAATGCACCCTTCGTTTCCCCGTGAAAGAGGATACATAAATGGATCCTAAGCGGCCTATCCTACCCCATAAGTCATTGCGCTGGTGACGACAGCATTTTTATTAAAAAAAAAGGGCGGCCGAGAGTTCGGTGG
Organism: Rhinichthys osculus; assembly: GCA_029959095.1. Taxonomy (NCBI): domain Eukaryota; kingdom Metazoa; phylum Chordata; class Actinopteri; order Cypriniformes; family Leuciscidae; genus Rhinichthys; species Rhinichthys osculus. The sequence continues at coordinate 26,353,646 of JARWKJ010000004.1, read as the reverse complement.
TGGACGGCAAGTTCACATTTAAATGTAAGTATTATATTTTCATTTAGTCAAGTCAAGTCACATTTATTTATATAGCGCTTTTCACAATACAGATTGCATCAAAGCAGCTTCACAGTGATAACATGAAAGTAGTACAACACAGTTCAATAATATTGTTGAATATTAAATATTAAATATCCCCAACTAAGCAAGCCAAAAGCTAGGCGACAGTGGCAAGGAACCAAAACTCCATCAGATTGGATGGAGAAAAAAACCTTGGGAGAACCCAGGCTAGTCAGGGGCCAGTTCTCCTCTGGCTAACAATCATAGGGTTTTAAAGAAGCTTTACAGTAAGTGCATATCAGAAGTATCTAGAAAAAATACATTTAGTTAATCATGTAATATTAAGGGGATAACATATCGCCGGCGTTGAGTCGTCTCTTCGCAGGCGTTGAGTCGTCTCTTCACAGGCGTTGGTCTTCTCATCACAGGCGTTGGGGCATCCGAAATCCCCGTGAGAGGCAGGATACAAAACTGGAGCCTACGAACGCCATTTTTCTCGGGACAAGCGTCCCGAGATAACAGCAGAAAGGCAGATGGGAAATAATTAGCATAGCTGATGTTCATAATGATTTCCATTACACGGGAGTAGGTGTTAGAAAACCATAATCTCACAACTCTCCGCAACCCAAACTCTCCGCAACCCAACCGCAACCATACGGACCGACCCGTTTGTCTATAAGGCTGTCGAGCCCCACTGGTGCGTTAAGCAGTTTCAGTGGCAAACGGTTCCATATGGCATAGCAGAGGACTAAAAGGTAAGCATTATGTGAATGCTTGACTAAAGAGACACGTCTTTAGTCTAGTTTTAAACTGTGTCAGCGAGTCAGAGCATCGGACCGTATCGGGAAGGCTATTCCAGAGTTTTGGAGCTAAATGCGAGAATGCCCTCCCTCCTTTCGTGGACTTCGATATCCTAGGAATGACCAGAAACCTTGAATTTAGTGATCTTAGAGAACGCGGTGGATTGTAGGGCGAAAGAAGGTCCGTTAAGTACATAGGAGCTAAACCATTAAGGGCTTTATAGGTCAGTAGTAGTACTTTGTAATTGATACGGAACTTAATAGGTAACCAGTGCAGAGATGATAAAATCGGTGTTATATGATCATATTTTCTTGATCTAGTAAGAACTCTAGCGGCTGCATTTTGCACTAACTGTAGCTTGTTTATTGAGGATGCAGGACAACCAGCTAATAAAGCATTACAGTAATCTAGTCTCGAGGTCATGAATGCATGAACTAACTTTTCTGCATCAGAAACAGATAGCATGTTACGTAATTTAGCAATGTTTCTAAGGTGGAAAAAGGCTGTTCTTGTAACAGATGAAATATGATTTTCGAAAGACAAGTTGCGGTCTAGTATAACACCCAGGTCTTTTACTGTAGTGGAAAAAGTAACAGGACATCCTTCTATATTAAAGTCGTATTGTAAGAGGTTTTGTGTGTAGTTTTTTGGACCAATAAGTAATACCTCCGTTTTATCTGAGTTTAATAGCAGGAAATTACGCGTCATCCAGCATTTTATATCTTTGAGACATTCTGTCAATTTAGATGAGGTAATGTTTTCATCTGGTCGTGATGAAATATATAATTGAGTGTCGTCAGCATAACAGTGGAAATTAATTCCATGTTTTCTTATAATATTACCAAGTGGCAGCATATATATTGAGAATAGCAGAGGGCCTAGCACCGATCCTTGCGGTACTGCGGTATTTACTCAAATAGCTAGAGAAACCAGAGTTAAAAGCCACAAGTTTTTCTTTCTTATTCATCTTAACTCATTCGTCACCATTGCGTGGCTTCATTTGTCATGTGGTTTGAGGCAAAACTTGTGCTAATATTAGTTTAATAATTGTTTCAGGGAACAAGGAGCAGACAGCTCAATTTATTCAATTGCGGTCTGAAAATGACCAGCGTAAGACAACGACCTATTTGTAATATTTGCACTTGTCTGTCTCACTTGTGTAGCCTATTATAAAAAATATATAAATGGCAATGGGGTTTCACTTTTATGTGTTTTTGTAGTGCTGTCATGCATGTCTACAAAGGTTTTAACCAAATTTGAGTATCCAGAAATATGATTTCTCTCAAGTATTTTTTATTCATATCCTGATGTGTCATATTTTGTAATGTTAAGGTTGCACTAATGTTAAGATTGCACTCCTGGCTTAATATTTTTCATAAGTGGTTCCCTTTTGTTTTGTTGTAGGAGAATTCTGGAGAAAATTGACCTGCTGGGGAAGGTGACTCCCATGCAGGACAAAATATATAAAGTAAGAAAGTTTGACAGATCTTTGTTTAAATGTATTGTCTCGTTGTTGTTGTTGTTAACAGGCATGCTTTATTTGCTCTGCCTTATGACTGCAAGTGTCCTGGGACAGGTGAGGGTGTGTGAGTGGGAAACCCACTGCTGAAACTTGGCCCTGGTTTGTCCTCATGGATGAGGTGTTGGGACAGAGGCACTCCACCAACCGCCCTGTCCTCATTGCCTCCATCCCTGAGGTGCGACCAAGAAGAGGACGAGCCAGCATCAGCACCAGCATCAGCACCAGCACCAGCATCAGCACCAGCATCAGCACCAAAGAAGGCGAGACAGAGAGGACGAGTTTTTGGACTTGATTAGAGAAGACATGGGACTGCAGAGGCGAGGAGAGTAGGATGAGGATGGACAGGCTGTTTTCTCTTCTTGAAAGAATGATTGAGAATGAATTTATTTACATTATATATATATATATATATATATATATATTCTTGTTTAACTTTTTTTTTCACTTATCTTTTTTTAAAAGGAAAAAAAAAAATTTCTGTACATTATTTCTTTATTATTCATTATTTCATTATTCTATGCAACTTTAAATGTGTAAATAAAAGAGAATTCATGGCTCTGGACATTATTAATTTTTGTAATGGTCTCTGAGTGTTTGCAAGGTTGATACATTTAAACTATATACTTTTGTGTAGTTTAATGTAAAACAATGCGTAGTGTTGCTGTCCTGTGAGGGAAAAAGTAGGCTACTTCACATTTGTACGTGAATACTTAACGAAGTATGTAGTTCCTTACATTCCACCACTGGTTATTTTGAAAATTAAAATAACAAAATGTAGGTCTATTGTCACAATATTAACAAATTGTTGATAACTACAGCTGCGTCCCATATCAAAGTGCGCATCTGAAGCGCTCGGACCGGTCTAGCCTATGGAGGATTGTTCTTGTCACCTAGCAACAGTGACTGACAGCTGCCGATGACGAGCGGGAGTAACGTTTGCACTAGAGTTTTTTATATTCAACTGGGTTTTATATTCAAATAGGGTTGAAAACCTGTGTAAATATTTTCACCATGGTCCATTTCTGTAGGCTACATAATAAAAAGAGTATGACTAGCCTTCAAAATCGCATCAATAGCCTACGATATAAGTTACGTAAATAATGTAATGAAATATGAAAAGAAAAGAAAACATACATAGGCACATACGCAGTAAACCAGCGCTGGCCATGGTCTTGGCTAAGCCGAAAATAAGGCGGCGCCGGGGCTGAAACATCCTCCCATATCCTCCAGTAAAATATAAAACAAAAAAAATGGCAATAGCCAATTCTGTCTCCATAGCTATTTACTCAATTATATCAAATGAATGATCAGGATGGCAGCTGTACTCTCGCACCGTTGCTTGGCGCCAGGAGTGGTAATAGGGAACACCTGGTTGGGCAATTAGGAAATCCCACGAAGGCTACATGGTGCATCCTTCGAAGGACGAATAGGCTGCATCCTTCGAAGTCCGCGGCCTTCGAAGGATGCAGCCTTCATATTGGGACACAGCTTCTGTTTCAGTGCATATTACGTCAACACACTGAACAACGCTGCATGTTTCAAGGAACTTCAGTGGGCCTTTAATTTCACCTTAGCATATAAGAAGAATATCTTGGCTGGATTTGGTCTCCAGCTCTAATCTTGATGACTTAACATTAAAGAGGTGTGTGAACTTGCAAGTACAATGTCAGTCACTGTAATTTGCTCTGGCCCCCTTCCTGTTCACCGGAGTAATGAGATACTTAGTAGACTGTCCTCACTCAATGGCTGACTGTCTAAGTGATGTCCGCAAAATAATATAGGGTTCATAGACAATTGGAAAAGTTTTTGGAGCAGATCTGACCTGTTAAAAAGAGATGGTATTCATCTCTCCTGGCATGGTGCTGCTCTTCTCTCTAGTAATATGGCACACAGTCTTAGAGCTCAAACATGACAATCTGGGGCTCAGGTCAGGAAGCAGACAGACTGGCTAAACCGACCATCTGCTTGCTGTCTCATGTCACTGAGGTAAGGTAACTCCCATCACATAGAGACTCTTTCACCTAGATATCATCACATAGAGACTGTGCCTGTACCCCGAACTAGGAAATACAAAAAACTCCCAAACTTTTATTGATGTTCAACAAATAAAAAACAAATATAATGCAGGTGAACAAATGATAAAGCTCGGGATGCTGAATATTTGATCCCTTTCTTCAAAAGCACTTATTGTTAATGATATGATTACAGACCAAAACCTCGATGTGCTGTAAAACCAGAAACTTGGGTAAAACCAGACGATTACATTACTTTAAATGAGTCCACCCCGCAAGATTACTGCTATAAACACGAGGCTTGTTTAAAAGGAAAAGGGGGAGGTATTGCTGTAATTTATAGCAATATCTTCAGTATTACTCAGAAGTCTAGTTTCAAATATAATTATTTTGAAGTGATGGTGCTTTCTGTAACTGTTACGAACTCCTACAAGACAAGAAGTTTGAGGATCCTAACGCAGTATTTATTGAACAGGGTAATCCAAAGACGTAATCCAAAGTACAGGCAAGGTCAAACACAGGCAGGCAGTCCATACAAACAAACACAACACAACACAACACAACACAACACAACACAACACGGGCAAAAGAGTAATCAACGGAACAGAACCAAAAAACAAGAGACATGAAACCAGGGAGAATGCTCGGAATTGCAGTGTAACACTAAACAAGACTTTGCAGAAATGGATGAAGAGTCCGGACAGTGAGTTATGGGAGATGTAGTTTGTGAGGGAATGACAATAGTCTGATGTGAAGTGCCCTCTGGTGGCTCTCAAGGGCACTCCAGCTGGTGACCGTTACAGTAACGTTATCTAGCTTAAGTGATAAATCCCGTTTGACATTTGTGTTGGCTACTGTATACAGGCCACCAGGGAACCATACAGATTTTATCAAAGAATTTGCTGATTTTCTATCAGAGTTAGTACTGGCTGCAGATAAAGTCCTAATTGTTGGTGATTTTAATATCCATATGAAAAAGACAACACACTCTCATCCTTTGGCGTCATATAGGTGACGCCATATGACATTTCGTCGAAATCTTACGCACATGGCATCCTTTAGCGTCAATATAACATGCACTGTTATGGGTAGGTTTTGGTCTGGGGTAGGGTTACGGTTATGACGCCTTGGGATCTGCATCTCATATTGACGCTAAAGGATGCCATGTGCGTTGGATTTAGACGAAATGTCAAAAGCGTCACCTGTATGACGCCATGGGGTTCTGCATCTCATATTGACGCTAAAGGATGCCATGTGCGTAAGATTTCGACGAAATGTCAAAAGCGTCACATGTATGACGCCTTGGGATGAGAACGGGCTGGAAAAAGACGCATTGGGATTAGCATTTACAGACATTCTAAACTCTATTGGAGTTAGACAACACGTGTCAGGACCTACTCATTGTCGTAATCATACTTTAGATCTAATAAGAGCTAATATTGTCACATGTAGTGTTGTTTTTGGCGGCCTGTTTTAATTTTAGTTTTAGTCTAGTCTTTGTGTAAGCTGTCATTTTAGTTTTTATTAGTTTTAGTCATGTTCATACTCTTTTTAGTCTAGTCTAGTTTTAGTCGACGAAAACTGATGACATTTTAGTCTAGTTTTAGTCGACGAAAGACATAGTCTAGTTTTAGTCAATGAAAATTGTATTTTAGTCTCTTTTTAGTAATGCAATTCTATTTAACCCAGTCAATATAGTATAAGTACCTAGTAGTATTGACGAAACCAAAATTTTCTTTTAGCCAAACCCATTTCAAACAATCTTATCTTCTTATAGTTATCTTATTATATTATTGTTACCTTAGACTCAAGAATACATCCATTCCAGACACGGAAGACGCTCTGTTTTGAATTTACAACATATTTATTTTACCAACCAAACATGTTAGAAGTAGCCTACACACATGATGAAATGAAAGTTTTTCCAAATGTCATTTCTTCTTTTTCTCCCAAAGATGAATCCCTTTCTCTGTGTCAGACTTAACTTTGTTTGTTGTCGTTTATGCTAACGCCTGTTTCACACATACTCCGTTTGCAGTGCGTATGTGGTGCGGATTTTTCCCGCACCCATGTTAGAGCCTATGGTTAGAGCGCTCACACCGCACGCGGATGCGGTCCGGCAATGCGCTCCAGGAGCGGTGCGTAACAGCAGAGCAGAGATCTACACAGTACCTCAACAACGCGACATAATGGATGTCGGCTAAAAATATTGATTTGAAATAAAAAATAGAGAATAAATGTTGTGATTGTGGTACAGCCGTAGATCAGTTGCGCACTGCAAACGCAACACATGTGAAAGCACAATAGCGCGTGCATACACAACGCAACACGCACCGCATACGCACTACACACGGAGTATGTGTGAAACAGCCGTAACTCACGCAGCTGCATCTTCTAAATAATGCCGCGAGTGGGGCTTGAGGATGTGAAGTTGCCTGCGTCTGCGCAGTGCGATCTGATGCAGCCCCTGAAGTGACACAGGAAACAGAAATGCTGCATAATAATAATGCAAGTAAACGAGACGAAATAACGTTAAATAACATTTCGTCTCGTTTTGGTCAACGAAAATGAAGAGACATTTTAGCATAGTTGTTATTTTGTAAACCACATTTAGTCTCGTTTTTATTCGTCAACAATATTGCATTATACATTTAATTATAGTCATCGTCACATGACCAGCATTTACGTTGCGTCTCGTCTCGTTTTCGTCACGTGATAAAGGTTCGTTGACGACGATATTTAGTCATAATTTTCGTTGATGAAAGCAACACTAGTCACATGGAATCAATGTTGATGACATTGAAATTCTGCAGCAGAGCGATGGCATCTCAGATCATTATCTAGTCTCGTGTATACTTCATTTAGCCAAAGCTGCAAAGCCGACTCCGTGTTACAAATATGTTAGACCTATCACTTCTGCCACTAAAGATCGCTTTATTAATAATATTCCTGATCAGTTTCATCTCGTCAGCATCCCAGATAGCTTAGAAGAACTTGATGTTGCAACAGAAATGATTGACTCTCTCTTTTCCAGCACTTTAGACAGAGTTGCTCCATTGCGCTTAAAGAAGATTAAAGGAAATAGTCCAACACCGTGGTACAACGAGCACACTCGGGCCCTAAAGAGAGCAGCCAGAAAAATGGAGCATAGCTGGAAGAAAACAAAATTAGAAGTTTTTCACATTTCGTGGAGACAGAGCACAATTGCATACAGAAAGGCCGTAAAAACAGCTAGATCTTCTTATTTTTCAACACTTTTAGAAGAAAACAAACACAACCCTAGGTATTTATTCGAAACAGTGGCTAAATTAACGAAAAATAAAGCTCCAACACCGGACGTTTCCAAACAGCACAGCAGTAATGACTTTATGAACTTCTTTACTTACAAGATTGATAATGTTAGAGAGAAAATTATAACTATGCAACCGTCCACTACAGTATCGCATCAGACAGTGCATTGTAGTCTCCCTGAGGAAACGTTTCATTCATTCATTGCTATAGGAGAGGAAGAATGGTCTAATCTCGTTAAATCATCTAAATCAGCAACATGTATGTTAGACCCTATACCGACTAAGCTATTGAAAGAGATGATTCCAGAGGTCATAGATCCTCTTCTTAGTATCATTAATTAATCTTTGTCACTAGGATATGTACCGAAAACTTTTAAGCTGGCTATTATTAAACCTCTTATTAAAAAAACGCAACTTGATCCTAGAGAATTAGTCAATTACAGGCCGATCTCGAATCTACCTTTTCTGTCAAAATTAATAGAAAAGGCAGTATCCTCACAACTATGTTCCTTTTTAGAAAGAAATGTTATCTGCGAGGATTTCCAGTCAGGATTTAGACCATATCATAGTACTGAGACTGCTCTCATTAGAGTTACAAATGATTTGCTCTTATCATCTGATCGTGGTTGTATCTCTCTATTAGTGTTACTGAATCTTAGTGCTGCATTTGATACCATCGACCACAACATTCTTTTGAATAGACTTGACAATTATGTTGGCATTAGTGGAATTGCACTAGCATGGTTCAAGTCATATTTATCTGACCGTTATCAGTTTGTAGCAGTAAATGAAGAGATGTCATATCGATCAAAAGTTTAGTATGGAGTACCACAAGGCTCAGTTCTAGGACCTTTGCTGTTCACCCTGTACATGCTACCCTTGGGAGATATCATTAGGAAGCATGGAATTCGTTTTCACTGTTATGCGGATGATACTCAGCTCTATATTTCTTCGCGCCCCGACGAAACGCACCAATTCACAAAATTAACGGAATGCATAGCTGATATAAAAATTTGGATGACTAGTAATTTCCTACTACTTAATTCTGAAGAAAAAAAAAAACAGTGTTTCTAATTATTAGGCAAAAAACCTCTGCATGTATTAACCCAGAATACTATCTAACAATTGATGGCTGCTCTGTCAAGTCTTCATCGTCGGTTAGGAACCTGGGTGTGCTCTTTGATACCTATCTTTCATTTGAAAGCCACGTTTCTAGCATCTGTAAAACTGCATTCTTCCATCTTAAAAATATATCTAAATTACGACATATGCTTTCAAGGTCACGTGCGGAACAGTTTGTTCATGCGTTCATGACCTCAAGGCTAGATTATTGTAATGCTCTACTGGGTGGTTGCCCTGTACGCTTAATAAACAAAGTCCAGTTGGTCCAAAACGCAGCAGCTAGAGTTCTAACTAGAACCAGAAAGTATGACCGTATTAGCCCCGTTCTGTCAAGACTGCATTGGCTCCCTATTAAACATCGTATATATTTTCAAATATTGCTGACTACTTACAAAGCACTAAATGGTTTAGCTCCCCAGTACTTGAGCGAGCTCTTAATGCATTATAGTCCTTCACGTCTACTGCGATCTCAAAATTCTGGCCAGTTGACAATCAACTGCAGGCGATAGATCCTTCTCCTATTTAGCACCTAAACTTTGGAACAGTCTTCCTAACATTGTCTGGGAAGCAGACACACTCTGTCAGTTTAAATTTAGACTAAAAACGCATCTCTTTTACCTGGCATTCAAATCAGTTTTATCAACAATATTATTGAGCTGCCTTACTTAAGGTGGGCGATGACGCAATTTTCTTCTAGAAACAAACTTTGTTGTATTATTTTCATGTTATCACTGTGAAGCTGCTTTGAGACAATCTGTATTGTAAAAAGTGCTATATAAATCGAGCACAGCGTCAGTTCAGACAGGCCACGTAGGGATAGGCTGCGGTCAGCTGTCAAATCGCTCCAACCACTACCGTTCTCCTATTAGACCGGAAGGATATATACACGCGGCACTTCCGCCTGGGAAATATGCTTAAACTGCTCGCAACCCCCCCACCCTGACCACTATAAGTATCAAGCATTTTTCTGTGCACCTTTTGGCTGTTGTCTTCTTTGTTTTAGATTATCAAGGCTTCCAAGTCCTAGAGTCACGGACATCATCATGAGAGACACACCCTTCCTCATAGCAAGCTACAGCACAGACGTCCCGGACTTCACTGATATATCTACATGTTAAACCACGGCTTAAAGACACTAACTGTCTTAATCATCTGTATATTGCTCAAGCCGATGGTTCCATAGGGGGGTTAATGCTAAAGCTACATATATGTCATTAATTATGGAGCAAGAACCCCCATAAGGAAACATACCGCCAAAGATAAATTGTGTTCAATAAACTCAAGTAAACTTGCCAAAGTGGTCTCGTCTGAAATAAAGGTGACTTGACTTGACTTGTCTGGAACAAAACAATGAATTACTCTGCGGGACCTGCATTTGAATATACAGTTGTCACGGTTCATGGATTCACTGCCTCGCCCTCGCTCTGTGTGAGTATGTGGTGTGTAGTGTTTGGTAGGCGTGGCTCGTTATTGCGGCTGATGAGCGGATCAGCGCCAGCTGTTCATCATTACGGCACCCTATTTATTGTGTCTGATTCTGTCCTGTCTTTGTCAGATCGTTGTTGAGGCTCACTGGGATAACTCGCTTGTCTCCATTCGTCCAGTTCCTGTTTCGCCGTTTCCCAGATCTCCTGTTCCTGCCTGGATATTCTGCCCATTGCCTCCCTGCATTGCCAGTGTTCCACCTGCAGCTGATCTACGATTCTGAACCTTGTTACTTCTCTCATTGTGAATAAACTGCTGTTCTTTGCAATTGGATTCTACTCGTTCTTTCTGTGCCCTTACTGACAACAGTACATAAGCTATATATCATGTGTTTGTCTCCCACAGGTTTAATGTGTTCATACAGTATGTTCATACTGTACCTTTACAGAAAGACACATGAATATAGTGTTACAGCTGTTATCCTGGAAAGAATGAGTAGACTAAACTTGTCTGTGTGGGTGTGTTTGTGTCTGAACTCAACTGAACCTGACCAGACTCAATATTTATAAACTATAAAGAGCTGCATGTAATCATGTCTGTGTATGGTAAACTGGAAAGTTTTTTTTTTCTTTTATTAAGATTTGGGAATAAAACAAGTTCGTAAACACTATAAAATGAATGTACAACAAAATTGATGACTTGAACTTAAAGCACAGAGTTTACAGACCAACCGAAAACTGTTTAGTTATGAACTGTATTTTTTCAGTGTCTACATATGTGATATTTCTGTGTTTGCACTTGGTCTAAACAAGCGTTGTTAAAACAGTATGATTTGCACACAATGATCTTTAATGTTGGGTTCAGTATTTTGCAGCACACATCTGTATCGCATATTGGTCCTTTGAACGTCTTTGAATGAAAACCACAATGGAAACCAGATGTGGAAACATTCCTTAGAAGTCTGCATGTGTGTGTTTGTGTATGTTTACGTGTGTGTATAGGAAAGACCTGACCTGCCACTGGACCTCTGCTGCTTTCTGTGTTTGTCTTATTCTTTGTAGTGTTTTCTTAACCACCCCCATCGCTCGCTCTGCTGTGTGTGTGTGTGTGTGTGTGTGTGTGTGTGTAGGCCTCCCTAGGATGTATTCTGTTTGGTTTGGAAATGTGAGAAGGCCTTTCACAGACATCTAACTGCAAAGGATCTTTGAATCAGAGCAAACACAAGAACATACACTTTCTGTTTTGTGCCTGATTAGCCTATTGAAATCATTTTAGTGCCATTTCATCTCCCATTTTTTCTCTCTTTCACAAATTGTGCTTCCAAGAATATCTTCTTCAAATCATATCTACACTTTTGATGTGCAGAAATTGAAAGCTGTTAATAACCACAAGGTTCAAGTCAGCCAGCAGCAAGTTTGATTAAGAAAAGAATCAGAAAGACAGATGTCTGTTTGTGTTATAAAATTATGAATCAACTATTTTGGTATTGACAGCCCTTTGGAATGACAAGAAAAAGGTGCAAAGACAGTACAACCCATTATAATCAGTGATGTTGTCTACACTGGATGCGGTGCGACGCGAGCGACAAATCTCAGACAGTAAACTGATGCATCGTTCTATTTATGACGTGCTAACACAAAGGAAAAAATGCTTTGTAACGGGGGCTTTGTCGTGTCCAGTGTAGACAGCTTTTAGCTGTTGCGACGCGAGCAACAACGGTCGTGTCCGGTGTAGACACAGTATTAACTCATTCTGCCTATAACGCAACGTTACAACATCAAGCAATATTCCAATAATTAATATAATTATAACACTTTATATAGGGCCATTTTTCCCCTGTTGGATTGTCAGTCAGTCCGTCAGTCATATTTATTTATAGAGCACATTTAAAAACAACAGCTGTTGGCCAAAGTGCTGTACAAACTGTAGACAAGTATCCATAAAACATAAAACCACAAATAAACAATGCACAAAACAATGCGATACCACTACAGCCGCTTATGCCCATAAGCAGCAGTAAATAAGTGGGTTTTAAGCAACGATTTAAAATCAATGTATGAATTTGCAGTCTTTATATAAGATGGCAGATTCTTCCAAAGGTGTGGAGTGGCCACAGAAAAGGCACGATCTCCTTTTAATTTTAGACGTGTCCTCGGGACAGTCAGCTGTAGACTACTGGTTGACCTGAGATTTCTAAAAACATTATGGTGGGCTGAAAGGAGATCAGAGATGTATGGAGGACCCAGTCCATGCAATCCCTTATAAACAAACAACAGTGTTTTAAACTCAATACGATGTTTAACTGGAAGCTAATGGAGAGAGAACAATACTGGCGAAATATGTTCTCTTTTCCTTGTTCCTGTCAGCAATCTAGCAGCAGCATTTTGGACCAGTTGAAGACGTGACAGTAGGGATTGGCAGTTCTTGCCCTACACAGTTACCTTGTTTATTTTCTAAATTCAAGCAATATATATTTTGTTCTCTATTTGTGTTTAAAGTTATTTATAATAAGTGAAGTAAAGTTCACTGTTTAGTGCACTGATGTCAGACTCATTTTGGATAATAAAGTTTATTGTTAAATTGTTAAATACCCTGCCTCCATTACATATCTTTGTCACATCATTATCAGTGTTTGATCACCACATCTGAGTGATCATTGCAAAAAATGTGTTTATGTATATATATATTCTGTTTATGTATATACTGTACTACGGAAGCCCTGAACCGCAACGTAAAAAAAAAAAGTCGAAACATTTCGAGATTAAAGTCGAAACATTTCGAGATTAAAGTCGAAACATTTCAAGATTAAAGTCGAAACATTTCGAGATTAAAGTCGAAACATTTCTAGATTAAAGTCGAAACATTTCGAGAGTACGAGAATACAGTCTTCCGTAGAAGTTGCGTGTGTGCTTGCCATTGTTTCACATTGTCGCACACACAGGCATTCATAATGGTGCATAGCGAGTGTTTCACACTGTGTGTGTGTGTGTGTGTGTGTGTGTTTGTGTTAGTGTGTGTGTTTTGTTTCAACAAAAGGAAATTCAACAGGTGTCAATCTACCAGCATTAGGCTACCATTATAGGACGTTATAAAATATACTGTGCCGCAATAGACTTTAGCCTATAGGAAAACCAACCCGGAAAACACTTTTCAGACTGGATGGAGATATCCAGCTTTATGAATGAATGAATGAATGAGGCATTTATATAGCGCTTTCATATGTATACTAGGCCTACACTCAAAACGCTTTACAATCATATCAGAGAATCTCTCCTCAACCACCATTAGTGGTTATTAAATCTGAGGAAATCACGGGATCCGGCCAAAGGATTGGATACAGAATGATGCACTTAAAATAAATCCAGAACTATTTACGGTGAAGAGGGAGACAGAACGGTTACTGTTGTGTTCTCGACCCAGATAGTGTTGCCTAGACGAGCACGAAAACGTACTCGGTTACTAACGTAACCTCTGTTCTCTCTAGAGAGGGAACGAGTACTGCGTAATATCTTACGCTATGGGGAAAACCTCTTTTCCTCGAGATATTGAAGCCAAAAATTATCCTTAATTTTTAATCAATGCAAAACGCTTTGCGGCAGCAAGCAGACATAGGCGAGGCAGCTCGCGCGCCTATTGGCTGCTCTGCGGCAAAAGCAGCAGCCTATCGAGAGCGGCTCTGCGTGACGTCTTGACCAATGGGGGCACTTCGCGCCCATTTCGTCACGTCCCGCCAGAAAGGGCGTGGTCTCGCCCTATAAATATAGCTCGATAAGGCTGGTACACTGGTTTTCATCGCCGAAGCGAACCAGAGCGTATTGTAAGCACGGCAAGATACGCAGTACTCGTTCCCTCTCTAGAGAGAACAGAGGTTACGTTAGTAACCGAGTACATTCTCTTACGAGAGTATCTCTCGTACTGCGTAATATCTTACGCTATGGGGAACACAGTGTAACACGCCGTGCATACAGGGATCCAACACCAAAGTCCCAAGGGCAGAGGCCCGGGGCGCATGTAGTGCATAATCACCATAGACTCACAAAGAGTGAAGGAAGAGGGGCTAGAAGCGTCATTGCTTATAAAATAGCATCCAGAGGAGCTAATCATATAGATATTACACCACGAAGTCAGGGTGAAAACACTTTCAGCCTAAACTGGGTGGCCATACATGTGTATGGAGGCCCAGCCCGCAGCCGTACAAATATCTTGCAGGGTAATCCCGCTAGACCATGCCCACGAAGAGGCCACGCCTCTCGTGGAGTGTGCTCTGATACCCAAGGGACACTGCAGGCCCTTAGAGGTGTAAGCCAGCGCTATGGCATCAACTATCCATCTAGATAGGCTCTGTTTTGATGTGGCAAGTCCCTTAGAACGTCCGCCAAACAAAACGAAAAGCTGCTCAGTCTGTCTAAAACCAGACGAGCGGGACACATAAGCTCTTAGTGCCCTGACGGGGCAAAGAAGACTCGCGTCCTTCTCCTCATTGAGAACCGGAAGGGCGGACAGGGAAATCACCTGGGCCCTGAACGGTGTGTTGAGGGATTTCGGCACGTACCCGTGCCTAGGTTTGAGTATGACCTTTGAGTCATTAGGCCCAAACTCCATACATGACGTGCTTACCGAAAGCGCTTGTAAGTCCCCTACGCGCTTCACTGAAGCGAGAGCCATGAGAAACACCGTTTTGAAAGACAGATGTTTCATGTCTGACAAATGGATTGGCTCGAATGGGGCACCTTTCATGGCTTCCAACACAGTCGAAAGGTCCCACATCGGGACTGAAGGGGGCCTGGGAGGATTCAATCTCCGAGCTCCCCTGAGGAAACGCACGACTAAGTCGTTCTTCCCCAGTGGCTGGCCAGATGCCGGTTTTGCAAACGTTGCTATGGCCGCCACGTATACTTTGAGCGTGGATGGGGTTCTGCCCTTATCCAGCAGCTCTTGAAGGAAGGAAAGCACTTCCGTAACCCCGCAGTCTACGGCTGAAAAGCCCTGAGCTTGACACCAAGCAGAGAACACAGACCATTTGGAGGAATAGAGCCGTCGAGTAGACGGAGCTCTAGCCTGCGTGATCGTGTTTAACACTCCCTCCGGGAGGTTAGCGGGTACCCGTTGATGGCCCATGCGTGCAGGGACCACAGATCCGGGCGAGGATGCCAAATCGAGCCCCCTGCCTGAGAGAGGAGGTCTCTCCTCAGTGGTACAGGCCACGGGGCAGTGCTGGCCAGCTGCATCAGGACTGGGAACCAGGTCTGGTTTGTCCAGAGCGGGGCCACGAGCAGCACTGGGCATCCGTTTTCCCTGATTCGTTCCAACACTTGAGGCAGGAGCGAGACAGGGGGAAAAGCATATAGGGGAACGCGGGGCCAGACATGGGCCAGCGCATCCCTACTCTTCAAGCAGAAGTTCGGACACTGAGCGTTTTCGTGGGACGCGAACAGGTCCACCTGCGCTCTGCCGAACGTTTCCCACAGCAGTTGGATCGTCTGCGGGTGCAGCGACCATTCCCCTGCTGGGACATTGTTTCTGGACAGTCTGTTTGGTCCCACATTCAGGTGACCAGGCACATGCGCTGCTCTCAGCGGTTGTGCTGAGCCCAGACCAGAAGGCGTTCCGTCAACCTGTAAAGGCCCTGTGTTCTATGAGCTCTGAGTGTGATCGAGCTAGAATCAGCCAATCGTCCAAGTAGTTCAAAACTCGCATGCCCCGAAGTCTTAGAGGTGCGAGAGCCACGTCCATGCACTTCGTGAATGTATGGGGTGCTAGGAACAGGCCGAACGGCAGGACTGTGTATTGATATGCCTGGTCCTCTAAGGCGAATCTCAAGAATCGCCTGTGATGGGACGCTATTTGTATTCGGAAATAGGGGTCTTTCAGATCTATTGACATAAACCAATCCTCTTGGCGAACTTGCACGAGGATTTTCCTGGTTGTAAGCATTTTGAACTGGCGCTTCACAAGTGCTCTGTTCAGCTGTCGCAGATCTAAAATGGGTCTGAGACCTCCATCTTTTTTCGGTACCAGAAAAATATCTGCTGTATAGGTCCCCTTCGCTCTGAGCCTGAGATAAAGGTTCTATAGCACCTTTGCTCAGTAGTTTCGCTATCTCGGCTCGAAGTAGATGTGCTACTTCTGTTTTCACCGTGGATTTGACGCGCGCCGTGTAATGGCGGGGGCGTCGAGCGAACTGTAGCAAATAGCCTCTTTTTATAGTGTTCAGCACCCATTCTGTTACCCCAGGAAACTGTGCCCACACTTTCGCGTGAATAGCTAGGGTTAGAATGAGATTTCGGCTCTGGCCGTGACATAGTGACGGCAAGGGAGCTCCGGCGTGCTGTAACGCAGACACTGTGTTTACAGTGTTCAGCACCCATTCTGATACCCCAGGAAGCTGTGCCCACACTTTCGCGTGAATAGCTAGGGGTAGAATGAGATCTGGGCTCTGGCCGTGACATAGTGACGGCAAGGGAGCTCCGGCGTGCTGTAGCGCAGACACTGTGTTTACAGTGGTGTGTTATGTTTACAGTGGTGTGTTATGTTTACATGTGGTGTGTAGTGTTTGTGGGCACTGAGACGTGGGCACATTCACTACGTTTAGTGCACAATCGACATGAGGCGATTTTGTTTGTGCGAGCCCTGCATTTTTGCGGGCTGTGTTTGTGTGTAGAAATGATCACTGGGTTGTGGGCATTTTTATTACACTCATAACACCATCGGCTGTGGCCGGAACACCAGAAAATACACTGCTTATGTGATTTATCTGGGTCGCCGTGGAAACAGCATTTGTGTGCAGGCAAGCGGGCCGTGGCACTGGCTTGCTTACTGCAAAATACACTGGAACAGTCGCATTTTCTGGAACTGAACGAGCGAAAAAATTTCGGTGGAAGTCTGGCCGCGGCGAGACTGAAACACCGTCGATTTCCTAGGAGGCTAGGAAGACTTGTGTTGGTTTCGTTTTACAGAAACCGTGGTAGTGTTTGTGGGCACTGGGTTGTGGGCACATTCACTACATTTAATGCACAATTGACATGCGTCGATTTCATTTGTGCGAGCCCTGCACCGTGGCGGGCTGTGTTTGTGTGTAGAAATGAACCCTGGGCTGTGGGCATTTTATTACACTCATAACACCATCGGCTGTGGCCGGAAAACCAGAAAATACAATGCTTATATGATTTTTCTGGGTCGCCGTGGAAACGGCATTTATGTGCAGGCAAGCGGGCCGTGGAACCGGCTTGTTTACTGCAAAATACACTGGAACAGTCGCATTTTCTGGAACTGAACGAGCGAAAAGTTTGGGTGGAAATCTGGCCGCGGCGAGACTAAATTTCTATCTGCTGCGAGAGCCGGGATCGAACACGGGTCTCTCGCGCAAAGGCTTCGGGTTCCACCACTGAGCCACAGGGGAGAACTACTTTAGTGCAAGCAGATAAGAGAGTGTCATCACAGTTTTGTGTGTGTCGGCGTTTGTTTGCAGGTGTGCATGTTATACAACAGGCTCATTGCTGCAATATTGACATTTACAGCCGCTCAAACTAGGAGCTGAGAAATGTTTGAGAAATGGAGATTAGTCCGGCCTCGGCGGAACTAAAACACACTCTTTTCTCATTTTGCCGGTGACGCACACCCATGGGGGGCGGGGTAGATTTCTTATAACGTAAAGAAAGCTAGCCGCGGTTTTAGGGCTCGCGGTCTTGATGCTGGCCCGTTTCCCTGACGACTCGTGGACAGAAGGGGGAGGTCCACAGAGCTCACCCAGTCCTCACTGTCCGACGCCAGGATAGAGCAGCAGGTCTCCTCTACAGATGCAGCTATCTCGTCGTCATTAATGGCGGAAGCGGCGGCGCGCGGCGGCCGTTATCCGTCAGCGAGCGACTCGAGTGAAGCTGGTGAAGATGGCGGGCGAACCGGCGACCTTTCACGGGCTGGAGAAGGCTCGGGGACCCGCTGAGTACGGCGCTTTTTTACGGCGCGGCACTGTAGCGGGTGGAAGTGCAGTCTCGCTGAAGGATGCCAGGCGAGTCCTCAGAGTCACCGTAGGCAATAGCTCGCAGTGAGGGCAGCCGCCGTCGGCGAGCGCGAGAGCTGCATGATCCTCTCACAGGCAGGAAACGCATCACATGGCGGTCCCCGTCGCTGAGCCACAGGAGGATGGTATCTTTAAAAAGACGCGGCTCTTTTAGATGATAGACGTGTGAGTCGCGGGGCGAGCACACACACACACATACACACAGAGCGAGGTGAAGGCCAGCGACTTCAGGCTCGAGGGCTCGTCCCGCTGAAGGCTTGCGTCGACAGCGCGGCTTCTCACTCTGGATGCGTGAGGCTTCGCTGAAGAGATGAAAATCAGTGTACCAGCCTTATCGAGCTATATTTATAGGGCGAGACCACGCCCTTTCTGGCGGGACGTGACGAAATGGGCGCGAAGTGCCCCGATTGGTCAAGACGTCACGCAGAGCCACTCTCGATAGGCTGCTGCTTTTGCCGCAGAGCAGCCAATAGGCGCGCGAGCCGCCTCGCCTATGTCTGCTTGCTGCCGCAAAGCGTTTTTCATTGATTAAAAATTAAGGATAATTTTTGGCTTCAATATCTCGAGGAAAAGAGGTTTTCCCCATAGCGTAAGATATTACTTACTCTCGTAAGTAGGGTTGGGTACCGAAACTCGGTACCAATAGGGAACCGGTTCCGACGTAAACGGTAGTAACCAGAACGAATAAGAACGACAATTTCGGTGCCTGATTTCGGTGCCTGACTTAATTAGGCACACACACACACACACATGCACAGTCTCTTCTGTCTCGCATGCGCGCTCTTGCTCGCAAGGTTTGGCTGCATTTCACGTGTAAAATTACGCGTCAGAACGCCCTCTGGGTGTGCCGATAGTCTGAATCCATATAGAATCAAGCCAATACATTGGCTGATGGCGCGGGCGCCGCCTCGACGCACTTACGTCGTCATATTATGTTGGCGCGCGCGCGCCATCTGCTCCTCAGATTTCTTTGCCGAAAAAGGAAGCTGGTCGGCAGCGCAAGGAGCTTGGCAGCGTCTCGTTCCCTATTGAGAGAACATAGGTTACACCAGTAACCAGAGATGTTCTCTTTCATAGGTTCACTCAACGCTGCGTAGCTAAGAAGCAGTGGATTTGTATTTGTAGGCTGCTGTATCACGTGCCGTTTGAACTGACGCGCTACAGCGATCTGTCACATTTCAAAGAGCCAAAACGTTATTTATTGTGTGAATCTCGTAAAAATATTGACAGAATCTGACAGCTGTGGATTTGTTCCATATCAAAAGTAACCTGTCTGTCGGTGTCAGTGTCCTCTTTGTCCGCGATTTTTCTCTGCGTGAGAAAATGGATGTGTGGCGTGCGTGAGAGCGTGTGAAAAGGGTCAATTGTGTGAGTCTCACGGTCAATGCGTGAGAGTTGGCAGCTCTGTGCTATTAATCTCTATTAATCTCCAGTATTATTACATTGTTTGATACAATATTGTTTAATTTGATATTATGTAAATGTGAATTTTTATTTTATATTGGTTTTATTATTATTTGTATTTATATTGTTTAAAGATTTAAGTTAATATTGTGTCCAGTTTGGCCCTGTAAATAAAAGGGTATTATTTTTTGATAAAGTGTGTGCGGTTTCGTTTTCTTAAGTACCGTTTCAAGAACTGTTTAGGCACCGGAACCGTTTAAAAAATACCGAGTAGGTACTGGTATCGGATAAAACCCAACCGATACCCAACCCTACTCGTAAGAGAACACCTCAAAAACACTGCCACATAAAGTTTGGACCAGATTGTGATACCTACTCCGGCGGAGTCTGTGCGCTCGTCTATAACGCCATGCTAATTCTTGTTGGTAGATTAGCACCTGTGTAGAATTTTGTTGAAAGCCCAGATAAAAGTATAAAGCTACTATTTTGTGTTGATCCATGGCAGTTCGACTTCACAAGTGCATTTCTTTACACACACACGCGCGCTCTGAGCCAGTGGACGCGCACTGTTATGAATGCACACACTTCTATGGAAGACTGTATTATCGTAATGTTTCAACTTTATTCTCGAAATGTTTCGAATTTAATCTCGAAATGTTTCAACTTTAATCTCGAAATGTTTCGACTTTAAAGGGTAACTAAACCCTAAACCAACTTTTTTAGTTAATGATCTGTAAGAATGGGGCTTTATTAGTGCTGATCATTGAGTCGAGTAACTTTTTTGACATTTGGGTATAAAGTGTTTTAATTCTACAATATATGGTGTAAAAATGTCTGAGTGCTGCCCTCTTCAGGTTGAACGGTGGCTACTGCAGTTGAATTTTCCTATTGGATGTTTGCGGTTCTTCGTGACGTAGCGGGGAGAGCTGACGTAAGCAGGTTCCAGCTCACCACGCCCTTGGTACGAGCTCACCACGCCCTCGGTACGAGCTACCACACCCTTGGCAGTATAAAAACCATCTTGTTTCGTCAAACTGCGAGTCAAGAGTTGGAATTACGAGTAATGAAAACGATCAGGATAGATTATTGTAAGCATCTATTTAGCATAGCATTTATATAGTTATTTAGATTATTTTGTGTAGCCTAGTTAGTTAGTAGCATAGTACAGTTAGGATAGCTTCAAGTTAGCGTAGATTTATCTGTATTTAGTACAGTGGTCAGGATGGTAACGGAATAGAGGTGGAAATGGGCTTCTCCACACAGCTCGTGCTGAAAAGCGACGCAGTGCCAAACACTACTCCTCCTGCATGGACTCCACCACCGAAGCGGCGTCTTGATGTGAGTGATCATGTATATTTTTAATCACAATTTATGGTTAGGCTAAAGTTAATCCTCTGGGGTCGACAAACGCACCGGAGCATTTTGCTGGATTTTTTCACATAGCGGCAAAATATCAATATGAATATATGCCTACAGAGAGCGCGCGCTATTGACATCAACTCGTCAAAACTCATCAGATGGCGATCGCGATGCGGGAATTAAGACCGCAGTTTGAGCCAGCGGCTAGAATTGACATGGCCCTGTGTCCACAGACAATTCACCCTCCTCCACTTCAGGTGAAGGTGGGGGAGAAAAGTCCTCGACTTCAAATGACCGCTCTGTTGCAAAGCTGTTACGTCACTCCAGTCGCTCTCCATTTTAGAGTCTGACAGCAGCTGTCACTGCGGGTCTCAGGTGCACGCCCCCCCGCTCAGCCCCGCCCTCAGTTCGTCCCCTCTATCTCCGCTGGGGTCTGCCCATTTTTTCAGCCTTTTTCAAATATTGCCAGTGGGTGGAGTCAGGCTCTGACCAGGGGTTTAGTTACCCTTTAATCTCGAAATATTTCAACTTTAATCTCGAAATATTTCGACTTTAACCTCGAAATATTTCGACTTTAACCTCGAAATATTTCGACTTTAATCTCGAAATGCTAGATTTTTTTTTTTTTTGTTGCGGTTCAGGGCTTCCGTAGTATTCTATATACATTACCAGTCAAAAGTTTGGACATACTTTCCCATCTGTGTGTCCAAACTTTTGATTGGTACTGTACTATAACAAACACGTAAAGAATATCGGCCTATCGATTTCTGACTTTTTTACTCCCTAATATCGGTATCGGCCCCCAAAAATCCATATCGGTCGGGCTCTAATAAAAACCTAATTTAAGTACTGTAGTAAACATTCATATTATAGCATATTTTCAAATCACCTACAATCATAAGAATAATAATATTAAAGGGATAGTTCACCCCAAACTTAAAATTCTGTCAGTAATTACTCACCCTCATGTTGTTCCAACCCCGTAAGACTTTCGATCATCTTCGAGATTTCACGTAGTGTAACTGCGCAGCGCTTCTAGATTGTGCGTTACACGCATCACACACATGACCAGCGTCGGCCAATAGTGAGCCTAGTGTGACGTACAACACAGAAGCACTGCGCAGTTACACTACGTGAAATCTCGAGGCCCACAGAGAAGGAAATGAATAGTTGAATAAAGTAATTATTTTTGTTTGTTTTTTTGCGCACAAAAAGTATTCTCGTCGCTTAATAAACTTTAGATTGAGCCACTGTAGTCACTTGGACTATTTTAACGATGTCTTTAACTTTTCTGGGCCGGCAAGTTTCGATCCCTTAGAAGCCTATGGAGGAGTGATCCAGCTCTCAGATTTAATAAAACATATCTTAATTTGTGTTCCGAAGATGAATGAAAGTCTTACGGGGTTGGAACAACATGAGGGTGAGTAATTACTGACAGAATTTTAATTTTGGGGTGAACTAACCCTTTAATAATAATATAGCTGCATGCAGCGATAAGGGGGCAAGCCCAGAAGCGATGAACAAAATGAACAGAAGCACAGATCGGAATGAACACATAGTGAACAAAAGACACATTATAATTCAAGAGGGAGAAACATTAGCACAATGCTTACCCAGATAATACAAAGTGAAACAACATCACACACAGACTTTTACAAAGTTGTACTATATAGGATTTGAACCCACAACCTTTAGATCACATGCTTGTTGCTTATCTCTGTGCACCACTCTGAAGACACATTCTCACCCACCTGCCCAGGTTCAGTAGTTCAAATGAGGATGCACTCAAAATTAAGATTTTGTATATAAATGCGGTGCATGTTATATTTAATAAATTCAGATTAGATAATTCTTAAAAAAAACACAATGCCTGGAACAGAAGAAACTTTTGCACCACTTCTAGCCACAGTACCTCTTGCTGTCTGGGAATGTGCCACACAGGATTCAAACCCATAAACTGAAATATTTAGGGCCTGGCTTAGCAGAGAGGACATTCACTAGGCTGGCAAGGGGAGCTTTCAGTGTGAGAATGAGCACACAAAAGCGTTACTTAACATGTTAACCAGATTAGCATACTAATCTAACTAACATAAGACAACAAACACAGGCATGGTCAACTTCGGAGAGGTATTTCTCTGGAACGGTAGCGAATATTAAAAATCTGTTAATTCATTTCTGAGCAGTTTGGTCCAAAGACCGCTGAGTTCAAATTTATCAGGTACCTTCAAGATATGCTATTGATGATCCCTACCTAATTGTGTGCCAATATGTCAAATAATTTTAAAGCTATTGCAATTTATGACAAATTTTAAAATGGCGGACCGATAGTTCATCTGATCCTGGCAAAATCAGTATCCACAGAATCGGAATGACACAAGGAATCCATAGCTTTGGATTTTTTGACAACCTGTTCAAAAGTTATGTGCAAAAATAGCAATTTTTCAGATCTCATGACCTGTAGGTGGCGCTGTTCCCAAATTTGTCATAGACCCTCAGATCATGGTTTCAGTTTCGTTTTGATGGATCAAAGATTTGCCGAGATACAGCCTCTGAACCAATTCTGCATAAACATCGTTAAGTTTGTAACATCATAACGTTTGAACAAAGATGAATAAAAAAAAAATTGTTCAGTTATTTCTGTGTGGCTCGGTCCAAAGATCATCTGATAAGATTTTGGACAAAATTGGACAAAATCTGAAGGAGCAGTGTAGTGAAAAAATGGAATTCTGTACTTTTCAAAATGGCCTCTACTTTAATGGGTGGAGTCTTGATGTAAGATGTTGAATGTGTAGCATGAGGAGAGGAATCAGGTGTACTAAGTTTAATTTTTCTAGAAAAACCATAATCATAAACCATATACTATAACCATTTGAAAAGTGAATTTTTGAACTGGCTTCAGCGCTTTTGAGTTGGCCCTAGAGACCCTGAAGTTGGTCAGATTACTATTCATTACCACCAAGTGAGCCAATTAATTTTCATAAGTTTCCTACTTATGTTTCATGGGGCTGCCATTGACTCCCATTTGGGAATAATAATAATAAAACTAACAATTGCTGGCTGCCATCAGTTTGAGTTCTTTTATCAAGCTGTGGCAGTTAATATGCTAATAATCAAAGCTGTTGGTGTGTCAGCTGAGTGTCAGCTACTGTTATGTGTAGTCTTTACCCATATTTAGTGAACTTTTGTTATTTTTTTACAAATGCTTTGTTCAAATGCTTCAATTCTGCTACATTGGGTCTCTGAGGGTTAAAGAAGAAAGAAAAGAGCAAAATTTCACCTTACAGAATACAAATAACAAAATAGTTTCAAAATAGTTACATTCTTACAGACATATGGGAATGCTTATGATTGAAAACACTGTAGCGTAAAGTCTGCAGGGCAATAATGTAATAGAACTAAACCAGCTGAGATATCAGAGTCATCCAATCTGATAGGCCACCAAAATGACATTAGATTTCTCAGGTGTTTACATCAAATTCACAGTTGGGAAACACATTGTGATTAGCAGATTGAGACTGTTCTTGGTTGCTGTTTAGTTAGCATACAGTTTACAGAGCACAGAATGCTGGGTTGAGTGTTTAATATATTAAAAAACAAGGATATTTTTTAAGTTTACGTTTTCCATCTAATACTCCTATTTTATTTTATTTGAGATATATTTCAATTACCGAAAACAATTTTGATCAGTTTTAGTTAACACTGTTTCTACAAATCTCAGTACACATTTTGTGTTTTTGCACATTCAGTTTCCCACTGTTTCATCGATATTAAAGCACAATAATGGTGACTTACCTAGATGCAGTGTGATGTTGACTGAATTAGGATACTGAACTCCATAGAACATGGATTGGCTCTGCCACCAGGTGGGCTCTTCATCCGTGTGGAAGTCAGTCAGGTAAGTGGCGTTGCGATTCAGTTCCAAGTCCGAAGCATCACAGTGGTGACATGAGCGTGTGGACCCTGTCTGCATGCAATAGTCCTCTGGTGGGATACCACACACATTTGAAACGATAACGGAACGATTGAAGGCCGCATTTTCGAAGTTAGGCAAACAGCGGCTCGGGACGCCCTCCTCATCATAACAAGAGTCCATTCCAGCAAGAACATGGGAGAAGGTGGTGAAAAGCAGAAGAAAAAGAGAGTGAAGTGCAGAGGAATCCATCCTTCTGCACAATGGCCTATAACAGAATCAACTTCAAAAGAGCAGAGAGCTCGAAAACAAGTCTTAATCCAAATCAGAGCCACATGCTACAGGGAAAAACTTCAAGGGAAGTTCAGCAGTTCAGTGTTCAAAGGCAAGCATAATGAAGTATAGCAAACACACATGCAGATACACACATTTTGTGTGATACAGAAACAATTCTCTGAGTTTGCATGCAGCAATAAATTTCATATAATATACAAGTTGCATGAACACATTAAGTTAAGCAGGAAAGGTGTAAAGAAACTGGAATATTCCTCCATCCTCAGTCTTTTTCTTCAGTGCATTTTTCTTTCTATTAGCATGTGTTTCCACTCTAAGAAGCCGAGGACACAGACTCTCTTTCTCTCTCATAGAGATTCGCAGACAGACAGAGTAGAAGGAAGAGAAATGGTTGGAGGGGAGTTGACTGGGGTTGACCAATAATTAGATAAATAGAGGGAGGGGTTACATGAGAGAACAGATAAAAAAAGTATCAAGAGGAGAGAGAAAGTTTGGAAGAGGGGCGCCCTCTTTTGTAAGAAGAGATAGGAACTGCTGTTAGCATATTATATGTATTTCATTAAACAACTGAGGGATCAAAGTTTGGCTGGTTAGCATGACCCAAATAGGCCCTGCTGGTTGATGGCCATAACTACAACACACAGCAACAAAATAAATAATAATAATAATAATAAAAAAAAAACTTAATTTGAGTACATACAAACTTATAGTATATAGAATATGTTTGTTTTTTCTTTAAAAAATATATAGTATATTTTTTGGGGAAGATAATTAAAACCTTTTAACCTGAATCCCTTCATTTACAATTCAGGCATGTATATAATATATAGAATAATAATTCATAGAATATATAATTCATGTCTGCCATTTTTCAGTTATTGAAATTATTATTTAACAAATTAACTAAATGAGTTATACTCATATAGTCCCTGTGCATGCGGTGCATGGTTGCGGTTGGGTTGCGGAGAGTTTGGGTTGCGGAGAGTTGTGAGATTATGGTTTTCTAACACCTACTCCCGTGTAATGGAAATCATTATGAACATCAGCTATGCTAATTATTTCCCATCTGCCTTTCTGCTGTTATCTCGGGACGCTTGTCCCGAGAAAAATGGCCTTCGTAGGCTCCAGTTTTGTATCCTGCCTCTCACGGGGATTTCGGATGCCCCAACGCCTGTGATGAGAAGACCAACGCCTGTGAAGAGACGACTCAACGCCTGCGAAGAGACGACTCAACGCCGGCGATATGTTATCCCCTTAATATTACATGATTAACTAAATGTATTTTTTCCAGGTACTTTCTGATATGCACTTACTGTAAAGCTTCTTTGAAACCCTATGATTGTTAGCCAGAGGAGAACTGGCCCCTGACTAGCCTGGGTTCTCCCAAGGTTTTTTTCTCCATCCAATCTGATGGAGTTTTGGTTCCTTGCCACTGTCACCTTGCTTTTGGCTTGCTTAGTTGGGGATATTTAATATTCAACAATATTATTGAACTGTGTTGTACTACTTTCATGTTATCACTGTGAAGCTGCTTTGATGCAATCTGTATTGTGAAAAGTGCTATATAAATAAATGTGACTTGACTTGACTTGACTGTGCGTGTTTTGGGACTTTTGTTATATTTCCTGTCTTGTGTGCCATGTTTCTTTGTAGTTTTTCTGCTCTATTAGTCTACCCAGGTGTGTTTTGTTTCCCTTGTTATCTTGTTAAGCTTGTTTGCCCCTGAGTATATGAATATAGCCTGTAACAAATTAGCTCAAAGAGGAAATATTAATAATTAATTATAACTTGTTATAACTTGTACAATAAAGTAATAAATGAATCAGTTTGTCCAGCGAACACTTTTGATTATTCATTCATTCTAAGAAAAGTGTATTTTTTCATGGCCACAGAAAAAACAATTCTTTCTTAGTGTAACAAGACCAAAAATCGTTAAATTGTCTTTGCTGCAAGCAGATAATCAGAACCAAATAGCGGGTGAAATAAGTATTGAACACGTCACCTTTTTTCTCAGTAAATGTATTTCCAAATGTGCTATTGACATGAAATTTTCACCAGATGTTGGTAACAACCCAGTAATCCATACATACCAAGAAACCAAAACAAATAAGTTCAGAAATTAAGTTATGTGTAATAAACCAATTATATAACCTCAATCTGATAAATATTAGAACCTCACTGCGGGTGTACACGGTGCGAGTTCGGACACTCGGGAGGTCGTGAGATATTGCACACACGGTACGAGTCAGTTAACTTGATAATCGCGTCAAAGCAGCTGGTACACGGCACAACTGTCCTGCACGAATTTTATCCCGAGCCGGCGGCAATCACGTGAGCTTTCGCGCTAAACACAGAGGCTGCGTCCCAATTCGCCTACTACGCCCTAAAAGTATGTACTCTTTTTGTGAAGAAAAAGTAGGCTACATACTTTTGAGTGTGTAGCAACGGATTAGGCAAGCTTTGGGATATACTACTTCGTCATCTTTAACGGACAGCTCTGTCGCGTGCATCCTGCCCTGTCAATCATCTCGTCACAGTTAAAATCCTCCATTCAATCTAATATAATTTCTTACAATTTCGGAGAGAAATGTTGTCGCACGCTCCTCATGTGTTTGCAATTTGAATGTAATGATGCATTTAAAAGTTAATGGCTATAAACGTATCTTTACAAAAGTTCACAATGCTGCTGCAGATGCAATAAAATGTAGACAATTCTATACTATTTAGGACGGATAGTATGCAAATTGGGACGCAGCAAGACACACAGCTTTCAATGTTGCAAGCAACTATAGCTTCAGATAGAAAAATGACAGAAATGTATGTGCAAATGATTTGTTGAAAAGCAGAGAACATTCCTTTCAACATAAAGAGAGAGAGAGACAGAGAGAGAGAGAGAGAGAGAGAGGAAAGCTGTATAATTGCTGCCACTATAGTCCCATCGATCTAGCCTGTGACGTGGTTGTGTATGATTTGGCAATAGGGTACAGCCTAATACGCTGGTGAAAATCGGGCCGACTCCCCGAATTTTTTAAACATGTTTAAAAAATATCAGGAGGTGCTCGTAAAGTGCTCGGCTCGGCTCGGCATTCCTCTCACACGCTGCGAGCCGCGACCATGCGAGCATCACCGATTTGGACACGCGATCATCTGCGAGCTCGTAAAACAGCAAAAATCGCACCATGTACGCCAGCCTTAAGAAACATGGGGGGAACAGAATCCGACGGCAACCAATCCGGCTGTCGAAATACATTCCCCCACTCCCATAATGAGAGGTGTTAATGTACTGGCTTAAAAAAAGGCTGATTATATTTTGTGTGTGGATGGAGCTTAACTGGCATCAGTTTAAAGAATAATTTTTGGGAGTTTTTGCCCTTTATTATGATAGGACAGTATGGGATAACAAAAATCCACAAGCTAGGACTTGATCTCGGGTCGCTCAAAGTCCTACAGTGCCAAATGTCAGTGCACTGACCACTTGGCTATCGGGGCCAATTAATTAATAGCAATCTGATAAATATTAGAACCTCACAGTGTAAGAAACCTGGGGGGAACAGAATCCAACGGCAACCAATCCAGCTGTCAGAATCCGTTCCTCCACCCATATGATGAGAGCTGTTTAAGTAGTGGCATTAAAGATGCTGATTCTACTCTGTGTTTGGTTAAAGCTTAACCAGCATTAGTTTAAAGATGTTTTTTTTTTTTTTTTGCCATTTAAAATTATAGAACAGTATGTAGACAGGAAGCAAAGTGGGAGAGAGAGGGAGGACAGGATCAGGAAAAGTTCATGAGCCAGGACTTGAACTCGGTGTCACAGTGTCTGGTTGTGTTCCCTTGTTTGTCACTAGAGGTCCTCGTTATCACGGTGTCCTTCACTATTGACTTCATTTCCCAGCATTCTGTCTGTCACTGTCAATCATCAGTTCATTGCACTCAGCTGTTCCCCGTCATCATTGTTCCCAGCTGTTCATTGTTAGTCTTGTTAGATCTGTGTATATATTCCCTGTCTGTGTTAGTATGTGTACGGATTTGTTGTTAGATGTCACCACTTCCTTGGTCGGTTTTCTTGTTGGTTTGTGTTTTGTTTTCATGTTTAGTTTGATTATTTGGATTTTGACCCCTGCCTGGAAGACTACGATTTGGATTACCCTTATATTAATAAACTGCTGCAAATTGGATCTTCTGTCCCGTGTGTGTCGTGACAGAACGAATCCGTCAACTCAAGATCCAGCGTTATGTTTTTTAATACCTCTTCCCCAGCCACCGAGCGGGAGAGAAGGGAATTTTTTAAGGGGACCCGGTTGGTCATTTTTCGCGGGACCCGTGGAGGTCACAGAGGAGGATGTAGTCAGGAGATGATCCCGTTTCCGGTGATCACTGTTCCGGTGGTCCCGAGTCCAGGGGTCCGGAGAAGGAAGAGACACAGCCCGTCTGCCCAGTCAGAGACTGTTCACGTCCCGTCTGCCTGTTCACGTCCCGTCTGCCCAGTCAGAGACTGTTCACGTCCCGTCTGCCCAGTCAGAGACTGTTCACGTTCCGTCTGCCTTCATGGACCTGGACTATCTGGAGCGTCTGGCTCGGATCCTGGACATGCCTGTGTCTGCTTTTCCAGGTCTGGAGGCAGAGCCAGTCCCCGTCCCCGTTCCAGAGCCGGAGGCGGAGCCAGTCCCCGTCCCCGTTCCAGAGCCGGAGGCGGAGCCAGTCCCCGTTCCAGAGCCGGAGGCGGAGCCAGTGTCTGCTGTTCCAGAGCCAGGAGCAGAGCCAGTGCCTGTTCCAGAGCTGGAGCCAATGTCTGTTCCAGACCCAGTGTTTGTTTCTGTGTTTGTGTCTGTCCTTGTGACCATTTATGTTCTAGTGGCAGTTCCTGAGCCGGTGGCTGCTGCTCCAGAGCCGGAGGCAGAGCCAGTGCCTGTTCCTGAGCCGGAGCCGGAGCCGGAGGCAGAGCCAGTGCCTGTTCCTGAGCCGGAGCCGGAGGCAGAGCCAGTGCCTGTTCCTGAGCCCGAGCCGGAGGCAGAGCCAGTGCCTGTTCCTGAGCCCGAGCCGGAGGCAGAGCCAGTGCCTGTTCCGGAGCCGGAGGCAGAGCCAGTGCCTGTTCCTGAGCCGGAGCCGGAGGCAGAGCCAGTGCCTGTTCCTGAGCCCGAGCCGGAGGCAGAGCCAGTGTCTGTGGCGGAGCCAGTGTCTGTTCCGGAGGTGGAGCCAGTGTCTGTTCCAGAGCCAGTGTCTGTTCCGGAGCCGGTGGCGGAGCCAGTGTCTGTTCCGGAGCCGGAGCCAGTGTCTGTTCCGGAGCCGGAGCCAGTGTCTGTTCCGGAGGCGGAGCCAGTGTCTGTTCCGGAGCCCGAGCCGCCCGAGGGGTCTTCACCGCCCTGGCCGCCCGAGGGGTCTTCACCGCCCTGGCCGCCCGAGGGGTCTTCACCGCCCTGGCCGCCCGAGGGGTCTTCACCGCCCTGGCCGCCCGAGGGGTCTTCACCTCCCTGGCCGCCCGAGGGGTCTTCACCACCCTGGCCGCCCGAGGGGTCTTCACCGCCCTGGCCGCCCGATGGACTCTCTGTTTTGCCCTGGTCCCCGGTCAAGCCCTCACCTCTTGTTCCTGTCTCCCTTCATGGACCTGGCCCACCATCCCTCCCCCTGATCCTCCACCATTCCTCCTCCCTCCTGAACTCTTGTGTTGTGTTTTAGTGTTGTCGTGGAGCGTCTGGTAGCCGCTCCGTAGAGGGGGGGTTATGTCACAGTGTCTGGTTGTGTTCCCTTGTTTGTCACTAGAGGTCCTCGTTATCACGGTGTCCTTCACTATTGACTTCATTTCCCAGCATTCTGTCTGTCACTGTCACTCATCAGTTCATTGCACTCAGCTGTTCCCCGTCATCATTGTTCCCAGCTGTTCATTGTTAGATCTGTGTATATATTCCCTGTCTGTGTTAGTATGTGTACGGATTCGTTGTTAGATGTCACCACTTCCTTGGTCGGTTTTCTTGTTGGTTTGTGTTGTTTTCATGTTTAGTTTGATTATTTGGATTTTGACCCCTGCCTGGAAGACTACGATTTGGATTACCCTTATATTAATAAACTGCTGCAAATTGGATCTTCTGTCCCGTGTGTGTCGTGACACTCGGTTTGCCCGAAGTGCAACAGCGTTATAAGACAGTGTACTGCCTACGACGCTATTGGCGCCAACTAGCTCCCATTAGTTTTGTAAATATTAGAACCTCACGTTGTAAGAAACATGGGGGGAACAGAATCCCATGGCAAGCAATCCAATTGTCGGAATCTGTTCCCCCACCCATAGGATGAGATGTTGATATAGTGACTAGAGCTAGCTTTGGCTACATGCAGTCATTTGTTTACACAAAGGTCTGTGAAGTTGGTGCTGATCATATTAACAGAAGTACCTGCTCACACTTTCTGGTGTCATGTGTTGCTAAGAGAACAATGCCAACCAACAACACAACTCGAGCATTACAGCGCTCGGGTTGTGCCGAAAGCACGCATTGAGAACTCTAGCGTAGTCAGTTATGACGTATCGTGCATAACTCTTTCACAAATCAAAAGAGCACATTCCCTTGATAATGGTGAATTACTGGTTAGCTAGGCTAGAATTTACACCATTAATTTGACGCAATTGTTTCACATGAGCAGTTTCACCAGGGATTGATGTGAATACAATGATGTAATGCATAATAAGGCCTTAATCTGTGACTGAGGAGCATCGCTCAGATCACCCTCAACAATGCCAAAAATGGGGATTTCTACGCCCAAGAGACTTCTTATGATTAATTATGAATATTTGGATCAGTTAATCTGATTAACTTGATGTAGCTAAATTAATATTACAATCAATTAATCAGTTTGTCCAGCGAACACTGGAATTTTGATTATTAATTCATTCTAAGAAAAGGGTATTCTTCTCATGGCCACAGAAAAAAATCATTCTTTCTTAGCATGTACAGCGCTTAGAGCGTGTAACAAAACCAGAAATCGTTAAATTGACTTTGCTGCAAGCAGAGACTCAGAACCAAATTTGTATTGTGCACAACTTTTATTAACTAAATCATGAACACAACTAATCTAAACAAACGAATACACACAATCACACATACATGGGTAAAATCGTAAGTGACAATGAAACCAGAAACGGAAACAGGGAATGAAGCTATGGAAAAGATTAATTTAACAATGAAAAGACCAATCAGCTTATTATTTTCAAAGCCTTGTAGAAGGGTTCACAGCTTTTTACTAAACCTCTGTTTAATCAGTTAATTGTACGATACTTGCATTGCCGTTGCAGTTGAAGCAGTTTCGTAAAGTTTCTGATTTGATGGTTCTGTGTGTAGCAGACCGGTTGAATAAAGAAAAGTCGCTCTCTCACTGATGTTGTCTGTTTATTGTCCGTAACACCTGTAGCCATGATCAGATCTGCCCTTTCCTTAAACTGCTGTTCTTGCATTCTTCTCATTTAGCGACTGTGACAAAAAGCAGATGCCATCTGCCATTTTGATTAAATCACTGATTTCCACAAGTTCTTATCCCTCCACGCACTGCTCACAAAGCAAATGGTGTTTGGACGTAATTGAATTACCGGTACAAGTGCCCCGTGGCGCTTTTCTCTAATGACTAAACAATACCCCGCTTACCACATTTGATCAAGACACATGACCAAAAGGCAGATCACGTGGAAGAACCCCTCCGAAGGTGACAAGACGAACATTGTCCATTCAGATAAGCGCACACACGTGGAATCCCCTTTGGGGTTTTTCGCTTACACACAAACAGAAGAGAATTGTGAGATTAGACAACTGGCCATTGTAGCCGTTGTTAAACTCATCAAATTCGAAGCACACACGCTCACACGGGACTGGTCGCGAGTTCACCCCCCCCCCCCCCCCCCGTCACCATCGGTCAATGAACTCTGAACATACATACATACGCATGAACACACACGAAATACTCTGAACCCAGGGGATCAAAAATCCCCTTTTGTAAATGTATAATGTTTTGTGGTTGTGTTTTCATGATTCCCTGATGACAAAACTGGTATAACTGTAAGCTGTTATGATATGTGACCAATTTAACATCCGTTTTAATCACGAAAATCATGTATCTGCATTTCACTAAGCCCTAGGAATGCCGAATTTGGTATGGTTGTAATTAGAATAATCAAAGAAGATTGAATCATCAACCCAAAATGTAATATGATGCATGCTTTTATTAATACTAGTTTAGAAGTGTATTTCGAACAAGTTTATCCCCTATACACATGATCCGTAAGGCGTGAATCACGAGGTCTGACGACACGCCTTCCTGCAACACGATTGGATCAAACACGTGAGGAAGGCGTGCCCCTCGCTCCTTCAAAATAGACCGCCACCTTATCCTCTGGGCAGTTTCATACGCCAGAGAGAGATGCCTAAACTTTCCTGCTAAACTCCAGCCGGAGTTTTCCTTCTTCGTCGTTTTTCTACTTTGTTTTAAATCTAAGTTGCTTTCTTTCGATTTACCTCAGTTGATAGTTCGGTTTCATTCAAGAACGAAACAAGTTTAAGATTAATCGCCTCTCATACGGGCCGCAGCTGAAGCAATCGCAAACATCTGCCTCCTACCGAAAGACGCGCCAGACAACTCCAACCACGCTGCCTTTGTAACACAACTCAACACAAAGGGACCGTGTTTAAATCAAGTAACGTACAAATCTCAATTAAGTGCTGCTTAAAGTTGTCTAGATGAATATTCGCATCCTTTGGGTCTCTGTGTGAATTGTTTGAACTGTTCTGTCTCTTTCACTCTCTCTCACACCCACTCTCTCTCTCTCTCTCTCTCTCTCTCTCTCTCACTCTCATTCTATCTGTCTCTTTTTAAATACGTCATATTGCAATCCTGTATTAATTGTTTGTTTTTATATGCATATTATTTACTCCTGCGTGATTTTTAGTAGTCTATATAACCCTTAGTATTGTGTTATTAAATTCCATAATCCTTTGAATCGAATCTGTCTCATTGTCCCATGATTGAAGTCTCTGTAATATGTCAAAAATCTGTAATGTTACCAACGCTCTACCTCGGTTAACTATTTTAAACGTCTGAAAGTGCCGTATACGAGCAGATACTTCCGTGTGGCCAGCGGAAAATATTCACTCGGTATACAGGCAGGTAATCTTGTGATATAAGGAAGTTTTCATCTCCGGTTCGCGGGACGAACCAGGATGCATGACAAACTAATTTGGAATCACATGTAAATTGACCCTGACAATTAATCTGACTTAACCAAACCAAATATCAATAATTACTACGATCAATCGTGTTAATTATTCATATATGGTAATGTTTAGTCCATTCCCTATTTGGGATAATTTAATTTATGTATGCGATTACATATTCATTATCTAATGAATAATATTCCCCATTTGAGTTAAATAATTTCCCCAAAACAGACTCATTTCCGCTACATATATTATGGTGGAGAATGCGGGCATTTACAAACTTCACGGTGGGATCAATATTCAGATTCATGTTCATGTGTGTTTTGGGAATTTAATATTGTGTACGCGCGTTTGCATTGTGTAATTAAGTCGACTCGAAAACTGAGCAAGGCAGAAGCCTTTCAGTAACACACCAGCATCTGGCTGAAAATGAGCCTAAGGGCATATTTTTAGCTCGACTGAATGTGAGTGGAAAGCTGCAACCACAGACAGTGACTGCACTGCCCAGCTGAGAGAAAAGGAAACTCTTTGTTTTCTCTTTGCCTGGCTGTGACATTTTAACACTGTCCGAAGCCCTGTTTTGAACGAAGAAAAACTTCAAAAACAGGCACATTACCGGTATATATGGTTTAACTGTTGGGACGAGAATCTCCCATGCAGTAAAAGATCTTTAAATTCGTTAGCAACGAATAACTTCGGGTTTTCAAAGAACGCTGGCGTAAAGCTAGCTAAAACGTTTAGAAAATCCCATTTTCTGTGCAAACCAAGCACAAAGAGATCCCCCGAGATCTGCAAAAGTTATAGCCTACTAGGAAATGTTCGTATGCTTGTTCCGTGTCTAAAAAGACATCTGAGATCCGCCGTGATCTGCGAAGAGTATAATTGTAAATGTGGGTATATTTGTTTCATATCTGAAAGGAACCTGCGCGCACAGGCGCTATCAGTTACAAAGTACCACACTTGTGAGTTTGGGCCGCGTGAGCGCGACACTGCCACCGCGTGGCAATAGCAGGGAAAGACCTGCTACCCATCTGCTTCCCATACTCGCTGTTCCTCCCCGTGTATTTCCTCCCAATCCACCGCGATTATTGTGAATAAGCTGCTTGAATACATATTTGCATTTACAGCTTGCTAGTTCGTAAAACAATCCTGCTGTTTTGGACTGAGACATTTTATTTTAAGTTCAATTCACAGAAGTGAATTAGGGTTTAAGCTATAGAATTCCTCAGTTCAAATCACTGACAGTTAATTTGGAGGCAGACGCCCCTAGCGGTGGCACTCCTCCAGGTCAGCTATCATCCTTCTGCTCAATTAATTTCTGCTCTACCCTGCTCCCATTTCTCTCTGTCTCGATGACTCTGTTCTGTTTTGTTTTATTTTTATAATCGCTACTAATAACTTTAGTGAGGTGGTGATTTATTATCAGAAGTCATTCTGATTCCTTTACAAAACTTTTGATCTCCTCCCCAATATATCTGGATTTAATTTTGATTGGAACAATATTTTATTTTTAAATTTTTGATAAAATTAATTCTTAATTAATTTTTTTTTTAAATTAATTTCCACTATAAATTTTTCTCAGTTCAGTCAGTTGACAGCCCCCTGAAAAGCAGGACGCCATCTAGTGGCAGACAACCTTCTCAAGTCAGCTATCAGCCTTCCACTGAACTTTGTATGAGATCATTTTCATTTATGTTTTCCGGATGAGTATTTTATAATCATTGCTAACAACAACAGGGTTGTTGTGATTATTATAAGAAATCATTCTAATTTTGTCAATCTCCCCCAGGCTTATTTTTGATTGGAGTTTAAAACTATTTGAATTAACTTTAAATTGTACCAAACAGTCAAGGTGAACCACAGGAAGGAAGTGCGCCCCCTTTGAGGCTCCAAGACCCACCGCGGCTCAACGCTCCCCTTCCTGACCTCCACCTGCATTAAGTTATTGATAACTTCCAAAACGGGTTAGGATATTTTCAATAACTAATTACTACTAATTACTTTCGGTACTATCCTCAGTTGGCAAAAGCCTTCATCTCTTAATTTGGTTTTTCCTTTCCAGGTTAAATTAAGTTTCTTCAGAGCTATTGTGTTACTACCTTACCCCTTTTCAGGTCTATTGTAGTTTCCGTTTACTCCTACTTGAATTACTTTGAGTATAAAATAGGAAGTAATAATAATAACTTTTTGTTGTTGATTAAAGTGAGTTAAATTTGCCGGAAGCAGGACAATCTTAATTTACTTTAAGCTCCCTTGTTCTTTCCGTGTGCATGTGTGCAGGTTAAAGTCTCAGCACCTGTGGTGGATTGCGGGGGCCCTGTTGTCCTCTGTGGGCGGGTCTGCTGACTGGCGTCACTGACACTGACCGTGCGGTGGCTCTCGGGGTCTGCTGTCCCTGCCATTGGTTGCGGCACGCAGTAACGTGACATCAGCAACCTGGTGCTCCAAAGGCTCAACCACTAAAGCCGACGCACAAGTCAATTGCAGGGACCGGTGCATGCGCCACTGTCTACGTCAGCACTGCTGGCGGGGTTCTGTGCACCACCCACTTTTGCAGTGCGGTCGGCCGGCTGACACCTCGGAGAATACCAGGTTGTGCTTACAGTCACGTGCTGTTTGAGTGGGCGTAACCGTGACAGAGCGACGGAGAGTCCGGAGTCACGGCGGTCGGGTGTTTGGCGGCGCCGGAAGGTTGACCACGCTCATTGAGGCCAGCTGGGTTTGACCTCAATTCACCCCAGGTAAGACTGGATTTTGATAAAAACCCTGCCACTTAGCAGAAGCCACAGAACATTAGGTATTTCCCCAGATATATTTTCTGAGCGTAGGGTTGCCTCTTTCTCCCTAAGACACACCCTCTGGGTTATTAGCGGCTACACTACAGCGCAGGTCAATTCACCTAGGTGTTATTGCCACTGCAATATTTGTGTTTGTTTCCCCTCTCGCTCCTCTCTTCCTTGCTTTGTTTTGGTCTTTTGTGTTTTGTTTCTTTCAGTTCACCAAGAGACCCCCAAGGAAGCTAAATAATAGTGACAACCAAGCAGTACTTCGGGTCCCACGTTGACCCGCATAAAATTGTCTACGACAGTTAGGCAAATTTCTATAAACGGCACGGCTGTACTACAGCTCGTTAGCCTCAAAACAAGCTAGCCAAAACAAGCTAGCAGCGGCCCTTTGTGTGTGTGTTGTGTTTCTCTCGCCCTCAGGGAGTCAGAATGTCACGCGCTTCCAGTCCCGCGGACCATTGGAGCAATCTGGATGCTTGGTTACGAGCCATGACAACCGGCTGTCTGCCCAAGGACTCTGGCGACCCGAAATCTCCGACCCGGCAGGAACTGGACACCGAGGTGGACCAGATAATGGCCAACGACCCAACGCAGACCTACAGCTCAAAGGAATGGAGTCGGATCATTGGACGTCTAGCTCACAACTTAGTGGCACAGGCATGCTCTGCGGAGGAGGACAACGCCAGTCTGGCAAAGGAAATCGCAGGACTAAAGACTCAACTGGAGGAGGCCCGCAAACAAAAGGACCACACACAGGAGCGTCTGGATCAGCTACTTCTGGAGGAGAAAGACAAGGATGAAATGCCCCCAGAACTACAAGAGGAAGTGGAAAGACTGCAAAAGGCCCTGGAGGATCTGCGCACGGACACAGACAGGAGGATGCAGTCGGAGAAACACACCACGGAGGAGCTCCATGACAGACTGCAGCGCGCCGAGGCCCTTCTAGAAAGAGCAGAGAGTAAAATACAAGACAAAGAGGCCAGAGCCAAGGCCTGTGAGAAACATTTGCACGCAGCTCGAACTGAAATTACCGAGCTTGCCCAACAGAGACATGATCTAAAGTATGAACTGGACTTGGTCCATAAAGAACTCAAACACTCTTACAAATTACAAGGCGACCTGGAGGGGGAAATACCCATCACTCCGTTTCCCCTCACCAGTGAGCCTGCACTTTTCAGCCAAAAACCCAGACCTGAAAAGGGGGGCGAAAGCCCATTGCTAAAGACATCACTAGCCAGCCGCTACGTGTCCCCACCAGCTGAAGAGGGGCGGGGTCAAGCCATCGGTCACCACACAGCCCATAAAGAACTGGACAAGCTGGCTAGAAACATCCCGACCTTCACTCCCAATCCAGCAGGAGGCCACGATGTTCACTCTTACTTACAAGACATTGACTTTCACCTACAAACTATGGTCAACGTCACTAATCGGGATAAGTTGTATCTTCTCAGGATTACTTCAAGCCGTGACGTGCGGAGTTTTCTAGACAGGCAACCTGAGATCGTCAAAACGGACTACCAGCAGCTGCGACAAGCTCTGATCCGTGAATTCTCTGACCCAGACTCTGAGAGCGGATTCGTAACAGCAATGGACCTCAAGCAGGCCCGACTAGAAACCCCGCAAGCTTATTACGGCCGCCTCCGACAAGCCTACTTCGGACCTCGCAATGAGTCCGGGATGGAAGAAGACTGTAACTTCAAAACTTTGTTCCTGCGGAATCTCCATCCGACCTTATCGCACCACCTCGGGGTTTTAGCTGAGCCACGGACTATGTCAATCCAACAACTGCGTGACTTGGCTCACAAAGCTTACACCAAACAAAAGACTATCTCTGAAAAGACTGTGAGAAACCCCACAATCTGCCCTGTCTCTGAGCACCGTCCAGAGCTGTCCCTAGAGGGCGCACAGCACCCCAGTTACAAGCCTACCAACAGAGAGACACGACCATTCCAACCCAGCAGAGGTCAGCGCGGTCGTGGGGGTGCCCGCCCCAGGCAGCAGAACAGCCGCACTGGGGAATTCTGGGACCGGCCTCGCACCTCCCACAACCAAAGGGGAGGGGGCACCTGGGAAACCGGCCGGCAACCCAGAAGGAACCAACCTCCATCTCCCCGGACAACAAGCCCAGAGAACCGGCTGAAAGACCCCTCTCAAAATGACATTGGTAAGCTGAAGTTGGAACTCAAATCCAACAGAGACAATGCCGCCGCGTCTGACGCTGCAGAACTTCTGAGCATGCTGAGGGAGTTCCTTCAAAAGAAACCTCACAAGAAAGACAAGGACAAGCCAGACACCGCATGACTAAACCTGAGGCCTGAAGCCAACTCCACTCCCAACGCTTCTCCCAATGACGGCCCCACAGACACTGTCAAACCACAGACTATGGAACTCGCTGTCACATCACCCAGTGACAGCACCACTCACTCCCTCCAACTGACAGCCCAGAACACGGCTTGTCAGTCACAGACTAGTGAACTCAATGTTGCATCACCAACTGACAACCCCCCTCGTTCACTCCGGCTGCCAACTGCACTCCTTGAACAAAACACTGCACTTCCTGAACAAGACGGTAGCAGCGCTCACCTAAAGGTACCAGACAGTGCTGTCTTGGTGATCTGCACTCACAGCGAGCCACACCTAACACAACCACACTGTCTATCGATCAACACAAAAGACCCCACACCAAAACTTCTGGGAAATCTGATAGAGAGAGGTGTGGCACGCAAACTCTACCTAACCATCACTTTGGAAAAGGAGGTGAGACTCGAAGCGCTCGTGGACACGGGCTCGGATCTCACACTCATATCAGCTGAACTTTTTGAAAAACTCAAATTTGAAGCTCAAAGACAGAATCGAACTCTTAACTTCCACACCTGTGAGCTGAATGTGCAGTCGTACAGCCAAAACGACATCCAGCTGAGAAACGTGGCCCCCATTCACCTGGCAATCGGCCCGATGAGTTTAGTACACCCGGTCTATGTTTCACCAATGAACATTTATCCATTCCTAATAGGCAAAGACCTGCTGGATCGATTCGAGCCGTTACTGGACTTCAAACACCTGCAGGTTTGGGCTCAAGTGCGTGAACCCCTCCCCCTTTCGCCAAACAAATCTGCTGAGCCAGACTGTCAGGTCACAGAGTTCACGGGAATTCCCTCAGCCAGACATGGCGACCCAGCCACAACAGCTGATCAAGGGTCAAGTTCGCTACTCTGCACTTTCAAAACCAGCCAAGGCTCTGATACCTACTGCCCTCAGGTCAGGACCGACCTGCAGCTGCAGGATGTAACCACAACAGACATTGTTCTGGCGATTTGGTCTGACCAATCTGCCATAAGCTTCTCACTATTCAATGCAATCATTGACAACACATCGGACCTGCCCTATACCAGCAAACGCACCCGCTTCCCTCTCAACGCAAATCCATCCTCCATGATATCTGCCAAAGGGATCTGTGCTTTGCAATTAAAGTGGAATCACCGGTGTCTGACTCATTACTTCCTGATCCTTCCGGATCCAGCCCACGATGTCTACATTGGAGCAGACGTTCTGATTCGCCTCAAAGCTCATGTGGACATGTTAAATGAAGTTGTATGGGCCCCATTGACTATACAGCCACCTGTTCCCAGCAATCATGACAATCTACTGTCGGGACAGACCATCCCTGAAGTCTGCACCCTAATCAACGAACAAGCAACAGTAGTACCAGCCTACACCAAAGGGGTCGCTGTACGCCTCAACATACGACGGAACCAAACATTGAACCACACGCTAGGTTTCTTCCAACCTTCACCTGAATGTGGAGACCTCGGACTCACACTCGAAGCCACACCCCTCACGGAAGTGTCATCTCGGATAGTCTACATTCTGTTCAACAACTGCACAGCAAGGGACATCAGCATTCCCAGAGCCTACAGGCTAGGATGGCTAGTGAGCCATGACTTTCATGACTTTGAACTTGTATTACCGGTCATCGGCCCCCTTCCACCTGCACTGACACCTGAAGGGCACACAGACAACACAGTGCTCACGCTGCCCTTCCAACTCATTGCCATCACATCTGTCATGTCAGTGGCCAAAGACCAAGTGTGCAGAACTGAGCTTACAGAGGACCAACACCTCGCAGTGTACACAGTCTCCCACCAGCCTGTCAGTGAGACTAATGCACCTGCTATGCCTTCAAAGATCAACCCGACTGATGACACATCGACAGAGGAGCCATATCAAGGTTTTGAATCTCAAGTGCAGCAAATTCTACAAGAGGCTGACGCGCTTCAGAATGACACAGACCGCCAGAGGTTAAGACAAGTCCTTTACAAGTTCAAAGAATCCTTTGCCAAAGACTCTTTAGACTGTGGCCTTACCAACCTCCACACGGTGCGCATCCCCACGCATCCCGAGGCTCCTCCCACTTTCGTCAAGCAGTACAAAATTCCCATCGCCCCGCACGAACCAGTGCAGGAAATCATCGAATCCATGCTTGAGAAAGGTGTCAGCCGTCCATGTAACAGCACCTACTCTGCCCCCATCTGGCCCGTTCTCAAACCGAATGGGAAATGGCGGCCTACCATTGACTATCGAAAGCTGAATCAACAGGTGCCGTTATCACGATGGCCCATGACCCAACTCGAACAGGAAATACCCCGAATCAGAGGAGCCACCATCTTCTCTACACTCGATGTGGCCTCTGGATTCTGGACCATTCCAGTGCACCCAGAAGACCAACACAAGCTGGCATTCACATTTGGCAACCGACAGTTCACCTTCAACAGATGCCCGTTCGGGTACGCCAACTCACCAGCTGAGTTCAACATCTTCCTGAACAAAGCCTGTCCTGACGCCAGGATGAGAGGTAACCTGATTTACGTGGACGATGTTCTTATGAAGAGCACGACGGTGGCAGACCACCTGAAAGAAATAGACTATGTTTTGAACCAATTATCCGCTGCCGGCGCCAAAATAGCTCTCCACAAAGGTCAATGGTGCCGCACCAAGGTCAACTACGTGGGCCTTCTCGTCGGATCCCATGGCATCGAACCACAATCAAACCGTATCCACGCCATTCAAAACATCAAGCCTCCCACTAACGTCTCTGAACTGCGAAGCTTTCTAGGGGTATGCAACTACTCCCGACAGTTCATCGAAAACTATTCGGACATCGCCAGGCCCCTCACAGCGCTGCTGAAAAAGGACTGCCCTTTCGTCTGGTCAGACGCTCAAGAACACGCCATGGCGGCACTAAAAAGACATTTATGCTCAGCCCCTTGCCTCGCTTACCCCGATCCTCAAAAGGAATTCTACCTGGAAGCAGGATTTTCTGACCAATGTCTCAGTGCGGGCCTATACCAAATGCACGATCAAGACAAAAAGGTGGTCGCATATGCCAGCAAGACGCTTCTCCCTCCAGAATGTAAATTCTCAGACTGTGAAAAAGCTTTGCTCTGTACGGTATGGGCCATACAGCGTTTCTCCAACTACATTGGAGCACAGGAAGTTATCATTGACACTTGCCACCAGCCTGTGATGTACCTCAACAGCCAACGCATCCGAAACGGCGTGGTCACCAATGCACGCATAGCCACGTGGTTAATGGCTCTACAAGGACGAGATGTCGAGGCACGATATGCACAGAATCACAAGTCGGCATTGGGAAACGGTCTGGCTGCATGTCAGAACTGCTCCAACGACTCACCTGCTGCGATGCTAGACACACCAGAGCCCCAACAGCCACAACTGACCTGTCACAGGTACTTTGACAAGAATGCGTGCGACGGCATGCCCACAGCTTACGTCGACGGATGCTCCTACAACCACGAGGGCATCCTAAAGGCAGGTGCAGGGGTACTGTGGGTTGACAACCACCCATGCCCACCACAACGCTTCAAACTGGGCCCCCAGTCATCCCAGTATGCAGAGGTGGCAGCCATTCTCATAACTCTGCAAATCGCATCGGCCCATAACGTCAGTGAACTTCTCATCTGCACAGACTCTAACTATGTCAGACTCAGTTTTGTGTGCCATCTCCCGATCTGGAAACGAAATGGTTTCAAAACAGCAAACAACAAGCCTGTCAAACACCAACACCTGTTCCAGGAATGTGATAACATCACAACAACACACGATGTCACCGTGTACTGGAAGAAGGTAAAGGGACATTCAAAACTGCCAGGCCTAGACAAAGACTTTAATGACCACACTGACGCCCTTGCCAAAGCGGGCGCCCTCCACGGTGAGCTGTGGTCTGCGCCAAACCCCACACCAACACCCGATGTGGCGGTACTAACCCGCAGCAAACGGCCCTTGCCTGCGACAGCACCAGCTTCACAGCCGCTATCGCTAACACCGCAAATTTCTAACAACGATATTGCGGATATGCAAGCCACAGACACTGCTATAAAGACAATTCGTGACCTCCTCTCTGACCCCTCCTGCCACCCTATCTCACCTTCAGCATTGGCGGACGACTCATACCTCAGACAGCTACACAACTCCAGACATATGCTGCGTGTGAGGGACGACATTCTATGGTTTGACCCCGATGGCACCACACCGCCTAGGCTCGTGGTGCCACTGTGCCAAAGGGGGGTGATGCTAATGCACGCCCACAACACACCCTATGCTGGACACCACGGTACCAGAGCCACGTATGACACACTCAGACAGGTGGCATACTGGCCAGGCATGCAGCAAGATGTGGCAGAGTATGTGAGAGAATGCTTGGTCTGCTGTCAATTCCAACCAGCAAACCCAAATCACAGAGCCCCACTGCAACGCAGAGGAATCACGTTCCCATGGTCAGACCTCCAAATCGACTGGGTAGGACCCCTGCCCAGGTCAACAAGAGGCAACAAGTACTTTCTCACGGTGGTGTGCCAGTTTACCAAGTGGGTAGAGTGTCTGCCAGCACCTAACGACACTGCCCAAACAACGGCATACCTCCTGATGAACCACGTCTTCTCCCGGTTCGGATTGCCACTAAGAGTCAACTCAGACAGAGGTACCCACTTCACTGCCGAGATCATGCAAAAGATCTGGAGATGCCTAGGGGTACAAGCTAGACTGCACATTTCGCACCAGCCAACCTCATCGGGTCAAGTTGAGAGATCTAACCAGTCGGTGGTCCACATGCTAAGAAAGTACGTGTCGACTAACCAGAAAGACTGGGACGTGAAA
This sequence comes from Rhinichthys osculus, assembly GCA_029959095.1. Taxonomy (NCBI): domain Eukaryota; kingdom Metazoa; phylum Chordata; class Actinopteri; order Cypriniformes; family Leuciscidae; genus Rhinichthys; species Rhinichthys osculus. The sequence goes on along the minus strand of JARWKJ010000004.1, from coordinate 26,309,298 downwards.
CTTCCCCTTGTGCTGATGGCCCTCCGAGCCACACCGCAGGAATCAACACGGGTGTCCCCATTTGAACTAATGACCGGGAGGCAGATGACTCTGCCATTACACCTGTTGTACCAACCAGGAGACCACAACCTCGTCACCGCCTACACCACGTTCCAGTACCTGGACGAGCTCCATAAACATCTAAAAGGAACTTTCGCTTTCGCCCAGCAACACCTGAAAAGCAGCGCTGAAGGCCAGAAAGCATACTATGACCAAAAGGCATCTCACCACGAGTTCAATGTGGGCGACAAAGTCCTGTATTACATCTTCGCCCCGCCACCACGGGGGCTGTCAAAGAAGCTCCTGCCCCACTGGACAGGACCCCACGAGATTGTGAACAAACTCTCCCCCGTTGCATACCAAATCCAGCTAAAACGGGGACAGAGAGAACCCGTTCTCAAATGGGTCCACCGCAATCAGATCAAAAGACATGTGGCCACTAGCAGGGACAGACAGGGAGGGGCCAATGCAAACTAAAACTCAACCGCCGTCATCGCAGCGAAAGACTGTCTCACACAACCCGGGACAAACCTCGCTGACCTGTGCCTTTCTCTCTCCCCTGCTCCTCCATACCTCTCTCTCTCTTGCCTGTAATAGGATGCTGCTGTTGATAGTCCTCATGTGCCTTCAGTCAACCAGAGGCCAGCCGCCAGCCGACGTCATCTCACCAGGACCGGCCTCGGGCATCGTGTTGAGGGACCAACCAGGACTCCTGATCACTAACTGCCGAACGCACACACAGAAAGTGTATGTGCGACTGGACCCCCGAAATGTCTACCGGGCGCACTACCCAAGCTCGGTGGCACAGTACAGTTGGGCAGGTGCGCGATGGACAGAAGCCGCCCTCAACCACGCCGAAGCCGATGTCGAGCACATGCTGAGCCAACTCGAGAAGATGACCGTCACCCAAGCGGAATTGGGAGGACACAACAAACGTTCCAAACGGTTCCTGGGAGCGCTGCTCGGGGCCGCTGCAGCCGTGGGCACGCTGTTCAACATTGGCATGTCCAGTGTCAACGCCGTGAACATAGCCACGGTGCGACGACACGTGGCCGAAATCCAGACCGAGCTTCCACAGTTGAAAGAACAACTCACCACACAGAGCGAATCCCTGCGAACCATTGGCAAGACACTGAGAGGAACCGTGACGATCCTCAACACTCACAGCGTCATGCTGAATCAGACTGTGAGCTCCATGAAGCAGATGTTCACAGTTTTCCAAAATGACTTTGCCCAAACACAGTTGGTCACAGCATTAATGACCGACATGCTCCGAGAAGTAAGCTCCTCCATAGACAGCTTAGCAATGGGTCGGATCCCGCCATACCTGATACCCCTAAGCCTGGTACAAACCGTGCTGGCTTCCGCCATAACCACACCCATTGACCCGATCCAAACCCACCTTGCCTACTCCTTAGGCAGTGCCATTCCACTGTACGTTGACCCCGCACAGCGAGAGGTAGGCTTCCTCTTGAACTTGCCCATCATAGAATCAAGCCGAATCTACCGACTCAAAGACATTGTCAACGTGGGATTTTGGCAGAGCAATACCTACTTTAAGGTACGGACACCTGACGTGGTAGCCTACCACGACAGCGACCCTCAGCTGTACCTAGCCCCAAACCTGCACATGTGCACCCGCACCAAAGATATCCACTATCTCTGCCCAAGCAAGCCGTTCCTCAGAGACAACACTGATGGGATCTGCGGCCTGCAACATCTGGCCAGCGACGCACGTTGCCCGGCGGATGCTAAACCCCGCAGCCAAGTCACCGAGACGCAAGCTGAGATTGTGGGAAACCGATGGCTCGTTAATACCCCAGTACGGACAGCGACACTGACCTACGACCAACACGACACCGCTACGCGTGTCAACCTGCTGAACCAGACCATGTGGATCCAAGTTCCACGAGGAGCCATCCTCCACCTGGACGACCTAGCCTTGTACCACCTCCCTAGTGAAGAATACCAGTCCGAACTAGAGATTCCATCCTTCTTTAAGGATCGCAACTTCACCCTCGACCCAGAGCTGGAGAAATGGATTCAGGAAGGGGGGTCACAGATCGTCGACATCGCTCCCCTGGACACCGCCCTCCAAGCCTTGTCCAGAATGCCTATCCTGAACGCCTCACCAGTCGTCCAAGCATGGACCGCCGCTGACACTGCCGTGTGCATTTCAACGATCATCGGACACGCCTTAACCTTGGGCCTTGCCTACGTCCTGTACCGACGAGTCAACGAGATGCGAGCCTCTACAGCCAGGCTCACCCAAGCCATGTCCGTGGGGTTTCGTAAGACCCCTCGGAAAGAAGACTCCCCGCTAGCGAACGCGGAGGATCTCATAGAGCTGAGCCCTCAGCCCTAACCATCATCTGCAGAGTCCGACCTCCATGATTTGCCTGCCATCTGACCAAGGCAATCGTGATGGTCCAACGAGGTCCACCCCCACGGGCCCTGTCGAACCATCAAAGGGGGAATGTAGCCATGATCAGATCTGCCCTTTCCTTAAACTGCTGTTCTTGCATTCTTCTCATTTAGCGACTGTGACAAAAAGCAGATGCCATCTGCCATTTTGATTAAATCACTGATTTCCACAAGTTCTTATCCCTCCACGCACTGCTCACAAAGCAAATGGTGTTTGGACGTAATTGAATTACCGGTACAAGTGCCCCGTGGCGCTTTTCTCTAATGACTAAACAATACCCCGCTTACCACATTTGATCAAGACACATGACCAAAAGGCAGATCACGTGGAAGAACCCCTCCGAAGGTGACAAGACGAACATTGTCCATTCAGATAAGCGCACACACGTGGAATCCCCTTTGGGGTTTTTCGCTTACACACAAACAGAAGAGAATTGTGAGATTAGACAACTGGCCATTGTAGCCGTTGTTAAACTCATCAAATTCGAAGCACACACGCTCACACGGGACTGGTCGCGAGTTCACCCCCCCCCCCCCCCCCCCGTCACCATCGGTCAATGAACTCTGAACATACATACATACGCATGAACACACACGAAATACTCTGAACCCAGGGGATCAAAAATCCCCTTTTGTAAATGTATAATGTTTTGTGGTTGTGTTTTCATGATTCCCTGATGACAAAACTGGTATAACTGTAAGCTGTTATGATATGTGACCAATTTAACATCCGTTTTAATCACGAAAATCATGTATCTGCATTTCACTAAGCCCTAGGAATGCCGAATTTGGTATGGTTGTAATTAGAATAATCAAAGAAGATTGAATCATCAACCCAAAATGTAATATGATGCATGCTTTTATTAATACTAGTTTAGAAGTGTATTTCGAACAAGTTTATCCCCTATACACATGATCCGTAAGGCGTGAATCACGAGGTCTGACGACACGCCTTCCTGCAACACGATTGGATCAAACACGTGAGGAAGGCGTGCCCCTCGCTCCTTCAAAATAGACCGCCACCTTATCCTCTGGGCAGTTTCATACGCCAGAGAGAGATGCCTAAACTTTCCTGCTAAACTCCAGCCGGAGTTTTCCTTCTTCGTCGTTTTTCTACTTTGTTTTAAATCTAAGTTGCTTTCTTTCGATTTACCTCAGTTGATAGTTCGGTTTCATTCAAGAACGAAACAAGTTTAAGATTAATCGCCTCTCATACGGGCCGCAGCTGAAGCAATCGCAAACATCTGCCTCCTACCGAAAGACGCGCCAGACAACTCCAACCACGCTGCCTTTGTAACACAACTCAACACAAAGGGACCGTGTTTAAATCAAGTAACGTACAAATCTCAATTAAGTGCTGCTTAAAGTTGTCTAGATGAATATTCGCATCCTTTGGGTCTCTGTGTGAATTGTTTGAACTGTTCTGTCTCTTTCACTCTCTCTCACACCCACTCTCTCTCTCTCTCTCTCTCTCTCTCTCTCTCTCACTCTCATTCTATCTGTCTCTTTTTAAATACGTCATATTGCAATCCTGTATTAATTGTTTGTTTTTATATGCATATTATTTACTCCTGCGTGATTTTTAGTAGTCTATATAACCCTTAGTATTGTGTTATTAAATTCCATAATCCTTTGAATCGAATCTGTCTCATTGTCCCATGATTGAAGTCTCTGTAATATGTCAAAAATCTGTAATGTTACCAACGCTCTACCTCGGTTAACTATTTTAAACGTCTGAAAGTGCCGTATACGAGCAGATACTTCCGTGTGGCCAGCGGAAAATATTCACTCGGTATACAGGCAGGTAATCTTGTGATATAAGGAAGTTTTCATCTCCGGTTCGCGGGACGAACCAGGATGCATGACAAACTAATTTGGAATCACATGTAAATTGACCCTGACAATTAATCTGACTTAACCAAACCAAATATCAATAATTACTACGATCAATCGTGTTAATTATTCATATATGGTAATGTTTAGTCCATTCCCTATTTGGGATAATTTAATTTATGTATGCGATTACATATTCATTATCTAATGAATAATATTCCCCATTTGAGTTAAATAATTTCCCCAAAACAGACTCATTTCCGCTACACACCTTCACAACACCGTCACAACACCGTAAGAGCTAGAACAGATGAATTAACATTATTGGAATATGTATGTAATTCACGTTCATATAAATGAAACAAAAACCAGTTGTCAATATAGCAAAATTACTAAATTAATACTAACGTTTATCAAAAACGCCTTAAATTGCTCAAAAATTAAACAAACATATATAAAACAATCATAAAGACAAGATATGCTATGTAGCATTAACGTTACACAAGTGCATAAATATACATGATGTATACCATGTACTCCTTCCCAACCAGGTGCTAAAACAACAGATGCAAAACAAATACTACTAAAATAAAAACAAACAGCGACTAGATGCCTAAATTAACTTTAAAGTTGCCTTAATAATATAATTCACATCCGTGAATCCGTGACCGCATGGATCCGTGTCTCCGTCTATCAGCAAACTCTTGTGTATGCGCGCTTCCTGTGCGCGAGCGATCTGTTCGCATTTCCGGCAAGCCACCTTTCAAAATCAAGGTCTCTATAGGTTAAATAACTAAGAGTGCAAAGAAAATCTTCAAAAATATAATAAACAATATTAAGAATATTAAACTAATATTAAGAAGTATAGAATAACGATATCAGAATAATATATTAATTACTGCATATATTATTCAAATAACTGAGGGTTATTTACACTGTGAGTCGTTGAAGTTGCAATCGATTTATTCCGTGTTGAATGAAGAAGATATGATGAACTTGCACGGTTAGTTCGACTCCGTGATGGCCGAGGAAGTTGCACATAGCTTGATGTGTGTCCGGTCACACATGCACAGCAACCAGCAACCAGAAACAGGAAGAGAGAGAAGGAACTTGTGTAGAGGCTTTTAACCTCTCAGAATGGCCTCTCCTACTAGGTGGTCAGTGAGCTAATCATACTTAAGCTTGCGGAGGGAAAGTTTTATGGATCTTTGTGTTCTAGCAGGGCATTTGCATAATTATGTAACTTGATTGGGTGCTGGTAAAGAAACTATTAAATATTTTTGTAATACTAATATGTTGTATAGGTATCAACATATGATATACACGATCATGCAGGTCATCAAAATACAAATCCGTAGATACCAAGAATGATATGCGCTCTTATTTAGTCGAATAATATGTTAACATTAATAATATGTTTAATTTATATAGCACATTTCCCAAGCTCGAGGATGCTTCACAATAACAGTGAAGAACAAACAATCAGTTCATACATAGATGGACAATAGACATTTGCCTAGTCCAAGAAATGAGCGATTGCAGTTGCATATCGCATTACAATTGGAATACAAACAGAAACAATAACAGAAACAAAAACAACACTATTTACAGACAGCATAGAAGGTGGGTAGTTGAAGCAGAGGTCTGATGCAACAGACTAATTGTACTTAAAGAAACATTGTGACTGTATTACAGAGTTATTGAAAATATTTAAGAAAAACATGTCATGATTGATAGTACTGTTTAAACAAATGGGTTTTGAGTTTAGACTTAAATTCATGCAGCGTGGTTGTTGTCCTAATAGCCAGGGGCAGAGAGTTCCATAGCTTAGGGGCTATAACGGAGAAAGACCTGCCACCCATGGATGAAAGACGAAATCTCGGCTCACAGAGGAGTTCACAGCCAGAAGATCGGAGAGGTCAAGGGGAATATAAGGAGAAAATAAGTCAGAAAGATAGGAAGGAGCAAGACCATTGAGTGACTTAAAGAGCATATTGTAGGTAAAAAAAAAATCTAAATTAATATATAACCTTGTATGAAAATACCATATGAAAAGGTAATGCAGGATTTAAAATGTTTTAAAACGACATAAGGGCACTAATTTAGTAGATAAAGTGAGCGTTTCTTGGACTGCTCGTAAAAACGGCTTTTTTTTCAACATCGCGTCATTTTACGTCACGCTAGGGAGCCTCAGCCTCGCCTCAGTGCAGAGTAGGCTGGCATTCAGTGAGAGCGGCCGTGAGTCAGTGTGTTTTCGGTAGTTTTTGTATTTCAATCTATCATCGTCATGGTAAATTATTGTGTTTGTGGAGGTTGCAAAAACTCCGGCCTGTCAGGACATCGAGTCCACAGGTTTCCATAACAAGAAAAACGGTGCTGCTGTATATCTTTCGTGCCTGGTGCGGTTTGTGCAGGTGAAGAGACGGGATTTCTCTTCCGCATCGGCTTTGAGAAACGCGGTCGTGTGTAGCTTTCACTTCAGGTCGTGTAGCGTTCACTTCAGATCGGAGGATTATCATCCCGGCGATATGATGGAGTTTAACATGGGATGCCGAAGCAAGAATATTGATCGTCGTATACTGTACCAATGGCATCAAATAGTGTGATATAGGGAGTCATGCCCTAAATAGAGGCAACTTGTAATTGAAAAACAAAATTACTAGGTTGATTAAATATTCAAATCTTTAATTTTCTGTTTATGTTATAACCCAGATGAAAAATATGTTTTAAAAATGTACTTGAGTATGTTTTTAGTAACTTACAATAGAAATATACTCAAGTATAGTTTTTATACATTTAATAGTATACATCTACCCTAAACATACTAATGTCTGCTGGCCTGATATACGATGGTAATAATCTGTACAATATTGTGAGCACAGTGTATATCGTTAGCGAACGTGTATCTATAAGCACGTCTCTCACCAAGACACCTGTCCTGTTCTCCACTGGTTCTCCTCACACCACAACTCAATGTGTCTCTGACCGTTCTGTCTGACATTAATCCTGGCCTGTCCCTACTCTCTTGGCAGCATAGCAGGCTCATAATTGTATGGCTGTAGTCCATAATTGTAAGTAAGTATTTCCTCAGCGTCCGAAATGTCATTGCGATCCATTGTTTTCCTGTTGTTTGAATCGACCGCTCTCCCGCCCGTTACGTCACGCCCACCACACCCATTTTCAGACGCGGAAGTAAAATTTTCTCACAAAAACGACTCCAGAAGCTTATGTAGCGTATTTATAAGAATATTTTAAAGAAAATCTAGTTCCTACATTATTTTTCTATACATTGACTCGTTGGGTCCTCTAACCTGCAATATGCCCTTTAAAGGTAAGCAGAAGTATTTTGTAAGTAATACGGGAAGACACGGGTAGCCAGTGAAGGTTGAACAGATTTGGAGTGATATGAGCAGATCGTTTAGTGTTAGCAAGTTAGCAATCTTGCGGCAGAGTTTTGAATATATTGCAAACGTGAGATAGAATGTGCTGGTAGTCCAGAAAAAAGAACATTACAGTAGTCGAGGCGGGATGTGATAAATGCATGTACCAGTGATTCAGCATCTTTTGGGCTGACATGGGCATGGAGTTTGGCAATACGGCGGAGTTGAAAAAATGCAGCTTTACAGAGTTGACTAATATAAGCGTAGAAGGTCAGTGAAGTGTCCAGAGTGATACCCAAGTTTTTTTTACAGTGGCAGATGGAATAATTGATGTAGCTTCAAGGTCAAGTGTGGGAGTAATACTTATATTTTTTGTTAGAGATGATGGACCAGTAATTAAGATTTCTGTTTTAGTCAGATTCAAACTGAGGAAATTGCAGTTTATCCAGGTCTTTAATTAATTAATACATGATGATAGTGATATAGTCTGGTGTCCGGGCGGCAAGCAGTATATATCTGAATATCGTCGGCATAACAGTGGTTTTGAAAACCATGGCGGCGAATAATTTGTCCGAGAGGCAAAATGTAAATAATAAATAATAATGGGCTGAGAACGATTCTGGTTACTAACGTAACCTCGGTTCTCTCTAGAAAAGGGAACGAGTATTGCGTAAGTTTAGCTTACGCTACGGGAAAGATTCATCTTCTCGAGATATTGAAGCCAAAAAATGATCCTTAATTTTGTATATGTTGTCAACGCAGTGCAGCAGCTAGCAGACCTAGAGCGGGTATTCTAGCGCGCTCATAGGCTGCTCTGCGGGAACTGCACAGCCTACCAGTGAGCCTGACGTGACGTCATGAGCGCCCTCGCCGCGTCCTAGCCTGCCAGAATGGGCGTGGCTTAGCGTATATAAGCGGGGCTCGGAGACTGATTCTCTGGTTTTCATCGACTGAAGCGAAATAGCGCTTGTGGCGTTTAGCACGGCAGGTTACGCAATACTCGTTCCCTCTTCTAGAGAGAACCGAGGTTACGTTAGTAACCAGTATCGTTCTCTTACGAGAGGTTCTCTCGTATTGCATAAGTTTAGCTTACGCTACGGGAACCCATTGTCCACGCCGTGCGCGCCCGCATCCACCTCATGAGTCACAACATTTCTGTGAACCCAGAAAGTGGGAACAACACGCATGTACATAAGCACGAGCATAAGCGCGAGTACTATGAGCGTATAAGCGCGTGTAAACAAGCACTGACAGGCAATACAGAGCGGCCGTGTGTGGCCGGTGTATAGGCATATATAGCACATAACCTGAAACAGCGCAGCTCAACCAGAAGAGCTGAATTCACGTGAGGGTAGTCTGCGCATGATAGTATCTGGACAGGGCTAGCCTCTCACTTAAACAGACAGCAGTTTCGCCTGCAGGGCGGGAACTTCTAGGTTATAAAACCTGACAAAGGTGGACGGGGAGGACCAGCCCGCCGCCACACATATGTCTTGAATGGAAATTCCACTTGACCATGCCCACGACGAGGCCACGCCTCTAGTGGAATGAGCCCTGATGCCCAAGGGGCACTGCAGACCTTTTGCCGTGTAAGCGGCTGTGATTGCGTCTACTATCCACCTGGACAGGCTCTGTTTCGAGGAGGCGAGACCTTTAGCGCACCCACCGAACGAAACAAACAGCTGCTCAGAGCGCCTGAATGGGGCGGAGCGCGTAATGTACAATCTCAGAGCTCTGACTGGGCAGAGGAGATTAACATCACTTTCACTATCGGATGCTGGCAGAGCCGATAGAGAAATGACCTGTGCTCTGAATGGGGTGCCAACCACTTTGGGAACATAACCATGTCTAGGCTTGAGGATGACTTTAGAGTCATTCGGGCCAAACTCAAGACACGACGCGCTTACAGACAGCGCGTGTAAATCCCCACGCGTTTGACTGATGACAGTGCAATCAGAAAAACAGCTTTGAGCGACAGGTATTTCAGGTCCGCTGTGTCCAGGGGTTCAAAGGGGAATGCTTTCAGGGCCTCTAGGACCAGTGAAAGGTCCCACATAGGAACCGAGGGGGGGCGCGGGGGGTTCATCCTTCTGGCTCCTCTGAGGAAGCGGATGATAAACTCGTTTCTGCCTATTGACTGGCCATGCATTGAATCAGAGAATGCTGCGACAGCCGCCACATAGACTTTGAGCGTGGAGGGGGATCTGCCCCTATCCAGCAGCTCCTGAAGGAAACTGAGCAACCGCGGGACCCCACACGTTCGCGGATCCAGGTTTTTGTTAGTGCACCAATTAGAGAACACAGACCATTTGGACGCGTAGAGCCTTCTGGTAGAAGGTGCTCTAGACTGTGAGATTGTGTTCATTACTGCGTCTGGCAGGGATACCCGTTGATCACCCACACGTGTAGCGACCAACGCTCCGGGTGCGGATGCCAGATCGAGCCGCGCGCTTGAGAGAGGAGGTCTGCTCTCAGCGGGACAGGCCATGGGGCTGTCTGTGACAGCCGCATTAGCTCTGGGAACCAAGTCTGGTTCTCCCATCGCGGGGCTATGAGGAGCACTGAATGGCGCGTTTCCCTGATTCTCTTGATCACCTGTGGTAACAGAGATATAGTAGGAAATGCATATAGCTGACGGCTGGGCCACGTCCGGGCAAGCGCGTCCCTGTCCTTCGAAAAGAACGTCGGGCAGTGAGCGTTGTCTTGTGACGCAAAAAGGTCGACTTCCGCTTTGCCGAAAAGGCGCCATAATAACTGGACTGTTTGGGGGTGCAGGGACCATTCTCCCGGGGGAACGTTGTCCCTGGACAGTCTGTCTGGGCCGTCGTTCAGGTGACCCGGCACATGTGCAGCTCTCAGTGAGCGCAGATGGTGCTGAGACCAAACGAGGAGGCGTTCCGCCAGATTGCAGAGGTTCCTGGATCTGACGCCGCCCTGGCGATTTAAATAGGACACCACAGACATGTTGTCCGAGCGGACTAGAACATGGTGGTCCTGAATGAGCGGGAGGAAGTGTTTCAGCGCGTTCTCGACCGCTATCATTTCCAGACAGTTTATATGGAGGAGTTTTTCCCGGTCTGACCACAGGCCGAAGACTGGTCTGCCCTCGAGGGTGGCGCCCCAACCTGAGTTGGACGCATCCGTCGAGATGACCTTCCTGTATGAGACCGCCCCCATAGTCACTCCCCTCTGGTACCAGTCGGCCGCTGACCAGGGCTGATACAGCTCTGAGTCACTCTGATCCGCTCGCGACCTGACCTCCAAGCTCGGTGTGGCACACGCGCGGCCAGCCAGTGCTGTAGCGGGCGCATGCGTAGTAAACCTAGCTGGAGTACCGCCGAGGCCAGAGGGGAAATGCTGCCCACCGTGAATGACATGGCCAGTTGCCGGACACAGCGCGCACGCTGTGTAGACAGGCGAGCCGGCATGGTCACTGAGTCCAGTTCTATTCCTAAAAAGGAAATTGACTGACTGGGCAGTAATGAGCTCTTGGTCCAGTTGACCGTGAGACCTAGGCATTTCAGATGGCTGAGAAGCACAGTTCTGTGAGATAATAGCTCTGTCTCTGACTGTGCTAGAATCAACCAATCGTCCAGATAGTTCAAAATTTGCATGCCCTGAGTTCTCAAGGGGGCGAGAGCCGCGTCCATGCACTTCGTGAAAGTACGGGGTGCTAGGGACAGGCCGAACGGCAGGACGGTGTATTGATAAACCCAATCGTCGAAGGCGAATCTCAAGAATGGCCTGTGACGGGGTATTATCTGAATCTGGAAATAGGCATCTTTCAGATCGAGAGATATAAACCAGTCCCCCTGGCGAATGTGCGCGAGGAGTTGTCTGGTTGTAAGCATTTTGAACGGTCTTTTCATAAGAGCTTTGTTCACATGCCTCAAATCCAGTATGGGTCTGAGTCCCCCGTCCTTCTTGGGCACGAGAAAATAATGGCTGTAAAAGCCTGACTCGCTCAGAGAAGGCGGTACCGGTTCTATGGCCCCTTTGCACAGCAGTTTTGTTATTTCCGAGCGAAGTAGGTGTGCTACTTCTGCTTTCACTGTCGTCGCAGTCCACGCTCGAAATCGAGGGGGACGGCGAGCGAACTGTAACGCATAACCCTGCTTTATAGTGCTTAGCACCCACTTCGATACCCCTGGGATGTTTTCCCATGCTTTTATATGTGCAGCTAAGGGTAGAATGGACTCCGGGCTCTGGTCGCCGCGCTGTGCGGGCTCGAGAGACTGAACCGGAGGAGCGGGCGCTGCGCGCGCGCGCGCGCTCTGTGTGCTTATATGGGGCGGCTCGCTGAAAACAGTGACAGGCTGTTTTATATGCAGCTTCCCGATTACTGTGAATGGGGGGAGCTTTGTGATCACATTGTTATGCGCGAGCGGCGCCTTGAGAGGCGTGCAGGCTTACAACCATAGATTGACCGGCATGAGCTTGCGCTTTGTGGCGTGTGTTTAACAGGACTGGCGAAGCGCGTGTCAGTAAGCGTGAGCGCTTGTGAGCGGGCACGAGACTTACGTTTATATTGTGGCTCATGTGGGACTGCGCACTGTGGTGCACGCGTGTGAAGCGCGCGGCTTGGCCGTGTGACAGAGCGGGCAGATAGAAGATGTGTGCACGTGGGCACATCTGCTATGGGCAACACTCGAGCAGCATTTGCCTGCTTCATGAGAGTGTTGTGTTTACATGTAGGGGTGAACACTGGGTTGTGGGCACTTTTACTACACATAAAACACCTTCGGCATGAGCCGGATAACCATGTAGCGTTTATACGCACGTATAAATATAATTAATTATTATTCATAACGGATTATGATCAATAATTAATAATTGAATTATTTTCAGAATTTACTGTAGCAAAATCAATAGTATGATCAGTTTATCAGTTCATCCAATGAACGGAAAGCATAAACAATTATTAATTCTAGGAAATATAATATCTTCTTGGCCAAGAAAGACTAATTCCCAGCTAACAGCTAAATTAAGAAATAAATCAAGGGTCAAAGCATAGGTAACTTAGATCGAAGTTCAAGACAATAAATCGGTAAGCACATATCACAAGTAATGCTTCTCTTTTCAAATTAAAACAATACTTTATTGATTATAAGCCTATGACTTACACACAAAACAAATATCTAACACAAACACACTCACACGCATTCATACAAGTTGAAGAAAGACAGAGAGTGAGGAAGAATGAGTTTTAGGAGTTAGATGGTGAGATCCCAAGTTCCTATATGCATTTAAAAGACATGACCTGAAGGAACCATCAATAATTAATTTCACCCTTTTATCGTTTCTTAGGCGGGTAATTCAATTTGATATTAAAATGCACCTGCAGTTTCAAGTCTGGAGGTACTTGCTTGTCCTTGCTTTGCTTTTGAGGATTCCCTTTTGTCGGTGTGAAGGCGTTCCCCGGGTCCGTTGTTTGGCTGGCGGTCAGCCAGTCACGTGGTGCGTTGGCGCGGATGAATGAAAGTCTTTGAAGTTGAAAGCTGGTTTTGCAGTTGAAACGTTAAAACGAAACTTTGCAGCAACACTTAACTTAGAACCGAGACTTTTAACGGAAAAGAAAAGAAACTAAGAAAAGAAACAAAAGTGTGACGAGATGGCTTGAATTAAATCTGTTTTAACCCATATCTTGACTTGGGTAATTTGTCTCTGCGTCTACATGGTTACTATAACCATCGTCGGCTCCACCCGGCGTCGGGCATCACAAGAGAGAGGATCACAAGAGCATCACCAGAGAGCTTTTCCAGAGAGCGTTCAGAGAGCGTTCAGAGAGCGAGTTTCTGTGTTTGGGTCTAAGGTTTTAAAGTCCAATGTTTTGTCCCGCCTCCTGGAGGAATTTGGAATTCGGACAATAAGATACTATATGGTTATTTGAAAAGGGGGTCTTTTCTATCCCCCCCCCCCCCCCCCCTCATCGCGAATCATGTGTTCTCTGTGGTCTGCTTTACTCATCAGCTCGAAACAGAGGATTCAGTTTAGACATAATTTCCATTTTAAGAACATAAACATTTTTACACAGATTTCAATCAAGCCATCTTTTGAATTAAACACATACGAGCATAATGATAGGAAACACGACACTTTCATTCCAGTATCTCTAATATTTAAAACAATTACATGACTTAGATGTGATCTAAGCAGAATAGACACATACAGGGGTTGCAAACACAATATATAATTGTTATGTTACATGATTTTGATTCTGGGTCAGTCAAGAATTGTTCTGGGATGAGTTTTATTGGTATTTGATATGGAGGAAAGTCCTTATGTGTGTGTGTAAAGTTTCTGGGGTTTAAGAAAGACATTCCAGTCTGAGGTAATGATAGTTCCTGCTGAAATCTGTTCTTGTTCAGCATATCATGAGACCTTGGTTCTTAAAGAAAGGCTAGTCTGTTTAGGCACAGGGGTCAGTTGGCTTCTTGTTAGGGCCTCTTGTTTCAATATTTCTGAACAGATCTGTTCTTGCCAAATTATAAAACATTGACAACGTCCTTCCTTTAGTTAAACAACAAAAGGTCTTCTTGGCTCATAGCCTCAGGGATAATTTGGAATATGCACCATCTTGTGTTTGGTTATGTCTGAAAGCTTCAATTGTGTTTGGTCCATTCTCAATGTTGCTACATATCCCCCCCTTCGGTCGATGATGGGTTGAGGAGAAGACATCATTGAACGCTGGAGAAACGGGTAGAGGAAGCAAACACACACAGCAAACAACAAGACAACACCTCCATGACTGGTCACTTTACTGGTGCAGGGCATTAGATTACCTAGGCCTAAACAGGTTCACTCTCCCAATATAGTCAATCACGTTGAATAAAGTTTAGTTCAATTTTAGGACCGTTATTCTATTTTGTTTTGGTACGGTGATTGATCAACTTTGTGAGTAAATTTGATTTGTTTGTTTTATTCTCTTCTAAATGGTTCTAGGTTTAGACCAATTTACCTTTCAATTTGTGATACGAATGATGCAGGGAGTTCTCTGGCTCACATTCGTTTTAAGGTGACTTACAAATATAGGAGTGGGTGTCAATCCTATTATTGTGACCTTGACCCTTATGGGGTGGACAGGCATTTTACCTAATAAAAGAAGGAAAGGAAGGAAGAAGTAAAACAAAACAAAGCAGTTGAGTGTTCCTGATATGATTTATAACTACGGTTGCGCAGCTAAGGTGTCAGGTATCATGATGTAGTGAGAGGTGTTCTCAGGTGTACTTGTTGGATGGGTAGTTACCATGTTTCCTATGGTAAGTGTAGCTAAGTTGTTAAGCTAGTTTCTGAAGTTAGTTTCTACCTGTGGGGGAAAACATATTTGTTGAATGTTTTGCACGGTAGAGGTGGTTAACTTCTGTATGTAAGTGAGTATGTTAGGGGTGTCGTGTAGTGCATGTATGTATGTATGTATGGTCAGATCTGTCTCAGTCTGTTTTGCTCCCCCATTTTGCTTGATGGCTTACCTTTGATGAGCTTGTTGCATCTTTGCCTTGGAAAAGGGATCTTCTGTGATCTGCTGGGGGTCAATCCAGTAAGGCAGGAAGTTCTCTGGCAGACATTGGGAGGTAGTTTGGCACGGATGTGTGAAGATGTAGTGCGAAACTTTTCTCCATTACTCCGGTCTCCGTTGTTGCATTCCTCCGATGATGCCTTCTGGTTGTGACAGACTTTCTGACCTTCTGTGCATACTGTTGTTGCTGTAGCACACACATGGTTCTTGAGTTTGGAGCTCGTTTGGTGGTTTCTTTATGAGTGATGGGTAGCCAGGATGGTGTTTTCTGGTACCTCTGGGTGTTTGTCAGTGGTTGACTGTGAGAGGCCACTTTGTTCTGTGTTGTTGTAGAACAAGTGGTCTTCATGTTCATTATGAAGGTGTATCAGATGAAACGGTGGTCTTCTGTTCCATCGCCATCCTGTTCGTCATCCATGTTTACCTCATTTCCGATTAACACTTTCAGTTGCCTCATTAGTTGCTCCATGTCTTCTGAGGGTAAACTGTCTGGTTCTTGGGCATACTCAGTGCTGTGTTTAACTGCGTGGTGCCAAGGTGGGTTTCGTTGTTGAGTACCCACATGGAGTGCTTTTGGATGCCTTGGTTGATGGCCTTTGGATGTCCAGTTAGGTTTCCAGTGGTTTCCTTCTTGTGGGTTACTGGAGAAGCGTGGCTGGTCCCATGGCATTTCCATGCGGTTAGTGTGGTAGGTGTCATCGGCATGGGAGTCACGTTCTCTGTGCTCCTTACGAAGGACTGTGGTATTGTCATGCCACTTGGTGTCTTCCAGTGCAAGGCTTGTGTCATGGCTGATGGAGTTTGACACTGTGGATGTTTTCAAACCTTTCTTTGAGTTCATCTTTTGTTTAATGTAGGCCTTGTGTGTCAGATCACGTAGCTGTTGAATTGTCATTGTGCCTGGGCAGGCCATGATGCCAAGATGATGACTCAATCCGGGGTGCAGGTTTCTCAGGAAGAGGGTTTTGAAGTTCACATCCTCTTCAAGTTCAGGTTTGTTATGTGCACCTAAGTAGGCTTGTCGAAAGCGGTAGTAGTAGGCTTGGGGAGTCTCTTGTCGACCTTGTTTGGTTTCCATAGCGATTAACACACCGTGTTCCGACTCTGGGCCTGTGAATTCTTTAATCAGTGTCTCACATAGCAGCTGGTAGTTTGACTTGACATGAGCAGGTTGTCTGTCTAGGAAGCTTCGTACCTCTGGACTGGATGTGGATCTGAGGAGGTAGAATCTGTCTCTGTCAGTCATATGTGGTCTCACCTCTAGGTGGAAGTTGATATCTCTGATGTAGGTCTGGATGTCGGGACCCTCTGTGGAGTTCGGGTTGAACTGAGTGATATTCTTCACCAGCTGGTTGAGATCTTTAAAGGTCATCCCCTGTGCAGCTTTGGAGTCTGCCTGGATGAGCTCTCTTCGTTTGTTAGCAGGGAAGAGTTCTGTGGTGAAGGCCGGTGACATTTTTGGTTGTGGCCATTCACTTATTTCACTGTATGCCAGTTCTTGGATGGAGGACTCTGTTCTGCTCAGCAGGGGTGATGCTGAGGGAGGTCTCTCCCTTCTTGGCTCTGGTTTCTGTTGGAAAATGTGCTGTAGTTCATCTCTGACCGCGTAGAGCTCGTCGTTGGCGTCATCTCGCTGTTGGGTCAGATGGTCCATTTCAGCGCTGCACCTTTCCAGGTGGTCTTTCAGAGCATTCATTTCAGAGTTCTTATCTTTAATGTCAGCTTTGGATTTCTCTAGCTGATGTTCAGCAGACTGGAGTTGGTTTACCAGGTGCTTTTGGACAGTCTTTAATTCTAGTTTGTCACGTTCAGTGACTGCAAGGGCTTCTTGGAGCTTGTCAACTTGTTTCTTTGTTTCTTGCTCCGCTTCGTCAGGCACTTTGAGTTTGTCTTGAGCTTTCGCTTTGAGCTGGTCTGTGCAGTGTTGAGTGTGCATCAGCTCTCTCAGGAACTCAGTGGTGTGACACTTGAAGTTGTCCTGGACTTTCACTTCCAGCTTGTCTATGCGGCTCTGGGCACGTGTCAGCTCCTCTTGGAGGTGGGTGATGTGCTTGTCGCTTAGTTTCAGCTGGGCTGTGAAGGCATTACTTAAGGAACAGGTGATTTTGGTTAGTTCCACGTGGTTGTGGTTCTGGCTTGAATCACGTGTCAGGAATCTTCTCAGAATTATGATTATTATTAAAAATAATAACAGTTCAATTGTCTTTGGTGTGAGGCAGTCTGTAATGCCTCTGAGCCAGGCGTCCACGTCGTCCCTTTGGGCAGTGGGGTTCGTTGTCCACGACATGTTGGTACGCTGGGGTGAAGAGACTGACACAGACCTGTGTGGAATGTAAGCCTATATGTGGTTGAACAGCTAAGTGTCGTTTCAGTGACGGTACACCAATAGTGAAGTGTCGTAATGACTAAGTGTTGGTCTAAGTGTAGACAGGTAGTCTAGTGATGTGAAGACTTCGTCACTCAACTGAGTAAAGGAAAGAAAGAGAAAAAGGTTAAAACAAATCTCAGTGGAAAGAAACCCTTTTTTTTTCCAATGGGAGAAATATTTTTTATAAATATTTTCTATCAATGAAACGCCGGTTTCAACTCGTGGTGTGAGGACGTCGTCACTCAACTGAGTATGGGAAAAAGAGAGAAAAGTTAACCAATTTCAATGAGAGAAAAAAAAAACAAGAAAGAAAATTCTTAACTAAGGGAAATATTATTTATCTCGTAAATGCTTCCTATCAAAGAGAATCTGTTTCCAGAAAGGTAAACAATATTATTGTTTATATTTACAACGAAAAATAATACAATAATAATGCTGATACCTCTTTTCTGAGTTTGACAGGATTGACACCACACACCATCAGTTGGGCCGCTTACAGCAGGGATGCTTTGAAGGCGACGGTTGCTCAACACTTGTCTCTGTTAATTGATCTTGGATGAGATGTCAAATTGTAAATTGCGTAAACAGATGCAGGGAGAGTATGGAGAACAGAGGGGGTTTGATTAAAAATCAAATACCTAATGATTTCTTTGGAAAGATTGTCTTTCTCTTTCTTTTGAATCGGTTGATGGTTCTCCCAGGTATGTTCCCTACAAGTGCGAAGAATGGGATGGAGTAAAGCAGGACAGCACAGGAAAGATGTGAGAAGGGAAGGAGGGAAGGAGATTGGATCCACAAATGGCTGGAGCCTTTTGTCGAACTACGAGTATAGAATTGACAGTTGCCAAACAACTAAACATTCACAAATAAACTTTGTAAGAGAGGGTTATCTCTGATTTATTTGAAGCTCGTAGTGAGATACCAATGTCTCCTATTGAGGCTCAGGTATGTCACTCCCAAGCAAAAAAAAAAAAGGTAAGGAATAGGTAAATGAATAAGTAAAATAGAATGGTTAAGTTTATAACCACAACTGAAAGAAATGAGCAAAGGAGGATACCACGCAATAACAATACGGAGCAAGTATGAGTCTAACAATATTTTGTAATAGGGAAAATGTTGGTGGAATAAGTTCTTAACTTTCAAAGTTTAAGACTTAACCGCCTGAAGTGATTAGATCTAAAAGAAAAATTTAGAAATTATGAAATTTGATTTATTAAAAATAAATCGAGAAATCGTTAGAAATTACCTGTTAAGAAAAATATAATTTAAATTTACTAATTCCCTAAAAAAAAATCAAATTCGAATTTGACAATTAATAATCATAAACCAGTATTTTCTTTTGCAAGTAAAATGCAGGTAAAGGAATTAATAATTGCAACCGACTTCCTTTTCAAGGAAAATGTGGGTTAAGTGAGATATGGGAAAGGTAAATAAGAAAGAAGAAAAGACCAACAGGTGGAAAGTCAAGGTGTTTAAATGGTTAAATCACTTTAACGTTGTTCAAACAGACACTATTTAACCATTGAGGTTAATACTACTGATAACCGTAAATAATGCTAAAGGCGTTAGCATATAGGCCTCACTGTAAACAACTGCTTTGGTTAGCTTGGCAAAGGGCTAGCTAGCTTAGCCACCAAAAGGGTTTGTTTACACTGTGGCTCTGATCATGCGAGAGGTCAGAGTTCCCCTGGAAGCGTTGGTTAAGACTTCCGTGTCACGATCGTAACTATGGCAACGAAACGAACGCTAGTGGGTAAACATGTGAATTGCAACAGTTAGGAAACAGTTACGCATGTTACATGAAATGTCGGCGCATTTCAACAATGTTCATAGAATATGCATGTACAGTAACAGACGATCATATTACGGGAAATGTCGGCGCATTTCAAACTGTACAAAAATACACCACTCGTAGCTTTAGCTGGTTTTACGACGTGGGGTTCACTCAGTTTGTTAAGAGTGATATTAACTTTAAGCAAGCGACAGCTTTGCGTTATAATAGATGGAACGATGGCGACCTCGGCGGATCGTCTCTGTGCAAGTTTATCTGAGCACACGAACAACAGGGTTCTTAACGTTAACTGTTGGTTAAGTTCCACGTCAAGCTTTACTTGAACACAATTTTAAAATGACTCTTATTCAATTACATTCGGACACATGCAGTGTTTACCCGAGAATTCATTGAACAGGCGCAAACATACAAGCAAACATAGACAAACAGCTGTTTATTACTAGGATTGCAATGGAACACGCATTGACAATCAGATAAATATAATGCTTCTATTATGTTTATCACGGACCGCAGTGGAACACGCACTGTGAATCGGATAAAAATATATAACGTTAGATGAGGAACACGCTCATCGCTCTGTGAGGAGAATATTCGTTCTTATATAGTTATTTTAATTACTGCAGTATAATTTTGTTAAGCTCTCTGGCTGATACACACACATGTATAGCTTTGACAGACGCTGGAACACGCAGACGTCGGTAAGCTATAATCAAGGTATTTCAGAAATTGAGGAACACGCTCAATTCTCACCTTATTGTTGTGTGATATTTTATATCTTGGGTTATTTTACTGCAGTTGAAAAAATAACATATATGGAGGCAGAAAGACTAGATTAACAGCTCTCTCAGGGGTGCGTCTCTCAAGCAGCAGATTCATTCAAACAGGGCGCGCGCTGCGCGCTCTCCATCCGTCACACACAGACTTTCGCAGGTTCGGATCTCTCATCCGCACAATATGAAAAGATAAATTACTTGGTATATGCTTACAATTTAGGTTAAACTTCCCGCATTTTTCTCCACCATAAAATAATGTAGCGTTTATACGCACGTATAAATATAATTAATTATTATTCATAACGGATTATGATCAATAATTAATAATTGAATTATTTTCAGAATTTACTGTAGCAAAATCAATAGTATGATCAGTTTATCAGTTCATCCAATGAACGGAAAGCATAAACAATTATTAATTCTAGGAAATATAATATCTTCTTGGCCAAGAAAGACTAATTCCCAGCTAACAGCTAAATTAAGAAATAAATCAAGGGTCAAAGCATAGGTAACTTAGATCGAAGTTCAAGACAATAAATCGGTAAGCACATATCACAAGTAATGCTTCTCTTTTCAAATACAAACAATACTTTATTGATTATAAGCCTATGACTAACACACAAAACAAATATCTAACACAAACACACGCATTCATACAAGTTGAAGAAAGACAGAGAGTGAGGAAGAATGAGTTTTAGGAGTTAGATGGTGAGATCCCAAGTTCCTATATCCACTTAAAAGACATGACCTGAACGAACCATCAATAGTTAATTTCACCATTTTATCGTTTCTTAGGCGGGTAATTCAATTTGATATTAAAATGCACCTGCAGTTTCAAGTCTGGAGGTACTTGCTTGTCCTTGCTTTGCTTTTGAGGATTCCCTTTTGTCGGTGTGAAGGCGTTCCCCGGGTCCGTTGTTTGGCTGGCGGTCAGCCAGTCACGTGGTGCGTTGGCGCGGATGAATGAAAGTCTTTGAAGTTGAAAGCTGGTTTTGCAGTTGAAACGTTAAAACGAAACTTTGCAGCAACACTTAACTTAGAACCGAGACTTTTAACGGAAAAGAAAAGAAACTAAGAAAAGAAACAAAAGTGTGACGAGATGGCTTGAATTAAATCTGTTTTAACCCATATCTTGATTTGGGTAATTTGTCTCTGCGTCTACATGGTTACTATAACCATCGTCGGCTCCACCCGGCGTCGGGCATCACAAGAGAGAGGATCACAAGAGCATCACCAGAGAGCTTTTCCAGAGAGCGTTCAGAGAGCGTTCAGAGAGCGAGTTTCTGTGTTCGGGTCTAGGGTTTTAAAGTCCAATGTTTTGTCCCGCCTCCTGGAGGAATTTGGAATTCGGACAATAAGATACTATATGGTTATTTGAAAAGGGGGTCTTTTCTATCCCCCCCCCCCCATCCCCCCCATCAGCTCGAAACAGAGGATTCAGTTTAGACATAATTTCCATTTTAAGAACATAAACATTTTTACACAGATTTCAATCAAGCCATCTTTTGAATTAAACACATACGAGCATAATGATAGGAAACACGACACTTTCATTCCAGTATCTCTAATATTTAAAACAATTACATGACTTAGATGTGATCTAAGCAGAATAGACACATACAGGGGTTGCAAACACAATATATAATTGTTATGTTACATGATTTTGATTCTGGGTCAGTCAAGAATTGTTCTGGGATGAGTTTTATTGGTATTTGATATGGAGGAAAGTCCTTATGTGTGTGTGTAAAGTTTCTGGGGTTTAAGAAAGACATTCCAGTCTGAGGTAATGATAGTTCCTGCTGAAATCTGTTCTTGTTCAGCATATCATGAGACCTTGGTTCTTAAAGAAAGGCTAGTCTGTTTAGGCGCAGGGGTCAGTTGGCTTCTTGTTAGGGCCTCTTGTTTCAATATTTCTGAACAGATCTGTTCTTGCCAAATTATAAAACATTGACAACGTCCTTCCTTTAGTTAAACAACAAAAGGTCTTCTTGGCTCATAGCCTCAGGGATAATTTGGAATATGCACCATCTTGTGTTTGGTTATGTCTGAAAGCTTCAATTGTGTTTGGTCCATTCTCAATGTTGCTACAACCAGATAACTTGCTCTTTATGAGATTTCTCTGGGTCGCCGTAAAAACGACGTTTGTGTGCAGGCGAGCGGGTTGTGTAACCGACTCGTTGACTGCTAAATGATCCACTGCAATAGCCTGATATGAGGGGACTGACAGGGCTAGAAGTTTTGACGGTGGTCCGGCCGCGGCGAGACACAACCGTCTTTTTCCTCCTGATGGTTCTAGGAGGGCTTCACGTGCTCAGGTTTCAACGCGATCCTCGGCCGAGGCCCTCGTGGGGGGTGCGGCCTGCTGCGGTTAGCTGAGCGCGATCTAGGGCGGCCGCCCTGTCGCTGCGAAGATTGGCTGTTCTGTCTGGGCTGAGCTGGGCGCTGCGTGGCGGCTCGTGCAGGCGGCTGGTCACGTGAGCGACCTGCAGCGGAGCTAGCGCGACGCGGCAGGAACAGGTTCATGGCTTGCGACGTTTTCTGCACCTCAGAAAAACGTTCGGCGATCCCGTTCACTGCTGGGCCAAAGAGACCGGAGGGTGAGAGAGGGGCGTCGAGGAAAACGGATCGCTCAGACTCTCTCATGTCAGCCAGCGTCAGCCAAAGGTGCCTCTCAGTTACAGTTAACGAGGCCATGCATCTCCCCAGGGCCTGGGCCGCAGACTTGGTAGCGCGAAAGGGAGAGATCCGTCGCACTCCTCAGGTCCGTAACGGAAGCTGGGTCCCGGCCTTTCTCGTCCCACTCACGGAGGAGATCGGCTTGGAGAATTTGCAGAACAGCCATTGAGTGCAGGGCGGAAGCTGCTTGTCCGGCGGCGGCGTATGCGCGACCGATAAGGGCAGATGTGGTCCTGCAGGCTTTAGATGGTAGGGCAGACTTTGAGCACCATCTCGCGGAGGGCGGGCAAAGGTGCGCTGTGACAGCTTCCTCGACCTTTGGAATGGAGCTGTATCCCTTCTCGGCGGCGCCATCCACTTGGGAGAGCGACGCGGAGACAGAGGAATGAAGCCTCGCGGAGAAAGGGGCATTCCACGATTTAGCCAGTTCCGAATGCAGCTCAGGGAGGAAGGGCGCGGGCCTGGAAGTGGGCGCTTGACGGCGGCGACTCTGAAGAAAGCACCCATCAAGCCTGTTGGGGGCGGGCTCCTGAGGCGGTGACCACTGGAGCCCGAGGCGGTCGACGGCCTGCGACAGGAGGCGCATCAGTTCGACTTCCGCTCCAGCGCGTGTTCTCCCAGACTCCTGAATAGAAGAGGAGGCGGAGTGTTGAGAGCTCGACCACTCCTCGCTATCCGAAGCTAGGATGGAACAGCTATCTCCTGCGGCGGGTCCAACCGCGTCGTCCTCAGACTTGACGGCAGGGCGGGCCTTAGCCGGCGGCTGCGCGTCGGTGAGAAGAGGCGGGGGGGGCGTCGGCGAGGCTCGAGGGAGGGACTCCGGCGAGCGTGTCGCGGCGGAGGCAGGCTCCTGCGGCCTTTGTGAATGGCGCTTCTTTTTCCTGCGCGGTGCAGCAAAGGGCGGAGAGATAGCTTCGTCCTGGAAGGCTTCGAGTCGAGCACGCAGGGTCGACATCGGAAGATCCTCACAGTGCTCACATCCTCCCGAAGAGAGGGCAAGAGCAGCATGTTCCTGTCCCAGGCAGAGAGCGCATATAACGTGGCGGTCTCCGACGCTGAGAGGGGCTCTGCACGAGCTGCAAGTGGACCGAGGCATCTTTAAAAAGACGCTCGTGCTCTTTTAGATGCTCGGATTGCAAGTGAGAAAAGGATACAACGCCGGATAGCGTAGCTCGCTTCGGAAGGCTGAAGGTGGCGAAGGCGGCCGGCTTCCTCAGTCACTGTCCTAGCTGGCTTGTCGCTGTTCAACGGCGGCGGCTTCTCAAGGTCCAGCGATGCGAGCAGCTTTCGCTGAAGAGATGAAAATCAGAGAATCAGCCTCCGAGCCCCGCTAATATACGCTAAGCCACGCCCATTCTGGCGGGCTAGGTCGGGCTCACTGGTAGGCTGTGCAGTTCCCGCAGAGCAGCCTATGAGCGCGCTAGAATGCCCGCTCTAGGTCTGCTAGCTGTTGCACTGCGTTGACAACATATACAAAATTAAGGATATTTTTTTGGCTTCAATATCTCGAGAAGATGAATCTTTCCCGTAGCGTAAGCTAAACTTGCACAATACGAGAGAACCTCTCGTAAGAGAACTGAGAACAGTTCAGTAGAGAAAAGTGGTTTTGCAGCACATCTGTATTTTCAGTTAAATTGTCATTAAAGTCTGACTTTTTTATGCAGACAAGTGATCGCGGTGGACGACAGTCGGTTTGACCAGAGCTCTGTTATTTGACCAGATGCACGGGATAACAGTTGGTGTTGTTTGCTGATAATTAAAAATCCTTCGGACTGAACGATGCATGTAGCGCAGGGCGCCGGATGATCCCGAGCAAGCTGCAGTGCTCGTACGCTACAAAGTCGAGGTGTGGGTGCCGATTAAGCGGCCTGAGTCCGCATGACAAGTATCCAATATCCATGTTGGAAGGTAATCCAGTAAATATAAGGGAAAACAGAGACAGCACAAGTGCTAAAGCCTTTGACATGTTGGCAATAACCATGAGAAAGTCAGCTATCAGCAAAGTCACGTTAGCCAGGACCACAACCATCACAACATCTATAAAAGCTTACGGAGAGGAAAGCTACCCGACAGCAAGCTATTCGAACTACTGGAAAGAAGAGTGTTAACTCACCTCACAGACAGTCCAACAGATGGAGGAGAGAAGGGTGAGAGGGCTCGCAGCAGGCTGACAACAGAAAGTTCCCAACGGCAACAGAAAAATATGCCAAGTCAAGCAGAAAAGTTAAGTCCAGTTTGTAGAGGGATGCAAAAAGAGCAGACCGAGTAACAAACACAACAACGTAAACAAATGTAAACAATAAACGACGAAGCATGGAGCGGCAGCCAGATGCACACAGCGTTCCCACACAGCGTTCAAACACCGGAAGTTGCAGGTAACGGCAATTAAAAAAACAAACATTCATTACAGGATTGATACATTGGCAAAAGCACTATAAAAGAATGTGTGACCACATAGGAAAATGGTATGCATGATTGTACATGTCTCGAGTGATGATTCGACTGAGTAGGAATAGGCTACATTATCTAATTATTCTATCATGAGGAATGCATAGAACAAAATACAACACAAGAGACAGTAAAAATCATATACACAATTGTCACAGTCATCGTCTGCCCCATCCTGTCTTCGTCTTCACTACACTTCCCAGAATCCTCCTTGTCTCCACACCTGAACTCACTCCCTCATTACCCACCTGTTCATCGTCATCATCATCTGTGTCACCTGTCCTCACCTCGTTAGTGTTCATTTGTATCTGTATTTAGTTTCCCTCTGTTCAGTCAGTCCTGGTTGGTTCTTGTTAATGTCACCTTGCATTTACATTTATGTTTAGAGTGTGTGTTATCCTGCCTGTCTGTGAGTACACCCCTGTGAGTACACCCCTGTGAGTACACCCCTGTGAGTACACCCCTGAGAGTACGTCCCTGAGAGTACGTCCCTGAGAGTACGTCCCTGAGAGTACGTCCCTGAGAGTACGTCCCTGAGAGTACGTCCCTGAGAGTACGTCCCTGAGAGTACGTCCCTGAGAGTACGTCCCTGAGAGTACGTCCCTGAGAGTACGTCCCTGAGAGTACGTCCCTGTGAGTACGTCCCTGTGAGTACGTCCCTGTGAGTACGTCCCTGTGATTACGTCCCTGTGAGTACGTCCCTGTGAGTACGTCCCTGTGAGTACGTCCCTGTGAGTACGTCCCTGTGAGTACGTCCCTGTGAGTACGTACCTGTGAGTACGTACCTGTGAGTACGTACCTGTGAGTACGTACCTGTGAGTACGTACCTGTGAGTACGTACCTGTGAGTACGTACCTGTGAGTACGTACCTGTGAGTACGTACCTGTGAGTACGTACCTGTGAGTACGTACCTGTGAGTACGTACCTGTGAGTACGTACCTGTGAGTACGTACCTGTGAGTACGTACCTGTGAGTAATATTTAAGTAAATCGTTTGAATTGGAGCCTTTGGACTTGTGACAACAATGTCCTGGGATGCATGTTCATTTATAGATCAATTCATCTATAAATGAATGCAGGAAAGTCTGTTTTATGGGCTATGGGTCTTTCCTTTGATCTGATTCAAATGACTTAGGAGCTCTGCATTCTTTTAAGTCATAAAACCATGGCAACCAGAGGCCTGGTTCTATTACTTTTGGGGTTGGTGAAGGGTTTTAAAGACTATTTGTTAAATAGAACAAATATTTGTGTCTGATTTGTCTCGGTCGTTAAAAGCCCTCGGGTTTCTCTTGTGCTTTTTCAGTCGATGTTCCTTGTGGTTTCCCTGTTTTGGACTTGCTTCAGTTTGTTTATTAAACATACTCTTTTGCACTTAAGGTACGTTTACACAACAATATACTAAAAACAAAAACATTTTCCTTTGCATTTTTCGTGTACAGACGACAACATTGTCAAAACGATCACGTTCACACGGATCTACTAAAATGACTAAAAACACTGTATTCATGCCAGGCCAGTAGTTGGCGATGTCACTTTGTAAAGAATCACGACACGCCTATAGACTGAACACGCAATATGCATGCTGTCATATTTGTGTGGTTTTCAAAAACTTGCACTTTGAAACCCATTTTCAAAAGTTTCAAGTTAAAATTATTTATAAAGCACATTTAAAAACAGCCACAATACTGACCAATACTGTACAACACATCTAAATACAAATCCTAAATATACACACTTAAGGTAATACACACTAATATAATATACACATTTAAGAAAAATGTATAAAAAAAACTAAACTCAAACAATCAATACGCCAGAGAAAACAAATACATTTTTAAAAGAGACTTAAAAATTGTCAGGGTAGGTGCCACTCTGATCTCTAAGGGCAGGTTGTTCCATAACCGTGGCCCAACCACAGGAAACGCTTGATCCCCTCTACGTTTGAGTCGTGAGTGTGGGACTAGGAGGTTTTGGTCACTTGATCTTAAGCTTCTGAAAGGGGTATAGGAATGCAGCAATTCTGAGAAGTAGATAGGAGCATGATTATGCAGACATTTATATACAAATAAAAGAGTCTTAAAATCAATTCAATACTGAATATAGAGCCAGTGAAGATCTCTTAGAATTGGAGTGATGTGATCATATTTACGACTTTTGCGAATAAATCTTGCAGCAGCATTTTGGACCAGTTGAAGGCAAGCGATTTGTGACTTGGAAATACCGCAATACAGTAAGTTGCAGTAGTCTCAACGAGAAGTAATAAAAGCATGAATAGCCATCTCTAGTGTTTTGTCAGTTAGGAAGTGTTTCATTTTAGACAAAAGACAGGACTTGGCTTTTAATACCCACTTCTCAGACAATAAACGCATAACGTTTTATCGTTCTGGACTCAATTAACCCCTCAGAACTCAACTTTCTTGCATGTGTTGGTCCTCCTCAAGAAACATTTTGTGAGTTTGCGGAGCGAGCTCTTCAGCTGAGCGGATCCCCCTTCGCCGTGGGCGACGTGGAGAAGGACCCCCAACCCCCAGATAGTTTTCTCTAAGTATTATAGATCTTCTTGAAAATAACAACAGTGACGGCTAAAATTGTGGACCTTACCGGTAAATGAATATTTACACATGCAAATTACTTAAGTTTTATATGTAAACATAAATATTTGAAGCAATCACTGGTGCTTGACACCTCCCTTCATCAAACAAATTGATGGTATTTCAGTGTTTGTGGTAAATGACAATGTAACTATTGATTTCAGTTGAGTTGAATGTAATTTGATTGTGTGCACTCATTAAGTCAAGGTAATCTCAAGCAACAACATAATCATTTGTTTGACAGACACGGCATGGAGTAAAAAGAATAGAGTGATTGATTTTCCTTTCTGGAAACCTTTTATATTAAGGAGAATTCTCACCACACGGAAATGCAATCATTACAGAGGAACATGAGGAATAAATGCAACCCACTCATGACATTGCTTTTCATTGACAGGACTGTGATTGGACAGTAATTCAATTTTGTTGTGGCACACTTTCCACTCTGTTAAGACTGCAATGCAAAAGACAGCATCATTCA
The DNA here is from genome assembly GCA_029959095.1 of Rhinichthys osculus. Lineage (NCBI taxonomy): Eukaryota > Metazoa > Chordata > Actinopteri > Cypriniformes > Leuciscidae > Rhinichthys > Rhinichthys osculus. The sequence goes on along the minus strand of JARWKJ010000004.1, from coordinate 26,280,978 downwards.
GGCATATGCAATGATGTTTCTCATATTTAACTTGCCACGAGTAAAGAGTCACACTTGCAATATAGCTGGATAAGTGGATTATATTTCAAGGTGTGAATGTTTTTTTTTTTTATTCCAACAGGAATTTCTGCATTTTATTGTCTAAAAAGCAAATCACCATACATTTTATTGAAGAGATAAGTGGCCGTAAAAATAATTAATGACATTTTTGCTTTTCATTATAGCATAGTATTAGGTTGCAATATGCAGGTCGCAAATGCAAACATGAGTGTATTGAGTTTTACGTTGTTTCTATGTAATGACTGCATTTAATAAATGTATGTCTACATTTGAAACTGTACTGGTAAAAATAAATCTAATCGTCTTTGTCTCATATGCAGGGTGCAATTTAGTGGCTTTATAGCACTATGCCACCAGACAGCTCCTCAGAGCCACAACTGCTGTAAAAACAGCCCACCATTTTTTGTTCTTTTTTTTACCAAGATGAATGAGCACACTTCACTCCGAGGACCTACTAAACATTTGGGGGAGATAAAGGTGCAAGGGTAGGGGACCAGATATTCATTCATCATTTGCTACACACAATCTCTTTTTTTACGAAGTCTTTTAACAGGTAAGGGTCAGTCTATATGGACATACATGCACATTTATTCATTTATCAGACGCTTTTATCTAAAGTGTCTTAAAACATTTTGAATAAGGCCTGAGAAGACAAGAAATTAGGTAAGAGAGTCCATGGGTCTGTACATACATTTCCTCTCTTTCTATTTTGTCTTGTCTTTTGTCTTTTCACCTTCCTTCATTTCTGTCTGTTGGAGTCAGGGGATAGTCATTATAAAAGCCTTCAATAGGATGTTTCTCTCTTTCATTGATCCATGCTGGACTAACATGTATATTTATACTGTATATAGAACCATGTCGAAGTTTTTCTGGTCCTTGTCTTTGAATGTAATTCTGCATAATTTAAGATTGCTTTTTCCATGATATGACATTATGACATGGAGAATTTGGGGTTACTAAATTCTGATGTTACTATCCCATTGATGAAATATATATTTAAATCAGACTGGTGCTCTTGTTGATGTCAATCAAATAGTCAAGGTAACTTGTACATCAATAAAGTTGTTACGGACTCACCCACACCGGCACTCCCTCAATCACCCAATCATCACACTTCACCCACTGTTCACTCTCACCCGAGTTTTAATCATCCCCACTGGTTAAATACATTTACCTTCTGTTGCCTCATTGCCTGGGGTCGTCTTTGACTGGTTCACAGACCTGTTGATACTCACAGAGCGTTCAACTACCTGCCCTTCTAGTATTGTTCATTGGAGTATCCTATTTTCGTCTGTCCTGTTATCCGGATCCTCATCTGTTCCTGTCTCTGTCCAGTCTGCCGTTCATCTTCTTCCATCTTCAACCATCTTCAACCAGCACCGTCCACTATCATCACCAGGTCGGATCCCTTCCACCATCACCAGCACGGATAAGTCCCATTCATGCAAACTGATTGAACTGCCTACCATTTCTACGATCCGCTCCTGTTTATATTACATCCTGCAAATAAACTGTTGTTTATAATCCTTGTCTGTTCCTATCTGTGAGTGTGACAATGTATTATATTTATCCATCCTCCAAACCGCTTTATCCTCTACAGGGTCATGGGGATGCTGGAGCCTTATTTTTTCTAAATAGTAAGATATGATTTATTCATATTTTTATATATATCTTTTGTATTTTGATGTATTAAATTATTTCATTGGTTACGCATTTGTTTCTTTTATTATCAAATATACTGGGGTGGGAAAGTCATTTAAATAAATAAACAAACAAACTGTTGTAGCCTATAATTTAACTGTTGTAGCCTATAATTTAAGAAAGCTGATCTGGTTGTGCAGCTGTGCATACAGTATTGATTTTCTGTTCAGATGGGAATTAAAAACTTCCTTTCTATAATGCATAATTAATATAATGGCCCAGATATATGCTTCATTTGCACACATGCACAATGCAGGTTTCCTGTGTATAAAATGCAAGTTGCCTATGTATAAGAAATGCAAGCCCTATTAAGGACGATACAATCTTTTGGAGCTGATTAGCTTTTAGATGATTGGCCAGCCAAAATGTGTTTAAAAAATGAATTGATATTATTAAGAGGAAATGAGACATGAGCACCTCAACATGGTGCTCAGCCAGTCACCAGCACACACAGACAGTGAGAGCAAGTTTGTGATTTATGGATTTTTTTCTGCCAATTTAAGAATTACAGAAGGTGAACAGAAAAATAACTTATCTAGATGAAAGACAGAGCGTGTATGTGTGGCACTGCAGGGGGCTTTAATTGTACATTGGACTGTCACATTATGGAAAGAGACGCTCAAACAAGGTCAAGGAAGTTTTTGACAAATGAGACTGAGAAAGAGGGTAAAGACAATTTTGACATGAGAAAAGAAGAGTGTGAAGAGATGAGAATAAGACATAAGACAATTTGGTGGTGGAAGAGGGAAAGGTGGGTGGATGCACAGAAGGTGGACTAATGTTACATAAAGATGGAAAAAGACAATAATGGAGGGATGGGGGTAGTGGAGAGGACCAGATATAGAAAAAATGAGTCCACTCCATCACACTGTGCCCTTACATGAAAACATTCCATATAGAACCCTAATGATCGAATCTTGAGTGTACAGAATAGTGACTGGAAACACAGAGAATACAGCTATAGACCACATTCAGTACAGCCCTTAAAGCATCCTGCACCACAGCACAAATCCACTCCATTGTGCACCTCTATTTAAACCCAAAGATGGTTTCATTCTTGCCTGTTTTGATTATAGTTTGAACACATTTCATATAGAGTAAATGAACTGTGGCCCTCGGTCAGTTGGGAGAAAAGAGAGCAAACTCAAATGATGCCCAGCTCACAAATGGACGCACATTCAAATGCATTCACACATAGATAAAGAACAAAATGTGTTTTGTGATAAAACAAATTACAATTAAATGAGACCAAATTAAACTGACAAGGTTATCTAACCATAAAGGAAGTACATATATTGCATTTGTGATTATCTCAGCATTTAGTAAACGATAGTTTACTACTAAAATTGATCTGGAAAGTGACAAGGAGAATACATTCTTTAAGAAATACAGCCATGGATGGATGGATGGATACTGCAAACAGACAGATACATACATACTTACATACACACTGTACATACAGTATACACACATAGACAGACAGATACTGCAGAGAGACAAATACATGCATACATACAGATACTGCAGACAGACAGACTCATACATGCCTACATAGACAGAGACTGCAGACAGATACATGGATACTGTTCATAGACGGACAGACAAATTGCATTGTATCATATTAAAAACTGCATATAAATAATTAAACAATATCAATAGTATACTGCAATAACAATGCCAATAAAACAGAATTAAATTGAATTGACAAAAAGTGCCAGAAAGAGACAATATGTACTACAATTGTCATACCAATAAAGCTGAACAAAACTGAACTGAAAAGATAAGAGAAAGCGAGAGAGACAGAGAAATAGAGATGGATAGAAAGAGAGAAAGAAAAAGAGAAAGAAAATCAAAAACAGAGAAAAAGAAACAGAGACAGTGAAAGAGACTTGGAAAGACAGAGGGAGCAGAGCAGATTGCGGTCAGTGATAAGCATCTGTAAAGGTCAAATTGAGAATGCTGTGGAACATGTCATGGCTGCTTTGCCATTAGACCCAGAATTAAGAGCATGGGCACTAATAAAACCGGAGTGCGTTTACTTTTCCTTCTGCTTATCTTCAGACTGCACAAGAAAGGGCTGTTTTGGAGTTGTAGGTCTTCTACTTCAGTCAGTCTCTAGAAAGACCAATGACCATATTATCTTAAAATGCATACTGAATACTACAGAGTCATAGGATAATACACATGAGAGTGATTTGCAAATTCATTTTCAAATTAATTCTAGGAAGGGAACAAATGAAAAACAAATTCAAACAAAAAACAAATTGCCTGGTGAAAAACAAATTCCAGTATATCTTGATGGAAGAATAAACTATTGTACTTTCAGGTTATTTGCATGTCCTTGTTATTTAGCTGACACAACACTACTTTTGAAGAGAGTGTGTGTCTATAGTAAAAGCGACTTAGAATTCCCTTTTGATGAATGAAAGTAAAGAGAGGTTGACGACTAAGGACGTTGAAAAAAAAAAAGTTTTATCATTGATTTAAATTTTATCATTTGTGATACAGGTTCAAATCCAGCTTATCACATAAGTAACTGTCAAATGCACTTCCTCTAACCCAGTGAATATTCTGCTGAATATGTTTCATAGAGGCTCATGGTTTCCCTATAACATCATAATCCTTCCCTTCTCGTTGTCCTCACAGACCAGTTAAAAATCTGAAAAAAAACACACACAAAAATTCTGGCTTGAGGCTCCATTTGCCATAAATCATCTAAAAGATGATTAATTTAGTTAATTAATGAACTGGGCTGAGTTTCCCGAAACCTTCTTAACGCTACGTCGTTCTTAAGTTACACCTTAAGCTTTACCTTATCGTTAATACGTGTTTCCCGAAACGCTCTTGGTTAAGTATACCTTCTGTAAGTCATACGTTCGGAAGGTTGGTCTGGACCACTCTCAGCTTTACCTTATCACTGTTAAAGGTCTATATGAATATAATTCTGAAGTTTTAATACACCCAGACAGTGTTCAATTAGGCTAATTCAAGTGTTTTCATGCAAAGAATAAAATTGTCATTACACTGATTGTTGTTAGAATTTTAATTATATTATTAGGCCTATATATAATAAAATGTTATAAATTTATTTCAATTAAAGAGCGCTTTAAAAGGCCAGTGAAAGCATAGGCTACTGTCAGTTAAGTCCTATTCGGACGCTAATATTGTTTATCATGGGCTCGTACGGTATTTTAAACATTTACAGGGGTAAGTCGGTTATTTTAGTGGCTTCCGAATCCATAATATCAGTGGTTTTTCTCACCCAACCCGCGTAAAAATCTCTGTCCAAATTAGTCTGGACTGATTTTTGACAAACAGGTCGTGTGGTAATTCAATTGCCGTCTGAATCCACATCTCTGAGTTTACAAGAAGATATTCAAAATTCACTGTTTAAATCCTTTTTGATCACTGCCGAGCACCGTAGCTACGTGACGTACACTTTTATTACTGAAATGCTTGAAAGTATTTACAAGAACAATATTTCATCGCAGCTCACCTCAGCGAACAAAAATGGGAAAGAGAAGAAAGCACATAAAAAAATTAAATGGTTATTATGGCAGCAATATATGATACAATTTTAAAATATGTAGGCAAGGCTATTATAGGCTGTTATAGTTTTGATTATTTTTTATAATATCCCATGAGTCCTAGTAAATGCAATTTCAACTATTTCGGAAGTGCTTATTTTATAAAGAACAGCGCTTTCTCACATAAACAGCCCCTGCACGAGAGAATAATTGACTCTCGAGTCATCGATATCAACAGATTCAGCACCATCGCCACGGACAGCACCCGGTAACGTCGCACGTAAGAAGGTATATCCAGTGCTCGAAGTGGGGCGGTACTCACCGGTACGCAGTACCGGCACCAGGGCCGGCTCTAGCCCTTTGGTTGCCCTAGGCGAGATTGAGTTTTGCGCCCCCCAAGTTTTAGTCTCTCCAAAACTTCAACAATCAAATTATGACTTCAACTGTATAATAAATTGTTCATACAAATGCTACAAAGAACGTTCAATAATATTTCTATCATCCTACATAGTTGCATTGTACAAATACATTTTGTCTGACCATGTAACTTGTAGTATATTACAATTACTACCACCACTACTATTATTACTAATCTATTAGGCTGCTACAAGACTAAGGGGGTTTCAAGATAAGAAAATTTTGTGCATTTTAATGGTAAATTCATCAATCTCGTGCACTTTGAGAGTTCAAAATTAAAGGCTCCAACCCTTATTCAGTGTGCAAATTGAACAAAGAAAAATTCAAACCTCTTTTTGTTACAGTGTCTGTCTACATTACACTACTACATAATAATAGTTATAATATTAATCCCATGACAGTAATAGCCATAAGCTATTGTAAAACAAATGCACTGAAAAATAAAGGAAACTTTCATAAATAATTTTATTACTTGAAAGTAACCCAGTGCCGCCAATTAAACATAACAAAACGAATGGGCCGATGTACGAGTTTTATGGGCCACTAAGACAAAATAAATAAATAATAAAAGTATGATGTATCGGCCCAAAAAGCACGTGGAATCTCTACCATCCTGGGGGAAAAGAATTCGCTCCCGGTAGTCCCGATGGCCAGCATGCCTGTGCTGTGCACAATAGGCCTACTAAGTATTTTTTTTTTCGTTTGACACCTAAATGGCTGAGATGAGAAGACTTACCTCTATACTGGGCTTTCTTTTTATCTTGTTGCTTTCTCCGTTTTCGTCCCTGTGCATCAGAGGGTTTCGATCAACGCGCCAGCAGCTGAGCACTTGCCTAATGTAATGTAACCCCCACTCCCCCCGTTAGGAAACTATCGACAATAAACGTGTCACATTAGGATGATCATGTTTAATAAACGTGTTTTTGTTTCGCTTGTCCGGCACTTCTACATTTTACTCTTAAGCGTTCCTGCACTTTTTCTTGCGTACCGCTACTTCTCGCATGTAGCCGGTACTCTACTGACAGAAAAAGCGTGACGGCCGTTTAACCCCTTATTTACACTGCACACATCTGTGGCGCGTTACGGCTGCGAAACGGCTACCGGAGCTGATCGCGGCCACCGCAAGCGTGAGCAGCGCGTATTTTTTTTTGGTTTGGGTTAATCAATGAGTGCATTCACACCGCGAGGAGGAGCGTCGCGTGAGCAGCAGTGAAGCGGGGGTTCGGCGCCGAGTCTATTGAGAATGAGAAGGTGACGTCACGCGTATCACTCCGCGTTGCATTGTGAGAAGGATTCGCCATCTTAGTAGGATACTCTATCCGTTGTCATGGTTACTTCGACCGGCGTGAGACCGAGAGAAATAGCGACAGAGAGAGAGAGCAGCTTGATATTTGTTTGCATTTTTGCGATAAGGCACAGTTTCTTGGGAATAAATGAAGGGGGAAGCAAAAGGAAAGGGGCTCTATCGGGAGAGACTAAATAACAACGCCAAGCAGCGTTATTTAGAGAAACTACTTGACATCAACATGGACCCGTACGACCTGCTACAGAATGGACGAAAGACCCAAAGCACTACCGCCTTTCACATACGCTGACATAGTTAATTACCTGGTTTGTTTATGGTATCAGTGACTAACGTTACTGCCTACACAATGCAAGAGTTCAGAAGCTTTAAGTCATTAGAAGCTGAACAAGACTGCTGCGGCTGGGTGCAAGACTTAAGGTGATGATACACAGGGCAACTTTTTGAGCAATGTTGCTGGGCAATGTCGGCGTCAACGGGCAACCAGATGAGACACAGGGCCCACGACTGATCTAAATTATCCAGATAGAATGTATTGCCCATTTTCAATGGGAAAGTGCCCAAGCAACAATCGCTCGGCAAGATTGCCCAGCAACATTGTTCAAAAAGTTGCCCTGTGTATCATCACCTTTAGAAACCCCCAAACCTGTAACGTTAAACTGCGAGAGTTCAGTCATACTTGATGTTTCAGGCCTCATTCATATGTGGAAATAAATCTGATATGAATCAGATACGTGCATTTGCACCTGCCGTGCAACGTTAAGCGAACAGTTCGGACATTCCCCTGTCAATGCGAATCGTACGTCATTAAAAAAAGTGTCGTTTTAAAACATTTCGCGGTACAGATATATCTATAACAAATGAAACAACTCTAGATGAATAACAGAGTATTAATTTCGTTCGTTTGTGTTAAATAAAAGGCGAACTGTGCTGAAATGTGTTGCTTTTGAAAGCAGGCTTTGCTCGCTGTTGCTGCTGTCAGTTTATTGACAAGCAGTTTCTCTAAGCTGGCTAGCATTGTTATTTAGTCTCTCCCGATAGAACCCCTTTCATTTCTCTTCCTTCTCCATATCTTCCAAAGAAACTGCGGCGTATCGGTAAAATGTAAACAAATACTAAGCTGCGCTGTCTCTCTTTCGCTATTTCTGGAATGTTTTAGTCGCGCCTCTGTGAAGTTCTGAAGGCGTTGCCCCTGGCAACCGATAGCGTAAGATAACCTGGATAACCGAAAGACTAACGAAAGTCTGCATGTGTGTTGGATGTGTGTGTAAGTAAAAATATTTAAGACAGCCTATAAGTGATTCTCAACTGCTGGGTTGTGACTCAAAAATGGGGAGCAGGTCTGTCCTGATAGGGTCACAGACAGACAGGGGAAAACAATGCTAAATACTAAAAGTTTTTACTTTAGTTTTGGATGCTCAATGTTTGTGTGCCAAGTCAAACTTGATTTTAAGGACATTTCTGTTTATTTTTGTAAATATAAAATATAATATAACAAACTTCAATTCAATTCAATTCAAATGTATTTGTATAGCGCTTTTCACAATACATATTGTTTCAAAGCAGCTTTACAGAAAGTGCATTTCAGAAATGTACATAGAAAAAAAATACAATTAGTTAATCATGTATTAATTTAGGGCATAACATATCGCCGGCGTTGAGTCGTCTCTTCACAGGCATTTAGTCATCTCATCGCAGGTGTTGGGGCATCTGAAGTCTCCGTGAGAGGCTGGATACAAACTGGAGCTGACGAACGCTATTTACCTCGGGACTCGCGTCCCGAGATAACAGCAGAAAAGCAGATGGGAAGTAATTAGCCTAGCTGCTGTTCATAATATTAATGCATTCGATCTGATTCAACAGTAGTATAAAAGGTAAGCATTATGTGAATGCTTGGCTAAAGAGATGCGTCTTTAATCTAGTTTTAAACTGGGACAGCGGGTCTGAGCCTCGAACAATTTCAGGAAGGCTATTCCAGAGTTTAGGAGCTAAATGTGAGAACGCCCTCCCTCATTTAGTGGACTTAGATATCCTAGGAATGACCAGAAACCTCGAATTTAGTGAACTTAAAGAACGCGATGGATTGTAGGGCGATAAAAGGTCCATTAAATACACAGGAGCTAGACCATTTAGGGCTTTATAGGTCAGTAGTAATACTTTGTAATTGATACGGAACTTAGGTAACCAGTGTAGAGATGATAAAATTGGTATTATATGATCATATTTTCTTGACCTAGTAAGAACTCTAGCAGCTGCATTTTGCACTAACTGTAGCTTGTTTATTGAAGATGCAGGACAACCAGCTAATAAATCATTGCAGTAATCTAGTCTCGAGGTCATGAATGCATGAACTAATTTTTCTGCATCAGAAACAGATAGCATGTTACGTAGCTTAGCAATGTTTCTAAGGTGGAAAAAGGCTGTTCTTGTAACATATGAAATATGATTTTCGAAAGACAAGTTGCGGTCTAGTATAACTCCTAGGTCTTTTACTGTAGTGGATAAAGTAACAGGACATCCTTCTAAATTAAAGTTGTATTGTAAGAGGTTTTGTGGGTAGTTTTTTGGACCAATAAGTAATACCTCCGTTTTATCTGAATTTAATAGCAGGAAATTACACGTCATCCAGCATTTTATATCTTTAAGACACTCGATTTAGATAAGTTAGTGTTTTCATCTGGTCGTGATGAAATATATAATTGAGTGTCATCAGCATAACAGTGGAAATTAATTCCATGTTTTCTTATAATATTACCAAGTGGCAGCATATATATTGAGAATAGCAGAGGGCCTAACACCGATCCTTGCGGCACTACATAGTCTACTGACGTTATCTTCGATTTTTCCCCATTTAAACAGACAAAATGGTAACGGTCTGATAAGTACGATCTAAACCAGCTTAATGCCTGTCCCTGAACACCAGTGTAGTTTTGTAGTCGATCCAAGAGTATTTTATGATCTATAGTGTCGAACGCAGCGCTAAGATCGAGTAGAACTAGTATTGAGATACAGCCTTGGTCAGAAGCTAAAAGTAAATCATTTGTAATTTTAACTAGCACAGTTTCTGTGCTATGATGCGGTCTGAATCCTGACTGAAATTTTTCATAGATATCATTTTCTTGCAAGAAAGAGCACAATTGAGAGGACAACTTTTTCTAGTATTTTAGACATAAATGGAAGATTTGAAATGGGTCTGTAATTTGCTAGGTTATTTGGATCTAATTGGGGTTTCTTAATGAGAGGTTTTATTACTGCCAGCTTGAATATTCTTGGAACATGACCTAAAAATAAAGACGAGTTAATAATATTGAGAAGAGGCTCTTCCACTACAGGTAAAGCGCTGTTGTTGTTCTTGAGGGGCGATAATTGAGGCTGAATCATAAGACACCATAAAAGATTGTACATTTACAATTGTGTTTCTGATGCTTTCTATTTTCTCAGTGAATAAATTCCTAAAATCATTACTACTAAACTGTAACGGAATATTTTGCTCAGGTGAGGTCTTTTTATTTGTTAGTCTAGCCACGGTGTTAAATAAAAACCTTGGATTATTTTGGTTATTTTCTATTAGTTTGCGGAGATGCTCAGCCCTGGCTGCTTTTAGAGCCTTTTTATAACGTGACATACTGTCTTTCCACGCGATTCTAAAGACCTCTAAATTAGTTTGTTTCCATTTACGCTCTAAGTTACGAGTTTCTCTCTTGATAACATGCGTAGCACTGTTACCATGGTATTTTAGTTTTCTCTCTAACCTTTTTTAATCTAATTGGTGCAACAATTTCTAATGTACTAGAGAAAATGGTGCTCCAACTGCTAGTCATTTCCTCTAGTTCATCTGTTTGTTTGGGTTCACTGAGCAGCTGAGATAGATCAGGTAAGCTATTTGAGAATCTATCTATAGTGGTTGGAAGGATTGTTCTGCCTGGTCAATAACGTGGCGCAACATGACAAACTTCAGCAGTACATAGTATGCAAGTTACCATGTAATGATCAGTGACATCATCGCTTTGCGGTATAATATCTATATCGGTTGGATTGGTTCCATATGATATAATTAAATCTAGTGTATTATTTAGACGATGAATGAATGAATGAAGGCATTTATATAGCACTTTCATATGTACTACTGTACACCCAAAGCACTTTACAATCATATCAGGGGTTCTCTCCTCAACCAGCACCAGTGTGCAGCATCCACTTGGATTATGCGACGGCAGCCACAGTACAACGGCGCCAGTGCGCTCACCACACACCAGCTATAGTTGGAGAGGAGAGAGAGTGATAGAGCCAATTCAGTGGATGGGGATTATTAGGAGGCCATGACTGGCAGGGGCCAATGGGTGGAATGTGGCCAGGACACCGGGGTTACACCCCTACTTTTTACGAGAAGTGCCATGGGATTTTTAATGACCCATCATTTGTGTTATCTACATGTATGTTAAAATCTCCAACAATTATTGCTTTATCGACATTGACCAATAGATCTGAGAGAAAGTCTGCAAACTCTTTTAGGAAATCAGCATAGGGCCCTGGAGGTCTATATACAGTAGCCAAAGGCTAGAGATAATAGGGATTTCTTTCTTACATCTAAGAGCGTAACATTTAACACAAGTTCTTCAAACGAATTAAACCTGTGACCTGTTTTCTGAGTAACATTTAGAATATCTCTATAGATTGTTGCAACACCGCCGCCACGACCGATCAGACGGTGTCACGGGATGGTCCAAAAGTGAGGCAAGGACTCAAGTGCAAGAAGGATAATTTATTAAACAAACAAATAAACACAAGCTATAAACAAAAATCCCTCAATGGGGAAAAACAGGACAGGCATCAGCAGGTACATTACACAAGGTAAAACAATGACAACGAACAAGCACAGGACTGCAAACACAGGGAGATTAAATAGGGGAACAAACATAAGGTGGTAACGAGGCAGGCAGGTGGGGAAAATAAAACAATAACGAGATAACAAGATGGGCGGGGTTTGACAATTGACAGGAGAGCACATGGCACAAGGAAATAACATGACAGCCATGTGCTCACAACAGACCAGACTAAACACAAACACATGACAAACCGGGAGTGTCACAGCTCTGTCACTAAACCAAGAGAAAACCCAGACAAGGGTGACAGAACTGTGACACTACCCCCTGTAGCGATAATCAGATAGGTAGTCGAGCCAGCTCTGGTATGTGGAGTAAATTAACTAGATTCTAATTTACTAAAGTTCCCCTCCATTCTTCCCTTCGGTGAAACAAAGGGAATAGTGTTTTGAATTGATTAAATCATTGACTCTGATTCGCACATTCAGCGTTTTTCTCTAATGAATGAACAACGAAATGCTTTGCTTACGAGTTGAGCCAGCTCTGGACATGTGACTCGGAATGAGATCTCATGAGTCTGGCCAAAGATCACGCCGAGAACAGCCCCTTAGGGTTTCCCCTGATTTGATCACCTCACAAACAGAGCATTGTGTAATGAGTAAGTCAATTCACAATGCTGCCTGAATGCTGACGGACAATTACCCATTCCACACACACACACACCACGGATGGACAGATGCACGCCACACATACCCGCACACAAACATCCTTTGTGTGCAACTTAGGATAGGAATGTCCTAAATGTATATAACACAGAATTGTATCCGACCTTCCTGTATGCCTGCATATCTAATTAGTTTTGTCTTATTCTATAGATGTAATTTTAACTGTTCTGTAACTTCGAACCTTAAGTTTATTTCTAAAGAAAGATTCTATAACTCTCCCTCTTACTAGGTCATAAAACTTTATGACTCCCAAAAGGGAATTCCAAGGGAATCACAGCTCCCTCTTGAATTCTGATGAAGAAAGATGAATAGACTCTGCAATCTTATATTTTCTATAAGTATAACCACTTAAGAAATGCATAAACATGAATTTGATATTTCCTAGGTCATGGTAGCCGATATTATGGCTTGATAGTCGTGTGAGTGAACATTAAATGCTTATAAAATGCATATCTTATGTAACTCTGTATTCCGATAATCTTCCTGTGACGTGTTTGATATGTCTGCCATTCTCTCAATCTAACGGAGCCGAATTCCGATAGCATAATGCAGTAAGGTGCATTATGCTGTTGCACCTTTCATACTCCTGAAGCCAAACGGCTCAAATACAATCTCCTCATGACTCAGTGTGGGCATCCCCCACAGGACAAAGAGAACTGTGTCCGCTTCAGATCCGCGGACGGTCATGTGTGGTTCGTGCAAACAGAGGCGTGAACCCTCCTCTCCATAAGAGACACAGAAGTTTCTTTGGAAGCACACGAGAGCTTTCTCCTGTGAGAGGTTTCCGGTTTGATGGCTCCTTAGGGAGCTTGTACGCCGTGTTTCTCCGTTTCCTTTAATCTTTCTTTATTTTCGTCTTCGGACTTTCTTACGTTTAGTTTCAGTGAAATGAACGTAATCGGCAACTTCAACTTTAAAGAGACTCTTTGAACCAACCCTCAACTGCACCTCAAGACATTCAAACTAACGCGCTTTGCCTGCTCTGAAAGACCACGTGAACGCGTGACACGAGGACAGAGAGACACACACACGCTTTCGTTCTCAGCCCACGAGAAGGATCATGCAAGTATCGTAATTCCTTTCGATTTAAATGCTTTAAGATCTGTTGATTCTTGTTGTCTCAAAGGTTCTGTGTCTGTGATGAATTTTGCCACAAGAAGATCTCTCCAGATCTCCTTACTCTCAATCTTTCCTCCCTTTCTCTCTCCCTCTCTGTCTATCTCACATGATCGTTCGCGGTCCTCTCTCTCTCTCTCTCTCTCTCTCTCTCTCTCTCTCTCTCTCTCTCTCTGTGCACGCTGGGAGCGTTTGGGGTGGTGGTGAGGGGTTTTACGGAGAGGTGTTTGAAAGTTTTATTTTTCTTTTCTCTTTAATTTGGATCTTAAAAGGGGAATTGAGACATAATATTTTTGTAGAGCCTGAATTTGGAAATTAAAACCACGTATTGGTGGTGTTCGTCGAGGCGCCGGCATGGCGTCGATTCCGGCGGGTGGAGAAGCAACTGTCTCGCGGCGTCACGGAGTCAGATGTGTACCTGCGCTGGGTGTGTCGGTGGAGGATGTGTTGCTGGCGGTCGGAGAGGAGGTTGGATATGACAACATTTCTTCGGCCTCCAGGATGAATAAAGCGGTGGTGGTTTTTGTTAAAGAGGAGAAGCTAGTGAACCGCGTGATAGCCAACGGGATTGTGGTAGGTGGCGATTTTGTTATTGTTTCACCGCTTGTTACACCAACGACAAAAGTTTACATCTCGAATGTCCCCCCATTTATTGGAAATGAGGATATTGAGCGTTCATTAGATCAGTATGGTAAATGTGCTAGTGCGATTAAAACGATCCCATTAGGATGTAAGAGTGAAGCACTAAAACATGTGATGTCTTTTAGGAGACAAGTGTTTATGTTTCTGAATGTGCCGGAGTTAGACGTGTCTTTCAGGGTTGTGCATGAAGGAAAATCGTATATGCTCTATGTTAATACCGCTAGCTTGAAGTGTTTTGAGTGTGGTGAACTTGGGCACAAAAAGTTGACATGCCCACACAGAGCGCAGGCTAATGAGGCCGCTGGGCCGAGTGGCGTAACGGCCGCTAATGTAAACAATACAACGCAGCCTCAGTCTAATAAATGTTATCGCTCAGAATGATGAGTCACACGTAAGTGTGGAAAAAAATCAGAATGAAGGGGAAAAAGTGGAGAATGTGGTAACACAAGAGCTTGAGGTCTTGGAACACAGTACAGACACGGTGCTAGAGAAAGTAAGTGAAAGTGCTGCTTGCGAGGTGATTAGTTTTGAAAATACTGAAAGCTTAAATAATGTTGAAAAAGGTGATGATTATGAAATGAGGGAGGATGATACATTGTCTGAGGTGTCGGATGTTTCTGAGTTTGGGGTGCAGACAGATGAAACATATTCGGTGCAGGAGATTAATGATTTTTTGGACTCGACGTTTGGGAAAACTGTTGAGGTGAAGGATTTTTTCCCGGATATAGACAAATTCAAATTCAAATTATAGACAGAATGCTCAAATGCACAGGGTGAATTTCATACTTTATTTCTTGTATCTATTCACGTTTGGTTTTCTCTATTTAATTTTCTCTATTAAATATAAATGGGGGTAGAGATCGGAGTAAATTAGCCATGATTTCAGAGTTTGTTCAAAAATTCGATATAGTCTTTTTGCAGGAAACACATACAAGTAATGATAATGAGACTCAGTGGGGTATGTGGTGGGAAGGGAAGTATGCTCTTAGCCATGGAACAAACACAAGTGCTGGGGTAGCTATTCTTTTTTCCAAACATCTAAATGTAAATATTCTATCAACAGGAGAAATTGTAAAAGGAAGAGCACTTTTAACTAAAGTAGAGTCTGAAGGAACTATATTTGTTTTAATTAATGTATATGCTCCTAATAATGGACATGAGCGTGTGGGTTTTTTTATGGCATTGAAAACAGCTATTCAGAAAATTGATGATACTGTGTGCATTAAAATTCGGGGTGATTGGAATTGCACTACACATTTCATAATTGATAGGAATGGAGAGGAGCCACACAATCAGTCAAGCATTCAATTGTTAAAAATTATAAATGAGTTTGATTTAATAGATTTGTGGAGAAGTAGGAACATAGGAGTTAGACAATATACATGGTTAAAGGCATCGAATAATCAAGTTAGTGGTGCTCGGTTAGATAGATTTTATTTGGGGAAGACTTGGAATAATAAGGTAATGAATGTATCCATATTGCCTAATGGTTTTTCAGATCACCATATGATTACTTTTGATTTTAATTTAAAGAAAGTCGTTAAACCTTGTTATTTTTGGCATTTTAATGTCAAATTATTACAGAATATCAGTTTCTGTGAAAAGTTTAAGTTTTTCTGGGATAAGTGGAAACTTAAAGACGGTTTTGAAAATCTTGGTCAATGGTGGGATGTAGGTAAAGCTAACATCAGAATTTTTTGCCAAACTATACTTCACATACTACTGCAATGATGAAAACAACAGTGGAAAGTTTACAAAGAGACATTGCATCTCTGGAAAAAGACATGTTAAATAATATGGGAACTGTAAATAATGAAAGGTTAAATAAGAAAAAAGAAGAACTTGGGTCTTTTTTACAAGAAAAGGTAAAAGGAGCACTCATAAGATCAAGAATTTGCTCCATCAAAGATATGGATGCTCCTAGTGCATATTTTTTTAATTTGGAAAAGAAAAGTTTTTTACAAAAACAGTTGTGTCATTTAAGATGTCCGAATGGAACTACAACTTCTGACCCTCTGGAAATGAGGAAAATGACAATAGACTTTTATTCTAAATTATATGATGCTCAGAGTTGTGACTCTGGATGTATGGATGATTTGCTTGGTGATCTGCCCCAGTTGAGAGATGAACAAAGACAATCGCTGGATGAACCAATAACTTTGCAAGAGCTCACTGATGCAATAAGACAATTATCTCCTGGAAGATCTACAGGAGTGGACGGTATACCTGTGGAGTTCTATCAGGCTTTCTGGGAATTACTTGGACAAGATTTAAATGAACTGCTGATAGATTGCATCGAAAGAAAGACATTACCCACAAGTTGTTGTAGAGCAGTTCTATCCTTAATTCCTAAAAAAGGAGATTTGGGACTATTAAAAAACTGGAGGCCAGTGTCGTTGCTGTGTTTAGATTATAAAATATTCTCAAAGGTATTAGCAAATAGACTTAAAAAATATTTATATGTATTAGTTCATAGAGACCAGTCTTATTGTATACCAGATAGATCAATTATGGATAATATTTTTTTTTTTGCGTGATGTGATTGATTTTAGTCAAAGTAATAGTCTTAATTTGGGGATTCTTTCGCTTGACCAAGAAAAAGCTTTTGACCAAGTTGATCATAACTATCTTTTTAATGTATTAAAGGAATTCGGGTTTGGTGATAATTTTATATCTTATATAAGATTGTTGTATCATAATGCATTTGTTATGGTTAAAGCTGGAGGTGGATTGAGTGCACCTATCATGATGTCCAGGGGTATCAGACAAGGCTGTCCACTTTCTGGACAGTTATATAGTCTAGTAATCGAGCCACTTTTGTGCAGATTAAGGAAATAATTAAATGGTATTTCATTTCCAGATTTAAAGAGTACCTTTAAAGTATCCCTGTCAGCGTATGCTGATGATGTTACAGTGTTTATAAAAAGTCAAAATGATGTGAAAGTTTTAACGGGAATTATTGGTAAATATGAAAAGGCATCCTCAGCCAAAGTGAATTGGGGGAAAAGTGAAGGTTTTATTATTGGTAAGTGGGAAGAAGTAGGACCTCCAAAACTACCATGTGGTTTAATTTGGGGTAGAGAGGGGATAAAAACATTAGGTGTATTTTTAGGAAATGAAAATTTCCAGATGAGAAACTGGGAGGGTTTGCTGGAGAAAGTGATAGCCCGATTATCTAAATGGACCTGGCTATTACCACAGTCGTCGTACAGAGGTCGAGTCTTGGTCATTAACAACTTGGCGGCCTCGACATTGTGGCATAAAATTACTGTTATGGAGCCTCCAGTGGAGTTGGTCAGTAAAATACAAAGGACAATTGTGAACTTTTTTTGGAGTGGGGCACACTGGATCCATGCTTCAGCACTTTACTTACCTGTCCATGAAGGAGGGCAAGGGCTCGTGGATGTGAGAAGTCGGTTGATTTCTTACAGGATACAAGCAGCACAAAGACTTTTATATCACAAAGACTTGACTTGGGCCCATACTGCAAGATTAATTTTGAAGAACGCAGGTGGGCTCGGGTTGGATAAACATTTGTTTATAATGGACTTGGGGAAGGTGAGTCTGTCAGAGATTACTCCCTTCTATAAGTCAATGCTTCATTCCTGGAAAACCGTTTTTAAAGTGGATCGTAGTAGTGATGACACAGGGCATTTGATTCTGGAAGAACCATTATTTTTCAACCCAATGATCCGAACAAGGCTGTTGTCTTCAGTAAGCGTATCTACAGTTTTGAAGCGTAATGGGGTTGTAAAGATCAGACACCTCTTGGACGATGATGGGTGGAAGCCGGTTGGGAATCTTAAAGAAGTGACAGGATTGAAATCTGAACGTCTTGTCTCAAAACTGACTGAGGAGATATGGAATGTATTGCCAAGCGGGCACAGAGAGTACATTGAAAGAGGTCGGTCACTGGACTTAAGAGATATAAAAGAGGAATTTCCAAACATCAGAGTGTCTCCAGCCATACTTGAGGAAACAGTGGATGTGAATATGGACTCAATTTTGTCTTTTGATACACCGCAGCTGGACTGTTTTAAATCTACGTCAAAGAAAGCGATTTACTATTCTTCAGTAAAAGTCACACATCAAGTTTTTCTCAAGAGAATTAAAGCTTCAAAGTGGCCAGGTTTGTTAGGACCAGACTTCCTCGTGAAATGTGGAAGATTACAAGATCTTTTTAATTTTCTTAAAGATTTGTTTAAAGATTTTGTGGAAGATTTTTCCGATCAAATATTTATTGGAGGTGTTAAGTATAGGTATTCTATGAGAAGGATGACATGTTTATTAAATTATTTGTTGGGAACAGCAAAATTAGCAATCTGGAAAACAGGGAAACAGCGGAGGGAAGGGAGCCAGGGAGTCAGAACACGCCTAGCGGCCAGAAAGTCCTTGGTGACCAGGGAGGGACGGGTGGGTCAGGATTCCTGGCTGAGAACCAGGGTAGTGTAGACCGTGCAGGACACCAGGGCGGACCAGGCTGAGCAGGGGTCCAGGGCGCAGCAGGCCAATAATCAGGTGGCCAGGGCGGCTCAGACAGTCCATCGGGTGGCCAGGGCGGATCAGACAGTCCATCGAGTGGGCCAGGGCGGAGTGGGCTGTGCAGGCCCTTCGGGCGGCCATGGTGGAGACGATCACTCGGGCGTCCACGGCGGAGACCACCCTTCAGGCGGCCATGGCGGAGACAAGGGCGGAGATGATCCCTCGGACGGCCATGGCACAGAAACAGACAACAGCTCAGGAATAGAAACAGACACCAGCTCAGGAACAGAAATAGCCACCGGCTCAGGAACAGAAACAGACAACGGCTCGGTGGCGGCCATCTTGTCCGGAGACACTGGATCGGCCGACGTGACGTGAACAGTCTCTGGATCGGCCGACGTGACGTGAACAGTCTCTGGATCGGCCGACGTGACGTGAACAGTCTCTGGATCGGCAGACGTGACGTGAACAGTCTCTGGATCGGCAGACATGACGTGAACAGTCTCTGGATCGGCAGACGTGACGTGAACAGTCTCTGGATCGGCAGACGTGACGTGAACAGTCTCTGGATCGGCAGACGTGACGTGAACAGTCTCTGGATCGGCAGACGTGACGTGAACTGTCTCTGGATCGGCAGACGTGACGTGAACGGTCTCTGGATCGGCAGACGTGACGTGAACGGTCTCTGGATCGGCAGACGTGACGTGAACGGTCTCAGGATCGGCAGGCGTGACGTGAACAGTCTCAGGATCGGCAGACGTGACGTGAACAGTCTCAGGATCGGCAGACGTGACGTGCTTGGGTGGCGCCGGCAAGGCAAGACGTCTGGGTGGCGCCGGCAGGGCGAGGCGCTGGGGCGGCGTCAGAAAGCCCTGTGGGATCGCAGATGCTTTCCTCCTCCTCCTTTTACGAGGTCGCGGCCGTGCTGCAGCCTCTTTGGCCACCACCGGACTTGAGACCCCCGAAGTCTGGTCCTCTGGAACGATAGCGGGTTTCTCGGGGACGGCCTCCGGGACGACAGCGGGCTGCTCCGAGACGGCAGCGGGCTGCTCGGGGACGGCCTCCGGGACAGTTGGTGCCTGCTTCCTCCTCCGCCGTGTCTGATGGCGAGGTGGTGGAACCAAGCTTCCCGTCTCTGGGGCCGCTGCAGGTTCTCCGGGGTCCACCGGGGGCACTGCAGCTTCTTCGGGACCCCCTAGAGATGCGGTCAACCTTTCGGAACCCCCAGAGAGGACTGCAGCCTGTCCAACTGGAGGACTCCTTTGTCGGTCCAGAAAGGCAACAAACCTCCAGAATGTCAATTGCTCCAGCCCTGCCATAGACCAAGCATCTACAGGCTCCTCAAGGGCGTAGTTAAATAGGTCCTTAAGGGCCATCTCACCCAGCCCCAGCCCCTCTGCAGCGGAGCTGAACTCCAGGGCAAAGTCTTTCACGTTTGTTTAAAGTCTTTCTGACGAAGGGAACTCAAAGCGGTGAACTTTACGATGCGTTCGTAATGCGGGCAGGAAATAGGAGGGACTGGTGGCTGGTGCGAATCCTTCCACTGAATCCTCATTGTGGCTTGTTCGTTCTGTCACGGGATGGTCCAAAAGTGAGGCGAGGACTCAAGTGCAAGAAGGATAATTTATTAAACAAACAAATAAACACAAGCTATAAACAAAACTCCCTCAAGGGGGAAAAACAGGACAGGCATCAGCAGGTACATTACACAAGGTAAAACAATGACAACGAACAAGCACAGGACTTCTTCTTCTTCTTTGGGCTTATTGGCGGTTCGGATTCTTAAAGGGGTCATATAATGGTACATGCACTTTTACAAGTTCATTGTACTGAAATGTGTGTTGGCAGTGTCTGTACACAGCCATCATATAATGATAAAAATCCATCCAGTGGTTTTGTTTTAATCTCCTTATATGTTTTCCCCTGCCTCAAATCGAGCCGTTCGAGCCTGTGACGTCACAAGCTCGCTCGCCCCTCCCGCGATTGTTGAATGACAGCCGCGTTTCAACACAGACCCGCCCTCGCTCGTGAGCCAGCTGTCAATCATAGTCCGCGCGGACCGGCGCGGTCATTGTTGATATGCTGGAGCACTGTCTATGAGCAGAATGGCGTCTAAGCGATTGTGGTGTTCTGTTCTTGGGTGTAATAACGAACACAGCAGTGTCACAGCCCGGCTCAGAGGTTGTGACAAAGAAGCGGGACGCAAAAACTCAATCAAGCGATGACCAATTTATTTACCAAACAAAAACACAATTAAACACAAAATGCCGGCAACAACACAAAACATGTAAAAGGAAAAGCACGCAGGAGGGAGAACCCCTCGCTCGTTCCTCCTGAAGGCAGGGAGCCGGAAGCTTTTATCAGGAAGAGAAACTCCCCTCGCAGGTGTCCTCCATCCGCGCTCAGGATTGAAGCCCCGCCCCACTGAAACACAGACATAACACAAACAAGTATGCAGGCCGTCACACTCCCCCCCCATAAAAAGGGGAACCCCAGAAGGAAACCCGACAACAATAAATATTACTCCCACTTAAACTCAAAACAATAATCCCACCCCCTACCAACATTCAAGGATAAATAAATGAATACTTAACTAGCCATTACTATTCCAATCATCCGCATCTTTCAGTCCCACTTCTGGTTCAGCAGTCGATATACCTAAAAGGCAATTTAAAGAATCCAGAAGAGGCAAACGACTATAAGTACCAAACAATTACCCTAGCGGCGCCCTAGACAGCGCGTCCGCAATTATATTGTCCACTCCCTTCACATAGCGAACGTCCAAACAATAGGACTGCAAAAACAATGACCATCGAATCAATCTTTGGTTCGGACACTGTAAAGAATTTAAGAAAGTCAACGGATTATGATCGGTAAAGACCACCACAGGAGCACTACCACTAACATAAACATCAAAATGTTTTAGAGCCAAAATCAGAGCAAGCGTCACCTTTTCGATCACAGAATAATTCCCCTGGTAACGATTAAATTTCTTTGAAAAGAAACTAACCGGCCTCTCAATACCACAGTCATCCTCTTGCATGAGGACAGCCCCAGCCCCTACCTGGCTTGCATCCACATACAATTTAAACGATCTGTCCAAACGTGGCGCCGCTAACACTGGAGCGGTACATAAGAGCGTTTTGACATGTTGGAAGGCACTTTGACAAATAGAGGACCAGAAAAAGTTGACTTTATCCCTCAACAAATCAGTGAGAGGTGCTACAACGCTAGAAAAGTTTCTACAGAATGCTCTGTAATAACCTACCAGCCCCAGAAAACGCATCAGCTCTTTTTTAGTTGTTGGAACTGAAAACTGCTCCACCGCCTGAATTTTTGCATTCACCGGACGCACCTGCCCCTGCCCAACTACTCGGCCAAGATAAGTCACGGTCGCCCTCGCAAACTCACACTTTGCGAGATTGACCGTGAGCTTTGCCTCCGCCAAACGAGTAAACAATTCCCGCATACGTTCCAAGTGACTATTCCAGGTGTTTGAATAAATGACTACATCGTCAAGATACACAGCGCAACCCTGCATGTCACCTACAACGTGATTCATGAGACGCTGAAAGGTCGCAGGTGAATTACGAAGCCCAAACGGCATTACCTTATACGAATATAAGCCCTTTGGGGTAATAAACGCAGTAATCTCACGAGCACGTCTAGACAAGGGCACCTGCCAGTAGCCTTTAAGGAGATCAAACTTACTGACAAATTTCGCAGTACCCACCTGATCGATGCAGTCATCCATTCTCGGGAGGGGAAACGAGTCCGGCTTGGTAACAGAATTAACTTTACGGAAATCAGTGCAAAAACGCATAGTACCATCCGATTTAGGAACAAGTATACAGGGAGAAGCCCAGCTAGAAAAACTAGGTTCAGCAATGTTATTTTCCAACATATATTTTAACTGCTCCTCCATTTGCTTTTGTTTGTCCATATTTACCCGATAGAATCTCTGCTTTATTGGCTTCTCAGCGTCCACCTCAATGTCATGTTCTATCAGATGAGTGCACGTCGGTGAATCAGAAAATAAACAAGAAAAACACTTAATTAATTCTGTCAACTGCTCCGCACGTGCCGCCGGCAAATGAGCAAACAACATCTCTTTAGTTCAGCCAAAGTCTGTGAGTTATTAAAACCACCTATAGACATTTCTTCTACCTCATCCAATGTTTCCTCAATGTCTCTACCGTCAGTTTTAACTAGACCTGTAGAGACCGCGACACACGCCGCCTGAGCTTGAACTACTGTATGAGGACCACTACACGCAGAAGGCTGAGGTACACTAGTAAAATATGGCTTTAGTAAATTCACATGACAAAGCTGTGTACTTTTCCTACGCTCCGGAGTTGCAATAATGTAATTTTGCTCTGACACCTGCTTTACAATCGTATAAGGTCCTGCAAACTTTGCCTGAAATGGAGAACTAATTACCGGAAACAGAGCCAACACCTGGTCCCCCCGGCTAAACGTGCGTAACTCCGCATGCCTATCATACCACGAATTCATTTTCTCCTGAGATGACGCCAAATTTGTTTTCGCTAACATCCCAGCTGTATAAAGGCGATGTCGAAACCCATTAACAAAATCTATCAAGTTTACAGGAGGTTCAACATCTTTCCAACCATCTGCCAATGCTCCCAAGGGACCCCGCACTTTATGCGCAAACACAAGCTCATTCGGGGAAAACCCCAAGCTCTCCTGTGTAACTTCTCTAGCTGAAAGCATTAACCAGGAAAGACCTTCCTCCCAGTCCCCACCTAATTCAGTGCAATACGCTCGTAACAGGGATTTTAACGTTTGATGGAAACGTTCTAACGCCCCCTGACTCTGCGCATGATAGGCCGAGGCTTGAACATGACGAACACGAAGTTGTTTTAAAACCTGACTGAACATATGGGAGGAGAAATTAGATCCTTGATCTGATTGAACTACCCTTGGAATGCCAAAAATCGAAATAAACTGAGAAAGTGCACGAACCACAGACCTAGTAGTTATCGTGCGTAAAGGATATGCCGCAGGATAACGGGTGCTCTGACACTTCACTGTTAGTAAATAATTTGCCCCCGATTTCGATCTAGGCAAAGGACCTACGCAGTCAATTATAAGATGTTCAAACGGCTGGCCTACTGCAGGAATAGGAAATAGCGGAGCAGGTTTTAACGTCTGATTCGGTTTATCAGTAAGCTGACACGTATGACAAGTTTTAATATAGGCGGAAACATCTTTTTTTACACGAGGCCAAAAAAAATGTCTCAACACTCTGTCATAAGTTTTATTAACGCCCGCATGCCCAGATTCATTATGTGCCACCTTCAAAACCGCCTCACGAAATCTTAATGGCAGCACAACCTGAAGAAGTGGTTCCCCAAGGACTTTACCTTTATGATCCACCCACTTTCTCACTAACAATGAGTTCTGGAGAAAATATCCACTGACACTATCCTTTATCTCAGCGTCGGGCTTCACGTGCTGAAACAGCTCAGATAAAGAGGAATCCCCCTGTTGCTCTGAGACCAACTCACTGCAAGATACAGACAAAGGGAAATCAGCCAAAGGCAAGTACATTCTTTTCAAAGGCTTATTCGCACAAGACAGTGCGGTAGATTCCTCATCAATTTTTACGCGCGACATAGCACGCGTTACCGCACAAGCCGTAAAAACTTCAGGAAAATCCAACCTGCCTTCATCCAGCTCCTGACCTAATCAACGTTTTTCCTCCACCGCCCCCAATGGTGGGATATCGGGCCAAATCCGATCACCTGCTAGTTTGTTACCAAGAATAACGGTGACTCCTTCAATCGGCAACGCCGGACGCACCGCCAGTGCGGCCTCACCCTGAAACAGATCACATTCAAGCATCACTTTATGCAGTGGCACATGCAAAACATTTAACCCCATTCCCCGAACTGGCACTAAGCTACCCAATTCTGACTCCCGAGAAAAGGGCAACACATCGGCCAGAATAAAGGAATCAAATGCTCCTGTGTCTCTTAAAATTTTGACAGGCACTTTTACCCCACTGCCTAACAAAGACACAAACCCTGTTCTAACAAAAGGCTGGTACGAATTCAGCACTGCAGAACACAAAGATTTAGTTTGTCCAAACGTATTCCCATCAGACGAACTTGAGTCACACGAACGCACAGGGGCCGCTAAACCCGTACCTTTAGCCGAAGCACCTGAAACAAATGTCGGCTTAGATTTAAGTACATAACAGTCAGCTTTCCAATGACCCCGTCTATGGCAATATTGACAAAATTTATCTGAGTCACACAAACTATTATTTCTATTTTCTGACTGGAATCCTCTACTCTTGCGCGGCCCAATCTCGTCCGACACATTAACATTTGGCAAACTGTAATTTGGCTGGGACTCGTACTGATCAAAAATGCGTTTGTGCATTAACACATAATCGTCTGCAAGCATTGCCGCCTTGGTTGCAGTCGGTGCTTTTTGTTCACTAACATAGACTGCAACGCGACTGGGAACCGAATTTTTAAATTGTTCCAAAACAATTAAATTGCACAACCCCTCAAAATCACTGACTTCGGCAGCAGAACACCAACGGGAAAAATGCATTTGTAAATCACGAGCAAACTCCAGATAACTCTGTTTCTCACTTTTCTTCCAAGTTCTAAATTGCTGGCTGTAAAATTCTGGAACACGTTCATAGGCTTTCAATACTGCAGTCAATCAAAAAATCCACAGTTAACGACGAATACGCCTCTTGTGCTTTACCTGTCAATACAGTCTGAAGCATTAACGCTCTGGCCATTTACACGCATCGGCAATTCGTTCAAAAAGTACAAAAAAAGAATCAGGATCTCTTTCGCAAAATTTCGGTACAAGCCGCAAATTTCCTACGACATCAAAACCAGAAACACCCCTATTTGAAAAAGAAGTTGACCGTGCATACACATCTGTACCGGCTGCAGCAACTTCCCTGTCCGTTTCAAGTCTAAATTCCAAATCAAGCTTTGCCTGCATTGTTTCCTGTCGCATTTTTTCCACTGCCAAATCCCTATCTATTTCGACCTTCACTTTGAACCTTTCATGCTCAATTTACATGCTAAGCAACTCTTTTTGCTGTTCAAATGTTAAATTTGAAGTCGACATAGAAAGTGAAGGTAACGATACAGACGGGTTTTCTGCCAGAATTCTCTTTTCTATTAAGCTACTTCTTACAATAGCTTTCTGCCGCTCTTTAAGCATATTATTACTGATATCAATCTCATAATGTTCAGCTATTCCAAGCAGCTGCTCTTTTGTGCAAAGATCTAATAATTCTTCCGACGGAGATGCAATAAATTCCTCTACAGCCGACATTTTAACCGCGTGCGTGAAATCTCCGTAAGCCTAATGGAAATCAAATTACCACATTACTAGGCTACCAACATAAAAAAAGGTGTGTCCCTCTAACTAACTCAACCCCAAACTTACTACATACACTCAACCCTAGTCTTCATGCGGCTACTTATGGTGGTTCCATTATGCCCAGAGCCCGATGGCAAGGAAAAGCAACCAGAAACTGGCGACTCTCCTAAATCCACGGTAGTGCCCCCGAGACAACTGCTCTGTCCACTTTCACCGCAACACTACACAACCCAACCAGACGAAACCCAAAAGGGTAACGCCACTAAGCCTCCCAGAGACACACCCCTTTGATAACAATGACAATTTAAAATAACCTACTTACCTCGATTTCCCGCACACCGGTCAAAATCACGACATCACACCAGCGACACTTCATTCACAAATAGGCCTACCGTCCCGCCCCTGCACGACTTAATACATAGCGAAAATAAACAAACGGACGAGCCCCCATTTGCCACAGCCCGGCTCAGAGGTTGTGACAAAGAAGCGGGACGCAAAAACTCAATCAAGCGATGACCAATTTATTTACCAAACAAAAACACAATTAAACACAAAATGCCGGCAACAACACAAAACATGTAAAGGGAAAAGCACGCAGGAGGGAGAACCCCTCGCTCGTTCCTCCTGAAGGCAGGGAGCCGGAAGCTTTTATCAGGAAGAGAAACTCCCCTCGCAGGTGTCCTCCATCCGCGCTCAGGATTGAAGCCCCGCCCCACTGAAACACAGACATAACACAAACAAGTATGCAGGCCGTCACAGCAGTCATTTTAATGTTCCTAAATCCGAACCCGCGAAGACGCAGTGGCTGAGTTTGTTTTCGAAGGGAATGTTCCCCACGAGCAACGTCAATGCTCTCATGTTTGCGCAAATCATTTCGCACACCAGACTGCTTTATAAACGAGGATCAGTATAAAGCTGGTTTTGCTAAGAAGCTGCTCCTGAAAGGATCGGTACCATCTATTCGTGTTCCTGCTGAATCTCCAGAAGAACTGAAGTGAGTGTAACGTGTTATTAAACTTTATATTAATATTTATATTAATCCTTGTAAATCGCTAGCTGCACGCTTCACAATGAATTCGTCTAAGGTTTACACTCAGGGTACATTACGGCATGTTTTCTATGTATGACGTTCTCAATATAATGCATAATCCCACGTTTATACTGAACAACGTGTTATGGTTATTGTGTTACAAACGGTGTACGCCAGAGCCGGCTCTGGTGTACGCATAGTACAGAGAGGCGGAGTCAGCAAAGCTCATGATCATTTAAAGTCATATACACTGAAACGGCGTGCTGAAAACAGAGCTGTTTTTTACCAGGTAAAATAAGTGTTTTCTTACAATACTAATGAGAATTTTTAATTAAAGTATATTACAAACTTTTAATTTAGACCCTAAATAATCATATTAGCTTGTACAAAAATGGCATTATATGACCCCTTTAAAAAGAGCATTACCACCATCTACTGTAGGTAATAGATCAGAGACAATATATCACAACTCCCAGAACAATCAGGACTCGTGCTTTCAATGTTGCTGCATGTTCAGCTCAAGCACAGGACTGCAAACACAGGGAGATTAAATAGGGGAACAAACATAAAGTGGTAATGAGGCAGGCAGGTGGGGAAAATAAAACAATAACGAGATAACAAGATGGGCGGGGTTTGACAATTGACAGGAGAGCACATGGCACAAGGAAATAACATGACAGCCATGTGCTCACAACAGACCAGACTAAACACAAACACATGACAAACCGGGAGTGTCACAGCTCCCACAGTCACTAAACCAAGAGAAAACCCAGACAAGGGTGACAGAACTGTGACAGACGGGGCTCATGCTTATAACAGTATCCTGGTGGAGTAGACTCATTTAGACTGAAATAATCATTTGGTTTAAGCCAGGTTTCTGTAAGGCAAAGTACATCGAAACTATTATCTGTGACCATTTCATTTACAATAACCGCCTTAGGTGTGAGCGATCTAATGTTTAGAAGATCTAGCTTTAGAAATCGTTTTTGTTCACTGATATTGAGATTTTTTGGTTTAATTACAATTAGATTTTTCCTAGATCCTACAGTAGATTTATTGTTTGGCCTCACTAAACGAGGAATAGACACAGTTTCTATATAATGTTCTATACTACTTATGATATCAATTAAGTTGGGACAGCAAAGACTGTGATTTGGACTTTGACTTACTAGTCATATGGTGTGTAACGTCTTGGAGATGTTGTCCGACAGAATAGCTGCTCCGATTCTGCTGGGGTGCAAGGTCAAGGTTTTTAAATTCATAGGCTGCAAAGTGTGATTGTTTCCACTTTAAAAAAAAGTAGAAATCCACACTTCTGTCAGGACCACTATCGTCAAATACGATTGACAATTAGTATTCTGTCCCTGATGCAAGTAGGTTGCACCTCAACAGATAGTTAAACAGGATGAGGGTTGAAGAAAAAGTCGAAACCAAAGAAGTTCTTTTTCGGTGTTTTACTTTGAAATCTTCAGTCCCACAACGTAATTATTTGTGAAACTACAATATAAACAGAAAATTTACATTAAGTATTAAGTATGAATAAAAGTACATTTTAAGAAAGAAAACAATCTAGTGTTTAATATATGAAATAGAGATAACTATTTTCTTTGAAAATGTCCAGCAAATGTTTTCTTAAATCCTATGAAATATTCTTTTTTTAACATAGATGATATTAAATAAACAAACTTACAGACGATGGCCTCTTTGGCATGAAATAACAGAAGAATATATCTTTTATCAGATAGACATCTGTTGCTGCTTCACTGCTGTTGTGAAGTGAAAACTAAGATGACCACCACGACCTCTAACCTAAGTCATCTTAACCAATTAAATAAAACCAAAATTAAATGACTACTTAAATAGTCAGAACAATTAGCATACAGTTAAGATTGGCGGTATGTTTCTGTTCTGGGAAAGAACTCCCTGCACATCCATGCAGCCTAGCATGGATAAGAGCAGGGAGAGCAGCAATACCCCCCTTAGGGTAAACAGAAAAACCAACATGAATGTATTGCAGATAGCATCCATTCAAGATTTTAAAATACAACATAATTCGAGAATTTATTCTGATTCAAGGGGAATCAGAATGCCAAATGCTGACTGGGCGAGAGGAGGAGCTGGGGATGGAGGAGGATAATTAGCTCCTGAGAAACGCAATAGCTGCTGATAATACTGAAGGAGCTTATATATGTATACAGTGATAGGCGTCGTATTCCTATAGGTAGACGTGGATAAGCTGAGAGTCAGCTGATGCGAGCTTCACTAACGTGACCTGCCAGAACTGACGCTACGCTTGATTTCTGTCAGGACCACTATCGTCAAATACGATTGACAATTAGCATACAGTTTGGATTGGCGGTATGGTTCCGTTCTGGGCGAGAACTCCCTGCGCATTCATGCAGCCTAGCATGGATAAGAGCAGGGAGAGCAGCAATAACCCCCCAAAACAAAACCATATGCCAATATCCCCCAAACCCAACTGACAGCGCAATTCTGGATGCTTTTGCAGTTACCTGAGTGAGCCAATGCAACAAGCATGTTGCCAATACCTGAAAAAGTTGAGCAATGTCAGCGTTACCAACAATACTGGAAAGCCTTAAGCAACAAGTATGTTGCCCTTACCTGGATGACCTAAACGAGTATGTTGCCAATTCCCGCATCAGCCATAGCAACAAGCATGTTGTTAATACCCGAAATGCTTAAGCAGTAAACATACATATTGCCATGAATGACATGCCATCTGAAATGAAGTGAAAATTGAGATATCAAAATGAATCAGCTGCTTGCTTGTGGTTGTATATCCCCAGTCCAGTTCCAGTTTCTTTTGAGTGATGACTAAGTTAGAGATGAGAGATGGAGATTTCCTTTTCAATTATCCTTTTCATTGGAAATACGTCACAATACTGAGTAATGTTGGTGGAAACTTCCAGTTCACACAGAATTAAGCAACACATGTCATTAATACAGCTGGATTGTTTAATGCAACAAGCGTGAATCTGATACTTAGATATATTTAGGCACAAATATGTAGGTTTGCAAAAACTGCACATGTCAATGATGTCCTAACCTTGTTATACTTGGTTGTAGTTCTGTAGAAACCAAGAAAACACTTTTTTTTTTAAATACACTACACCCAACACGAATGAGGCTGATAGAACGTTTAATACATCCTGATGTTAGCGGCATATGTTGAGCACTATAGATCCAATTCACAGCTAAGCTATGAATACAGTGTGCTTCCTCATTCATGAACATGATTTCTGCTCCCTTCGTACTGATTCCATTGGCTGTGGAGGTGAAGATGACGACTCCCATGATTTCACACTCCTTCATGGACCATCAAGCTACGATGTTGTTAGTGTTGAATAACAGACCTCTGCGGTGAATGTACCTACTATGTATTTTGCATAAGTATGTTACCGATAATAGCTTTAGCCACAAGCATGTGCTAACTTTAACACAACATATTGCAATAATCAGATAGAATAAAGAGCGAGCATTTTCCCAATGCAACCAGATAAGCCTAAAAAAAATGCTTGATTACTACAGCATGTTGCTTCGGACATTATGCGGTATGCGCTACAATACTAGAAGCTTAACAAGCATATTCGATAACATTTGCACTAGCAGCCACCGTACAGTACTGATAGCAATGTTGCTGAAACCTGACAAGCAAAAAAGTAAAGTAAAAAAAAAAAAAAACATGTTCCCAATAGCAACTAACAGCTTTTAGAGCAAGCAATACAATACACTGTAGCTTTAATAACGCTGTGTTTACAAGAACTAGAAAGACCAAGCGTGTGAAATGCAGAAATGATTCCGTTTGCACCATGAATTGTTATTTCCTAACTATCACCGCAAGCTGCTTGAATCTGTGCTGCATAGTGCTAAAAGCAAAGCACACGTACAACGCAAGCAGTTGCCAATGACAACAACTAAATAACGCACATTGCCACTATGATCGCATAAGCCTAGCAAGAGCATTTTAATGAAAACGATAAGCCCAAGCACACGGATAGCATTAGCAACAAGCATGTTGCCCATATCCTGATAGCTTTTAACAATGAGCATTAAAAAGGAACTTAGCTTAGCTTCGTGAAGACTTTAGGAGATGAATGGAGAGTGAACCACGTTGAGTCCTGTGTCAATAATGCAGCGATGCGAGCAGCAATGCAGACTGAGGTCACTTCCAAATCAGGCATGATAGATGCGGCGAATCTCGTGTTTATTAATCTGAGGTGAAATCCTTGTGGGGAACGAATTACTCTCGCTAAATTCCCTATTGTAAGATTCCTTGTGAGATTGTCACGATTCATGAATTCGCTGTTTCCTTCATGTCTCGTGTTATTGTTGTTCTGTGAGTACGAGCGCGTGTGAGTGGGCGTTACTGCTCGTTCAGCTGATCAGTTCACCGGCTGATCTCATTATCAGCGCCAGCTGCTGTCAATTCATCTCACTATATAAACTCATCACAAACTCCTCTCTTTGTCAGATCGTTGGTTTGGTGTCCTCTGTGTCGTGCTTCGTGTTCCTGTTGCAGTCTGTTCCAGTTTGAGTTCCTGTTCGGTGTCTTCGTGTCCTGTCTCGTCTGGATGTTCACCTGCACTGGATTCACCATCACCCGCACTGGTATCACCACCACCTGCACGCTGACCACTGAGTCCCTGCGCCACCATCTGCAGTGTTCCCTGAGATTGTCTTTGTGTCATCTGACCATAAATAAAAGAGTCAACTTGCATTTGCTTCCGTCCTGTTCTTGTGACAGAACGATCTGACCAACATGGAAGCAGCAAGCGGAACTTCAACTTCCTGGGAGGATTTCGTTACAACCAGCATTTCACGGATGGATATCCAGGATAGGAACATGAGTGATTCGGGCCGGGCTATTCAAGCTCTAGTGGCGCAGGTGTCCGAGCTCACCCAGCAAGTCCAACTTTTGCGGGTTCCCACTGCGCCACCCACACCGCCTGCTCCTCCCATACCACCAGAGAGCGCCTTCCAGTCAGAGCCCAGACTGCCAGTTCCTGAAGCCTACAATGGTGAGCCAAACTTTTGCAGAGCATTTCTAACACGCTGTTCTATGCATTTCTCCTTGCAACCCAGGACCTTTGCCACAGAACAAAGCAAAGTGGCGTTTGTGCTCACGCTCCTGACTGGAAAGGCAGCTCTGTGGGGGACGGCGGTGTGGGAGAACCAGGATCCATGCTGCGCCTCGTTCCAGACACTCGCCGCCACCATGAAAGGAGTTTTCGACCGCTCGGTCGCTGGAAAGGAGGCAGCAAGGATGCTAGCGGATCTCAAGCAGAACGAGAGATCAGTATCTGACTACTCTATTGAGTTTCGGACTTTGGCGGCGGAGTGTCATTGGAACGAGGAGGCACAGTGGGACATGTTCCTGCATGGGCTGGCTGACCGCGTCCAGAAGGAGATTTATGCACTGGACTTACCACCTACCCTCAACCAGCTGATCGATCTGGCACTTCGTGTTGACTCTCGACTCTCCCGAGTCGAGGGTCGGAAGGGACCTGCTCGGGGTTTCGGAACGGTGGAGACTCCGAGACTCAACAGTGTGGACGCGGTCAGCCCTGTCTACAATCACGAGCCCATGCAGGTCGGTCGAGCTCGGCTTTCCCGGGAGGAGAAGGAAAGGCGGAGGTCCCAGGGCCTTTGCCTTTACTGTGGCGCAGCAGGACATTTCGCGTTCAACTGCCCGGTAAAAGGGCAAGCCCGGCAGTAAACCTGAGGCTACTGTCGGGTGGGATCTCCGCTGAGAAGACCTCATCAACATCAACGCTCCTCCCGGTAAGACTCAGGTGGTCAGTTCACACTCACGACTGTCAAGCACTACTGGACTCCGGGGCTGAAGGTAACTTCATGGACTACACTTTTGCACTCAGGATTCAGGTTCCCCTTCTACCCCTCAGTCACACCATCGCAGTGCACGCGCTCAACGGACAAACACTTCCCACTATCTCTTATACCTCTGGACCCCTCACACTCAGCGTATCCGGCAACCATTCTGAGACCATCTCTTTCTATATCCTGGACTCCCCCTTAGCACCCATTGTTTTAGGACATCCCTGGCTCATCAAACACAACCCCAAGATTGACTGGCAGCAGAGATCAGTGTCTGAATGGAGCAGTAAATGTCATGAGTCCTGTCTTGTGTCTGCTTGTCCGTCTGTTTCTGTTTGTACGTTTCAGGAGGAAGCAGCGGACTTGTCAATCGTGCCCACGGAGTACCTAGACCTGAAGGAGGTGTTCAGTAAGTCTCGTGCTGCTTCTCTCCCTCCGCATCGTCCCTATGACTGTGCTATAGAGTTATTGCCAGGTACGTCTCCGCCTAAGGGCAAGTTATATTCACTTTCTGTCCCAGAGAGGGAGGCTATGGAGAAATATATTTCTGATTCTCTAGCAGCGGGGTTCATCCGTCCCTCCTCTTCTCCAGCGGGGGCGGGGTTCTTTTTTGTGGGGAAGAAGGATGGGTCTTTGCGACCTTGTATTGACTACCGGGGGCTGAACAACATCACGGTAAAGAATACTTATCCTTTGCCGTTGATGTCTTCAGCCTTCGAGAGGTTGCAAGGAGCATCTATCTTCACAAAATTGGATTTACGTAATGCTTATCATTTGGTCCGCATCAGGAGGGGGGATGAATGGAAGACTGCTTTCAATACCCCCAGGGGGCACTTTGAATACTTGGTCATGACTTTCGGCTTGTCCAACTCCCCAGCGGTCTTCCAGGCACTCGTCAATGACGTGCTGCGAGATATGGTCGATCAATTCATATATGTCTACCTGGATGACATATTGATTTTTTCTTCTTCTCTCCAGGAACACGTGCAGCATGTTCGACGAGTGCTTCAGAGACTGCTAGAGAATGGGCTTTTTGTCAAGGCGGAGAAATGCGCTTTTCATGCACAGTCTGTTCCTTTCCTTGGGTACATTGTGTCGTCTGAGGGAATGCGTATGGATCCTGAGAAGGTTAAGGCTGTGGTAGATTGGCCAAGTCCAGATTCCCGTAAGGCCCTACAGAGGTTTCTGGGGTTCGCCAATTTTTACCGGCGGTTTAGTCGCAATTTCAGCCAACTAGCCTCGCCTCTGACCGCCTTGACCTCCCCCAGAACGGCGTTCAGGTGGTCAGACGCAGCGGAAGCTGCGTTTGCCAAACTGAAAGGCCGCTTTGTTTCAGCCCCCATCCTGGTTACCCCTGATCCATCACGTCAGTTTGTGGTGGAGGTTGATGCGTCAGAGGTGGGGGTAGGTGCAGTGCTATCCCAACGCTCTCTCACAGACGACAAGATGCACCCATGCGCGTTTTTGTCTCATCGATTATCCCCTGCCGAACGTAACTATGATATTGGTGATCGAGAGTTGTTGGCAGTCAAGTTGGCATTGGAGGAGTGGCGCCACTGGTTAGAAGGGTCAGGGGTACCTTTCGTCGTCTGAACAGACCATAAGAATTTGGAATATATCAGAACTGCTAAAAGATTGAACTCTAGGCAGGCTCGGTGGGCACTTTTTTTCGGACGTTTTGACTTTTCCCTCTCGTACCGCCCGGGCTCCAAAAACATCAAGCCCGATTCTTTATCGCGCATTTTTGACCGTTTCGATCGCCCGTCTACTCCCGAGTGCATTTTTCCAGAGACTCTAATTATCTCTACACTCACATGGGAGGTCGAATCGAAGGTCAAGACGGCCTTACAAGGGGTAACGCCTCCGGTCGGTTGCCCACCGAACCGCTTATTTGTGCCAGAGGAATTACGGTCCGACGTTGTTCAGTGGGGGCATTGTTCCAATGTGGCTTGTCATCCAGGAGTTAGCCGCACTACATCTTTAGTCAAGCAACGATTTTGGTGGCCACGTATGGCTCGCGACGTTCACAGTTTTGTTTTGGCTTGCTCAGTTTGTGCCACTGGTAAGACTTCCAATCGACCCCCAGATGGGCTCCTTCAACCGCTGCCGGTCCCTTCGAGACCCTGGTCCCACATCGCTCTAGATTTTGTCACCGCCCTCCCACCCTCTCAGGGTAACACGGTAGTTTTAACCGTGGTGGACCGGTTCTCGAAGGCGGCCCACTTTATTCCCTTGCCCAAATTGCCCTCAGCCAAGGAGACAGCGATAACGGTCGTTAACCACGTCTTTCGGTTACATGGCCTCCCGACAGACGTGGTTTCCGACAGAGGTCCCCAATTTGTGTCCAAATTTTGGCAAGAATTTTGTAGGTTACTGGGTGCGACTGTTAGTCTGTCCTCAGGGTTTCATCCCCAGAGCAATGGCCAAACTGAGAGAGCAAACCAGGATTTGGAGAGAACGTTGCGATGTATGGTTTCCAAGAATCCTTCCTCATGGAGCCAACAACTATCAATGGTGGAGTACGCCCACAATTCATTACCAGTATCATCCACGGGCCTATCTCCGTTTGAGTGTAGCATAGGGTACCAGCCACCAATTTTTCCTAGTCTGGAACCCGAAGTCGCGGTTCCCTCCGCTCACGCCTTTGTCCAGAGGTGTCATCGCACTTGGACTAGAGCCCGGGAGACTCTACTCCAAGTGGGAGCGCGCACCAAGGCCAAAGCCGATCGCCACCGGCGGAGGCCTCCCGTATACTTCGTCGGTTCCAAAGTGTGGCTTTCTACCAAGAACATTCCTCTCCGTTCCGTTTCGAATAAGCTTGCTCCCAAATTCATTGGCCCGTTTACTGTCACCAAGATTATTAGTCCGGTGGCAGTCCGCCTCAATCTTCCTCCAGTGTACAGGAGAATTCATCCCGTTTTTCATGTATCCAAAATCAAGCCAGTTTTTCGTTCTCGTATTAATCCGCCTGTCCCGGTTCCCCCACCGCCGCGACTCGTAGACGGGGAGACCACATATTCGGTTCATCGTATTCTGGAGTCTAGGCGGAGGGGAAGTGGGTTCCAGTACTTGGTGGACTGGGAAGGTTACGGTCCGGAGGAGAGAAGTTGGGTGCCTGCTAGAGACATTCTGGATCACTCCCTTATTGATGATTACAATCGACAGGTAAGGGAGTCTGGGGACGCCAGGAGGCGTTCCTAGGAGAGGGGGTACTGTCACGATTCATGAATTCGCTGTTTCCTTCATGTCTCGTGTTATTGTTGTTCTGTGAGTACGAGCGCGTGTGAGTGGGCGTTACCGCTCGTTCAGCTGATCAGTTCACCGGCTGATCTCATTATCAGCGCCAGCTGCTGTCAATTCATCTCACTATATAAACTCATCACAAACTCCTCTCTTTGTCAGATCGTTGGTTTGGTGTCCTCTGTGTCGTGCTTCGTGTTCCTGTTGCAGTCTGTTCCAGTTTGAGTTCCTGTTCGGTGTCTTCGTGTCCTGTCTCGTCTGGATGTTCACCTGCACTGGATTCACCATCACCCGCACTGGTATCACCACCACCTGCACGCTGACCACTGAGTCCCTGCGCCACCATCTGCAGTGTTCCCCGAGATTGTCTTTGTGTCATCTGACCATAAATAAAAGAGTCAACTTGCATTTGCTTCCGTCCTGTTCTTGTGACAGAGATGATACGGTTTGCCTGCCGAATTTCGCCATTTAATTAGCTCCCGAGAAACGCAATAGCTGCTGATAATACTGAAGGAGCTTAAATATGTATACAGTGATAGGCGTCGTATTCCTATAGACGTGAATCAGCTGAGAGTCAGCTGATGCAAGCTTGACTAACGTGACCTGCCAGAACTGACGTAGCGTCTCAGCTTGATTGTGCTTTCTCATTCATGAAAATGATTTCTGCTCCCGTCGTACTGAATTCCATTGGTTGTGGAGATGAAGATGACGACTCCCATGATTCCACACTCATTCATGGGATCATCAAGCTACGATGTTGTTAGTGTTAAATGACAGACCTCTGCTGTGAACATACCTAATTTGTATTTGCACAATATGTTACCAATAATCTAGATAAGCTTTAGCCACAAGCATGTGCTAACTTTAACACAGAATATGGCAATAATCGGATTGAAAAAATGCTAATTATTTATTCTATGCAACCAGATAAGGCTAAAACAACACTTTGATTACCACAGCATGTCGCTCAGTACAGTATGCTCAATAATACTAGAAGCCTAAGTAATGAGCATATTCGATTACATTTGCATTAGCAACTAGTAAAGTACTGAAAGCAATGTTGCGGAACGACAAGCATTTTGCTGATACCTGGATAAGCTTAGCACAGCATGTGACAAGGACACCAGATATAAATAACGACTGGGCTAAATAACCTTAAAACAACCATGTTTCCAATAGCAACAGTTTTTAGAGCAGTGGATCGCAAACTTTTTTGGTCGTGCCCCCCTTTAAACCTTTAAAAAAACAAATCTGAGCATGTTTCCAATAGCTACCAAATAGCATTAAGACCAAGCATGTTTCAATAACAACAGATAGCCTTTAGAGCAAGCATATTTCCAATATACTATAGCTTTAAGAACGCGGTGTTTCCAAGAACTATATCAAGCGTGTCCGATACCCGACAGAATCTCAGCTGAACTGACTCAACTGAATAGTGACTGTTACTATGTGTTTTTAGAGCTGTGCCACAGCAGAAATGATTCCATTTGCACCATGAATTGTAGTGATGGGAAACCGAGGCTTTCTAGAATTTGAGTCTTTCATCAAATTGTGCAGAGAAAAGGTTCATTACTCTAAGCTTTTAACCCAATGCGCATTAGTGAGATCTGGTCGTCAGACTTGTTTTCTCTACCATATCCAACAAATCACCGCAGAGCAGAAAAAGCATGTGACCAAACAAAGCTTTGGAAGTCCGTGACATACAAGAGTGGGATCAATACCGTTCAATCTAATATCATCGAAATTAATTTGTGCCAATGAGACCACAACCCGTGTCATGTGTAGCCTGGTTAAATGATTCACATATTGACCAATAACATAAAATATACAAGTATGTGATCATAATTATAGTAATTGTAATTGAAAAAATATTTTGGGTGTTCTGTTTAAAAATAAATTATGTTATAGGGAAGTGGAGTGTTAAATCATTTAAATAATGCCATTTAAATAATCATTTCCCTTTTTATGCATGAGGTGGAGTCGCGAAGTGCCAATTTTTTTCAAACACGCTGTCCCGACCTTCTGATACTGACGTTCAAGCTTCAAACGTTATCAATCACGTGGTATTGTCATTTCGATACAAGCATCGGTACAGTGTGTGATAGTGATTTGAAACCTGCGTCGGGGCACCAGAGCCCCGGTATCAACCGTCCAGAGGTGGGTAGAGTATCCAAAAACTGTACTCAAGTAAAAGTACAAGTACTTATAGAAATATTTACTCAAAGTAAAAGTAATAATCTTAAAAGTTACTTGAGTAAGAGTAAAAAAGTATCCAATGAAAAAACTACTCAAGTAGTTAGTTACTAGTTACTTTGGATCACATAGGCCTATATATATATATATATATATATATATATATATATATAACATGATATTATTTAGATATTTTTTCATTTAAATGACTATTATCATCATAATTAGATAAGCTATCTTTGCAACAAAAACAGAAGAGACAAACATTATTTCTGTATATCTGTATATTATATCTGTAGCCCGAAAACCATTGCCTGTCCTTTGGTTTGTATAATAGTATAACTTATACAACTACATTTGGATTATTAGACAATGTCGGAATAAAGTGACTCTATGGAGTTTTGCATTCATATGTAAAGGGATGGGAACCATTGACAGATTAGAAAGTGTTAAAACTCTTCACATGCTCGCAGTCATGTCATGCCCAACACAAACAAGGATCAAATACACGGATCTTCTTCTGTCTGTTCTCCAAAATGTATTTAAATGTAGGCTATATTTATGAAAGCTTTTAACTGAGTCTAATAAGGCAGGCAAAGGCATTCGTTTTCAAGTCGAGTTCACACGCCACTGCGCAATACACACACATTGGCCCTCATTTATCATTCTTGCGTAGAAACGGGCGTATATGTTGGCGTAAGATTATGCTTACACTCCTCTCACCGCCTGATTTATGAAGCTGTGCGTACCTTTGAAATCCAGGTGTACGCAATACCTGCCCTTGATAAATCCCGCGGCTGAAAACGATCGTCATTAGAATAACACGCCCCTATATATTCAAGTCTCCGCTTCCCCCACGCCCTCATTTTACGCCATGGACACACGGAAGACGGCAAAGAAGAGAAACTTCTCTGACGTGGAGCCGAAATGACCTATCACAATGCAATATTTTACAGCACGTCTTTTGAATTAGCATCTTACAGTCTATGATTAGCATTCAATTTCGAATCACGTCACATGTATTGGGGTGTACAATAGTGATGATGATGATGTGATGTGGAGTACCATTCATTCACATTAATAATTGCATGACTATTTGTAATATTCTTATTATTATTAGTATGATTTGTATTATTAATGACGCTTTTTGTTATTTAGAGGAAGAATGTCATTATTATTATTTGTATTATTATTATTATTTAAAAGAAGAAGAATGTATTTTTTATTATTTTGTCAGTCTGAATTATTTTTTGGTCATTGAAAGCCTTTCGTTACCGAACTCAGTCCGTGCGCACCTGCCGGGCCAAACCATGAAACGTCAGGGTAAAGCGCACAGGCTCGCAACTGAAGGAATACATATGTCTACAAATCAAATGCTTTGGTAAAGTCACACAAATTAAACATTGAAGTCCATGTTGCACAAAAATAAACACTGAAGTTTATAATAACTTTGTTGTTGTTGTTGTTTTACAGTGGGTCATAATATATCATATCTTTTAGTTTGTCAGTGCGTTTTGTGGTGTTAGGTTTTTCTGCGCATTTCTGCACTAACTCAAACGTGCGTACACCACCTCCTGAGCTGGCGTAGGATTTGAGCGTGCCGTACGCCAACGTCCATATTGATAAATCTCAAAGTCACCGTGGTTTTGGGTGTACGCCAGGTGTACGCTGGAAATTTGGTGTACGCACTTTTGATAAATGAGGGCCATTGTGTGTGTACACACATTCATAAACTGGACGATGATAGCTTATTTAATGTATAAAGAAATTGTATATGTCCAAAAAAAGGGTAATACCATACTTTGTAGTAGTGCTATATGGCGTAATAATCTGTTTGGTTGTAAAATGTATTACCTGAATGAAATGAAATCGAATGTAGGCCTATCGTTGTGTGGAATAATTCATTCACAGACAGCTTACGAAGTAACATACGAAGATGTTCAACTGATCTTCATCGCTGGCAAAAAATAGGATGCATTTGCAGATTTACTTTCTAGCCTAGACTTTCTGTAGACTGTGGACCGCCACTTCATACAACGCTCTTGATGTTCTTAAATCTTCCTGTTACGACTCCGAGACGATTCAGTGCGTGCAGAAAACTGAACAGATCATTCAAACTGATTCGCGAACCGATTTAGACAGATCTGCCCAACTTGTTTGATGAAGTCTTTGAACAGAATCGACTCAAAAGAGTGATTCATTTGTGAATTGAGCATCGCTCATGCCCAGAAAAAAGAGAGAGCGCGCGCTTAGAATAAACTACGCTTTTAACAACATTGCATTAAAATAAAGTAACGAGAGGAACGTCGCCCAACGTAACGAAGTAAAAGTACAGTTTTTTCATTAGAAATGTACTCGAGTTAAAGTAAAAGTACCCACAATTAAATCTAGGCTACTCTTAAAAGTAAAAATTTTCCAAAAGAATACTCAAGTAAATGTAACGAAGTAAATGTACTTCGTTACTACCCACCTCTGCAACCGTCCCATCACTAATGAATTGTTATTTCCTAACTATCATCGCAAGCTGCTTGAATCTGTGCTGCATAGTGCTAAAAGCACAGCATGTGCAACGCAAGCAGTTGCCAATGACAACAGATTAGTAACGCACATAGCCAATATGATAAGCCTAGCAAGAGCATTTTAATGATAACGACTAGATAAGCCCAAGCAACACGGATAGCTTTAGCAGCAAGCATGTTCCCAATACCCTTATAGCTTTTAGCAATGAGCATTAAAAAGGAACTTAGCTTAGCTTCGTAAAGACTTTCAGAGTCGAATGGAGAGTAAATCCCTTCGAGTCCTGTGTCAATAATGCAGCAATGCGAGCAGCAATGCAAACTGAGGTCACTTCCAAATCAGGCAGCTTATGATCAATACGGCAAATCTGAGGTGAAATCCTTGTAGGGAACGAATTCCTCTCGCTAAATTCTCGATTGCACGATTCCTTGTGAGATGATGCAGTTTGCCTGCCGAATTTCGCCATTTAATTAGCTCCTGAGAAACGCGATAGCTGTTGATAATACTTATATTAGCTTATGTATACAGTGATAGGCATCGTATTTCTATAGGTAGACATGTATCAGCTGAGAGTCAGCTGATGAGAGCTTGGCTAACGTGACCTGCCAGAACTGACACTACGCTTAATTTTGTATTAGATTCAGGGTGTGTGTGTGTGACCTTTCCAAAATCCAAAAGGTCATTATTGTTCGTCTTGGCCAGACTGTCTCTGTGGAGTGAGAGGTGGGAACCATCATCCCCCTATTTCTCCCTTTTCTCTTCATCTGTCTTCTCTCCATACAGGGCTATTTTTCAAACGAAGTAAAAGACCCAGCAGGAAGCCACAGCATCAACCCTGTACCCCACAGACTACACAGGCTGTGGTTGGAAAAGGGGGAGAATGATAGACAGAAAAAAACAAAACAATGAATGACAGATTTTGACTAGAAAAATTGTGAGCGGTTAAAATATATATTAATTTGATTTGATTTTTGTAAATTACAAACATGCACATCACTAGTTTATAGCTGTCATCCTTAATTTTGAAACTGATTTTTCACATGCCTCAAGAGACACTCACCCATCCCACACTTGTATGTGCAGTTGGTCGGTTATGCCCAATACATGCTAATGAAATGTCTGACTATTTTGAATATTCAAATCACCACGACAATGTGCATTTTTATGCTTTGGTGATCTTGTCTGTCGCCACCCCTGAGAGTAAGTCCAATACTTACCTAAATGCATGAGGATGTCAAGACTAAATTTATACATTTACATAATATATGGTCATCTCAAAATACATATAGCCAGATGAGAAAAATTACATCAGCAGGCTGATTGCCACCGAAAAATGACAAGTCTCAAGACATCTCTTTAAGATTCACCTGCTCACACTTACTTGTGAATGTCTTTCTGTGTCTTATAGTCAGGTACGACTTATTTTCCAGTAAATACGATATAAGACCGACTTCCAAATGGGATTTGAAGGGCAGAGCCCTTGAAGTGGGGACTTTTGAGGAAGCAGGTCAATTGTAGTTTCCCTATTATCTTCACCTGGAATGTTACCATGACAATGCAGCACATCATCCATCACCCCATTAGCTGTTCTTACAAGAGGAATTTTTTAATATGGGGGTTACAATAGTTTATGTTTTTAAACACGCTTTATATATGTGTGTGTTCTCAACTTTATAAACCTATCTACTATTAAACATATTTCTTACCCATGAAACTATGTAAATGCATGACAAAAAATGTGTGTAATATATCACAACAAAACAACCTGAATTATTCTGTTTATACATTAAGTCAAACTTACCCACAAACTTGCTTGAACTCGTCACAATGGGTCACATGACCATACACAATAGAATTACTTTTTTGAAGTAAACATTACATGTACCCCTCACTAACAGATTTGTGGAAGGGCCCTTCATGAAAGGATTCAGTTGTTCAATTTAGTTTGGAGTGCTCTTACAAACGGTTGCCCCTTCCTAAAGTGCCCTTTAAGGGTGCAAAAAGAGCATTAAGTTCTGGGCAACGAATAATCGCGATTAATTGCATCCAAAATAATGTGTGTGTACTGTGTATAATTATTTTGTATATATAAATACACACACATGCATGTATATATTTAAGAAACATTCACATGTATATAGTGTATATATATTTTTATATAATTTATATTATATATAAATATAAATATTCTATATATAAATAACACATTATTATTAAATAATCACATATGTCACCAAAAATTGTGTGCATCCACACAATTCAGATTTTATGCTGTGAGAATTCATGTCACTGTTTCCTGTACACAACAATGAACACAGTGCGAGTCCATTTCATTAACAAATTACTCTTATGAATGAGTCAGTCAAAAGGATTCAAACTTACACGTCAATTACACTGAAAAAAATGATTCTGACCCCTTGTAAATGTTACATGTTTTTATCTGGTTAATTTCACTGATTTGAATGTGTTATTTAATCCTACTTATTTTTTATTAGTAATTTTCAAATTCACTGCCCTTGTTTAAAACATGTTAATTTTATTCAATTAAAAGTAATTAGAAAAAAATATGTTTAATTTAAAATTGTGGCAAAAGATTACAGGCAATATTATTATTTAAATTTAACACATTACAATTGAGTAATAATTAATCAAAATAATTCCTTAAAAGTTAACCATTTTCAAATGAGTAAACTGAGAGAGACTGATTGGTCGTCTGAGTAAAATGACCCCGCCCCCTTGACACTGTTATCCAGAGCTATGTTCAATACAAAATCCCTATGCATTTTAAACAAAAATAACAGACAGACGTCAAAGAAGAAGTAATAAGTCTTTATTTTTATTGCCAACATTGAAGATACCTGATGTTAACAAGCAGAATCACTGAAGGATTTGTGTCACCATTATGGAGATTAGTGTTTGTTTTAGTTGGGGCTTGACCCTTAACTCATTAACTTTACATTTTTTGTTTGACTGTTGTACCTGACTGAGTTATAACAGCCATATGAGCATATAGAAAAGGTAGTCTGATGCCATTGGTTGTTATTTAATAATCATTCATTCACAATCATTTAACTTGAATCACTGAATTTTATTTTAACTGCAGCATGCTTTATAATTGTCACCATTATGGAGATTCACAGGCTGATTCTTGAAAAAATTGAGTAAATTCAACTCATAATAATTTAGCTAAATTTATAAATATAATTAAACTGAAATTACTTATAAAATATAAGTATAACCAGTTTACAAAATATAAGTACACTTAACTTAAAAAAATATATATATGGATTTAGATAATTTTATTTCGTGCAACCCCTTGACATAATAAAATTAAGTAAAATCAACATAACATTTTTTTCAGTGTAGTGGCTTGAATCAGATTTCAGTCAGTGGACTGTTCAGAGCCATTACTGAGTTTGCAACAGACTTCCTCACTGAAACAAAAATAATTTCTCAGTTTCCAAGTAAAACTCTAAGATGACTGACAGCTAGAAACGGGAACTAAACTGCTTCTGAACAAGCTAAACTGTAATTTATCAACTAAAAAAAAGTAATTTGGCCAATGGTTCCCTAGTTATTTCTTCCCAGTCTGGAATACTGACCTTCTTGCCTTCTGGGTTTGTTAATTTCCTCTAATGTATTAGGCACGCTATTATAAGTTTCTTTGGTAAGTAAGTGTCTGCTAGGAGCATAAATGTAAATTAGGTCTGCTAAAGTTCAATACTTACTCATTTTACTATAACATCATACCTCAATCTTGGCTAATATCACCGTTATAAAATTAACAACAACCTTCTAAGTGAATATTACATGCACTGCTGCTAAAATCAGCTTTTGTCTGCATGCTCTCTGTGCTACTCCTGTGTTCTTCCCGTTAAATTAACTGTGCTGTAATGAC
The DNA here is from genome assembly GCA_029959095.1 of Rhinichthys osculus. Classification (NCBI taxonomy): domain Eukaryota; kingdom Metazoa; phylum Chordata; class Actinopteri; order Cypriniformes; family Leuciscidae; genus Rhinichthys; species Rhinichthys osculus. The sequence continues at coordinate 26,236,065 of JARWKJ010000004.1, read as the reverse complement.
TGTACCTTAACCAACTGCAATTGAAATTCCATAGAAATAGGGACAGCTTGCTGCTACGCATTAGTGCATTGCAATTAAATGAATAATTAATAGCACTGCATTGTATTAACCCCAGAATTAATTTGTGGATGTTCAAGTAGTAAAAAAATCAATGTCATCAGCATAAAGCGACAAGTTAGAGAGAGCACAAGTGACTTAGAAAAAGTGGTGTGGTAAGGTGGTTTACTGGGTTATTTTTGTTATGCAGTGCATTTTGAGGTCTTTTAAAAATGAATATGAAAAAAAGGAATATGTGTTTAATGTTTCTAAATATTCTAGGGAAAACCACACTTTCAGAAAAATTTTCTGTAACATGATGGGGAGATGATGAGAAATATAACACCATGGATGGAAATAAAGAGTTGAATTTAGTCTTTGCTCAGAAAAGTACTGAGAGTTACTGTAGTTCACATGAGGCTGTTCATTTAGGGATAGTTCACCCAAAATCGAAAATTCTGTCATCTTTTACTCACCCTTAAGTTGTTCCAAACCTGTATACATTTCATTGTTCTGCTGAACACAAAAGAAGACATTTTGAAGAATGTTTGAAACTTCCATACTATGGAAGTCAATAGTGCCCCACAACTGTTTGGTGACCCATATTCTTCAAAATATCTTCTTTTGTGTTCAGCAGAACAATAAAATTCATACAGGTTTGGAACATATTGAGGGTGAAATTATGACAGAATTTTACGATGTTCGGCCCAGATTATCTGGTAAAGTGAGGCGTTTACAGATCAAATCCAAAACCTTCCCATCCTGCTCGCAGACACATATGTTTAATATTTAGGATTTTAAATTGGGATGATTATAAGTATCAGTTCTTTCACAATAGCCAATTAGAGACAAGTCTACAAAGAGAAGTTTTGAAACAGCAACTTCGAAACAAGGTAATGTATGGTTCTGTTGGAAAGCGGAGATGGAGGAACGGCTTGTGTCCTCCTCAGTATTTTGTTCCAGTCACCTGGATTTGCTAATTTGCAAAGTTTTTCAGCCAGGAGATAGAACTAATTAGTGAAATCAGCTGGCTGAGTTCATGGGTGGAATAAACATTTGGCAGGACTTTTACTTTCGGACACCTGGACTTTACACTTCTGCATAATTATAAACACACTGGTTTGTAGTGCGCATAGTTTTACCAATTACACCACTATGTTATTATTCTCGTTATTTCCCTCTGGCAGCTAATGCATCGGAAGTTTCACGCATTCAAAGAAAATAGCTTACTTCCTCATTGAAAAATGGTGGATAAGCTACTGTGCTAATGGTGTTGCTAAGCGACAGTAAACAGTTTAGCCATTGAGGCTAATGTTAGCTAACATATATACTTAACAGATATTAAAATTGCCAGTTAAAATCTCACCTCCAGCTCTACTGATGAACAGAAAATGTAAAATATCCGCTTCCAGATTAGATTACATAAGGTTCTTGATAATTGTAATGATATTTTAGTGTGTGATGCACCACGATTTTCAAATCTTGTAGTGAGTGCATATTTGAGATTTGAGAGAAGACAATCTGTAAAGTTCCCTTTCAGTCGAGAACGTCAGACGTAGTCGATGTCGACTGAATGGGGATCACGCCAGGGAGCCAATCGTCTTCGAGTACCATTGAACGAGCCAATGGGAATTGGTGTGCGTGATGACATCACATACGCTGATGTCTCTGAAGAGTGCTGTTGTTTACAACGAGCGAGTGTGTCGGTGTTCTTCTGGAAGACTCTCCCAGTGCTGGTGGTTTCTACAGTGTGAGTGCAGCGGTGATCGCGAGCTTTGAGCTCTCAACTGCTATTTTAACAGCAACAAATTTCTAAATGTTTGTGTGTGTTGACGGCTGGTTAGAGGGCGGAAAAGTGAGTGCTTTACTGTTTCAGTTCACTGTTCAGTGTTGCCGCGGTCATTCCCCTGTGTGCTCCGGCACTGGTGATGGGTCCCATTTCCTGAAAGAGCAACACTGGTGCATTTGCGTCTTTTTCAAGATGTCATTCCACCTGTGCTTTTTTGTATGCGGTCCCTTTTCCTCTCGATCTGACGGTCACAATTGTTGCATCACGTGTTTGGGCTTACAGCACGCTGAAGCAGATTTTGTGGACGGTTCATGTTCCCATTGTGGGAATATGACTGTCAGGGTGTTGAGATCGAGACTCGCCTTCGTCCGCGAAGCACAAGTCCCCATTACCATGCCCCACCCCCGGGTGCCGTGTGGGATGGGTGATCGGAGGATAGTGATGGATGTCTCTCCCGGTAACCATTCCCTGTGCGCTCCTTACTCCTCCATCACACCGCAGCCAATGGAATTCCTGTTAAACGTGCTGGTCCCTCTGTAATGGACCGATCAGCCGTTTCAATTGGGTTTCCCCCAGAGGATAAGATGTCGATAGCAGCATCGGAGGGTGAGCTGGCCTCTGGAGATGACGACTCGGCTGTGTTTTCTCGGGGCGGGCCAGGCTGGTTCTCAGCTCGCCGCCCCAGTGCTTTTCTTTCCCGAAGTGCATGGGGAGCTAACCAGGTTGTGGACGCCACCTTTCTCTGCCAGAAACTGGCTGAATAGCTTTTCCCCCTCACTACCCTTGATGGAGGAGCGGTGAAGGGTTGTAAGGCTATCCCTCCAGTGGATCGGTCTGTCGCGAAACAGGTGCACCTGTGTCCAGCGGTCGCTGCCTTTTGGGGGGATCCTCGTCTCCCCCCTAAGGCCTGTGAGTTCTCGTCCGTTCCGACGGGCAGAGCTTACAAAGCCTTTGGGCAAGCCGCCTCCTCTTGCGTGCCATGGCGCTGCTACAGGTCTGTCAGGCCAGGGCACCCATGGACATGCACAGGGGTAGCCCAGACCGTGCGCTCATAGGTGAGCACTGCACTATTTGTTGAATGAGTCTTCTCTCCGTGAGGAGATCCTGAGAGCGTTCGGTCATTTCAGTGCTCTCTTTCCTGCAAGATGGGTTGTAGGCTGTTCCTTCACCCTCAATATGATGACGCACATCATGATGCAGAAGCATGGGAAGCACGTCCTGATCGTCAGGTTCCCTCTTTATCCTCTTGGGCCTATTTCTTATGCTACTGCACTGCAGAGACCGCCCCTGAGCCACTGCAGGCAGTGAGTTAAAAATTCTGTGTTAAACAGTTCTCCTGCTCGCATGGCCTCTACTAGAGGGTAGGGACTTGCTCACTGTCAGTCAATGAGTTGTGCCTGGAATTCGGGCCGGCTACTCTCACGAGCTGAGACCCCGGCCTGGATATGTGCCCAAGGTTCCTACCTCTCCCTAAGAGGGATCAGGTGATGAGCCTGCAAGCGCTGCCCGGAGGAGGCAGACCCAGCTCTGGCTTTTCTCTGTCCGTCCGCTCATTACAGTTATACGTGCACAGAATGCAAAGCCTGGACCTCAGACCGGCTCTTGTCTGTTACGGAAACCAGCAGAAGGGAAGGCTGTTTCCAAGCAGAGGTTGGCCCACTACATGTGGTTGCCTTCATCTTGGTGAGAAAGTTTTCCCAAGGTGCACGTGCCCACCTGGGTGGTGAGCTCCTCCAAAGTGAGGGTATTGCTCCCTCCTAGGCGTTGACACAGAGTGCCTCGCTAACAGATGTTAAGTAAGAGTTGGGGGCTGGGCGACACCCATCATGTTCGCTAGAAAACTAGCCTATGTGTCGAACCGCTGCTTCCCGTGGGCTCCTTTCACATGAAGCCAGTTTCACTGTGAGCCCGGTTCGTTGTGTCGGCTTGCTGCACCATTCCCCTCCTATGGACTGGATACGTGCGCAATTCAGCAGGTTGAGATTCCCCCTGTCATAGGCTGGAGCCACCCCAGTGACATTCCATATGTTGTACTACCCGGTCATCTGCCCAGTTCATACCTCCGTTCGAGCAGGATGTGGCTTCCGCAGCGTCCCTTCCTTCCATGTACAGGGAACGCTTTCAGTGCGCTTACAGTGGTTTGATCTGGAGCGGGGGGATCTGGAGGCTTTTGTCTAGGCTCTGGAAGGTGGCAGCTTTAGTGGCGTTTTCAATGGTTATAGACTTAGACTTAGACAGACTTTATTGTCATTCAACAGTACATTCACGATATACAGTTGAGCGAGTTATCCCCATTCAGTCGACGTCGAATACGTCTGACGTTCTCGACTGAAAGGGAACGTCCTGGTTGCGTATACAACCCACCGTTCCCTGAAGGATGGAACGGAGGACGTAGTCCCCTTGCCACTACCGCTGGACCACCGCTGACTCCGAGTTACTCTCGGCTCCTCAGCGAAAAGCAACTAGTGCGTGCATCCACTTCCGTATTTATACCCGCGTCGGGCGGGCGGAGTGTGTGGTGTCATCACGCACGCAAATTCCCATTGGCTCGTTCAATAGTACTCGAAGACGATTGGCTCCCTGGCGTGATCCCCATTCAGTTGACGTCGACTACATTCTATGTTCCCTCCTTCAGGGAACGGTGGGTTGCATACACAACCAGGACGATTCTTCTTATGTGATTAGGATCGATTATAGTCCGAGCCCAGCTTTAGTGTTCATTTGATTTATTTGATTAATTTGATGTTTTGAAATTTTTATAATAGGGACATTAAGAAACAGCTGCTGATTTAAGGGTAATAGCGAAGAGAAATTAAACTGTTCACTGCCGTATTGCCAATGAACACAAGAATCACTAAGCAACAATAAAGAGGACAATTTAAAGGATAATTTAATAATAATAAAATAATAATAATCTATTAAAAATATTCATTTAAAAAAAGCAAGAAAAAGGTTGCTTTTGGCATTAAATGATAAAGATAAGCTACTATTAAAATGCCACATAACCATACAAATTTAATGTATCACTACGGCAAATCAGCTATTCTCCAGTAGTAGACGTTTATAGTAGGATGTCATGAAGTAGCAGCCAAAGTCGCGTATTCGAAATAGAATGCCAGAACACCATTGCCGTCCCATCAGAGGCTGTTGCTTAAATACCCTAATGAGCCTCCCATACCATCTCTGTCATGATGGAATATTTTAAAAGTCAAACACACCACAAAACATCACATAAATCAGTTGCTAACACCCCCCCCCCCCCCCCCCACACACACACACACACACACACACACATACACACACACACACAAACACAAAAACAAACACTTTATTTTGATGGTTCCTTTTGAACATTCAGTTCACTATAAGTAACTTTGCTACTACATGAAAAACTAACTCTCAGTAGAGTATTAGTAGACTGTCTGCTTAATATCTGTTAACTCTTTATTTTGATGATTTCCCAACAGACATTCTACTGACTATAAGTATCTTTGCAACTACATGTCAACTTAATCTAAACCTAACCCTACCAGTCTACTAATGCTCTACTAACACTCTAATGAGAGTTAGTAGACATGTAGGTGCGATGTTACTTATAGTCAACAGAATGGTTTAAAGGGAATAAAGTGAAACCAAAAAACCCACTTCCTGTAGAATGATGGAAACAGTATTTTTTTTTTTATAATTAGTCATTAAAACAACAATATTAGCAAAATATAGTTATATTAATACACTTTTTTATAAGATAAAGAATAAAACAAATTTAAATATATTTTTTATTTCAGAAATGCACATAGTAAAAATGGCTAAATAGTTATATTAACTGTGTTCACTTAAGCGCGGGACACACTTAATGACTGTATAAGGCAGATTATGAATGTAATTTGATATTTACGACTGATCATGCCCAAACAAGCAGAGTCAGAGACAGTTGCGTTCAGTCGGTGTTCACAGTTGGTGTTTAAAATCTGCTTCAGTTGTTGGAAACAGTCTGTAAGTGTGTTCAGTTCAGTCTTAGAATGTTTCAGCTAAGTGTGTCCCCGGCAGGAATCACTGATACTGTGATAAAATAAAACTAATTAATGTGATTTCCATCTTTAAAAACTGTTAGTTTTTTTATGATTCACACTTTTTATTTTATTTTCTTACGTCAAAATGACAAAACAGTGCATTCCATTTTGCAAATGTAGGTGTTTTATCAACCCCCCTCCCCCATTACCCACCCATTTCTGACACAAATATGTGTCAGTTATAAGTACAAGTAGATTTCTAGAGTAAATCCACAAGAAAACAAACAAATAACTGAATAAAATAAAATTGCAAAAAATAAATAATGAAATAACTAAAACAATACTGTAAAAAGTTAGTCACCAAATATGAATGAATGAATGAATGAATGAATGAATGAATGAATGAATGAATGAATGAATGAATGAATGAGGCATTCTTATATTGCGCCTCACCAGGTCATTATCCTATACCTTTAATAAATATCAAGTATTTACTCCACTTTCTAATAAACCTCCTGTCATGATCCCAGCTCTTGTTCCCCTGTGTTCCTGGACTCTTATGTTATTTCCTGTCTTGCACCATGTTTTGTAGTTTCTTGTAGTTTTACATGTTGATTAGTCACCCCAGGTGTTTCTTTCAAGGGGGTAATCCAAGGGGGGAAACAGTATTTTTTTTATAATTAGTCATTAAAACAATAATATTAGCAAAATATAGTTATATTAATACACTTTTTTATAAGATAAAGAATAAAACAAATTTAAATATATTTTTTATTTCAGAAATGCACATAGTAAAAATGGCTAAATAGTTATATTAACTGTGTTCACTTAAGCCCGGGACACACTTAATGACTGTATAAGGCAGATTATGAATGTAATTTGATATTTACGACTGATCATGCCCAAACACGCAGAGTCAGAGACAGTTGCGTTCAGTCGGTGTTCACAGTTGGTGTTTAAAATCTGCTTCAGTTGTTGGAAACAGTCTGTAAGTGTGTTCAGTTCAGTCTTAGAATGTTTCAGCTAAGTGTGTCCCCGGCAGGAATCACTGATACTGTGATAAAATAAAACTAATTAATGTGATTTCCATCTTTAAAAACAAACAAATAACTGAATAAAATAAAATTGCAAAAAATAAATAATGAAATAACTAAAACAATACTGTAAAAAGTTAGTCACCAAATATGAATGAATGAATGAATGAATGAAAGAATGAATGAGGCATTCTTATATTGCGCCTCACCAGGTCATTATCCTATACCTTTAATAAATATCAAGTATTTACTCCACTTTCTAATAAACCTCCTGTCATGATCCCAGCTTGTGTTGCCCTGTGTTCCTGGACTCTTATGTTATTTCCTGTCTTGCACCATGTTTTGTAGTTTCTTGTAGTTTTACATGTTGATTAGTCACCCCAGGTGTTTCTTTCAAGGGGGTAATCCACCAGCCGGAAACTGAAGTCTCCCCGGGGGCCGCCATTGGCTAACAAGCCTTCACTTGTTGTTAGCATTGCATTGACTCCCATTCATTTTGGCGTCACTTTGACAGCGAATAACTTTACATCTGAGGCGTTTAAAGACTCCATTTGTCCATTGTTTATTTCTAAAGAAACACGACAATGTTTAAAAGGCTCCATGACCTTGTATCTTACGTTATGGCCCTGTAGAAGCAGTTTTTGTAAAAAAATAGGCTAACGATTGCGTCATAACACGCGACTCTCTGTCGCACAGTAGAGAAATTACCGTATAGACAGGAGGAGAAGCTCGCACGGAATCGGGGGGACGTGGAGGCATAAAGTCAAGGGAGAAGCCCATAGAGAGTCATAAAGTTGATCCTGCTGCTAGCTCATGAACAGCTAATTCTGACGCTCTCCGGCTCTGCAAGATTCGGAAGGGAATGATTCAGATTACTCTTGGCACAGCTACTAGAAGACGTACAACTGTGAGACAGGTTGCTCACGTCACATCTACGTCATCAAGCACAGTGTGAGCCTGCGCAGTGCGCTTGGGAATCAGGAAGTGAGTGCTTCTAATTGACTTCACTTTTCTCCGTTGAAGTCTATGTGTCTATGTGTGAACGCTGTGTCCATTTCTTTTACTGTCTATGGTTTCTTATTAGGTGTTTCTTATTATCCACGCCACCTTGTTATCTTGTAAAGCTTGTCTGCTTGTGTATACTGCTTGTGGTTCACTTGTGTTTTGTCAGTCGTTGTTTGCTGTTTATGCTCTGATTCTGTGTTTCCTAGTTTCTCTTTTGTATTATTAAACCCTAACTTAGATCCTCTTCTCTGCCTGTTTCCTTTGCCTACCTGATTGCCCAATTGTTACACCTCCATTTTTACAAGTTGTCGATGTGACATTTTTTCATATGCTGGAACTTACCCCAATTCTGTAACCCATTTTTGGAAAGATGGTGTTCTTGCCACCAACCTCTCATAATAATTTGTTGTTTAATCTGTAAGGAATCTGGGGTTCATAAGCTCTTTAGTCAATTTTGATTTTGGGGATAAATATTCAACAGTTATTAATCTCTGATCAACAAATTATCGAATATAGTTTGAACCGAGTCCTTGCATAGATAAATCACCCAACTAGGGGTTGTACAGCATATACGTCTGTTCAGGGCATGTATACCACAATTAACACAACGAATTATGATTATTTATGAATATACATCCCGCACAGAGGGCTATGACTGATCTTTAAAATTACCACAGCGATTGATATCTCTTTCTAAGCCAGCCCGTCCGCCGCGCTGTTTCGCTAGAGGTTACCAATGGCTGGTGGTCTTATTTTAGCTTAAATTTACTGACAATGTTTTGTGCACTTAACAATTATCAGATTGTAGCTAGGATCTTTATATTAAAGAGGCTTTGTTATGTGATCAACAACAAACACAGAGGCAATAAAGTATAAATGAGGTTTAATGAACTACACTACATGTAAAACAAAGATATATATATATATATATATGAAACCAAAATGAACTTAAACAATAAGAAAATAAGGTAGAAACACAGGGAAAAACACAATTGCTAGCACAGTTAGGTCCTCAGAGACAGCTTACAGAATACACACTTCAGAGGGTCTAAATTTAGATGGAACAGTTTGCATTCAGACCTGGTTAGAGTGGTGTGGAAGCAAGCTCGTGGCGTCCTGGGAATAGGAGGCGGGCTTCTTTGATTCCTCCAAGCGTGGTTGTCGCGGGAGATTCAAAAGTTCTAACGCAGTTCTGTATGCGTGAAGATAGTCCTTTCGCTGGGATGCTGGAAGACTAACAAAACGCACGTGGGTATCTCGAGGACCGCACTAAGGACAGACTGGCTATGCGCAAAATAAAACGAAGACAAAATAAAACAGGAACAAAATAAAACACGAAGATTACATCGGGATACAGGAACAGGGAACAGAGAACAGAGAACAGAGAACGAATGTCTCTGAGTTTGGGGTTTTAAAGATAAACAGAACACGCCTTGGATAGGTGTGTCGGCCAATGATAATGGCCCATCTTGAAGAGAGCCTACGCCCCCTGAGTGGGTCATTCGGAATCAATTTGCATCTTTATGACTAGCAGGGCCTTAAGCTTACTTTGGAAATGGCATATATAGGTAGATATATATATTTCACGCTATCGATATACAGCTTAATGAATAGATCAGACTTTTAGGGTCACTAACATATCAAACATCACACGTCACAGACATCATATCGCAGAGTTACCTCTTAATGCACACTTTCAGGTATTTATAAGTGTCTTACATTCATGAAAACATTCGTAGGACATGTTTGCACATTTATAGTTCTGTTGCAGGTATTTTAATACACCAACTCTGTTTTAATGCCGATTTATAGATAAAAACTTAGGGTTCGTATGTGTGTGTGTGAACATAGGTGTGTGCGTATCTTCATTTGAACATCTGGCACCCCCCCCACCCCCCCCCCCCCCCTTCTCGCCGGAGAGGGGTGTTAGAGATAACGGTCTTCTTTGATCGTGCCTCGCGAATGGATCGGGCTGGCACGAGGAGGTCTGGGTGTTGTCTCAGGAGGGGGGAATTCGCTGTTTAATGGACATTCAGGACCATTTATCACCATAAATGTTTGAAAGTCCATTTGCTCTCTAGACTTTTAGGCGCCAGTTTGGAAGGTTGGAGACCTTTTCACGGGACCACATGGTAATAGGAATGTGGGTTAGTTAGGGTTCTTTGTTAACTTTTCCTGTTGTGAGTTAAGGTTTTTACTACAAGAGAATCAATGATTGTCCCTTTAATCCCTACAGTCCCCCCTTTCGGGAGATGAGGTCCCTGGGGAGATCTCGTCTGCCGATAATCATTGCATGGGAGGATGGAAGGTGAATCATGAATTTGGATCACAGGTGATTATCAGGGCTGAGGGCTTAACTCAATGAGGTTGCCGGCAGCTTCTTGCGTGTTATCCTCCTTCCGGGGGTCTCGTCGAAAGCCTCCGGACACGGCTTTGGTGGGCCTGATGGTAGCTGCTCGGTTCTCGTTGAGTCTCCTGTACAGGATGAAAGCCAAGCCCAGTGTTAGGATGTGACTAATTACCATAGAGAGGCACAGCGCCGTGTCGGCTGCGGTCCAGGCTCGGACAACAGGTGAGGTAGTCAAGAGGGCTGTCGAGACAAAGCTTGTAGGGCAGAGTCGAGGGGAGCAATGTCGATCAGCTGTGACCCCCCTGTCTCAATTTCCAGTTCCAGTTCTGGACCCAGGGTGAAGTTATGGTCCTTGAAGAAGGAGGGGATTTCCAGTTCTGTTTCGTACTCGTGGCTCGGGAGATGATATAATGCCAGGTCATCTACGTGGAGGATGGCACCTTTAGGTACCTGAATCCCCATGCTCTGGTTGAGCAGGCTGACACGGGTGGCGGAGTGTCATGCTGGTCATAGGTAAGAGTAGCCGTGAGTACCGGAGTGTTGACGAGCCACCGGTCACCGATGATCTCTGCTCGGGTTTCTTCCACTTGCATGCGAGGCTTGGCTTCGGCCGGGCAGCGGTTGTCGCTGGACATGGTTTGCAGCCCACAGATTCCATTAGTGTTATCTCTGAGGAAGGGTTTGCTAGGGCAGAGATAGTGAATGTCTTTCGTTAATGTGCACATGTGCAGGTTTGGGGCCAGGTACAACTGTGGATCGCTGTCGTGGTAGGCCACCACGTCTGGGGTGCGGATTTTGAGGTGTGTGTTACCCTTCCAAAACCCGACATTGACAATGTCTTTGAGTCTGTAGATTCGGCTTGACTCTATGATGGGTAAGTTCAGGAGGAAGCCCATTTCTCTTTGCTCTGGGTCGACATAGAGTGGGATGGCGCTGCCGAGCGAGTAGGCCAGGTGTACTTGGAGCGGATCAGCTGGTGTGGTGATTGCGGAAGCCAGCACAGTCTGGACAAGGCTCAACGGTATGAGGTAGGGCGGGATCCTACCCATGGCTAGGCTGTCGATGGATGAGCTCACCTCCCGCAACATGTCTGACATCAGGGCGGTGACTAGCTGAGTTTGGGCAAAGTCATTTTGGAAAACAGTGAACAGCTGTTTCATGGACTTTATAGTCTGGTTCAGCAGGACACTGTGGGTGTTGAGAATGACCACAGTTCCTCTCAAGGTCCTTCCGACGGTCTGCAGGGAAGCACTCTGCACGTTGAGCTGCTCTTTTAGCTGTGGGATCTCTGTTTGAATTTCAGCCACCTGTCGTCTCACGGTGGCTAGGTTGACGGCGTTGACACTTGACATACCAATGTTGAACAGAGTTCCCACCGCAGCTGCGGCTCCCAGCAGAGCTCCAAGGAACCGTTTGGGGCGGCGGCTGTGTGGCTAATTCTGCTTGGGTGACGGTCATCTTTTCGAGTTGGTTCAGCATGTGCCTGACGTCGGCCTCGGCGTGGTTGAGAGAGTCCTCGGTCCATCGGGCCCCGGCCCAGCTGTACTGGGCTGTTGCACTGGGGTAGTGTGCCCGGTACACGTTGCGGGGATCTAGTCGAACGTACACCTTCTGGGTGTGGGTCCGGCAGTTGGTGATCAAGAGACCTGGTTGCTCCCTCAGCACAATGCCTGACGCCGGGCCGGTTGAGATGACGTCAGGTGGCGGTTGCCCTCGGGTCGACTGGACAAGCAGGATGGCTAACCACATCAACATCCTATTAGAGGTGAAAGGGAAGATGTGTAGAGAGAGGGGGAGAGAGAGAGAGAGGGACAGTGTGTCAGCGAGAGTTGTCCTTGGTTTGGCAGGACAGTCTTTTCACTCCTAGGAGGGTAATCAGGTTAGTTTGCATTGGCCTCTCCCAGCCTTTCTCGGCCAACAGCCGAATGTCTTTTAATTTGGTTGCGGTGGACCCATTTGAGCACTGGGTCTTTCTGTCCCCGGCTCAATTGGATTCGGTACGCCACCGGAGAAAGTTTGTCAACAATTTCATGAGGTCCTGTCCAATGGGGTAGGAATTTCTTTGACAGCCGATGGGAGGCTGTGCGTGGTGGCTGCGCGAAGCTGTAATACCAGACTCTGTCACCCACGGCTAGTTCCTGGTGTGACGCTTTCCGGTCATAGTATGCTTTCTGGCCCTCAGCGCTCTTTTGAAGCTGTTGTTGGGCGAAAGCGAAGGTTGCTTTCAGGTGCCGGTGCAGCTCATCGAGGTACTGGTGAGTGGTGCAGGCTGTGATGAGACCGGAGTCTCCTGGCTGATACAGCAGGTGCAGTGGAAGTGTCATCTGTCGTCCAGTCATTAGTTCGAAGGGAGACACCTGAGTTGAGTCCTGTGGGGTGGCCCTGAGAGCCATTAACACCAGCGGGAGTTTCACGTCCCAGTCTTTCTGGTTGGCTGCCACATACTTTCTCAGCATGCTGACCACAGTCCGAATCGAACGTTCGACTTGGCCAGATGAAATCGGGTGAAAACTCACGTGTAGTTGAGCTTGGACCCCCAGGAGTTTCCAGATCTGCTGCATAATCTCAGCTGTGAAGTGAGTACCTCTGTCTGAGTTGACACTCATTGGCAATCCGAATCTGGAGAAGATGTGATTCATCAGGAGGTATGCCGTGGTCTGAGCGGTGTCGTTGGGTGCTGGAAGACACTCTACCCATTTTGTGAACTGGCACACGACTGTGAGGAAGTACTTGTTGCCCTTCGTTGACCTTGGCAGAGGCCCTACCCAGTCGATTTGGAGGTTTGACCATGGGAAGGTGACCCTTCTGCGTTGCGGCGGAGCTCTGTGGTTCGGATTTGCAGGTTGGAACTGGCAGCAAATTAGGCATTCTTTGACATATTCCGCTACGTGCTCTTGCATGCGGGGCCAATATGCCACTTGCTTCAGTGTCTTATAGGTGGCTCTGGTGCCGTGATGTCCAGCACATGGCGCGTCGTGGGCGTATATTAACATCACCCCCCTTAGACGCTGAGGGACCACCAGCCGTGGCGTGGTGGTGTCATCAGGTGTATACCACAGAATGTCGTTAATCACACGCAGCATGTGCTTGATGTCATGCAGTCGTCTGAGGCACGGGTTATCAGTGAGATCAGACTGTGTGAGTGGGTGGTTGGAGGGGTCAGATAGGTGGTTTAGGAAAGTCTTTATGGACATGTCAGTGGCTTGCATGTCCCCTATGTCGTTGTTTGAGATCTGCGGGGTCAGAGTGAGAGGCTGAGAGGCGGGCAGTGCGGCAGGAAAGGTACGTTTGCTGCGGGTTAGTGCTGCCACATAAAAAGCCGGTGGTTGGGCCGGAGGTGACCATGGGTTACCGTGCAGTGCGCCAGTCTTGGCAAGGGCATCGGTTTGGTCGTTCATGTCCTTATCAAGGCCTGGTTGCTTGGAGTGGCCTTTCACCTTTTTCCAGTAGACGATCATGTCTTGTTGTCTAGTTAGGTCATCGCATGCCTGAAACAAGTGTTGGTGTTTGACAGGCTTACCGTTCGAAGTCTTAAAGCCATTTTGTTTCCACCCTGGGAGGTGGCATGTGAAACTTAGTCTGGCATAGTTCGAGTCTGTGCAGATCAGGAGTTCTTTGATGTTGTGGGTCGCTGAGATTTGCATAGTTATGAGAATGGCTGCCACCTCAGCATATTGTGATGACTGAGGCCCCAGCTTGAAGTGTTGAGGTGGGCAAGGGAAGTCATTTACCCATAACACACCCGCGCCAGCTTGGCGGATGCCCTCTTGGTTGTAGGAACATCCATCGACGTAAGCTGTGGGCATACCTTGGCACGTGTTGTCTTCGAAGTATCTGTGACACGTCTGTGGTTGTGGTTCTTCCACATTAGCTGTCACAGGTGGTGCGTTATCAGAGCAGTTCTGGCAGGCAGCCAGGCCGTTGCCTAGCGCTGACTTGTGGTTCTGGGCATATCTTGCCTCAACATTGCTCCCTTGGAGGGCCATCAACCACGTGGCGATGCGGGAATTGGTGACCACGCCATCGCGGATGCGTTGGCTGTTGAGGAACATGACAGGCTGGTGACAAGTCTCAATGATAACTTTCTGAGCTCCAATGTAGTTGGAGAACCGTTGTATGGCCCATACAGTGCAAAGCAGCGCTTTTTCACAGTCTGAGAATTTAGTCTCTGGTGGAAGGAGTGTCTTGCTGGCATATGCTACAACTCTTTTGTCTTGATCGTGTCGTTGGTACAGGCCAGCGCTGAGACAGTGGTTGGAGAATCCGGCTTCTAAGTAGAATTCTCTTTGTGGGTCAGGGTAAGCCAGACATGGAGCTGTGCACAGGTGACGTTTCAGCTCAGTCATGGCATTGTCCTGGACGGCTGTCCAGACAAACGGGCAGTCTTTTTTCAGCAGGGCAGTCAGAGGCTTTGCAATGTCTGAATAGCTTTCGATGAACTGCCGTGAGTAGTTGCACACCCCCAGGAAACTTCGCAGTTCTGAGAGGTTGGTGGGTGGTTTGATGTTTTGAACAGCTTGAATGCGGCTGGACTGTGGTTCGATGCCCTGTGACCCGATCAGTAGTCCCACGTAGTTGACCTTGGTTCGACACCATTGTCCTTTGTGGAGGGCAATCTTGGCTCCCGCAGCTGATAATTGGTTCAAAACATAGTCTATTTCTTTCAGGTGATCGGTTACTGTTGTGCTTTTCATCAGCACGTCGTCCACATAGATGAGGTTGCCTCTCATCCTTGCATCGGGGCATGCTTTGTTCAGGAAGATGTTAAATTCGGCGGGTGAGTTAGCATAGCCGAATGGGCACCTGGTGAAAGTGAATTGTCTGTTACCGAACGTGAAAGCAAGCTTGTGCTGATCATCTGGATGCACAGGTATGGTCCAAAACCCTGAGGCAACGTCAAGTGTGGAGAAGATTGTGGCTCCCCTAATTCTGGGTATTTCTTGCTCTAGCTGGGTCATGGGCCATCTTGACAGTGGCACCTGTTGATTCAGTTTTCGGTAGTCGATGGTGGGTCGCCACTTGCCGTTTGGTTTGATTACCGGCCAGATAGGAGCAGAATAGGTGCTATTGCATGGGCGAATTACACCTTTTTCAAGCATAGAGTCAATGATTTCTTGCACCGGTTCGTGTGATGCGATGGGGATCTTGTACTGCCTGACGAAGGTGGGAGGAGCCTCAGTTGGAATGTGCACGGTGTGAAGGTGGGTAAGACCACAATCTAGAGAGTCTTTGGCAAATGACGCTTTGAATTTGTAAAGGACTTGTCTTAGTCTTTGTAGATCTTCATCCTCTTTGATTGCATCGGCGTCTTTTAGAATTTGCTGAACTTGGGACTCAAAACCTGGATATGGCTCCTCTGTGGGTGAATCGCCTGTTGTGTTTGCAGGCGCAGGTGCAGGAGTTGCATCAGTCTCGCAGGTAAGTTGTTTGGAAACTGTGTAGACGGCGAGGTGTTTGTCCTCCGTCAGTTCCGTTCTGGAGACTTGATCTTTGTCTATCGGCATGACAGAGGCGATGGAGATGATCTTGAAAGGTGCTGTGCGCAGTGTGTCGTCTGTGCACCCTTCGGGTATCATTGAAACTGGAATTGGCCCAATGACAGGTAAAGTAGGTTCAAAATCAGGAAAGTCATGGCTTACTAGCCATCCTAGCCGATAGGCTTTTGGAATTGTGATGTCCACTGCAATGCAGTTGTTGAAAAGGATGTAGATGGCCCGAGATGACACTTCAGTGAGGGGTGTGGCCTCAAGTGTGAGTCCAAGTTCAAGGCATTCGGGCGAAGGTTGAAAGAAACCCAGTGTGTGGTTTAGGATTTGGCCACACCATATGTTCAATCGAACAGCGACCCCTTTGGTGTAAGCAGGTACTACAGTTGCCTGTTCGCTGATTAGGGTGCAAACCTCTGGGATGGTTTGGCCTGACAGGAGATTGTCATTGTGTGTCGGAACAACAGCTGTTTGTAAAGTCAGTGGGGCCCACAGTACCTCGTTAATAAAATCCACATGAGCCTGGAGGCGAATCAGAATGTCAGCTCCAATGTAGACATCTTGGGGCAGATCCGTAATGATCAGGAAGTAATGAGTTAGGCACCGATGGTTCCAGTTCAAGTTCAAAGCACAGATACCTTTTGCAGTCACCAGGTTTGAGGGGCATGAGTTCAAAGGGAAACGTGTGCGTTTGCTGGCAGAAGGAAGGTCTGGCGTGACTTTACTTAGCTCGTTGAAAAGTGACAAGCTGACAGCGCAATTGTCGGCTCATAGAGCGAGAACAATGTCTGTGGTGGTTATACCATTCAGCTGTAGTTCGGTGTTGACCTTGGGGCAGAAGGACTCAGAGTCTTTGGTGAGTTGAAAAGTGCAGAGTAACGAACTTGAATCTCGGTCAGGTGCTGAGTCTGTGTCTCCCTGGCTGGCGGCGAAAGTTCCCGTGACCTCTGTGACCTGACAGTCTGGCTCAGTTGACCTGGGTGGCTGACAGGGGAGGGGTTCTCGCACTTGAGCCCAGATTTTCAGTTGTCTGAAATCCAGCAGGGGCTCGAAGCGATCTAGTAGATCTTTGCCGATGAGGAGGGGGTACGTGTCCATTGGTGAAATGTACACAGGGTGTAATAAACCCATGGGACCAAGTGTTGAGTGAATTGGAGCTATTTGTTCAAATGTCAGTTTGGCTGTAAGATCGCACATTCAGCTCACAATTCTGAGATTTTAGAGTTCTGTTCTGTCTGTTAGCTTCAAATCTGAGTCTTTCAAAGAGTTCGGCTGATATCAAAGTGAGGTCCGATCCGGTGTCAACCAGAGCTTCGAGCTTCACCACATTTTCCACTGTGATAGAAAGATAAAGTTTGCGTGCTAGTCCTTTTTCGACCAGGTTCCCCAGGAGTTTTAGTGTCGGGGCTTGTGTGGTGATAGACAAACAGTTAGGGTCGGTATCTTGGGCTTCGTTGCGGAGACACACAACCAAAACTGCACTTTCTGGTATCTCAGGGGTTTGCTCACTGGTGTGATGGGTTTGGTTGTCCGCATCTGGATGTGCGGTTGACAATAGCAGCGAGTGGGTGTCATTGTCCCTTGGTGTTGTGACAGCTGGTTCTGTGGTCTGTGTCAGGAGAACAGTGTTCGTGGTGCTTGGTTCAGTAGGAGGGTTATCAGGAAGGGTGTTACTCCTTCCCCTTAGTCACGAGGAGTCTGGCTTGTCCCCTTTGTCGGTTTTCTTGTGAAGTAACCCCTTGTAGAATCTTCAGGATCTCTGCAGTCTCTGACGTGGACTCACTTGTTTCTTTTGCAGCAGGTTCGGATTTGGACTTGGACCTGCGTGAGGCCTGCCGAGAGGGAGTTCGGTGCGGGCTGTCTGGACTAGGCGTTCTTGTCGCTGGAGTTCGGCTCTGTCTGGGCCGTCGGCTGGTTTCCCACGTGGCCCCCCCCTTTTGATTGTGGGGGGGCCGTGGGGTGCCGTATGATCTTTCAGAGCGCCCGCTCTGGTGCTTAGGACGAGCACCCTCGCGGTTGTGTTGCCCTCTGCTGGCTTGAAACGGTCTTGCCTCGTTATTAGAAAGTCTGTTAGTGTGGTGTTGTTGGGTGCCCTCTAGTGCCAGCTCTGAGTGCTGATTAGTGATAGGGCAGATAGAGGGAGTTTTGACAGTCTTTTCAGAAGCAATTTTCTGCTTGATAAACGCTTTGTGGGCTAAATCTCGCAGTTGCTGGGTACTCATTGTGCGAGGGCAGGCCAGGACTCCTAAATGATGGCTCACTGTGGGATGCAGGTTTCGGAGAAACAAAGTTCGGAAGTTAAAGTCCTCCTCCATCCCAGGATCATTCCTTGACCCAAAGTAGGCCTGTCTGATGCGAGTGTAAAAGGCCTGCAGAGTTTCTAAACGTGCCTGCTTGAGGCTCATCGTGGTGATGAGTCCTTGATCAGTGTCTGGATCAGAGAATTCCCTGATGAATGCCTGTCGCAGTTGCTGATAGTCCGCCTTAACTGAATCTGGTTGGCGATCCAGAAAACTGCGTATGCCCCGACTAGACGTAATTCGAAGCAGGTATAATCTGTCCCACGGGGTGACGTGGGGAACAGTGTATAAGTGGAAGTCAATGTCTTTCAAGTAGGCATGCACATCATGGCCTCCGGCAGGGTTTGGGGTGAAGGTAGGAATGTTCCGGGCCAACTTGTCAAGTTCCTTAAAGGCCATGCCGTGATAAGTGGCAAGGGCTGTCTGGGGCGCCCCTCCTTTTCCTGAGGGCGAGGGCTCTTGTAGACTGTCCGTCGATATCTGGGACGGTGGCCGTTCGCTTCCCTTCACAGTTCTGTGTTCTTGGCTGAAGTGTGCAGACTGACCGGTCGGGGAAAACTTGGTAGTGTGTGTCCCTCTTTCCTTGTCACTTTGAAGTTTATAGGAGTGTTTTAACTCACGGTGGACAGCGTCGAGCTCATCTTTATAAAGTTCTTTTTGCTGGATAAGTTAATTTATTTCAGCTCTGGCCGCCTTCAAGTGTTTCTCACAGGCTTTGGCTTTGGCGTCTATTTCTTTTAGTTCATTGTTTGCTCTCTCAAGGAGAGCTTCACCTTGTTGCAGTTTTTCGGTGAGTGTCTCTCTGGCTTTTCTTTCTTTTAGTTCCTTTTGGTCGGTGTCTAGACGAAGGTTTTCCAGAGCAGTTTGAAGTTCCTCTACTTCCTTTCGTGGCTCTGAGTCCGTTTCCTCCTCGTCCTGCTCCTCGTTCTCAAGTAGTAGCTGGTCTAGCCGACTTTGGGTCTTTGCTTGGTCGCGTCGGGCCTCCTCCGCTTGGAGCCGCAGAGTTGCCGTCTCCTGTTCCAGGTTGATGGCGTGTCTTTCGTGGAGGCGGGCTTGTGTGACGAGCGTATGGGCCAGGTTTCCCATGATTCGGGCCCATTCTTTGTGGTTGTAGCTCTGAGTTGGGTCATGCCTCATCAGCAAGTCCAGGTCGGTGTCCAGCTGCGCCTGATCCCGGGGCTCGGAGTCGCCGGTATCCCTGGGCAGGACGGTGGCTGTCATGGCATTCAGCCATGTCTCGAGGCTGTCCCAGTGGGCTGCGGGGCTGGGAGACCGGGACATACTGGTTCACTGCGGGCGAGAGGAGCACAACACACACACGCACACACAGACCAAATGCAAATTTGTTCTACAATTTATGCGCTTATACCCTTAATACGGGCGATGCCGTTTACGGTACTTTGACTAACTGTGGCAGACAGTTAGGTAAGGACAAATTGTTTAGGTCAGCGCAGGGCCTAAATAAAGATTTGACAGGGCCGGAGCCTAGTAGGTCACTGTTGGTGCTACCGGCTCGGCTGTCAGTCTGTTATTCAGCTCTCCTTTGGTGTCTCTGTAGGCTTCGTCTCTGGGTGACCTTGTAGGCACAGTTCACACAAGGCAGAGAGAACTAACAGAAGAATAGAAAGAAAAAAACTTAAAGTAAGATTAGACAATAGGAATTAGTGGGTCTGTTAAAACAGAGTAAACAGTAGCACAGAAAGAGTTACGGGAACTAAGAGGGCTTGAGCCGACTATGTGTGGTTTTCTTTAGAAACGGGGTGGACACTCTTACATGTCACGGGAGAATATATAATATTCTGTTGGCTTATACTAAGGGGATGACCTTTCTTTACCTTAATTTAGCTTGCTTGGGGTGACCTGAAATCACACTAGCTGGAGCCAGTGTCGGGGAAAATCTTTCCGTCGCTCCAAGCACTTAACCGGGGTGTCCACGGCCTTACCTGTGCGTCAACCACGGTGCACCCTCTCAAACAACCTAGACTTTAACACAACCGGCACTCCCGGGGAGGTCACCTGCTTACGACACTGCAAAGAGGACTTTTCCTCAGAACCCTCTTTCGAGCGGTCCGCTTTGAGTACTGGGTCCGAAATTGCCTTGTGTCTTATTGCGTGGTGGGTCTTCCCTTTTTGGGAGCGCCAAATTGCTGATGTCTTATTGCGTGCCGCACCAATGGAGAGCCAGGAAGTTCCGTGACTCACCCACAGCAAGCGCTGGTTACGCCGGCCAGACAGCCCCGCTCACTGGAAACCAACCAGGAATGACGGTCAGATCACACCAGCGCAAGGGAGTTCTACCTGTGGATACCAAATGTGATAGAAGAAAGTGAGACTAAAATGACTTAAAGCTTACTTTGTCTAAACCAAATGGAGTATATGTGTGTGTAGGAAATACAAAACCTTGTTGCCTAATGCGAGTGAAGAAAACAGAGGGATTTGTGACACTGTTGTCAGTTATCAGAATAACCTATGGAGAAGGGTTAGTGAGTAAGGCAGGATAAACACAAGAGTAAGTACGCTGTAGTGGCGGGTTTGAGCCACGAGGGGGTACTTTCCAGTGGTTAGCCTGGTAGAAAACCACTTAATTGAAATTGCAAGTCAACTGGTGTAAATTCAATTCAACTAAGCGTGTACGGAGATGTTGAATAACACCTAAAATAGCACGCGTGCAGTCGTGATAGAAATATCACTAAGAGACGGCAGGGGAGAGTAAAAAAAAACTTTTTTTTTTTTGGAAGAAAATAAAAATAATTTTTTCACAAAAATTAATAAAATAAAAAAAAAATTAATACATTTTTTTTTTTTTTTTTTTGAAAAGACAATTAATAAAAGTTATCAACTTATTAAAACAAATTATCAAACTCATTAATTTATTGAGAAAGAGAAAAGGTAAAAATATTTAATAAGCCATTGATTTATCTGAGGGACAATCAGTAAACTTATCTGGACAGAAACGAAATCAAGTAGAATTATTCGTAACCTAATTCATAAAGTGAAGTGAGAATTTAATTCAGTTTTACCTTCAAAGTTTTTCTTTAGACCAAATCTGAATGAGACTATGAAAATTAACGGATGGGATTATTTCTAATGCTAATCACGATCGCTGTAAAGTATCAATGACAGCCTTAAAACAAACCCAACTGAAAACAGACCGAAATTTCAAACAGAATGCAAGGATCACAAGGAACTGACTCAGCGTTGGAGGCCCTGAAGGGGGCGTCTTTTCCGTGAGTCACTTCCTGTGAGGAATTAGAAATTACTTAGAAAAGAAAATTCAGGAAAGAGTGACCTTATGTGAGAGCGTCCATACGGTGGCGCTATTGCGCTCACGTTGATGAAGAGGGTGTGGCGGTGATTTGAGACCGAGGCGCAAGGCTGCGCTCTAGTGTTCAGCAACATAATCACAACCACACTGCTTCAATTGTACCTTTGTGGGGCGCGCCAAATCTTAACTGCACACAATTTAGATTCAGGCGGATTTTACGGTGCTATGTTTCACGGGTTCACGAGGCAGAATTATTTCACTGCATTTACGTGTAACCGGACCTACAGGATTTTACGTCTGTGGTTTAACTCCCAATACATTTATCATTTAGCACTTTAATGATTGAAATGTTCTGGTTTAACCTTTGGTTAGCTAAATCAAAAGTTGAAACCAGGAGTTTAATTCGTTTAATCTAACGATTAGAAAATCAGGCCTTGTTAGGTTGAATTACAGGAACATCGCTGTATTCAGATCCTCTTCGACTCTGCTCAAAAGATTCTCGTTTTGCAAGCAGGCGGTTCCAAAAGCACATATATTAACATGTAAACGTCTTTACAGAGGTAATATCTCTTTTGTTATGAATTACAATTTATTTTAGCAATTACAATGACTAAAACGTTTAGACGAATTTAGCAGTTTGTAATGTGCTCGGCTGAAACTCGACTTTCAGCTTCCAACATGCGCGGCGCCCGGCGCGCTCGCGTTTCTTAATCCAAAACACAACAAAATACCAAATTGACACTGCATTAATTGCTCACACAACAAAGCTTAGAATATTGCCCGCATCCTCCACCATAAAATCTGTAAGGAATCTGGGGTTCATAAGCTCTTTAGTCAATTTTGATTTTGGGGATAAATATTCAACAGTTATTAATCTCTGATCAACAAATTATCGAATATAGTTTGAACCGAGTCCTTGCATAGATAAATCACCCAACTAGGGGTTGTACAGCATATACGTCTGTTCAGGGCATGTATACCACAATTAACACAACGAATTATGATTAATTATGAATATACATCCCGCACAGAGGGCTATGACTGATCTTTAAAATTACCACAGCGATTGATATCTCTTTCTAAGCCAGCCCGTCCGCCGCGCTGTTTCGCTAGAGGTTACCAATGGCTGGTGGTCTTATTTTAGCTTAAATTTACTGACAATGTTTTGTGCACTTAACAATTATCAGATTGTAGCTAGGATCTTTATATTAAAGAGGCTTTGTTATGTGATCAACAACAAACACAGAGGCAATAAAGTATAAATGAGGTTTAATGAACTACACTACATGTAAAACAAAGATATATATATATATGAAACCAAAATGAACTTAAACAATAAGAAAATAAGGTAGAAACACAGGGAAAAACACAATTGCTAGCACAGTTAGGTCCTCAGAGACAGCTTACAGAATACACACTTCAGAGGGTCTAAATTTAGATGGAACAGTTTGCATTCAGACCTGGTTAGAGTGGTGTGGAAGCAAGCTCGTGGCGTCCTGGGAGGCGGGCTTCTTTGATTCCTCCAAGCGTGGTTGTCGCGGGAGATTTAAAAGTTCTAACGCAGTTCTGTATGCGTGAAGATAGTCCTTTCGCTGGGATGCTGGAAGACTAACAAAACGCACGTGGGTATCTCGAGGACCGCACTAAGGACAGACTGGTTATGCGCAAAATAAAACGAAGACAAAATAAAACAGGAACAAAATAAAACACGAAGATTACATCGGGATACAGGAACAGGGAACAGGGAACAGAGAACAGAGAACAGAGAACGAATGTCTCTGAGTTTGGGGTTTTAAAGATAAACAGAACACGCCTTGGATAGGTGTGTCGGCCAATGATAATGGCCCATCTTGAAGAGAGCCTACGCCCCCCGAGTGGGTCATTCGGAATCAATAAAATTTGCATCTTTATGACTAGCAGGGCCTTAAGCTTACTTTGGAAATGGCATATATAGGTAGATATATATATTTCACGCTATCGATATACAGCTTAATGAATAGATCAGACTTTTAGGGTCACAAACATATCAAACGTCACAGACATCATATTGCAGAGTTACCTCTTAATGCACACTTTCAGGTATTTATAAGTGTCTTACATTCATGAAAACATTCGTAGGACATGTTTGCACATTTATAGTTCTGTTGCAGGTATTTTAATACACCAACTCTGTTTTAATGCCGATTTATAGATAAAAACTTAGGGTTCGTATGTGTGTGTGTGAACATAGGTGTGTGCGTATCTTCATTTGAACATCTGGCACCCCCCCCCCCCCTTCTCGCCGGAGAGGGGTGTTAGAGATAACGGTCTTCTTTGATCGTGCCTCGCGAATGGATCGGGCTGGCACGAGGAGGTCTGGGTGTTGTCTCAGGAGGGGGGAATTTGCTGTTTAATGGACATTCAGGACCATTTATCACCATAAATGTTTGAAAGTCCATTTGCTCTCTAGACTTTTAGGCGCCAGTTTGGAAGGTTGGAGACCTTATCACGGGACCACATGGTAATAGGAATGTGGGTTAGTTAGGGTTCTTTGTTAACTTTTCCTGTTGTGAGTTAAGGATTTTACTACAAGAGAATCAATGATTGTCCCTTCAATCCCTACAAATCATAATACTTATTTGAATCTAATCTTAATATATACATCAGATCTTAGAAAAGATGGGTCTCCAAGCACATAAAAACCTGATCAGAATGGAAAGCAACATTCTGACATCTTTTAAATAAAATTATGAATCTTAGACCAAAATGACTGTATTTTAGAGCAGAACCACAGATCATGCATCAGGTCTCCATCCTCCCTCTCACACCTCCAGCATTCGACAGAGTCCTTCAGACCGAACCTAAATAGCCTGCTTGTGTCACAGTTTGACTCTTTAGTTTCCCCCGTCTCTGTGTATTTGGTTCAGTCCTGTGTCCCAGTTTTCCCGCTCCTCGTTTGTGTTCAGTTCCTTCACCTGTGTCTAGTTAATTTGCCCCAGCTGTGTCTTGTTCCCCTATCTGTTCTCTGTGTATGTAAACCTAGTGTTCTCCCTCACTCCTGGTCGGTTATTGTTTATGTTACATGTATGTGGTACTCCTCGTGTTCAATTCAATTCCTGTGATTACTTCCAAGTTCCTTGTCGTGCGCTTTATACACCCGTGATCGTGACAGAATAACCGACCCAAATACAACGATGGATGTGGCAGTGCAGCTGATCTTACTGGAACAGGGCCAGCTATCTCTCGAGGCCCACACCGCGGCTTATCTCGACCTGGCGTGCCTAACCTCCTTCCCCGATCTCTCATTGAGTGTTTTTTTTCATACTGGCCTCAATGTAGAGACAAAGGTACGCCTGCCCGGTGTGGGACCTCGAGAGAACTTCGAGGCATTCGTTGAGTGGGTGCTTTTGCATAATGGGTCGCCATTCACCGTTGGGCTCTGCGACACCCACGAAGAGGAAGCCACCCTACCAGAGTCAGTTCACGTCACGCTAACCAGCAAGCCAACTACTGGATCAGTTTATGGCCGTCCAGGGCTGATTTCCTGCGTGGCCGTCCCCCGCTGATGTCAGCGCGTGCTGCCAAATGGGCCATCGTCCCAGAGTCTCACCCTGCCTAGACCGTCCAGCCTGAATCTAGTCTCGCCGAGACCATCCAGCCTGAGACCGTCCAGCCTGAGTCACGTCTCGCAGAGACCGTCCAGCCTGAGTCTCGTCCCGCCGAGACCGTCCAGCCTGAGTCTAGTCTCGCCGAGACCGTCCAGCCTGAGACCGTCCAGCCTGAGTCACGTCCCGCCGAGCCCGTCCAGCCTGAGTCACGTCCCGCCGAGACCGTCCAGCCTGAGTCACGTCCCGCCGAGACCGTCCAGCCTGAGTCACGTCCCGCCGAGACCGTCCAGCCTGAGTCACGTCCCGCCGAGACCGTCCAGCCTGAGTCACGTCCCGCCGAGACCGTCCAGCCTGAGTCTCGTCCCGCCGAGACCGTCCAGCCTGAGTCTCGTCCCGCCGAGACCGTCCAGCCTGAGTCTCGTCCCGCCGAGACCGTCCAGCCTGAGTCTCGTCCAGCCTGAGTCTCGTCCAGCCTGAGTCTCGTCCAGCCTGAGTCTCGTCCAGCCTGAGTCTCGTCCCGCCGAGACCGTCCAGCCTGAGTCTAGTCTCGCCGAGACCATCCAGCCTGAGACCGTCCAATCTGAGTCTCATCCTCCCGAGCCCTTTTCGTCGCTGGTTCCGACCAGCTCAAAGTCGTCTTCGCTGCTGGTCCTGTCCAGCCCAGAGCCGTCTTCGCCGCTGGTCCTGTCCAGCCCAGAGCAGCCTGCACCACTGGTTCCGTCCAGCCCAGCCGAGCCCTCACCGCTGGTTCCGTCCAGCCAAGCCCGCACCGCTGGTTCCGTCCAGCCCAGCCAAGCCCTCACCGCTGGTTCCGTCCAGCCCAGCCAAGCCTGCACCGCAGCTTCCCGTCGCCTGCCCGCCAGAGCCTGAGCCCGTCGCCTGCCCGCCAGAGCCTGAGCCCGTCGCCTGCCCGCCCAGCCAGAGACCGTCCAGCCAGAGACCGTCCAGCCAGAGACCGTCCAGCCAGAGACCGTCCACGCCCAGCCTGCCCAGCCAGATACTTTACCTGAGCCTGAGCTTAAACCTGTCCTTCTCCCCAAGAAAATTTTTTTGGGGGGGGGGGCTATACGCCTTCGTTATGGCCGGCCAGAGACTCACGGAGGCCTGAAAAGACCTCACCGCCATGGCCACCCGAGGGTCCAACAGCTCCGCCCTGGACGCCCGAGGGTGCGTCTGCTCCGCCGTGGTTACGCCCAAGTCCTGCACCGCCCTGGCCGCCTGGACTTACTGCTCCGCCCTGGCCACGCCCTCGTCCTGCTCCGCCGTGGTCACGCCCAAGTCCTGTACCGCCCTGGCCGCCTAGACTTCCTGTTCCGCCCTGGCCACGCCCTCGTCCTGCTCCGCCCTGGTCACGTCCACGTCCTGCTCCGCCCTGGAGGCTTCCTGCTCCAGACCTCGCCCTCCTCAGCCTCCAGGGCGCCCACCCCCGCACCACCCCACCCCCCCACCCCATTGATGTTATACGGTGCGAGGTCGCGCCTTTTTGGGAGGGGGCGTACTGTCACAGTTTGACACTTTAGTTTCCCCCGTCTCTGTGTATTTGGTTCAGTCCTGTGTCCCAGTTTTCCCGCTCCTCGTTTGTGTTCAGTTCCTTCACCTGCCATCGACTAGCCTACCACTGCCCAAGCCATTGCTGGAGAGAATGAGAAACTACTGCACTGCCATCGACTAGCCTCCCACTGCCCAAGCCCCCCTGCTGGAGAGAACGAGAAACTGCTGTTCTGATGCCAACTTGCCTTCCATTGCCCAATTCCTCTGCTGGAAGAAACCCGTAGCTGCTGCCCTGATATCGACTAGCCTCCCACTGCCCAAGCCCCCTGCTGGAGCGAACGAGAAACAGAGAAAACGTGGTGATGGACTCTGCCCACCATGCTCGATGGCACCGCGGATTCCCCACAGCGGCGAGGACTCTTTGACAGCGCGTTCCCCCGAAGAAGGAGGCGGGAACCGGCGAATATTCAAGAAGTTTAATAAATAAATCAACAAATACAAAAAATTTAAGTTTTGCCAGCCTCACGGACTACTGCTGGCCACAGCAACAAAACACAACATTAAATCAGGCCTGTTCCTCTCTCGATCTTCACTGTCGTCGCTCCTCCTTTATGCTTCCGCTCCTCCGTGAGAGATGGGAGACCGGTGCGTCTCACAGGTGTCGTTCATTATCACTCACGCCACCGGCCTCGCGCCGCTCTCTCACGTCCCTCGGCCTCGTCCCGCTCGCACGTTATGCTTTACTACAATTTAATTACATCTAAAATATACTTAGTACAAAATTAGTTGTTTCAAAATAGCACACTTCAAGTTAACTAATCATTAAAACACTTGAAGTATATTGATAAAAACTGCAATACTTAGCATTGTTTTTTTTACAGGGTATCATTAGCAATCTGTAAAATACTGATGCCTCATGCCCTTTACCCCAAAAAACTGTTAGTTAAATATGTCATCCCTAATATAATATATGATGGGGTCATAAATGTGTATGGTATAGTAGGAAATCCTCTTAATGACAATTGGGTTAAATGGAAGTTTCAGGGGAAAGAAAACCTGCCACGCTCTTTCTTTTTTCATGGCTTTTTGCCATTCTGTGGTTTTTAAGTTTCAACCTCTCAATTGTCATTTAAAAATGCTTTGGAACCCTACCATTTACTCTCAGTCTTTCTTGTTTTCTCCCTTTGTCTCTTTTTGTTTGAAATATGTGTGTGTTCTTTCAAAAAATGTGGCCTTTCGCAACAGGCATAACTTACGCCGCCCCCTTGTCTTACCTCAGGACAATCATTGCGTTATTTATCTGCTCATAGTGTGTGTGCTTGCATTTGTGTTTATCTTTCCTCAGACTTCTGTAATCCTTGTTTTAGCTCTGTGTCTTCCTCTTCAGGAGCTGTCAGAATTCATTCTCCTCACTTCTTTCCATACACTTCTCTCACTCTCACTTTCTCTAGCTCTTTCTCACTCCCTGAGGCAAGGTGCCTTGGGCAATTGTGCATTTATTCATCAGTTTGCTCCTTTGTGCCCTTTGTATGCATTTCTCTGCCGCACACACAAACACGCACACACTGATGTTCTGCTGTCAGAAGTGAAGATTAGTCAGTCAATCAGAGAGAGCCCATTCTCTGTGATAAGACAGACTGAAGGAGCTGTTCTTCACACACTGGTCCATATGTCTCTCCTGCCAGTCTTTATCCCCTTCTCAGATGGACGTTTGCATCTCTTCAGCTCTCTTACAGTAATGCATTCACACTCGGAACCTTCTTCTCACTCACTGAATAATGCTCATGTTCACTGTCTGCTTTGCCTTCAGACTGTTTCTCTTTTTATGTTCTTATCTTTTTGAAATGCGTATTCTGTCCCTGATGCAAGTAGGTTGCACCTCAACAGATATTTAAACAGGACGAGGGTTGAAGAAAAAGTCGAAACCAAATAAGTTATTTTTCTGTGTTTTACTTTGACATCTTCAGTCCCACAATGTAATTCTTGTGAAACTACAAAACAAACAGAAAATGTACATTAACCCTCTGGGGACCAAGGGATTTTTGGGGCCCTTGGGATGTTTTGACATGCACTGACATTTGTGCTTTTTTCAGTTATTTATAAACATGTTAATGGCAAAGGTGTAAATTCACTCTACATAGCACAAACGGGGCTACCATAATATGTGAGCAACATTTATATACATGTTTGTATTTTTGAGAGAATATTATTTATGCATGGTTATTGAAAAAACTAAAACTAAAAGTTTCTGAAATAAGGCCACAAAACACATATTGATTGTTTATTCACAAGACTTTTGAAAATTGTATCACATAGTCTAGAATATTTGCTCCAAAACTATGTGAGAATCATCCTGACTACTCATTCAGATAAGTCAATAAAGTCTTTTAGAATGTGTATGACGTGTTTAGTGTGAGAAAGCTTTATGCGAGGAGGCGTGATCTCTCATTAATATGTATGGCATTTCACACCTGAGAAAGACAAAGACCCTCCCATAATGGCCCTATTAGGTGCCATCAGGCCATATCAGTATGAGGAGCCTTGCACAAAGAATGAGGAGATTTAAAAAAGAATGGCTTTTAGATTGTTTGGATTTATTTACAACACAACATAATCCAAAGATACACAACAAAGGACAAAAAAGCACATTAGTAAACACACTGATCTAAAGACAGAGGCTTGAACAGTCACACAACATTGTCCCAATCCTGAAACATAGTACATACCTGTCATTTCCAAGGTGTTTGATTTTTCATTTTACCATGTTCATGTACAGTCTCCTGTGAATGTTGAAGTCAGCAGGACTCATCAGTGGCATCTCATCCCTGTAAAAAAATAAAATAAACACCTGTGAACATGCTGATATCAAGAGAAACTATATGGCTGCACGACTTTGGGCATGCATTGTAGATTGTTTTGGTTAAAATTGCTTTTTAATTATACACACACACACACACACACACACACACACACACACACACTGCTTAGAATAAGTGAACACACCCATGCTAAAGTTTACTAAAAAGAGGTATAAAAAATCTCAATGCCTTAATTAAAAAAATGAGGAAAACTCAAACCTTTAGGGACATGAATAATGTCCCTGAATTCTTTGTGAATGAATAATGTATCGCAAATAATTAAATGTTCTTCTTTAAAATACAGGGTGCATACGTCTGGACACTTCTATCACACACCCTTCACCATATAGACATGGTTTTATTTCAGTTAGTTCATAATAACAATAGCCTAGCATGCGGCCTATAAATCGTTAAAAAGGAAAACTTCCCTACACTAGAAAAAAATATATGGATACGTTTACTTCAAATGTTTCCATTCGTTACAAACACAGTATTTAACAGTAAACATGTTTCTAAACATTATAATATTCACCATATTAGAGTAAACACTGACACTAGCCTAACATAAAGCTGTGTTTTATTAAACTTAAAAACATCCTCGTGTCGTACATGACAAATACATTTCCTGCCTGTCTAGGCTATAGTTCATATTTCAACATGTTTCTGTCAATTTCATAAATTTTAGTCTAGCAACAGTTCAACTGGAATGTCAAGTGTATGCAACAATAACACTAACTAATATAATTCATAATACATTTCTTACCTTACATCTTTCTTGTCTTCAAATCGCGTTCTTCTTCTGATGTAACTAAATCCAATGTAAGCTTACTGCGTGTCTTCCGAACTCGACGAAAAGCAGAGGACTGATGAAGTTTGGTGCTTTGTTTTTGAGTTAATGAGCGTGCTCGCGTTCGTTCCTTCAATATATATATATATATATATATATATATATATATATATATATATATATATTTTGTCCTGCATGGGAGTCACCTTCCCCAGCAGGTCCATTTTCTCCAGAATTCTCCTAAAACAAAACAAAAGGGAACCACTTATGAAAAATATTAAGACAGGAGTGCAATCTTAACATTAGAGCAACCTTAACATTACAAAATATGACACATCAGGATATGAATAAAAAATACTTCAGAAATCATATTTTCTGGATACTCAAATTTGGTTAAAACCTTTGTAGACATAGCTTGCATGACAGCACTACAAAAACACATAAACAATAACAAAAGCACATTTACATTTCCAGAATAAATTCCTACATTTATCAAAAAAGACATGAGACTGAATAAAACATCTTGCTCGCAACTAACTTGGATGGAAAAATAGTTAGTGATGTTGCTGCCCTTTTAGAACGTTCTCATTTTTGTGCTTAAAACACCAAACACACATGAATCAGTTTCAGTCTGAATTACAAAATATATTTACAGGAAAACCGTATTCCAATATGCAGCCTAACCTGTATGCAAATAACCCAGTCATCAATTCAATCACTGTTATCAAACATGCTCAATTGACAGAGGGGTTTTAAATGCCATAATGTGATTCATGGGGTGTGTGCTGCGATTAGACGACTTGTGCAGGAAGCATGCAGCTTGTCAATAAGGAATGAAAAAGCGAAGCTGTCACTGTCATCAGCTCTCCCTAAGCACTGAGCACTGTTTAACATCACTCATGTGGAGTTATGGTTTTTGTGTAGTAATGAGATTTCCTGCTAATTCCCCCCTGAGGAGCGTTAATTGTAGAATAAAAAGTGGACCGTCAATACCAGGCCCATGGGGTTGTGTGGTGTTTGTTAGGCCACAATACGCTTCTACTGTTGTTTTTCTACCCTATATCTGTGTGTGTTTTTCATCATCTAGACATGTTAGACTGTGAATATTATGATTTTTTGAGTAAAGTAGATTGTGTTGGTGTATAGAAGTATGTATTTGGACTCTCTGCCTTTAGCTCACTCCTCTCGGGATGTAGCCATATATTAATTAAGTGCATTCATGTCTGACATTTCTTTGCACTGGCAACGTCTGCACACTCAATGAGGGAGACCAGGCAGGAAGATTACAGCCTGAGGGCAGCCAAGACTCATCTCTCCCCCACACTTTTTTCCCTTCACACACTCACAAAAACTCCAGTACGGGTTCGAGAGGTTGTGTGCCATGTGGCCTATATTACCTCTGACTGAGAATCATAACTAGGCTATATAGTTGGCGCTCTGGCTCTCTGCATCCTAAATGAGATGTATACCATCTCCGACTGCAATTCAGCACTGCGGTTAACCACACACCTTTGCAAAACATACACTCACCGCCCACTTTATTAGGTACACCTGTCCAACTGCTCGTTAACACTTAATTTCTAAGCAGCCAATCACATGGCGGCAACTCAGTGCATTTAGGCATGTAGACATGGTCAAGACAATCTCCTGCAGTTCAAACCGAGCATCAGTATGTGGAAGAAAGTTGATTTGAGTGACTTTGAACGTGGCATGATTGTTGGTGCCAGAAGGGCTGGTCTGAGTATTTCAGAAACTGCTAATCTACTGGGATTTTCACGCACAACCATCTCTAGGGTTTACAGAGAATGGTCCGAAAAAGAAAAAACATCCAGTGAGCGGCAGTTCTGTGGGCGGAAATGCCTTGTTGATGCCAGAGGTCAGAGGAGAATGGCCAGACTGGTTCAAGCTGATAGAAGGGCAACAGTGACTGAAATAACCACTCGTTACAACCGAGGTATGCAGCAAAGCATTTGTGAAGCCACAACACGCACAACCTTGAGGCGGATGGGCTACAACAGCAGAAGACTCCACCGGGTACCACTCATCTCCACTACAAATAGGAAAAAGAGGCTACAATTTGCAAGAGCTCACCAAAATTGAACAGTTGAAGACTGGAAAAATGTTGCCTGGTCTGATGAGTCTCGATTTCTGTTGAGACATTCAGATGTTAGAGTCAGAATTTGGCGTAAACAGAATGAGAACATGGAACCATCATGCCTTGTTACCACTGTGCAGGCTGTTGGTGGTGGTGTAATGGTGTGGGGGATGTTTTCCTGGCACACTTTAGGCCCCTTAGTGCCAATTGGGCATTGTTTAAATGCCACGGCCTACCTGAGCATTGTTTCTGACCATGTCCATTCCTTTATGGCCACCATGTACCCATCCTCTGATGGCTACTTCCACCATGTCACAAAGCTCTAATCATTTCAAATTGGTTTCTTGAACATGACAACGAGTTCACTGTACTAAAATGGCCTCCACAGTCACCAGATCTCAACCCAATAGAGCATCTTTGGGATGTGGTGGAACGGGAGATTCGCATCATGGATGTGCAGCCGACAAATCTGCGGCAACTGTGTGATGCCATCATGTCAATATGGACCAAACTCCCTGAGGAATGCTTCCAGCACCTTGTTGAATCTATGCCACGAAGAATTGAGGCAGTTCTGAAGGCAAAAGGGGGTCCAACCCGTTACTAGCATGGGGTACCTAATAAAGTGGGCGGTGAGTGTATTTTCCATATAGACATAAATGGATACTTGTTTTGTGATGCGTTCAAACATTTATCAAACAAGTGTACATACCACTTGTGCACTTTTAAGGAAAATTTAATTTCCAGATATACCTGTATATATATATATATATATATATATATATATATATATATATATAATTGGTTTATTATTATATAATATTAATATTATGTATTAATAATGTGTTAAAATTTATCCAGCAAGGATCCATTAAATTGATCAAAAATTACATATGTTGAAATATATTAAAAAAGAAAACAGTTATTTTAAATTGTAATAATATTTCACAATATTCCTGTTTTTACTGTTTTTGATCAAATGGGTGTAGTATATATGCAAAAGGCTCAAGGTGCATTAGAATGGCATGATATACTGTAAAGCTTTAATGCTTAATAACACCCATGGACAGATTAAGAACTCTTGGCCATGAAACCATTCAATAAGTTCCAACGAGTGCACCTATGGGTGTTTTACGATGATTACGTTTATAGAGCTGTCAAGAATCACCTACATTAATATATATCATTCACCTTCAGGATTCATACAGAGAGAACAACATGTCCCGTTGACAGGGAAAGTAAATGAGCTACTCTCTAACTGCCCATTTTTCAAACGACTAAAGAGTAAATCATTTCTTAATTACCGGCTCATTCCACCTCGACAACTGACCCTGAATGCGGCTCGATATAGCTCCCGTTAAGAAATGTAGAAGGTAACGAGAACATTTCTCACAATTTCACTGAACCTGACAATGATGGGTCAGTAACTCACTCTGAAGTGCCTCAAAGCAAGTCTGTTCACTCTGTGGCCATTTTCGTGATGCCCCCTGGGCTGCTATTTCTAGTCAGGCAAGTGCAGCTCCTACCTAGTTGAATGTTAGATAGACCGTAATCTCTGTAAGTGTCTGTTGAAATAATTGAATAATAATTGAATAATTTCAATAATATTTCCAATCGGAAATAAAATCACTTCTTGAACTTAAATCACTTTGAAACTTTTTTCAGCCAGCTAAAGCACGTTCTGCTGCTGGCTCTTTTACCTGTAAGGTGGCATTGCAGCTGCCATATTGAGCGTTATGTCCATTCATGTAGTTTTACATTTGAACTGTGTCTGTTATACTGTTTCTGTTTCCTTTTTTTGTTTCTTCTTGCATTGTTAGTTTAG
The DNA here is from genome assembly GCA_029959095.1 of Rhinichthys osculus. Taxonomy (NCBI): domain Eukaryota; kingdom Metazoa; phylum Chordata; class Actinopteri; order Cypriniformes; family Leuciscidae; genus Rhinichthys; species Rhinichthys osculus. The sequence continues at coordinate 26,202,150 of JARWKJ010000004.1, read as the reverse complement.
CAGGAAGTGTCACTGTCAATAGTAGCATACTTTGCGTTAACAATTGTCTTTTTTGGTCTTTCTTGATAAAGTTAGGATGGTTATCTAAAAAAAAAAAATTGTTTTTTAAATATAACTTAAAAACAAGTGAAATCTACCAGTACAGGACAAGACTACAATATACAGTAGTTGAAAACAAGTCTTAATTAAAGGGATAGTTCACACCAACAAAGAAAATAATGCCATTAGGTATATTTACTCACCCTCATGTCATTCCAAATCCGTAATAATTTTTTCTGTCCCTTCATTGACAGTCTACGCAACTACCACTTTAAAGTTCATAAAGAGATTGTAAAACTAATCAATAGTTACAATCCCTTTATGAAAGTTTTGAAGCATCAAAGTGGTAGCTGCGTAGCTGTCAATGGAAGGACAGAAAGCTATCAGATTTAATTAAAAATATATATTTTTTGTGTTCCGAATATGAACGAAAGTCTTACGGGTTTGGAACGACATGAGGGTGAGTAAATGATGACAGAATTTACAGTTTTGGGTGAACTAACCCTTTATGAAAAGTTTGAAGGATGGGATCTTGCACACAGAATTTGGTTGAACATGAACAACTTAAAGGGATAGTCCATCCAAAAATAAAAATTCTGTCATCATTTACTCATCTTCATGTCTTCAGCTCTTTCCATCAGCCTCTGATTCAAACGTCTCTCTCTTCCCAGCCACCCTCTGAGACACATCTTCCTCTATGAGGCAGTGCATCAAGCTCACATTTGCGTGGAGACTGTTTATAACTTGCTTTTTCCACACTTTTGAAAGTAGTGTTCATGGACATTAAATACCTAATCTTATTTAACATACATGATCATTTTACTCATCTCAATTTGGTGGAGGGTTCATGTTTCACTCTTAGAAGAAATGGTTCAATATAGATGCCTAATGAACCTTTTTTTCTAAGAGTGTAGGCAGTCATGCCTCTGAGATTCTTTAAAGCCATTTTACTGTACACCAGTGGATCTGATATCAATATGCATGTTTCAGTGACTGCAATGGACAAGTAATGGGATTATTTTGTAAAGTGGCTTCTAGGAGTAGGTATAATGCTAATATTTTAGCCAGAATTGGTTATTGTATTTAAGTAATTCTGCATGCTCAGCACTGGAAATGGAAAGCGAAAAGAATCATGAAGGGAGAATAAAGTGAGATACACTCAGATAAATGAATAGAGATATATAATAAGATTTTTTCTCTCCATTTTGGTGAAAAAAGTATCAACCTCAGGGATGTAGTTTTCTTTTGATGTTGAGCTGACTCAAAGACAATGTTTCTTTAACCTCCTTCACTGTGGAGTCTGATTCTCTTAAAAGGATAGTTCATCTAAATGAAAATTCTGTCATCGTTTACTCATCACAAAGTTGTACCAAACCTTTATGACTTTTCTATGGAAAAGTCTCTGGAATTTTGTGAAATATATTTTGGAAGATGCCTCAGTCTTTTTTGGGGGGCTATACAATGGAAGTCGATGCTCACCAAAACTGTTTGTTACCAACATTCTTCAAAATATCGGTAACACTTTACAATACGGGTGCACTAATAAGCATTAATTCATGCTTAACTAATGCACAAATAATACTGAATTAATGTGTAACTAATGATTATCTAAGCTATTCATTAATGATTACCACATTAGGAACTAATTAAGAGTCTGCATGGTTAATGTATTAGTTCAAACATGAATTGTTATTAATTAAATATTTAATTGTGAATTAATTCCCTAATAACTCATTTTTTAACTAATAGTGTTAATTAATATGTTAATTACCAGAATGAGCCAAAGCCTTGTATTTCGACTTCCAGATAATACAGGTACACTAATATGCATTAATACATGATTAATTACTTCATTGTTAGTGCAAATTCATGTGTAAATTACTACAATTACTAAATGACTAGTTAATAATTATGTGCCTCAACAAGTAAAGTCATAACATAATGATACCTTTGCAAATCATTAGCTAATGATTAATTAAAGCAGACAACTGGAAGTTGAAGTGCATAGCTTTGACTAATTGTGGTAATTAACACATTAATTTACACTATTAGTTAATAAAATATGTTATTAAGGAATTAATACACAATGACACATTGAATTAATAGCAATTCATGTATTACTTAATCTATTAATCATATCGACTCTTTATTAGTTGCTGATGCAGTAATAATTAATTAATGGTTTAGTTCTTCATGAGTCATACATTAACTCATGATTATCTGTGCATTAGTTAAACATGAATTAATGCATATTAGTGCACCCGTATTGTAAAGTGTTACCAAAATATCTACTATGGCAGCTAATGTTGATTTTATTTTATTTAGAATATATAATATATTTTAAAGAATGTTGGTAACCAAGAAAGCCGTCACCAAATTAGGTGAAAACATTACAACAAAAAATATTGAATTGAATGATGGGCAACAAACACAACATTCTATATTTAGCATATTAAACTTGGACCTGAGAAGAAGCTTATTATTATTAAGATATTCTATAGCCAATGTGTGAGGCACAAAATATTTTTTGGGAAGTATACAAAATATTCAATTAGGCCATAACAATTCTATTAATTATAAATAATACAATATTAAAAAACAACACTATTTTACTAAATTATATACACTGTTACATCTATACCTTTGTACTAGATCATACTAAACAAATTTAGAACCCCGAATTGCAAGCTTTTCTCATGTTTTTCACTGTCTCCATAGGATAAATCACTTATGTTGTCACATGCTTCTTTGAAAATTATATTTTCTTAATGAATAAATGTAAATGTGAAAGGATCAAGTTTCCCTCAATGAACCCAGGTCCTGTGCGCCCTCTAGAGGACACACTTAAAGCTTGTCTTTAACATCAATAAACTGAGTGAGGGCACAGAATACCAGACGCACACACACACACACACACAGACACACGCACACGCGCGCACACACACACACACACACACACACACACACACTAATAATGACAATAATCATCTTCCTATAATTAGTCTGATATCAATGGCCTCCTTGTATAATTAGCTGAAGAAAACTGTAAACAATGAAGATAAACATGAATGGAGCGATCAAGATAAATCAGCAGGTGACAGGAAAAGCTAAACCACAGTGCCTCAAAGCTCTAATCTAGTTCAAACCTCTATGGGGTTCATTATAAAATATTAACATGTGACATGGACTTTAGTGACAGAGTTTAACGGATGGAGAGAAGACTTTGATAGATTAGGTCCAATTAAACCGTTCAATAGTCAGCACTGCTCAAGCTTTATCATGGTCACAATTATGGCGAAAGTGAACTCTGTTCCATTATGTGGAGTGTCAGGCATATTAACAAGTAGCTATGGTTGGCTAGTTTTGACACAGTAAAACAAGGGAGTCCAATCTTGCTCCTGGAGGGCCATGGTCTTGAAGAGTTTAGCTTCAACCTGCTTTAACACAACAGTATAGAAGCCCATTTCTGCCACATGAGAAAGAAAATTATTAAATTGAAAAATCTAAATTATAACATACTTAAGTCATAATTATGACATAAAAAGTCAAAATGATGACTTACTAAATCGAAGTTATGAGTTTAAGTAAAAATTATGACTTATAAAGTCAAAATGTTTGCATACCATGTCGAAGTTATGACATACTATGTTGAAATTATGAGATTAAAAGGACAAAATTGTGAATTTATGACTTTAAAAGTTGAAATTATGACATAACTAAGTTCTGAGCAAACACACTCTTGAAAGTATTTTAAGCAAGAACAAGCTTTGGCACAGAGAGAACAAAACTTATGTGGGTAAGGTGGCAGCTTTCATAGAACAACAACTTTAGTTCAAACGTCTGGTCAATGTGTCATGGCTATAGATGTTGCCCAGTCACAACCTCATATTTCTGTTGTAAACAGTTCCGCAGCAGAACTCGCACTGTTTCCCTATCAGTTACAATACCATTCAACCAACAACTTTGGTGCATACATCTATAGTCATGACTTGTTCTTGCTTAAAATCCTTTGAAGAGATTTTAAGCTCACTCTTCCTTATGTGGCAGAAACATTCTTCATAGAAAAAACAACCACCATCAGCGGCCAATTTACCAATCCACAAACTGACATACACAAATTACCAACAAACGCACACATTCTACCCTCCTTCTCTCTACTTTCAGAGGCGGAAGTCTCTAAACTCCTCCTTTCCAATCGCCCTACTACCTGTCCGCTTGATCCTATCCCCACTAATCTACTTCAAGCCATTTCTTCCTCAGTTGTACCCACACTCACGCACATCATAAACAACTCTCTTCACACTGGTACCTTTCCCACAGCTTTTAAGCAGACTCGAGTAACCCCACTGCTTATGAAACCCAATCTAAATCCAGCACATCTAACAAGTTACAGACCGGTATCTCTTCTTCCATTTGTCGCGAAAACACTTGAACGAGTTGTTTTCAACCAGATCTCCTCCTTTCTTACACAAAACAACCTCTTGGACGACAATCAGTCTGGTTTCAAAAGCGGACACTCAACTGAGACTGCCCTGCTCTCAGTAATTGAAGCTCTGAGACTGGCAAGAGCAGCTTCCAAATCCTCAGTCCTCATCCTGCTGGATCTGTCTGCTGCTTTTGACACAGTTAACCACCAGATCCTCCTGTCAATCCTAAAGATGAAGGGCATCTCGGGAACTGCACTCCAATGGTTCGAGTCTTACCTCTCAGGTAGGTCATTTAGGGTGTCGTGGAGAGGTGTGGCGTCTAAGACCCAACATCTAGCTACTGGGGTACCTCAGGGCTCAGTGCTTGGACCACTCCTCTTCTCCATCTACATGACATCACTAGGATCTGTGATTCAGAAACATGGCTTTTCCTATCATTGCTACGCTGATGACACGCAACTCTACCTCTCATTCCAGCCTGACGATCCGACGGTAGCTGCTCGTATCTCAGCCTGCCTGACAGACATCTCTGGCTGGATGAAGGACCACCACCTTCAACTAAACCTTGCGAAGACAGAGCTACTTGTGGTCCCGGCCAACCCAACACTTCATCACAACTTCTCCATTCAGCTAGGCTCGTCATCCATAACTCCATCGAGGTCAGCTAAGAACCTTGGGGTTGTAATTGATGATCAGTTGAAATTCACAGACCACATTGCTAGAACTGCCCGGTCCTGCAGATTTGCTTTGCACAACATTAGGAGGATCAGGCCCTTCCTTACAGAGCATGCCACACAACTCCTTGTCCAAGCACTTGTTTTATCCAGACTGGACTATTGTAATGCTCTCCTGGCTGGTCTTCCAGCTTGCTCTGTCAAACCTCTACAATTGATCCAGAATGCTGCAGCCAGAGTAGTCTTCAATGAGCCGAAGAGAGCACACGTCACTCCTCTCCTCACACAATTGCACTGGTTGCCAGTTGCCGCTCGCATTAAATTCAAGGCACTGACGTTTGCCTACAGAACAACCACTGGCACTGCTCCCTCTTACCTAAACTCATTACTTCAGACTTATGTGCCATCCAGAAACCTGCGCTCTGCTAGCGAATGTCGTCTTGTGGTACCATCTCAAAGAGGCACAAAATCTCTTTCTCGGACCTTTACCATGGCTGTTCCCTGTTGGTGGAATGATCTGCCTAACTCAACCAGAGCTTCTGAGTTAGTAGCCACTTTCAAGAAACTGCTGAAGACATATCTTTTTCGGCAGCACTTGATTCAGTAGAATTAACACTTTCTCTTCTCTTCTATTCTATAAAAAAAAAAAAAAAAAAAAAAAAAAACTGCACTAAAATTAAACTGAGAGGGGTTATAGCACTTACGTATTGTTGTCCTACTTTTAGTGTAACTGCTTCTATTGTTCTCATTTGTAAGTCGCTTTGGATAAAAGCGTCTGCTAAATGAATAAATGTAAATGTAAATGTAAGAGTGAATTTGCTCAGACCAATTCCATACCGTTCCGCTAATGAGGCAAGAATGTCATCATTAGTAAAACCGCGTTTAAAATTCATAATTTTTACTTTTAGATTCATAATTTTTCACTGTTAGATTCATAATTTTGACTTTTTAATTCATAATTTTGTTTCCTTATGTGGCAGAAACAGGCTTTCATATGCCTGCTTGGAAGGTTACAGCAACCCTAAAGACCTTGATTAGCTTGTTCGTGTGTTTTTAATTAGGGTCGGAGCAGACTCTGCAGGACGTTGACCCTCCAGGAGCAAGATTGTACACCCCTGTAACTAACACATATGGTGGTCCCGAAGTGCTAAACTAATTAAATCTGAAAACTAAATGTGGTATTCTGTTTGTGGAATTGATTTATTTTCTGATTTGTTTTAGGATTTGTTTTGGGATTTTGGGAGTTTTTTGCACTTCAGAGGTAAGGCTTAAAGTTAAAGGGGTCATAATGCCATTTTTATACAAGTTAATATGATTCTTTAGGGTCTAAATGAAAAGTTTCTAATGTACTTTAATAAAAAATTCTCATTAGTATTGTAAGAAAACACTAATTTTACCTGGTCAAAAACAGTTCTGTTTTCAGCACGCCGTTTAAGTGCATGTGTCTTTAAATGATAATGAGCTTTTCTCACCCCGCCCCTCTGTTCTGTGGAACATTTTGACACAACACACGTGGAGTGTTGCCTTGACAACAATTGAGGGTATATTTTGGAGATAAAGAATGGCAGCGGGAGTCTCTGAGGACACATCTGTGCAACCATAGAATTTCAACAATTAAGGCTCGAACAGGATGTTTCTAATGGTTGGTTAACGTAATGCCACTTTGATCTATCTATGTACTGGCAGGGTAGAGTAGTGAGATACGAACGCTATGTGTTTACTGATGTATACGTTAGTTCATTGACAGATTGATGTTACAGCTAATGGTCATGATCATGATTTCATGATTTGCGCAAACATGAACGCATTGACGTTGATCATGAGGAATATTCCCTTCGAAAACAAAACTCAGCCACTGCGTCTTCAGCGGTTCAGATTTAGGAGCATCAAAATGACTGCTGTGTTCGTTATTACACCCAAGAACAGAACACCACAATCGCTTAGACGCCATTCTGCTCCAGCGTATCAACAATGGCGGACTATGATGACAGCTCGCTCAGGGCGGGTCTGTGTTGAAACGCTGCTGTCAATCAACAATCGTGGGAGGGGCGTCCGACTGTGTGACGTCACATGGTCGAACGGCTCAATTTGAGGCAGGGGAAAACATATAAGGAGATTAAAACAAAAACACTGGATGGATTTTTATCATTATATGATGGTTGTGTACAGGCACTGCCAACACACATTTCAGTACAATCAACTTGTAAAAGTGCATGTACCATTATATGACCCCTTTAACTTTTTTTTGTTAGGGGCCTGCAAAATTAGAATAGTTAGGGTGCTGTTGGTGGGCTTACTTTGCTACTATACCAACCAATAAAATGAAAAATATAAATGAGATGCATAATGTATTGAGATAAGTAAGCAAACCAAGCGTGTTAAACGTCAGTAGTGTTGTATCGTAAAATTCCAAAGCTCATCAACAGTGGGTATGTTTTTTTGAGTTTCCCAATGAGCCTGTGTTGCAAGTGCAACCACCAGCGAAAACTCAATGCAAGTGATTCACATCCTTTAAATGCTAAAGTTGTGAAACATAAAGGCATATCTTAAACACTGATACAGTACAGTTCAAACATGCACAACTTTCATCAAGTTACCCTGTTACTTTCTTTGGGACCATCATTTAACCTCAAATATTGACGTGGGGCTATGAGTTTAAAATGTGCATTTCAAGAAGAGCAGCAAGTCACTGAAGCAGTAGATCAGAAAGCCAGTGCGTGTCTCGGTTATTATGAGGAGTCAAATTAAGAATATTGCTTTTGATCAAGCAATGATGTGCATGCATGCACACACATACACGCCGCTGTAAGAGCACTTTAAACGCTTTGACCCATTAATAGTGTTGCTTTCATCTGGGGGGCCGTCCAGCACTGAAGCCTCTCTGACCTGTATACAATTCAGACTGACATATCTTTCATGTGGGACGATATCGAAACCTATTTTTCCTTTGAGAATTCAAAGAGAAGCCGCTCGGCTTTTATCTAAGACTGAGTTCAGTATTTAAAACCCTCTCACCTTCAGACCTGCTCTTGCATGTTACTTTGATCTCTAACGAAGTTCCTCATATACATCTAGTACATCCCGAGGCCGTTTGGAGAAGTGGACCTTTCATTCGTTTCTGGCTCGGCCAGCATGCTCTGGTTGAATAAGTAGAAGCAGATCAATTTGAATTGCTGCTCGTATCTCTCAAGAGCTTCAGCTGTTGACTTTGCTGCATATTTCTTAGTATTCACATTAGTACTTTTAATGTACTGGAAAAATAAAGGGGTACCAAAAGTATAAAACGGTATGATACCAGGCATTGAGTAAATTTTAGTACCTGACGAGAGATTGAAATGGTGGATAATGGGAAAGATATCACTTGCAGCACTCAAATCACTGAAAATCAGCACTTAAAGGTGAAATATGCTATTACTTTGTAGACAAAAAACAATGAAACCACAGCAACAGACTTCCCTCGATACACAAACTACAGTCCTGATTAGATATGTGTGGCTTCAGGAGGAAATAATCAAACCTCCTGTGCTCATCCCGAACAGTACAAGGAGATCGGGAGGTGTTGACATTCAACGAATACACATATCCCTAATAATTTTAGAAGACACCTTACCTCATAACTAGGCTGTAATAGATTTTACCCTTAATTATTTTTCCTCCATTAAATAAAACCCCCTCATCCACAGCGCATTGCAAATGTAGTGCTGTACCAGGTGAGCTAACTGTACAGAGCAAGTTTACTATGTCAGAAAAGCTGGTTAAGTGATGCAGACGTAAAACTGTATGTTTAAAATCATGCATAAGGTAAAAGTGTTTTGAGATCATAACATATTATTGTGCAATGAACCCCACTGAAATATGTCTTTATTAATCGATAATCTGCCCCTGTAACTAAAATTTGTGTGAAAAGCAATACAAGTTGTTGGTGTTTTATGTCCACTAGTAATAGTGTTGATTTCAGCTGGTAAATGCAGTGAATTGTAGGTAGAGGCATTTTACCAATGAGCCTAGTTTGCTATTTCAGTAAGTACTATTAATCCAGCAAAAATGCAATGCAGTATTCAAAATCCTTATTGTGTCTCAATACTGACAGAAACATCAACCCCAAAACAGATTACAATTAAGACTGAGGGCTAAATAAAGTGGATACAGACATTAATCTCAGCAACTTCGACAGATGCAGAAAGACACTGACCCCATTTTTACAGCTTTCTCAAGGTTAATGAAACATGCTTAAAGGGGTGGTTGATAATGATTTCACTTTTCTAACTTTAGTTGTGTGTAATGTTGCTGTTTGAGCATAAACAACATATGCAAAGTTTTGACGCTTTGCATTTGAATATAAGACATTTGAACTCTGAATTATAACTTCAAGTTTAGTCTTTTTAGACAAAAAAAGTAATTATATGGCTTCAGAAGACTTACAACACAACTCATAACACATGAGTTGTGGACTGCATTTTAATTTTTGAATTTTTCATACTTTTAGGATATTTTCTGGGACATTTTTGGAGCTTAACAGAAAATCCATGTTTACATAAATTGTTGCATTGAATTGAACTAGACAAGTGTACATAAGAATGGTTTCATGAATGATTTACACAATTTTGTTCTGCTTGTTTTTCATGCAGTGAAAGCGAACGGTGACTGCGGTTGCATTATGCCCGAGATCTGCTTTTGGGTTCCACAGACAAAGTCAAACAGGTTAGGAATGTCACAAGGCTGAGGAAATTATTTTAAGTTCACAACTATCACTTTAATAACATTACTTACAGTATGTTTTGTTCTTTGCAGGGACCTCGGTACCGTTCGAAAGGGAACTAGTTTGAACAAGAATAAAAATCCTCCAGTAGACCTGAAAATCATTGAAGTGCATGAAATGACTGAAAATTCACAGAACAATAGATAATTTTACCGGACCTTAACCATCTATATTGTTTCTAGTGAGAATACTCAACAACCATTTATGAGCACTGTTGATTCAAGTCACACACTTAAGCTTTTCAAAAGCCATAGTGTACATTACAGTCTCCAGTCTCACGGCATCCCAGGCTTCAATATTTTACGATTCAAAATAGCTGAATAACTAGCTATAGAGATTTCAGTATAGAGATAAAAGTTAGGATCATCATTTTCAGGAATATTACAGCACAATATATATTAGCACCGTTTGTTGTTTGTTTATGGCATCTGATAGAGCTTTTGGATTTGGAAACAGTGACATCAGACTTAACCAGCTTTACACAACTTAACTTAAGTGAAGATGCACTTTTTTTTTTACATTGATTTATTAAATGGAACATATGTGTTTCCATGCATTTTGTTGAGATGTCTTTTCTTGTATACCCTATTGTATATACTGTACATTGTTGATTATTCATGTTGCTTATGTATTATACTATTTGTTTGTGTATTCTATTCATTGATATTAATCTATTACTAGCTTATTTTCCCAAGTGCATGGAAGTGTAAAATGGATCTAAAATATGTAATAAACAATTCTTATTTTGTATTTGGTTCAGTTTGTTTATTATAATAGAAGTTCATGCTAACCATAGTAACAACATGAAAAAATAATAAATAAATAAAAATTGGTTTAGGCACTGTGTGGAACCCAAAGCGGTTCCACACAGTGCCTAATATAAGAGTTCCTCAGGAAACCTGGGTGGTTCCTCAGAGAACTGCCCCTTTTTAAAGGGTTTCTAGAGGATCTACAGACGGTTACGCCGGTGTGGCAAAGTGAAGAACCCCAAAAGGTTCCTCCAGGCACCTTTTCTTTTCACAGTGTAGGAGAGATTTTATGTTTGGATTGAAAAATTAATCTTATATTTTTATTATTACAGGAATGAGAAAATAATTTGATACCATCAATTATTAACTCAGGAAGTTTCCTTTCGTTACTTCCAAAAGTAAGGTGACTTTTCATCAAATGTTTCAACCCATCTGGAATAGCTTTTACAACTTGCTGAAACTCTTTAAATGGAATGGGGAAATTGTTGGTAAACATAAAAACTCCATAAGGCAAAACATTTCCATTTTCATCAAACAAATCCATGACAAAGTATATATTTTTTTCAAACCATTTGTGTAAAAATAAAGATTTTTTCCTAGAGGTAATGAGGCAATTGTTCCAGAGAAGCATTTTGTGTGGAGAAAAATCGTGATGGAAACCAATTTTCCAAGCTAATAACACTTTCTGGTAAAATTTGGATAGTTTAATTGGTAATTTCCCAGACAAATAGTTACATCTCAATAGAAAAGATAAGCCTCCAAGCTTTTTGAAAATGGACTGAGGAATAAAGAACCATCATGAATTTTCATTTCTTTAACAGTTTAAACCTACACGACATTCCTCCCGGGTTGGAATCAAATCACGCACCCTGTAATTTACATAAACCCCGCCCCCGGGAACATGATTTATAGATTATCATGACAGCATATGCTAATAAATGACTAGAAGATAGCTACACATAAGCTACATAAATTCATCAACTAACCATTCAGAAATGCCCTGTTGCATTCTACATGTTGTCACTTCTTCTTGAGTCTCTCCATCTTTGTCTGACTCCTGTTTGAACATAAAAGGTTAAAAGTGTTTAAAATTTTCAGTGCATGTCTGTGTGAGGTAAAAGGACACAAGCTGTTGTGGCTCCGCCCTCTGTGATGGGAGCAGGAGCTCATTTGCATTTAAAGGGCCAGACACAAAACGGTGCGTTTTTGCTCACCCTCAAAAAGTAACAATTGTAACATGCTATATAAAAATGTCTGTGGGGTATTTTGAGCTAAAACTTCACATACACACCCTGGGGAAATCAGAGACTTATTTTACATCTTGTGAAAAAGGTATTATACCACCCCTTTAAATATGTTAACATACATAGATGTTGACAGATTGCCTCTTGCTGAGTCTGATTCCCTATTTCAGCTGCTACATGTGTACACAAATTAAATCTTTAGCTTCTGTCTCAAAGGGCCGAGAGAAGCTTCACATGTCGCACATAAATCTCAAGCTGGAATGAAGCCCAGCATTTCCACTCCCGGAGAGTGTGAGTTTTAAATGATTTCTTAATGAATTTCCTCACACCCAGAGTTGGTATCAGCACAACAATACAGTGCAAAGCAATACTGCAGCAATCTGAGCCATGCCAGCTTTTTATTTTCATGCTGTACATTGGCACGCGTGAACACACACAAAGCCAACACACACACACACACACATCTTTCTTCAATTGAATGAAAATAAAACAGAGGTTATCCTGTTTGGCTCCAAACCTCAAATTGACAAATACAGTCCTTCTTTAAGTAATTCGCAGTTAAAAGTTAACTCTTATGTTAAAAATCTGGGGGTCACGTTTCGACTATGAGATGAGGTTTGACAAACAAATAAATTCTGTAGTTAGGGCCAGCGTTTTTCAATTAAAGTGTCTTCATAAGTTAAAGTATATTCTAACTTTTAAGGATTTGGAGATAGTAATACATGCTCTCATATCCACAAGACTCGATTACTGCAATGCTCTGTATGCTGGAATTAGTCAATCATCAATTTCACGTTTGCAGTTTGTTCAAAATGCTGCAGCTCGTTTCCTTACTGGGACAAAAAAGAGGGAACATATTGCACCTATTCTGGCTGCTTTACATTGGTTACCTGTGAAACAGAGAATTGATTTCAAGGTTTTAACTTATGTGTTTATAGCTCTAAATGGATTGGCCCCTATTTATATATCTGAACTTTTAAGTTTATATTCTCCACAAAGATCACTTAGATCGTCATCTAAGTTATTATTAAACGTCCCGAAAACCCGCCTAAAAACAAAGGGTGATGGGTCTTTCTCAGTTTATTACATTCTCTCACTCATTTTTTTTTTTTCATTTTCCAACAGCAGGGATATTCAACAGGGGGTCTGAGGCAATACCGCGGGGATACAACTATTGTTTGATCTTAAACAAATTTTTTATGAACAATTCAGAAATATAATAAGCTAAAGTTCCTCCATATGTTTTATTGTCCCACATAAAAACATAGGCTATATAAATTAAAGAGGATAAAAATGTAAATGTAAAATTGACATTAAAATACTGTATAATGGTCAAAGCCATTTCACTTGGCGGCCATCTTTGAAACGCCCCTCAGGCTGCTATTGCAAGTACAGCTCCTATCTCTTTGAATGGGGAATATCAAATACTCCAAAGCTGTTCACCAAGCTTACGATTAAATAGTGATACGAGTGCACCATCTTTGTATAGCCTATCTAAAATCTTTGATAATGGTGCAATGCCTACACTCTTAAAAATAAAGGTTCCAAAATAGTGGTCATAGAAGAACCCTTTTGGTTCCCAAAAAACCTTTTAGTGAATCGTTCTAAAAAGAATTTTTTTTAGATGATTTGGAGATCATTCCACCTAGTGTCAGTTCAAAAATCTAAAAGTCAATTTTTTATTGACTTTGAGAAAGGTTTGTGTAAGATAAATAATAATAATTCTGTTCAATTTAATGTAATGGTTCTTTATCTGCATCATTGACTCCATAACGAACCATTTTGTTCCACAAAAGTTTATTTATAGTGGAAAAAGGTTCTTTAGATTATTAATATGATCAAAAAATGGTTCTTTTTAGAAAGATTCACTAAAAGGTTTTTAGGGAACCAAAAGGGTTCTTCTATGACCACTATTTTGGAACCTTTATTTTTAAGAGTGTATATTTACTTCAAGCATTGATAATGACTGATTTTAGTTTTAAGTTTGACCTACAGAAACTCATACGTCAAATATTACTTTTAGATATCAGCGGCATGAAAAGATATACATAGATTGGCATCAGCAAATACACATTTCCTAAGTAATTTTAGAAAACATTGTACTGCTATTGACTATGTTTTAAAGGAACAGTCAATCTAAAAGAAAAAAAATTCTGACACATTATTCACCCGTGTAATTTGAAATCCATGCAATTATTTTTTTCCACCTCTTTCAAATATTAGGCGTGCAGGAAAAGCTATAGTTTGACATTCATCAATAAAAACACATTTCCCTGATCATTTTAGAATACATTTTACTGCTGTAAATCTATTTAGACAACTTGAAGATCTCCCTGTAACAATTTTTTGAGCCTTTTTAAGTCTATGCTTTCCTGGAAAAGGTTGAAGACGCCTGACCTACACAAACACACACATCAAATACGACTGTTCCCATCAATCCACAGAGTTCAGCCCTTTCCTTCTTTTGCCAGTTACTTTATTGTGTTCAAAACACTTTTCTCTCTATTTCTTTTTTTAATAATTTTGAAGGTTACATGATACATACTGATGATAGATGTTGGACTGAATGAAAGACACAGAAGAACAAAGGATGCTCATCATCATCTCTCTTTTACTCACACACACACAGACTGTAAATGGGGAATATAGATTCCAAGGCCGCACTATTCTTCAAGAGAATGTCTTCAGCGAGAGTGGAATGTGCAGTTGAAATGAAGTGAATGGAGGGTTTAAGCTGGGCTTATGGGTGCGTGTGCTACATCTGTAGAGTGACAAACGTTTGCGGCACATATTAGAGAAGTCCAGGGTATGCAGACATATGCAAGTCATTTACAATTGTCTGAGAGAGCTAATTTGAAACTGACAGATTTCTTATTACAGGACATTAATTGCATGGTGGGAAAAGCTGTCTTAGAGCTGTACCCAATTTAATTTGAGAGAAAAGTATGCCAACAGTATGAATAGGTGTCATTAGGCCAGCTGGGTTTCATTCAGGTTTTTTGTATGTGTGCAAGTGAATGTGAGAAACAGGTGTACACAAACTAGTTGTTATTGTATATGCAAATAATGTTTTGTAAATAGTGAATTTCAGCATATTTGTAAATGAAAAACTAAACTTAAACAGGTTGAAATAATAAATGAACAAATAAAATAATAAATGATACCTTTATAGATTAGTATTTATACATTTAGGTACTGAGTAATAATAATTAACTCCATGTACGTACTAGGGTTAGGGTGCTTTTTTTTAGTTGCATATAATTATGCACAGGTACTTTAGTAACTTAATGTAACATGCAACAAGGACACTGTAAAATAAAGTGTTACAGAAACTTCTTTGAAAAACATTTATATATACTACACTCACTGGCCACAAACATTCCTTATAGATTTTGGTTCATATTGATATGACAGCATCACGCAGTTGCTGCAGATTTGTCGGCTGCACATCAGTGAGGCAAATCTCATCCCAAAGGTGCTCTATTGGATTGAGATTGTGTGACTGTGGAGGCCATTTGAGTGTAGTGAACTCATTGTCATGTTAAAGAAACCAGTTTGAGAATTTGAGCTTTTTTTGAGAATTTGAGGACTAATTTGAGAATTTGAGCTTTGTGACATGGCACATTATCTTGCTGGAAGTAGCCATCAGAAGATGGGTGTGTTCTTCTGCTGCTGTAGCCCATTTGCTTCAAGGTTTGATGTGTTGTGCATGCAGAGATCCTCTTCTGTAGACCTCGGTTGTTACGAGTGTTAATTTGAGTTACTGTTGCTTTTCAGCCCAAACCAGTCTGACCATTCTCTGGCATCAACAAGGCATCATCAGTTACTGAAATACTCAGACCAGCCCATTTGGCACCAATAACCATGCCATGTTCAAAGTCACTTAAATCACCTTTCTTCCCCATTCTGATGCTCAGTTTGAACTTCAGCAGATCACCTGCATGTCTGAATGCCTAAATGCATTGAGATGTTGCCATGTGATTGGCTGATTAGATATTTGCGTTAACAAGCAGTTGAACAGGTGTACCTAATAAATTGGCCGGTGAGTGTATATAAAACCTTGACACAAATGTGACGTGGAAGTAGGTCTCGAGTCACCATTTGAGGCTGTCAACACGACTCAGACGTGTGCTACTCCTTTCTCTCTTTCATGTCTCCCCAATCTCTCTCAACAGAAAATGAAATGTCAGTTGGATCCTGTGTGCATGTGAAGAAGCTCCTCTCAGCCGTACCTGCCTGCCCACTTGTGCCCCTCTGCGAGATTTTTTCATATCTTCCCTCACAATTTCCCATACACCTCTTGTGCATAGGGCATGGTGATGAGTTGTTGCTTGTCACAGAACCTATAATATCTGTCTTCTAACATATATTTTTTCTGTCTGAGATGCAAACATAACTCAGCCTTCCTTAAACTCATGTGTCAAGAGCATTCAGCTCATTTCTGTGCTAAAAAACCTTCTTCCTGGTATATGTTTAAGACAGCAACTGTCAGGATTCTTCATTCGGCTTATCCTCTCATTTAGTCTCTTATAATTGTCTATTCAGCCAAACAGCATTTACAGTGGCTGCAATGTCTCGATTCTAAAAACTGCATAATATACTTGTCACTTTCCATGAGTGGAAATATAGAGATTTGATGTAAATGTGTGAGTGTTTTTGTACCCTTTCTGAGAAACTTATTCATCCATGTTCTTTGAAGAAACCCATTACTGCCTTACCCACACACGAGAATGTTTTACTATAGGTCTCATGAGTAAATCAACATAGAAACAAAGCAATAATACTTTTAGTGAAAACATTACAAACCTGAGAGACTCATAAGGGAGTTGTGGTTGTGTGCTTCGTGAGTTTATTGCAAGTCCTGAAAAGTGAAGCCAAAACGTTTCGATCGCCTCCAGGTGGCTGGATGCAGATATAAACCCCGCCCTCTCCATATAATCCAATAGGACATGAGACAAACTAAACAATCAAATTACACTTCAAATACATTTTTTTCCAAAGATGGCTTCTGTCATTTAAGGTAGTTTTTTTATCACGCTGATGTAAGTTCAAGTGTTCGTGTTTTTTTTTTGGGGGGGGTGGGGGGGCATATTTGGGGAGTGCCAATGAATATGAATTGGTGAGAGAAATATTGCAATGTACAGAACAAATACAGCATAGACTTTTTTTTACATCACACTTCCATGTTCGAAAAGCGGAAGCTTCAAATAGTAGTGCAAAAATTTCCACTGCAGCCTGTTTTTTTAGCTGTGCCCGTAGCACAGGATTGTTGTGATTTATGTACAATTCAGCATTCTAAAGACCTATAATCTCAGTTTACAACCATTAATCGAGTGAAAACAAAGAAAAAAAGCTGTCTTAATATTCTGACAGATGTTTTGTGATTTACATGAACATGTGACACCGAATGAGGCGTGCTTATGGTTGGATGGATCTGAATCAAAGCTGGATCCTTGAATCAGAGTCAGAACAGCAGACTAACTGGTTATCAACACATATCGATGCAGACTTGTTACTGTTCTGTCAGTTCTGTCATGGTGCAAAATATCAAGCTCTTATTACATCAACCTTTAGTCACCATGGCCCCAAGGTTTGGATCTCTTTCCCAGAAAACCTACGAGCTGTCACATGCTTTCAAAAAGAATCTGTCACCACTCCTAGACTAAGAGAAGATTCCATTACCTCTTAAACTATTTTAAAATCATCCTCTGAAATTCACAAAATTTTTTTGTTTTTTTGGTAAGCACCACTAAAGAAATATTATTTTTGCAGTTAGATGCTCCTTGAACTCTCTGTTGCCTGTAATGGGAACTATGAGTACTAATTCAGAGTACTAATACTAATTCTAGTACTAGTACTAATTCAGAGTACCATGAGAACTTGCACAAAACACAGTGTTTTTATGATAATTCATAGATTTTTACCTTAATCTCTGTCTCTTCTTAAATTATGATGGTTTCATTTTATATGAAAAATTCCACAACATTGCTTAAAAACATGACCTTTTTCTCACAAACAGCCTGTGATCACCTCAGAGCTAAAAATTTAAATTAAATTACATTTTCACATTTCTTGTAATTGTGACTTACGTGACTTTATACTGTTCAAAAGTTTGGGAGAAAGGAATTCATAAAGAAATTAATACTTTTATTCAAGGATTAAATTGATAAAAAATTACGGTAAATACAATTATAATGTTACACAAGATTTCTATTTAAAGGTGCACTATGTAACCTTTTTTGGTGCAAAATTAACTAAATTTAAAAATTGAGTCAACACACCATCAATCCTTCCTCCAAAACGTGTTTTTGTCTTACCCTGATTAACTGTGGTAACCCCATCATAAGTGTTTATATTTTAGGCTGAGTGGGATGCTTTTCACACAAAATTGCATACTTTCGTCACTCGTCTGTGCATGTCTCTGAAAATAGAGTAAAGTTGCATTGGCTACTTTGGCGTATGTGGGAGTGGCATAGGTTAGTTGTCACAATGAGTGAGAAAGGTTGACATGAGGCAGCTAAATCTCGAACCTACAGGAATTCACCTGTTAAAAAAAAAGCAGAACAGAGGAGTTTCTGCTTGCAAAAAGAGAACGTGACAGAGCAAGAATAAAACGTAATAAAACAAGAATCAAGACTGGAGATGGCGAGAACTGAGGGATTTGAAATGTTGTAAAAGCGATGATATGTTTTTATCAACAGGTGAGTAAGGTAACAGATAAAATGCCATATGTAGCTCTCTAACAGAGTTCATTGTAAAGAATTATCTATTGTGAAGGGTCATTTCATTATGGTTGCTATAGCGCTGTACTGGAATTTATTTTCAAAGAAGCACCGTGTCTATTAATGTGTTTAGCTACAGTACCATCTTCAGCTAGTCAGCTTGAGATCCTCTCCCTATAAACTGGTTATCTCTCTTAAGCTTAGCAGTGAATGTTTTATGAGCAGATAACCATATTCATCCGCCCAATCACGCAGAGCCAAAGCACAACCAAAACAATGTTCTCCCGCAAAATGCTTACAGTTTTGTTTTTTGACCGCTAGAGGGTCAAAAGTTATAGTGTACCTTTAAAATAAAACCTGCTCTTTTGAACTTTCTCTTCTTCAAAGAACCCTGAAAAATGTATCATTGGCTATGTTTACATGCACAATTTTTGTTTCCATCTGACCGAATTTATTCCGATTGATGAATCTGAATGTAGTGTTCACATGAAAGCAAAACCATGTGATCAGGTTATGTGCGCGTTTATATGTCACAAGCTTCAAATAGGAATAGACTTTTTGACATGCGCACACTGCACGAATATACAGTTTCCCGTTATTTGCGCATAATAACTATTATCCTACATTTGTTTATTATTTGTTTAAAACAGCAGACTTAATATTTATCCTTTTTTGGTCATAATTTGGAGTAAATGAGCATAATGAACTGTTGTGCAGTGTTGTTTATATTTATCACGCAGTAAAAATGCCCCTCCCCGCGCCCAAAACCATGTCGTCTGTGGATGAGAATCCGAAACATGGACTGGTGGGACATTGCCCTGCTTCACTTCACAGGCGCTGAGTGAAAGGAGAATTTTAGAATGACGGGACACTAATTTCAGCCCGTTCTTATCCCAAGGCGTCATACATGTGACGCTTTTGACATTTCGTTGAAATCTTACGCACATGGCATCCTTTAGCGTCAATATGAGACGCAGAACCCAAGGCGTTAGAGTTCTCAACGGGTCGGGTCGGCCCGACAAACCCGACGGGACCCGCGGGTTCGGGCCGGGTTCGGGTCGAAAATATTTGCAAATGACTCGGGTCGGGTCGGACCTCGGGCTTAATGTTTTGAATTGTACAGTGAAAGAAAAAAAAAATATTATTCATCGCTGCTGTTCACTATAAAGAAAGTCTGGCTGCTGCGTGCAACGTGCATCGCGACGCGAGGGCAGACCTGACGCCGCTGCGTGCACGCCTTTAGCCCGGAGAAGAAGATGGAGTTGGTGAAAAGTAAACTTGCTGCAGGTGAAATCACCGTTGCTCAGGGGCGGCGCGACACGTTGTGTGATTATCTCGGCAGTTTAGGACATCGCACAAGATTTGCGTCAATACAGAAAACATTTAATCACTGGATAGTTTTTTTCGTTTATTGAAATGTGGTTTATGTCAGCTGGATGGGCGGAATGTGTGAGACGTGAGAGTGCGCGCGCGCGCGGCCGGGGCTCTCTCTCTCTCTCTCTCTCTGCGTCAAGCGCAGCAGTCATAGAATACATTCTATTCTACATACATCACTCACCGATCAAAAGGGTGGCGTCGGGCCGCGGGTCGGGTTCGGGCAGATAATTCATGTTGATGTGTCGGGTTACATCGGGTCCGGGCTTTAAAAGCCACGGGCCGGGTCGGGTCGGGTTGTAATTTTCAGGCCTGTTGAGAACTCTACAAGGCGTCATACAGGTGACGCTCGTCTAAATCCAACACATAGCATCCTTTAGCATCAATATGAGACGCAGATCCCAAGGCGTCATAACCGTAACCCGACCCCAGACCTAAACCTACCCATAACAGTGCGTGTTATATTGACGCTAAAGGATGCCATGTGCGTAAGATTTCGACGAAATGTCATATGGCGTCACCTATATGACGCCAAAGGATGAGAATGTGTTGCTCATTTATATGACACTTTATTCAACAGGAAGAACAGCTCGTTCCGTGCGTCATAGGGCTATGTCTTTACGCCATTTCAACATCATTGCACATGCCATTGCCCAGTCCTTTCAGTTTTGGTTTTCAATCCGATCAAGTGTTTACATGTTCTCTCGATTGGATTAGAAAAGGAATAAACCACCCCATTCAATCCGATCGAAATTTTATTCGGATTGAGCTCAATCGGATCGATTAAGGTGTTTACACGAAGGCTTTTCAGTCCAATTGAGCCGTCAATCCGATTAGTAACGGATTATTTGGTTGCATGTAAACGTAGCCACTGTTTTCACAAAAATATTAAGCAGCATAACCATTTTCAACTGATAATAATAATAATAATAATAAATGTTTCTTGAGCACAGAATCAGAATATTAAAATTATTTCTGAAGGATCATGTGACAGAAAACTAGAGTAATGGCACACTATTACTGATTTTACTGTATATTTGATTAAATAAATGAAATGGAGCCTTGGTGAACATAAAAGACTTCTTTCAAAAACTTATATACACTTTTGAGCGGTAGTGTATTCACAATTTTGACATTATTTCTCATCATTTTGGCTTAAGATATCACTATGTGACTTTATATCTTGCAATTGCAACTTTATTTCTCAAAGTGTGAGTTTTAATTCTTATTTTAAACTATAACCCAATTACCCTTTTTTAAATCTGAATTAGAAACGGGCTTCCATGCATACTGTAGTCCTTACACATCCCAAATGGATTAATGTGAGTCTATAGAGTAAATCTGAAACCCTCAGACGTACGTCCTACAAATCTAATAGACTCTAATGAGTGTGGTTGAGGGTAAAAGATAAGGCTGTGCAAAAAAAGCCTCACAGCTCTGCACGTTTACAGAGAAGTACGCTAGGGAAATGGTTTATACATAACGTTTAACATCCCTGAAGCACGCCTGAAGCCACGGTAATACTCACATGTTGCAGGTCAGGGCTGCTGATGCAATTTAGAGCATTTAATTATCTTAAACTCAGGCCGAGAGAGGGACTAAGGAACGTCATCAAGGGTGAAAGGACTAACTACCGAGAAATAAACTCTGAGAACAGTAAACTGTCAGTGTGTCTGCGGGAACAAATATGAGAATCAGTGAGCTTCAGCCACTCGTAGAGAAATATAGACACACACACACGCACACAGCCACACACACAATTTCTTTAATGCTAAATTCAACTTGTTCATGGATCTGTCAACCATGTACGGGCTCTTGGCAAACATTCAAATGCCACCACCTTCTCAATTTTACCTTCTATCAGTCTTTATGTCATTCTTTCTCGTAGTCCTCATCTTTCTTCTCTTTGTCACTTGTCATTACTGTCTGTAAATGCCAGCTGATAGAGCAGCCATAAATCCACTCCTTCCCTGCGCACATGTCAAATTCATCTTCTTTGTTCTTAAACACAAAGAAAAGAGAACATCTTGAGCATTACATAAAGAAGGTCTTTTGAAAGAATTATTTTAAATATAGATTCAAATATGAGGGTACCAACTAACATGCCTGCTTTAATTAGTCAAGCGCTACTTACAGTAATTAGTGCAGTGAGCATATGGTATGTTAGTCTGACGTTACAACAAGGGAATCCTCCAGTCTTAATGCATTCCTTAAAAGGACAGTTCACCCCAAAATGTAAATTCTGTGATTATTTACTCACCCTTATGTCATTCCAAACCTGTATGATTGTGTTTCTTTTGTGAATCACAAAAGATATTTTAAAAAAAAATGTCTTGTGAAAGTCAATATTGTTGTGGACCCCACTGACTTTTATTGGATGGAACAAAAAAAGTTAGTTGCAGCAAATTCCTTTAAAATATACAGGTTTGAAACGACACGAGGGTGAGTAAATGATTCAGCATTTTAATTTTTTTTGGGGTGAACTATCCCTTTAATACGGAGCCCCCCTAGTCCCACTTTGTCAAAAAAAATTATTATAACTATCTCGTGGCCTCAAGATAAGTAACTCGTGGCCTCAAGATAGTATCTCGTGGCCTCAAGATACTATCTTGATAGTATACTATCAAGATAGTATCTTGATAGTATACTAGTATACTATTACTAGTATACTAGTATAATACTTGATAGTATAATAGTATCTTGATAGTATACTAGATAGAGATACTATCTTGAGGCCACAAGATACTATCTTGAGGCCACGAGTTACTTATCTTGAGGCCACGATATAGTTATAATAAATTTTTTTGACAAAGTGAGACTAGGGGGGCTCCGTACTTTAATCCTTTAAATAACTGCATGTCTGAGTACTCCCATAATCCCAAGTGTTTAAGCAAGATTTCAATCATGTCTGTCTAGAGAGCTCTGAGTGTAAAGTCACATTTTCTTATCATATTTTCTTATCTTCTTGTACTGTGGTTCTGTGTTGCTGTGGTGCAGAATTTATGTGCGGTAAATATGCCAACATTAAATATAAACCAAGCATATGCTCACCAGGCAGGTTTTCATGTTTATATTGATCACTTCCATTATAAAAGACTGAAGACTAAAAGTGCAAAAACTATCACAGGTATGCTTCTTTGCATAATCAATTAACCAGTCTGTCATATTCTCCATTTCTCTTGTGGGTTTATACAATGTGCTGCCTCTCTGATGAAGTTAACAGACTAATTAAGACTAAGGAAAACTTGTTTCCCAAGGGCAGCCTCTCCAATCCGCTGCTAATTAAATCTATGGAGTGTGAGTGATACACAGCCAGATCGGATGTGATGGCACATTCTTGGATGAGGCTGAGACAGTCTAAGACATGAAAAGAAAGGGAGAGGGGCTTGATACTCATCATTGTGTAATGGATAAGTCATTGCAGAACTCTTACTCATGTAGAAATAATCTTGGAAAAAGAAAGAGAAACAGAGCATTGCTCTGACAAAAAAAAAAAGAAAAAAAAAAAGGTTTTCCTGTCATTTATGATTGCTTGTCAGAGTGCATAATAATGACCCAGCTGGGATAAAAAGCAAGACTGTGTGATACAGTATCAACGGTCTTTTATGTCAGGCTGTAAAATGTCATGACTTTGGTCATGATTGACAGCGTTGCCTTGGCATTTTAAATCATAAGTCATGTCATTGTTTAACATCCTCATTGAAATGTGATTGAACAAAATGTAATGTTCAACTATCAGTTATGTGATTATACTATCAATACACTACCGTTCAAAAGTTTGGGGTCGGTATGAATTTTTTAATGCCCTATATCACTCAGGTTGCATTTCTTTGATCAAAAATACAGTAAAAAAACTGTATACTGAAATATTACAAATTTGAATTTTCTGCAGCCATTACACCATTGTTCAGTGTCATGATCCTTCATAAACATTCTAATATGCTGATTTGCTGCTCAAGAAACATTTTTTTTTTAATTAATATCAATATTGAACAGTTAAATGCTGCTTGATATTTGTGGAAACTGATCTTTTTTAGGATTCAAAACAAGAGCATTTAATACAATTAAAATATTTTTTTACATTTACCACCAATTTACTGTCACTTTTGATCAGTTTTATGCATTCTTGCTGAAAAAAAGTATTAATTTCTTTCAAAAGAAAAATTTCCCATGGTTCTCAGAAGCTTTATGTTGGGTAAACTTCAATAGTGGTTAACTGTAGATGTCAGCAAATATAATTTTTGCATTCCCATTCACTCCAATAGCAAAAAAAAAAAAAAAAAAAATCATGTTAGCATTTCCATGACTTTCCAAAAGAGGAAAAAAAAATATACAGAGATTGATTACATTGGTCAGAAGAAAGAGACTCCCTCAGCCATTGTATTAGAAACACCCTTGCAGCAGTGTTAATTCATTTTTTGTCATTTACAGCCAAGGTAATATAACACAAAGTGCTGCGTTATAAATAGCCTATGTATGGAATTTAAAAAAGGAGAACATGAAAAACTTTACTAGTGTCACCAATGGTTGCAGGAAACACGATGAATATGAAGATCAGGTATAACGTCTTTAATAATCCACTCAGAAGGTAGGACAGGACAGGACGGGACGGGACAGGAACCCCCATGCGTAAACGTGACCTGACAAATGAATACTGAAAAGACTGCAATTTAAATACAAAGCAAGGGAAATAATGACAAACATCTGTGATGATTAATGAATCTCCGTAGTAACTAATAAGTGGTGGGAAACTAAACAAAGGAAAACATGTGACTGAGAAAGCAAACTAAAAGTCCATGAAAATGAAACTAAGATCAAAATAACTGAATGTTTGTGACTACTAGATTTGCAATAACTGAGATAATAACTAGAGTTGATAACTGAGGAAACACATCATCACAGTCTGTAAAAAGGGTCCATTGTTGTCTTCATCAGTCGCTCTCCAATTTCTATTGTGACACAGACAACCATGTTCATTTTTCAGTGGAGAGAAATTTCACAAATCCCTTTTTTTCCCCCAGAAAATTGCAATAGTTGGCCAACCAGGAAAGCTACTTTAGCAATTAATTCCCTCTTAAATATTTTAAATTTTAGAATAGCAGTTTTCTGCGTAAAAAAAAAAAAGGCTAGAGTTAACATTAGCCTACTTGAAGCCACTTTTCTGAAAATTACACCTCAATCATACCTCAAGAGTGAAATTTATGTTATTTTTTACATTTATTTCTTCATTACTTGAATAGGCCTACTACTGCCCACGTCTGTGTGCTTGGCAAATGATATGTAGTTAATTGGACAACCACTCTGGGCCGTGTGTACTTTATGTTCTAGAACAAAACATAAAAGTCTCTTCAAGAAATGTTAACCACAGACTTTAATTTAGTCACTAATTGAAAACTGCAATTATAAAAGAAAAGCACAGCAAACTCCAGAGAGAACCCATGTATACAAAATGCTAATTGTTGTGCTTGGCTTTAGGATTATAGACTGAACAGATCTATTGTAGACCGGCAAATTAACATCATGTCATGTGCACAGTCTGCACACACGTCCTTGGGTACAACTATTTTGCTATGTGTGCACATACACTACAACGATTAGATGGTTTTAACAGTGTATAGTGGTGTCTTAGATGACATTTAAGTGTGTGCTGAGAGAATGTTTAATCTCCTGAGATGTCACTGCAAGACTATTGTAATTCTATATGCTCCACTTTTTTCCACTCGCCCTTCATTATATTATATTGCATAAGTCCATAAAAGATAAATCCTAGAGCATTTACATGGATAGAATGCATAGAAGACAAAAAGGAAGTTATTACCGACTAGAAGAACGCCCAAGATGTCACGCTTGTTTTAGGCAACCACATATACACACCAGTGCCCAAACCAGGAATAGTAAAGTCCACCTGGGAAAACCAAAGAAGAAATTGATGAGAAAATATGTAGGTGTGAACCTAAGTAGAAATTGTGATGACAAATGAAGGTGAAACAGAAAAAAATAATGAGCTGATGAAAGCAGAACATATACTATGGACATGAATAGATTTGCATCTATTTCAAGTAAAGTATCCTTCCATAACCCACTTGAGCGTCAATTTAAATATAGTAGCTGAACAAGTTCTACCTGTCAGTGGTGTAACATCCACTGGCTCGTACTACTCCATGACACAAATTACTGAAGTCTAAACCAATGTACTTCTGATCAGCAATGTAAACCTGAAAATGAGACTAATGTGTTTTTCATTGTCTGAGACCAAAGGTATAATGTATCTCAAAATATACTGACATGGAATCCAAATTATGTCCATGCCCATCTGAATCATTGTCTGTTCTCATGTTAATCAATGTCAAACAATCCAACTGGTCTGGACAGGAGTCTTATCTTTGACCTTTTCATACCTGTAGACCACTCATCTAATAGTTGGCACTTGTTGATCAAACTTGAAAGTTAGCTGGAAACTCCTGGTATAATCCTCTAGCCGTTTAATTCCAGCTGAAAGAATTCATGTACGCACAACCATTGCAATTCAGTGCGGTACACCTGCTCAGGTATGAAAAATATATTTTTGGTGAAAAAACGATTAATTCACTTGACAGGAAAGGCCTATTTTTAGCTAGAACCCCTTCAGTGAAGCAGCATTATAGACCTCCATTTAGTCAGAATACCAGACGGTCAAGATAGAGTCATGTTAGCTAAATAGCACCACAAGTAGGACAGGTATCACGCACTGTGCTGTCAATGTCACAGCATGACACTTAAACCGGGGTTCAGTAGGGTTGTTCCAGTAACAGTTATACAAGTTGCATTGGAAACAAACATCTGTTTAGTAACTATTGCTCTCAGTCAATTTCTACATAAGCAGATCCTTCATGATAACAGATTAGAGTCACTGACTGAACAAACATATACATCTCTGGCTGCACTAAAAATCCAATATGAGTGTTCAAAATATCCACTTTATCAAAGGTTCTTCATGCACCTTGATTTATCAGCCCTGCTATCAGTGACGTTTACTTTACATAAAACATTCCATTCTGAATGAACAAAGGAGATAAATTCACATGGGAGGTTGCATTTTAAAATATTGGCAATCTGTAAGGCTATACTTTTTTGCTGACATTTCCTCATACCTGAGTCTGTGTTAATCTGTAACAGATTAACACAGACCCAGGTATGAGGAAATGTCAGCAAAAAAGTTACAACTGAAGCCATAGATTTAAGTACAGAGAAATGCAGATTCAGATTTGCACTTGATTCCTGAGAAGAGTCCAATTTAATTGCAAACAAAATATAATAAATCAATTTCATACCCACACTTTTCCTTTTAGGGCTGCCCCCGACTAAAGATTTTCTTGGTCGACTGTTAGACGTTCATTTAAGGGCAAGCTCACACTACAGGACTGTAAGACTAGCTGAATTGCTGTGGTGCTCACACTACACAACACGGTTTCATGTCATCGACTTTTCATAGCAGCGCGAATACTACATATCACAATGCTAACAAGGTGCACAAACTACAACACATTTTGTCAAGAGACAACAGCAAAAAAAAAAAAAAAAAAAAAACAGCAAAAAAAAAACACACAAAAAACTTTCTCACATAAATTAATGCAAAAAATTCATGGAAGTGTTTACGAGATTTTTCCATTTATACCATCTGCACTGTGATTGGCTGGATTAGTTCCACCTTGTTACTAAAAGATCATGAGGCGATAATATCAAATAGGTTCGGAAAATATCACAGCGTTTGTGACTGTTCGAGGCTCAGATCATGTCGCTGACCTGCTCATACTTAATGAGCATCAATTTGGGCGTGATCCGAGGGTTTTGTCAAAGATGTTGGAAACCTGGCTGCGACAAAAAAATCCAGCCAAAAGTCGAGAAGTGTGAGCTTGCCTTTAGCGCACATTTATGTCAGTGGTTCCCAAACTTTTTAGTGTGGTGTACCAACTGGGGCATTTAACATCCTTCTGCGTACCCCCTCACTTCCACTTAGACTGCAGTCCATTAAAGGGATAGTTCACCCAAAAATGAAAAAATGAAACGGATAATGATTCCGTTATCATTTACTCCCGCTAAAGTTGTTCCAAACCTGTAAGAATTTCTTTCTTCTTCTGAAAAGAAGACATTTTGAAGAATATGGGTAACCAAACTGTTGATGGAGAAAAAACAATACTATGGAAGTTGGTAGGTTGCCAGGTCTTTCCCCAACCTCCCCACTACATGGCTTGGGACTCACATACACACACTCATTCACACCTATGGCCAATTTGGCATGTCAAATCCACCTAATGCCGAGTTCAGACTGCACTATTTTCAAAATAAACGGGTCACTGTTGTTTTCACACTGCATGACTATCTGGGGTAACATTCAGTTGCTGCTGTGTTCACACTGCACGATGGATCGGCGACAGGAGGTTTCACACTGCATGACTTTACAAAAGAAAGAATCGCCGACAACTTCTGCCTGGTCCGCAAACTACGTTTCACAACCAAACAAACGCGAGAAGTGATAGGAAATAACGGAAGATCACGCGTGCGTGAGACCGGAGTTCTCGCGCGACACTGAATTTGTTATTAAAAATGATAGCCTACAAATTGTCTGTGCACTGATTTGTAGCGAAAATGAAAAAATAAATAAACAGTTTATGCAGGAAATGGTTGGGAAGACGAGGGGAGCAAGGACTGTGTTTTGCAAAGAGAGTTGGGGGTAAATAAATAATTTTGCAAATGTCCTGCTGTTGCTGCTGGTCATGAAAATGTTTGTGCTTTGTTTCTGTTTGATATAATTGTAAATATAGGCCTATCTATTAAAATGCTGATATTCTGGTCTATAACTCCTCCTCCTCCTCCTCCTCCTCCTCCTCCCTGTATCTTGCTCTCTCATTGGCTTTCGGTCATCGCCGATGTAGTTTTCAGTCAGAACACATTCACACAGCAGGATTGTGAATCGCCGACAGGTCCAGATATTTAGCATGCCAAATATCTCACGGGCGTCGGCGACTCGTCGGTGATTCTCTCAGATCGCGTCTTTGCTCATTCACACTGCGTGATTGTCACTCGCGTGAACGAGCACCGATTTGCCTGTGATTTCGGGCATTTGTCGGCGATTTCTCAAAACCTGTCGGCGAGCCAAAATCAGGGCTAAAATCGTGCAGTCTGAACTCGGCATAACCTGCATGTGTTTGGACTGTGTTGGGGAAAAGGGAGCACCTGGAGGAAACCCACGCTGACAACATGCAAACTCTGCATGGAAAGGACTTCTGGCTCAGCCGGGGCTTGAACCTTCTTGCTCAGCCGGGGCTTGAACCTTCTTGCTGTGGAGGTGACAGTCCTACCCACTGAGCTACTTTGAGTTATTTTGAGGTGGGGTAAAATTAAATGAACGGAAAAACTCAGCATTTTGTTTGCGTGTCACCTCACGTACCACAGTTTGGGTACCACTGATAGGTTAACGTTACATGGCCGAGCGAGCGGACATGTAAAGTGGCTAACATTAGGCTACTATTTACATGTTTTAAAAGTTTAGTCATTGCACATCACATTTTTTGTGGTCATTCTTTACCCTCTCGAAATGTTCCCACAGTATTGTGGATTTTTTGCTCGACATATTACTGCATGGACCAGCCGTGTTAACGATCTGTGACTGCGTGACTTCGCCAATTTCTGTGCATTTTTTTTTTTGCAACTAACCGATTAGTTAAAATTTAGTCGGCCAAGACTCTTCCAATCGACTAATGTTTTGTCGAATATTAGGGGCCAGTCCTATTTCCTTTATCTCTGATGCGATTTCACAGACTTGTTATTTCTACAAATTCTTTAGATGGTGAATAAGTAAAGTCCCTTATTTTGCAAAAACACAGTCTGTGTGAACGGCTCCTTAAAGGAGAACTCCGGCGCAAAATGAACCTTTGGTCTAATTACACATTGTTACCTAGTCAACCGTTATCTGAGATTACCTTCAAACCGAAGCATTGAGAACTTTGTAAGTGTACAGACAGTTTAATAAGAAGATATTTTAAACATACAGTCAACTTCGCGTATACAGGCAGGAGCCATCTTTGAAACACAGCCTTTACCAGTCGATCTACGAACGCCGATCCAAGTGCGCTGGTGAGAATGATAAGGTGAGCGCGAACAGCAGGCTTGGATCGGCGTTCGTAGATCGACTGGTAAAGGCTGTATTTCAAAGATGGCTTGTGCCTGTATACGCGAAGTTGACTGTATGTTTAAAATATCTTCTTATTAAACTGTCTGTACACTTACAAAGTTCTCAATGCTTCGGTTTGAAGGTAGGGACCCTCATTATGCTACCGTGTTAGTGTGGGTCTATTTTCAGCCTTGTTAGTGGTATTAACAAGCGATTTTTATTTGTCATTACACTATGCCCAATATACTAGCGTTATACTAGCTTTATAGACTAAACTGTTTTTAGAGATAAAACTATTTACATTCGATAATCATGAAAACAAATCTCAGATAACGGTTGACTAGGTAACAATGTGTAATTAGACCAAAGGTTCATTTTGCGCCGGAGTTCTCCTTTAAGTCCGCTTCACACTGAGAGCTTAACTTGCATGGGGGCAGTCGTGGCCTAATGGTTAGAGAGTCAGATTGGCAATCTTCTGAAGGTTGTGGGGGTTTATTTCTCAATACCGGCAAACTGAGGTGCCCCTAGTGCTCACTGGGTGTCACACCAAAATGGCAGCGTATGTGTGTTCACTAACTCCTATTGTGTGTGCGTTAACTTGGATGGGTAAATGGTAGGGGTGTAACGATACCCTCATGTCACGATTCGATACATATCATGATACGATATTATTGCGATAAGACATATGATAAAAGGTTAACAAACCTGGTAACCCAATGCACAGGACAATGGTGATACCAGAATAAACATATTCATGATTTTGAAGCTGATAATACAGAATTATTTTAGACGAATATGCTTGCACTCTGTCACTGACTAAATATATTTAACCCTCTGGGGTTGTTCGTTTAACAGTCACACTTGGGGTGTTCGGGTCCAAATGGACCCAAAGGGCAGGATTCATATTTTAAAAAAGAAAATCATAATTTTTTTTTTAACTTGTTTTCTATAATTTTATGCAATAATTATGACCCATTTTTTCCCATTGAACATAATAGAATTTTTTTTTTTATTATTTAAAAATTTTTTTTTTATCAAAGCTGTATTACATTTTAGAGTGAAGCCTAGGCCTCATGAAAGCAATTTAAAAAAAAATATATAGATGCCAACTGGTGGACACACTGAGCATTTTTATCACGCAATAGCACATTTTTACCACTAGTGGATTTGCAGCTCTCTGTAGAAAGGCTTGGGGATTCTAGTGATTTTTGCAAATATATCCAAATTTTTTTTCAGGTTGTTGATTTTTAAAATATAATAACAGATTCTCAAAGACTATTTTTGTCTTGTTTTTTGTTTGTTTGTTTGGTTTAAATGGTTATTTGAAGTGCCAGTTTTACTTTATAATACAGATTATTATAAATATATAATACAGTGTGTGTGTGTGTGTGTGTGTGTGTGTGTGTGTGTGTGTGTGTGTGTGTGTGTGTGTGTGTGTCTGTTTTGCACTCTTGATGTTTTAGAGATTCTGCCCTTCACCGTTGAGTCATTTTTTCTGCATTCTGGCTGATTTGTATATTGTATGCACAAAAAACCAGTTTTCATATTTTTGACAATTTCCCATTCATTTCCAATGGGGGTCATTTGGACCCGAAGGTCCTAAGTGTGAGTATTTTTTTTTTTTTTTTTTTACAACCACTTAGACTATTCAAATAGACTATTCTATTTGAATAGTCTGTGTTTTCATATTGAATAGTCTGTGTTTTCATATTGAATAATCTGTGTTTTCATATTTTTGACAATTTCACATTCATTTCCTATGGGGGTCCATTTGAACCCGAAGGTCCTGAGTTTGACTATTTTTTTTTACAACCACTTAGACTATTCAGATCCTGTCCCCATTTGTTTTGTGTGTTCACATACAGTACCTTATACCATAAAAGTCACCTAGTTTCGTAACATTCCGATTAAGCTGTGATTTTTAAAAATTCAAAACAGATTTATGTACAGTAATCTGAATTTATGAGTGTGTATGTGTATAAAAGTGTGTGTGTGTTTGTGTGTGTGTGTGTGTGGATGTGTCTGTTTTGCACTCTTGATGTTTTATAGATTCTCCCCTTCACTGTTGTGTGCTTTTTTTATGGATTGTGGCTGATTTGTAGATTGTACGCCCCAAAAAACTCTGTTTTTTCACATTTTTGCCAATTTCCCATTCATTTCCTATGGGGGTCCATTTGGACCCGAAGGTCCTGAGTGTGACTATTTTTTTTACAACCACTTAGACTGTTCACATCCTGTCCCCAATTTTTTTGGGTGTTCACATACCAAATACCAACAAAGTCACCAAATTTCGGACCATTTCGAAGAAGCTGTGATTTTTAAAAAAATTTTATTTGAATGATTCGGGTCCATTTGGGCCGAACAACCCCAGAGGGTTAAAATAATGTAGGCCACTTTTTACTGGTAACATAAGGCATATAATGGCATTATCGGGACCCACAAATATTCCCCCATTGTATTATTATACATTATATCCAACATTATATATAGAAGTTTAATGTAGTACTGACACTAAAACTTTATAAACTTTTTTAGTTTTTTTTTTTTAAATCATTTTGGGTGAACTACACAATATTGTCACTATCCACGATACATATTGTTGCATTTTTGTATTGCGTTATATTGTGACACAATATATTGTCACACCCCTAGTAAATGGGTTAAATGCAGAGGACAAATTCCGAGTTTGGGTTACCATACTTCGCATGATACTTGCAATTTCCAACCTACTTGAGTTTATTTCCAACCTGCTTCAGCACACCTGCCTGTGTGTTTTCAAGTGATCCTGAATAGCTTGGTTAGGTGCTTCAGGTGTGTTTGCTTAGGGTTGGAACTAAATTCTGCAGTACAGGAGGTCCACAGGAGCAGGGTTGAATATCTCTAATATTGTCGACAACATAAATATGCACTATTTTCAGATTTTGCATGCCATCTGAAACACGTCATAGATTTGTTCTAAAGGTCAAGATTGTATGCATAGCTCAAAATTTAAGTCTAGGTCTATAGTATATATAGTATATAACTGCGCTGTTGTGTTGGAAGCTGTCTGATCATGCCATCCTTGTTAATGGTTGTTTGTTGCTTATTTGTGTGAATCGAATAATTACTTCAAGAAAAGCAAGCCCTGGGGTTTAGAGGGTGGCCAAACTTTTTTTTTTCACATCCATTTTCTGTCTTCAAATGGGGACGTTTTTATTAAGCACTGCAAATTGACATGGTAATTCAGTGGTGGCTCAAGAGCAACATAGAGGAATAGCAATGAGAAATAGACAGAGAACAAGTCTTTAAGAGTGAATGTGTCTGTGGTATGTGGGTGTGTATGAGCAAAGGGAGTGAGAGACGTGTTAGATTAATGCCTATGAATACCAAATGGTCAAGTTAGCCGTTGACGGAGCTGACAAGAAGGTGTTTGTTTAAGCCTATGGATGGCATGAATGTCTTACTCTCTCTTTCTGTTATGCACCTGCTCACAATAAAACCGCCCAAATAAAATCAGTATCTCAGAATATCATGCATTTTAGCTGCTTCTGCTTGTAACCAAACAGAAATCTCTAAAAACAGGATCAACACACATGAAATGGCAGGCATGATATAAAAGAGATGCTTACTTATAATGATAAGAGACTTGCATATGTGTGTTCGGGAGAGAGAGAGAGAGAGAGAGAGAGAGAGAGAGAGAGAGAGAGAGAGAGAGAGAGAGAGAGAGAGAGACACTGTCCAGTCAGCGCTCTCATATTACACAGACTCTTTGGCATACTCATATATGTTTTAAGAGATCTCATTTAACTCCCTTTAGTGATACCCTTTTTGCTCTTAGACTCTATTACCTCTCCTCTCCATGGAACACTATAGAACTCCATTCTGCACTAAAGGGACAAGAGCTGGCCCGGACCCAAAACATCTACTCAGCAAAGCTGCTCCAAATCCGAGTAAGATATATGAGCGATGTTCCCCCGAAATGATTAAAAATAGCTAGTCAATTTTCATCACATCGCACAAACTACAACAGACACTTCTGTTGTTTCGGAAAACCTCCTAAAATACCCAATATATTGACACACTTTGTCTCTCAGGCAGACAGAGAACTTAAAAGTTCAGTGTTACTTTAGTGCAAATACAACAAGGTTTAAGAGGCAAAGTTGCAGTGTAACCTTCAAGTATCAAGAACACAGATAACAAGGCAATAAGTAAACAAGCTACTGTAAATAGAAAACTAAAAATGAAAACCTATTGAACATTACATGAAAATTTTAATACAATACTGTCCAGTAATTAAAAAGAATAAATACAAAAACACACTTGTTCTCCAATGTTTCCGTGTGTGCAGGAGGGACAGAACCATGACTCACTTTCTGAGGTGCCTGACTGAGTCCCACACAGCTGAGGTGAAACCACTGGACTGCACAGTTTTCGTTGTCACAAGCCCCCATGCCATCCTGGTCTTCAGGCCCTCTGCAAATGCACCAGTCTTTTTATGTTTTCATTTGCCTGTGTTCTTGCCCTTTTTGTGTGAGATGGCTGTAACTCTGTTGAAACAGGTGTCTTTGTGAAGGCTGGTCGAGTATAGTAACAAGCAGGGGCGGACTTAACCATTAGGCAAAGGTCGGCAATTGCCTTGGGCCCCGAGCTACCTAGGGGCCCCCAAAATGCCCCATTAAATTATGCTTAAAGTCCCACTCCGATCATATTTTGAGCTATTTTTAAACATTCCCAGTGGTCTTTAAATTATGATTATGCCATTTTTAGCCAAAATCACAAAACCTGTGCCATTTTCTGGGACTTCGCTTCAGCAGAGCGGCAGTAGCTCATTAGCAATTCGCCTCTGCGTTGTGGGCGGAGCCGTTGGCACGGAGACGACCCTCCCCCTGCCCGTTGCTGAGAGCTCTGTCTCTCCCGCTAGCTTACACCCCCAATACCGGTGGGGCAACAGTATTATATACACATTAATTATTATTATCCGAAGTTAATCAAAGTTATCACCGATCATCGATCCTTATTTCACTCCAAGACTTCGCGTGTGGAGACGCCCAGTGGAGTTACTATGTCACAACTCGTCTATTTTAGCCGGCATTTTAGTGTCTGCTACTGATTCCCAGCCATTTGAATGTAGAAATACTCAGAAATACAACTTTGAGCTTATTTTTCTCAAGATATGTCCTCTAACATCAGAAAAATGCCACAAGAACATGTTAACACCTAGAAAAACATTATTTTCATCGGAGTGGGTCTTTAAGTTGTTTTTCTTTTTTTTTCTTTTCGCAAATTATATATTTCTAAAAAACATTTGCGAAAAAAGGCATCAAATCATTAGTGTCAGAAGGCCAATCAAATTTTACTTAAAGGTGCAATGTGTAAAAATTTTGAGTATCTATTAACAGAAATGCAATATGACATCCATAACGAATCGGTTACCTAACGTAACCTCGGTTCTCTCTAGATGAGGGAACGAGTATTGCATAAGTTAGCTTACGCTACGGGAAAGATTAATCTTTTCTGAGATATTGAAGCCAAAAAATTATCCTTAATTTTGTATCCATTGTCAACACAGTGCAGCAGCTGCAGACCTTGAGCGGGCTAGCTAGCGAGCTCATTGGTTGCTCTGCGGCAACTGCTGCAGCCTATAGACGAACTTGAGTGAACTCGCGTCCAATGAGAGGCGCTCGCGCCTTCATCGCATGACTAGAGTGGCTAGAGTGTATATAAGCGAGTTTCATAGGCTGCATCCCTGGTTTTCATTGAATGAAGCGAAAGACGCTCATGGCGCGAGCACGGCCGGCTACGCAATACTCGTTCCCTCATCTAGAGAGAACCGAGGTTACGTTAGGTAACCGATTCGTTCTCTTACGAGAGGTTCTCTCGTTCCAATTGTGGAACCCATTGTCAACGCCGTGCGCGCCAAGCATCCACTGCATGAGCCCCGGGGGGACCTTAAAAGTGGGGGAATAATATTTGGCCAGCAAGAGTGCGGGCCAGTGTGTATGTAATACATAAGCACATAGTGGGAAGGGAAGACAGAGCGGCGGTGCCGGTCTGTGTGGAATGTGTCCCATCAGTGCAGCTCAACAGGAGAGCTGTAGCGTATTAAACCGCTAGTACTTTTGCCTGCAGGGAGGGCACTTCCAGATTGTAAAATCTGACAAAGGTGGAGGGGGAAGCCCAGCCCGCTGCCACACATATGTCGTGAATGGAAATCCCGCTGGACCATGCCCACGAGGAGGCCATGCCTCTAGTGGAGTGAGCCCTAATGCCTAACGGGCATGGCAGGCCTCTGACTGTTTTGAGGCGGCGATACCCTTAGTGCGCCCTCCGAACGAAACGAAAAGCTGCTCAGAGCGTCTGAAAGAGGCAGAGCGCGCAGTATACTGCGCAGTATACTACGCAGTATATATTTTTTGGAGGAGCTTGATGTGCTACTCTCATCCTTCCCAGAAGATGGTACTCCTCTTGTAATTCTTGGAGACTTCAACATCCACCTAGAAAAACCTCAGGCTGCTGATTTCCACACCCTGCTTGCATCATTCGACCTCAAACGAGTATCTACTGTGGCTACTCACAAATCAGGTAACCAATTGGACCTCATCTACACGCGCTACTGCTCTACGGACAATACACTGGTCACTCCACTGCACACCTCAGATCACTTCCTCCTCACTCTCAACCTCAACCTGCCTCAGAACACAACACACACTCCTCCACAGGTCACCTTTCGACGAAACCTACGCTCACTTTCACCCTCTCACCTATCCTCTTTGGTCTCATCCACACTTCCTCCACCTGATCAGCTCTCAACACTTGATACTAACTGTGCAACTGATACTCTTTTCTCCACTTTAACATCCTGCTTGGACAACTTCTGTCCCCTTTCCTCCAGGCCAGCCCGCGCCACACCCTCTGCCCCCTGGTTAACTGATATTCTTCGCGAACATCGTACTAAACTCAGGGGTGCAGAGAGGAAGTGGCGCAAATCGAAAGATTCGACAGACCTGGGTCTTTATCAATCCCTTCTCTCTTCCTTCTCTGCTAATATCTCTACTGCTAAAATGGCTTACTATCACAACAAAATTTTCAATTCTTCTGACTCTCGCATGCTTTTCAAAACCTTCTCCTCTCTTCTTAACCCTTCTCCTCCTCCTCCTTCATCAACCCTAACAGCTGACGATTTTGCCACATTCTTCATAGAAAAAACAACCACCATCAGCGGCCAATTTACCAATCCACAAACTGACACACACATTTTACCAACAAACGCACACATTCTACCCTCCTTCTCTCTACTTTCAGAGGCGGAAGTCTCTAAACTCCTCCTTTCCAATCGCCCTACTACCTGTCCGCTTGATCCTATCCCCACTAATCTACTTCAAGACATTTCTTCCTCAGTTGTACCCACACTCACGCACATCATAAACACCTCTCTTCACACTGGTACCTTTCCCACAGCTTTTAAGCAGGCTCGAGTAACCCCACTGCTTAAGAAACCCAATCTAAATCCAGCACATCTAACAAGTTACAGACCGGTATCTCTTCTTCCATTTGTCGCGAAAACACTCGAACGAGTTGTTTTCAACCAGATCTCCTCCTTTCTTACACAGAACAACCTCTTGGACGACAATCAGTCTGGTTTCAAAAGCGGACACTCAACTGAGACTGCCCTGCTCTCAGTAATTGAAGCTCTGAGACTGGCAAGAGCAGCTTCCAAATCATCAGTCCTCATCCTGCTGGATCTGTCTGCTGCTTTTGACACAGTTAACCACCAGATCCTCCTGTCAATCCTAAAGATGAAGGGCATCTCGGGAACTGCACTCCAATGGTTCGAGTCTTACCTCTCAGGTAGGTCCTTTAGGGTGTCGTGGAGAGGTGTGGCGTCTAAGACCCAACATCTAGCTACTGGGGTGCCTCAGGGCTCAGTGCTTGGACCACTCCTCTTCTCCATCTACATGACATCACTAGGATCTGTGATTCAGAAACATGGCTTTTCCTATCATTGCTACGCTGATGACACGCAACTCTACCTCTCATTCCAGCCTGACGATCCGACGGTAGCTGCTCGTATCTCAGCCTGCCTGACAGACATCTCTGGCTGGATGAAGGACCACCACCTTCAACTAAACCTTGCGAAGACAGAGCTACTTGTGGTCCTGGCCAACCCAACACTTCATCACAACTTCTCCATTCAGCTAGGCTCGTCATCCATAACTCCATCAAGGTCAGCTAAGAACCTTGGGGTTGTAATTGATGATCAGTTGAAATTCACAGACCACATTGCTAGAACTGCCCGGTCCTGCAGATTTGCCTTGCAGAACATTAGGAGGATCAGGCCCTTCCTTACAGAGCATGCCACACAACTCCTTGTCCAAGCACTTGTTTTATCCAGACTGGACTATTGTAATGCTCTCCTGGCTGGTCTTCCAGCTTGCTCTGTCAAACCTCTACAATTGATCCAGAATGCTGCAGCCAGAGTAGTCTTCAATGAGCCGAAGAGAGCACACGTCACTCCTCTCCTCACACAATTGCACTGGTTGCCAGTTGCCGCTCGCATTAAATTCAAGGCACTGACGTTTGCCTACAGAACAACCACTGGCACTGCTCCCTCTTACCTAAACTCATTACTTCAGACTTATGTGCCATCCAGAAACCTGCGCTCTGCTAGCGAATGTCGTCTTGTGGTACCATCTCAAAGAGGCACAAAATCTCTTTCTCGGACCTTTACCATGGCTGTTCCCTGTTGGTGGAATGATCTGCCTAACTCAACCAGAGCTTCTGAGTTAGTAGCCACTTTCAAGAAACTGCTGAAGACATATCTTTTTCGGCAGCACTTGATTCAGTAGAATTAACACTTTCTCTTCTCTTCTATTCTATAAAAAAAAAAAAAAAAAAAAAAATATTGCACTAAAATTAAACTGAGAGAGGTTATAGCACTTACGTATTGTTGTCCTACTGTTAGTTTAACTGCTTCTATTGTTCTCATTTGTAAGTCGCTTTGGATAAAAGCGTCTGCTAAATGAATAAATGTAAAATGTAATGTATACAATCTCAGTGCTCTAACTGGGCAGAGGAGATTGGCGTCGCATTCGCTATCGGATGCTGGCAGAGCCGATAGGGAAATGATCTGTGCTCTGAAAAGAGTACCAATCACTTTGGGGACATAGCCGTGTATAGGCTTTAAAATGACCTTGGAGTCATTTGGTCCAAACTCAAGACACGCAGCGCTGACAGACAGCGCGTGAAGGTCTCCCACACGTTTAACTGATGACAGGGCAGTCAGAAAAACGGTTTTGAGTGAAAGGTATTTAAGGTCCACGGATTGAAGCGGTTCGAAAGGGGGGGGGGCTTTCATAGCTTCGAGAACTATAGAAAGATCCCAGATAGGAACCGATGGGGGGCGCGGGGGGTTCATCCTTCTAGCTCCCCTGAGGAAGCGGATGACCAGCTCGTTTTTTCCCCATGACTGGCTGTGCAGGGGTTCAGCGAACACCGCGACGGCCGCCACATATACTTTGAGCGTGGATGGGGACCTGCCCTTATCCAACAGCTCTTGTAAAAACACGAGCAGTGATGACACCCTATATGTCCGTGGGTCCAGATCTCTGTCGGTGCACCATTTAGAAAACACAGACCATTTGGACGCGTAGAGTCTTCTTGTGGAAGGGGCTCTAGCGTGTATGATAGTGTTCATTACTCCCTCTGGCAAAGCGACGGGTAGTCGTTGATCACCCAAGCGTGCAGAGCCCAGCGCTCTGGGTGGGGATGCCAGATCGTGCCGCGAGCTTGAGAGAGGAGATCTGCTCTCACTGGAATGGGCCACGGGGCTGTCAGTGACAGCTGCGTGAGCTCTGGGAACCATGTCTGATTCTCCCAGCGCTGGGCTATGAGGAGCACCGAGTGGCGCGTTTCCCTGATCCTCTGTATTACCTGTGGTAATAACGAGACGGGAGGGAAGGCTTAAAGCGGGCGGTTGGGCCAGTCCTGGGCCAGCGCGTCCTCACTTTTCGAGAAACATACTGAGCAGTGAGAGTTCTCCTCTGACGCAAAGAGGTCTATCTCTGCTTTGCTGAATATGCGCCATAACTTCTGGACTGTTTGAGCGTGCAGGGACCATTCCCCTGGGTGAATATTATCTCTGGAAAGTCTGTCTGGACCGTCGTTCAGGTGGCCTGGCACGTGCGTTGCCCTCAGCGAGCGGAGATGGCACTGGGACCAACTCAGTATGCGTTCTGTCAGATGGAAGAGTTTCCTGGATCTGACACCGCCCTGACGGTTTAGATAGGATACCACATATCTGTTGTCCGAGCGGACCAGGACGTGGTGACCCTGAATGATCGGGAGGAAGCGCACGAGCGCGTACTCGACCGCTATCATTTCCAGACAATTTATGTGAAGGAGCTTTTCCTGAACTGACCATAGGCCAAAAGCCGGCGAGCCCTCGCAGACCGTGCCCCAACCCGTGTTGGACGTGTCTGTTGAGATGACTTTTCGGCGAGATACAGCTCCCATCGTCACTCCCCGCTGATACCATCCGGCCACTGTCCAGGGCTGCAGAGCTGAGATACAGGTCTGAGTCACTCTGATCGGCTGGCGGCCTGTGGCCCCAAGCCCGGCGAGACGCACGGGTGTTTAGCCAATGTTGAAGCGGGCGCATGCGCAGTAAACCCAGCTGGAGTACTGCTGAGGCTGAGGCCATGTAACCTAGCATTCTCTGAAAATTTATCAGAGGCGTGAGGCTGTTCATCTGAAAAGATGCGGCTAGTCGCTGAACACGGTGCGCGCGCTGTGTTGATAAGCGAGCCGTCATAGCCACGGAGTCTAGTTCTATTCCAAGGAAGGAAATCGCCTGACTGGGCTGTAGTTAGCTCTTGGTCCAATGACTGTGAGACCCAAGCTGTTCAGATGACTGAGGAGAACTGTCCTGTGAGACAGAAGCTCCGTGTGTGATTGTGCCAAAATCAGCCAATCGTCCAAATAGTTCAAGATTCGCAAGCCCTGGCTCCGCAGGGGTGCGAGCGCCGCATCCATGCACTTCTTGAAAGTACAGGGTGCTAGGGACAGGCCGAACGGAAGGACGGTGTCTTGATAAACCTGGCCGTCGAAGGCGAAGAATGGCCTGTGACGGGGAAGTAGGCATCTTTCAGATCGAGAGAAATAAACCAGTCCCCCTGGCGCACGTGCGTGAGGAGTTTCCTGACTGTAAGCATTTTGAAACGGTCTTTTTGCAAGCACTTTGTTAAAAAAATCTGAGATCCAAAATTGGTCTGAGGCCGCCGTCTTTCTTGGGGACAAGAAAATAACGGCTGTAAAACCCCGACTCGCTCAGAGAAGGCGGCACTCTCTCTATGGCCCTTTTGCACATGAGGTTTGCTATTTCTGAACGGAGCATGCAGGCTGCTTCCGTGTTCACAGTAGTTTCGAGCCGCGCTCGGAAGCGGGGAGGGCGGCGATCAAACTGTAGCAAATAGCCCTGTTTTATCGTGCTTAACACCCATTTGGATATCCTTGGGATAGCTTCCCACGCTTTGAAGCGTAACGGTAGAGGGTGAATGCCCAAATCGCCCTGATTGCCGCACACAGGGAGCTGAACAGAATGTGTGAGCGCGCTTACTGTGCTTATGCATGATGGCTCGCAAAAAGCAGGGACAGGCTGTTCTGTGAGTGACTTCCCGATTGAAGTGAATGGGGAAAGAGTCACATCTGTTAAGTGATGCGCGAGCATAGTCACGGGCACGGGACTTACATACAGAGAGTTGATTGCAGGCCGTGTGACAGAGCGGGCAGAGAAGGGGCGCGCGCACGGGCTCGTGGGCGCGCTTATTGACTCTAACACTCGAGCGGGCTGTGCCCGCTTTATGGGAGTGGGCTCTGATAGAGACACGGGGAGTGTAATTGTCTATTAGTAAGCGTGAGCGCTTGTGTGCGGGCACGAGACTTACATATGAGTGTGACGCCCCGATCGCTTTGGATGGGGAGCGTTAAAAAAAATAATAATTTTATGATCGCCTTGAGACGCGAGCGCGGCGCTATGGGCAGAGTGATTATTAGTAAGCGTGAGTGCTTCTGAGCGGGCACAGGACTTACAGTTATAAGTGACGCCCCGATCGCTTGGGATGGGCGGCGTTTTATAGTCACTCTTAGATGCGCGGGCAGCGCTCGGGGAGAGGTATGTGTTAGTAAGCGTGAACGCTCGTGGGCGGGCACGTGACTTACATTCATAACCTGACTGATATGAGTCTTTAATGGCCGTGTGAGCGTTGCCAGTAAGCGTACGCGCTCGTGAGTGGACACGTGACTTACATTCACAGCCCGACCAGTTATGAGCACTTGAGTACGGTGGCTCGCTGACAGCGACAGCTGACTGTTTTACATGTGACGTCCCAGTTGCTTGAACGGGGAACGTTTTGTGAAAACATTGTAATGTGCGAGCAGCGCCGGAGGCGGTGTGTCTGCTAAGTAAGCGTGAGTGCTCGTGGGCGGGCACGTAACTTTCATTCATAGCCTGACCAATATGAGTACTCACATACGGCGGCTCGCTGACAGCGACAGCTGGCTGTTTTACATGCAACGTCCCGGCTGCTTTACATGCAACGTCCCGGCTGCTTTGAACGGGGAACGTTTATGAAAACTTGTAATGAGCGAGCAGCGCCGAAGGCGATGTGTCTGTTAGTAAGCGTGAGCGCTCGTGAGCGGGCACGTGACTTACATTCTTAACCTGACATGTATGAGGCTGTTCTGGCCGTGACAGAGCGGGCAGAAAATAGGCGTGAGCACAGAGTTGTGGGCACGTTTCCTACATCTAGCACTCGAGCGGCATTTGCCAGCTTTATGAGCGGGCTCTGCGAGAGACACAGGGGGTATCGTGCTTGTGTGTAGGGGTGAACCCCGAGATGTGGGCACATTTTCTACACTCAAGACACCAACGGCGTGAGCTGGATGACCAGACATTATACTCACTTTGAGATTTCTCTGGGTCGCCGCGAAAACGGCGGATGTGTAATGCGAGCGGGTTGCATTACCGGCTCGTTGGCTGCCGAATATACCACTGCAGTAGCCTTTTCTAAGGGGACTGACAGGGCGAGACATTTCGACGGCGGCGCGCAAGCCCGTCCGGGTCATGCAGAGAGCTCGAGAGGGCTCTGCATGACGAGCGAAACGGGGGCGCGAGGGCGGGGTAGCTCTCTTGTACCGTAAAGAGAGCTAGCCGCGTGGCGCTGTGGTTAAAGACTTCGATTCGAGCCCGCAGGGTCGACATCGGAAGTTCCTCGCAGTGCTCGCATCCTCCACGAGAGGGCGAGGGCTGCGTGTTCCTGGCCCAGGCAGAGAGCGCAGATGACGGTCTCCAACGCTGAGCGGCTCTGCACGAGCCACAGGAAGTGCGAGACATCTTGAAAAAGACGTCTCGCTGCTCTTTCAGGAAGTGTAGAACACAGAATACAGAATATAGAGCTTAAAAGGATATGTCGCCGGATAGCGTAGCTCGCCGGATGGCTGAAGGTGGCGAAGACGGCCGGCTTCTTCAAGCGCTGTCCAAGCTTGCTAGATGCCCCTCGAATGGCGACACGGCTTCTGCAGTTCAGAGATGCGAAAAGCTTCGCTGAAGAGATGAAAATCAGGGATGCAGCCTTCGAACCTCGCTTATATACACTCTAGCCACGCCCATTCTGGCGGGCTATTATGCGATGAAGGCGCGAGCGCCTCTCATTGGACGCGAGTTCACTCAAGTTCGTCTATAGGCTGCAGCAGTTGCCGCAGAGCAACCAATGAGCTCGCTAGCTAGCCCGCTCAATGTCTGCAGCTGCTGCACTGCGTTGACAATGGATACAAAATTAAGGATAAATTTTTGGCTTCAATATCTCAGAAAAGATGAATCTTTCCCGTAGCGTAAACTAGCTTACACAATACGAGAGAACCTCTCGTAAGAGAACTATGGTTTCAGTGGTGTATAAAGAACTTACTTAATAAACCGTAATGTTTTTATTACCTTAGAATGAGACATTTATATCTACATAACCGCGGGGACCCCCTTCTATGAAGGTCGACATATTGTGACGTCATGTTTCTATCGTAGCCGACAGCGAACAAACAGCGCTACAGAGCGCGTTTCATCACTACCTTGAAAGAGAAGCAGCAGAAAGCTAGAAGCTAGCCATAAACATCGTGAGTAGTGACTTTTCCCTTGTCAGTGGTGTAGTTGGATTGTTTCATGTAACTTAGTTCTTCTCCCTCGCTGTGTTATGGCTTTGCTATGTGGGGATAAATGTGCTGGTTACGTTTGTGAGACAGCTGATTAGTACTCTTGTCATTGACCGTAAAACAGTATGTTACAAGAGTCACCAACCCGTCGATCGCGGTCGACAAGTCGATCTTGGAAG
The DNA here is from genome assembly GCA_029959095.1 of Rhinichthys osculus. Taxonomy (NCBI): domain Eukaryota; kingdom Metazoa; phylum Chordata; class Actinopteri; order Cypriniformes; family Leuciscidae; genus Rhinichthys; species Rhinichthys osculus. Next base: position 26,157,655 of record JARWKJ010000004.1, on the reverse strand, counting down.
CATTTTAAGTCGATCGCGAAGAGTTTTCAAAATCAGAGAAAAAAAGCCTATTGTGTGTAGTAAATGGTGTCTAGGGGGTGCGCAACGCATTCTCATCCTTTGGCGTCATATAGGTGATGCTATATGCCATTTCGTCGAAATCTTACGCACATGGCATCCTTTAGCGTCAATATAACACGCACTGTTATGGGTAGGTTTGGTCTGGGGTAGGGTACGGTTATGACGCCTTGGGATCTGCGTCTCATATTCACGCTAAACGATGCCATGTGCGTTGGATTTAGACGAGCGTCACCTGTATGATGCCTTGGGTTCTGCGTCTCATATTGATGCTAAAGGATGCCATGTGCGTAAGATTTCAACGAAATGTACAAAGCGTCACATGTATGACGCCAAAGGACGAGAATGGGCTGGGGTGCGGAGGCGCGCGCGCTGTTACAATCATGTCATTTTTGCCGCGCGCACCTTTGGGCTCATGCGGACGCGTCGAGTTTAAACAAGGCTTTACGCTTTAACCAGCTCAGCCACTGCAGTAACAGCTGAAGGAATACAAATTTATTCAAATGTTTAATTTACATTTATAGTATATAAACTGAGGAAGTTTATTAGTGTGAATTTTGTAACTAAGGTAAATGTCACAAACCTGCCTCTTCCTGTCTGTCTATTGCAAGTTAAATGCAAACCATTTGTCGTGGGGTTCCTGTCTCAGTGCGGGAAGCCCTGCGGAGCAGATGTGAACATCTGCTATTTTATTATCCTGACTGGCCTGTCTCAATGCGAGAAGGCCATGCTTTTCCTGTTCTCGTGTCTCACCAGGGCAAAGACTCTTGCTGAGTTTATTACTGAGACTGTTTGTCTTGAAGTTCTTGTCTCAGTGTGAGATGCCCTGCACCTTCTCATGCTGAGCAGGTTCCAAAGCCTGTATACCTCATTTACATGTATTGTTACAGAGTGTTTCCACCTCCATGTAACTCCTCCCCCTTGAAATGCCTATAAGATACCATGTAAAGTTACTTTAGATTAGATTTGATTGAGATGCTACAGAGATGAAATAAAGAACGTATACCTCAACAATCTCCTGGTCTGAACTTTGACTTTTCTACACTTGAGAAGAAAATAAGTTTCCTACACAGCTCATATTTAGCCAGCTAAACTTTTACTACCCTGTTAGAAAAAATATATACACTCACCTAAAGGATTATTAGGAACACCATACTAATACTGTGTTTGACCCCCTTTAGCCTTCAGAACTGCCACCGTAGCTTCTTCGAAAGGGAGGGGTGAGCAGTGGGCTGAGCCCTTAGTGCAACTCACAACCGTACCGCTAGATGTCGCTAAAAATCACACACTGCACCTTTAAGTAAAAGTAAAAGTACCGGTCTAAAAATCTACTCAAATAAAAGTAAAAAATAGCTCATTTAAAATTTACTCAGAGTAAAAGTAGCTGAGTTACTTGTTTAACAGTGGGGCTGTGGTGGGACTTTCCCGTGTAGGGTTGTAACTGTATGAGAGTTTCACAGTATGATAACCGTCTCAGAAAATATCACGGTTTATATAAACTGTATTATTAAATTATGGTTATTATTATCATCAGTTAAAATGACAGTTAAATAAATTAAATATTTGTTCAATAAAACATATCTAATCAACTAATTTCAATAATTAATTATGAATTAGATCAACAACTTATTTTTTAGTTGGGGGCCTTAAGCACATTTTCGCGCAAATTCATCTAAAAGCGCCAAGTTTGGCACAGATGTAGCTCAGATCATACTGAAATGATTTAGCTAGGGCGCCGGAAACCAGCGACCCTTGGGGCCAAGATGGCGGCCAAATCCAATATGGCCGCTACCCGAAAAAGGGTTCCGGCTATATAACTTTTGAACCACATGAGTTACAAATACAAACTTGATATGTTTTTCAGCTTAATTGATCATGGGAAACACATAGGAATATTTATATTCATATGAATTGGGCAAGTCGTAAAATATGTCTGATTTAGCAAAAATCGTACGAGTGAGGTCGTATGAATTCATACGAATTAGCCACTTCGTAAAATCGTACGAATCCAGGTACTTTGTTTCAGGAACCATGACCACTTCTTTATAGTCAACAGAATCTATGTTTTTATTAAAAAAACTAATTTTTATTAATAGACTCGTTTACATTTAAAAAAATAAATGTTTTATTTTGAGGATATAAAGGACTGGGTGCCATAAAGGATAAATAAATTCCACAAAAGAATAAAATGGTTGGTTTTAAATGGATTGGTTGCTCTAGATGTGGTCTGTTTTTGAAAGTGAGATCACATAGAAATGCATTGTAATTTACTCAGCAATATGTGATTTCTTTTTAAAGTTTATTATTTCACTGCAGAAAATGCCCTTTTTGTTGTGTTAATAATATCTAAAAATTAACTCGTCATTTGCACAATGGTACTGTCACAGTCACCCACTAGTCACATGTCTTCCTTTGTTCTGTTTTCCCGCCACTCATCTGTTTCCTTGGTTACTGACATTTAGTTCATCTGCATCACCTGTGTTTAGTTACAGGGATACTCCACCCAAAAATGAAAATTCTGTCATAATTTACTCACCCTCAAGTTTTTGCAAACCTGAATGAGTTTCTTTCTTCTGCTGAACACAAAGGAAGATATTTTGAAGAAAGATTGGAACATTAGCACCATTGACTTCCATAGTATTTTTTTTCTACTATGGAAGTCAATGGCGCCAAACAACTGTTTGGTTCCAATCGTTCTTCAAAATATCTTCCTTTTGTGTTCAGCAGCAGAAGGTTTGCAACAACTTGAGGGTGAGTAAATGATGACAGAATTTTCATTTTTGGGTGGAGTATCCCTTTAAATATCATCATCTGTGTTAGTTCATCATCATCTAGGTCACCTGGTTTTCCATTGGCACTGTGAGTGACTGTGGGTGACTTTGAGTTAGTGCCTAGTGAAGATGACAAAAAGCTTCCGTTTAAGCATAGAAGGAATGTAGTGTTCTTTCCTCTTAGGATGTGAAAGGCAGAGTGGCAGCATGCTGTCTCACTAGGATGGTAAAGTGAAAGTGGTAAGGTATGGAGTTAGAATCATGCCAAAACCTCACACACACACAAAACGTGTTTTACTCACACCCAACGATTCACAAACAAACTCAGTGTGGTTTGCAAATACAAAACATCACTCACAAACTAATGCATTTTGTTCCGCAAATAAAAAACGTACCTATCAAACAAATACAGTATGTTTTACATATACAAAAAAAACTTATTTCTTCAATGACAAAAATATCCCCCAAGTACAAACTAAAATCTTTCAAGTACAAAACAAAATGGGTGGGATGGGGGACGGGCGGACTCTAGTCCAGAGGACCTCGGCTAACTTAGTGCTTCTGACGTGCCGCTGGCTCTGATAGTCTAGTGGTTAAACATGAGATATAATTTGTCTTGTGTATATCTAACGGGCTATCTTTGGTCTCATTAATCTATAATTTGTTAGTCACTATTTAACTTATCAATTACAGAATATAGACACAAAAAAATATTTCTTATTATATTGCTATTATTTTAGTATTATACATAAACTATATGCTATTAACAATATTTTTGTGATTGTATTATTGTACTTATGATTATATAATTATACTATTCATTACTATTTTATTTGCTGTATACTGTTTGTTTAATTTATTAAACCATTTACTATTTCTTCTCACTTTATCCTACTATTTGCATTGCACTGTAGTTGTACCATATCATATGTATTACCATAAATGATCCATCAGTTGTTCTTCTTTGTTATTGCTAAAATCGGGTCAATCACAGAAAATGCTTTTGAAAACTTCATTTAATGTGAAAATTAAATTATATCTCAGTGTATGGGGGTCTTCACAATTCTTATCCAATAATAAAAGCCAGATACATGACAAGCCTGAGCTTTGACAATTCCTTATTAATTCTTTTTTTTATATATATAAGTTTAACTATCGAGATTTTAAATAACTAGAGATGAAACTAGAGTACACCACATACAAACCACTTGTGGAAAAAGCATTTTCTGTGATTGACCCGATTTTAGCAATAACAAAGAAAAACAACTGATGGATCATTTATGGTAATACATATGATATGGTACTACTACAGTGCAATGCAAATAGTAGGATAAGGATGAGAAGAAATAGTAAATAGTTTAATCAATAAATTAAAACATAATTATATAATCATAAGTACAATAATACAATCATAAACATATTGATAATAGCATATAGTTTATGTATAATACTAAAATAATAGCAATATAATAAGAAATATTTTTTGTGTCTATATTCTGTAATTGATAAGTTAAATAGTGACTAACAAATTATAGATTAATGAGACCAAAGATCGCCCGTTAGATATACACAAGACGAATTATATCTCATGTTTAACCACTAGACTATGAGAGCCAGCGGCACGTCAGAAGCACTAAGTTAGCCGAGGTGAGGCTGTTCTCGGCGGGGTACATGAGCGCTGAGCACCAGCTGATCTCATGGGTCTCACAACTCCGAAAACGTCAGATAAAATTTTTAAATAGGCGCTCTCTTTATAAATAAACCACAGATTTGAGCTTTAAACAACTACATTGTCGACTGAAAAACTATTAAAACCACATTTCGTGACACAATAACAGTAGTATTTTTAAATTTCGCAGCCTTTCTCCTCTGAACTAGAGTCCGCCCGTCCCCCCCCCCCCGCTAGCGTTTCTTCTTCTCTTCTCTTTTCATGTCCGTGGCGGCGCCAAGCAAACAGTGCCACCTGCTGTTATGGAGTGCGAATTACATGACAGTTTACTAGCATTTATTTATTTTTTATTTTGTTTTGTACTTGTAGAATTTTGTTTTGTACTTGAAGGTTTTTTTTTTTTACTTGAAGGATTTTTTTTGTACTTGAAAGATTTTAGTTTGTACTTGGAGGATATTTTTGTCATTGAAGAAATAAGTTTTTTTTTTGTATATGTAAAACATACTGTATTTGTTTGATAGGTACGTTTTTTATTTGCAGAACAAAATGCATTAGTTTGTGAGTGATGTTTTGTATTTGCAAACCACACTGAGTTTGTTTGTGAATCGTTGGGTGTGAGTAAAACACGTTTTGTGTGTGTGTGAGGTTTTGGCATGATTCTAACTCCATAGGTAAGCTCCATAGATTTAATGGTGTGTGCGTTTATGAGCAAGGTTGTGAGGAGGCAGAAGTTTTAAAAGACTCTCTTCTTTACACACACACAATAAATGTTGTTGTCCTCTTCACACCAGCTCAAACAAAATTGTGATTGAAGATAGTAATCTCCACAGCCAGTATACCACAAATAGGATCAGGGAAGCATGAAATCCATACCTTGTAAACACATACAGCTTGGTAGACAGACAGAGAAGAGGTGTCATGTCCATACAAATATGCTTCCTCGCAAGAGGATTTAAAATGCAGCTTCTAAAATAATTATTTGTATTTGTTAATTAGCAGCAAAATGTGACTGGTGATAGGTGTACGCTAGCCAATGGGTTTGATTGCTGATTGCTTATTGATTTCGCCCAGCCCACTACCGAAGGAACCAGCTTGGTTTCTGCTTGGTCTTACAGGCTTTGGTTTGTGCAAATGAGAATTTTTGCAGTCATTTCAATGGGAATCCACTTGATCGGGAATTTCGCCATGCAGATTTCACAATGGTTTTATAATGATGTTGGTCACACAAAGTTGCCAAGTTGACTAACAGAAAGCTGATTGGTTTGAAAGTGACTTCTGTGTTGCTGTGCTTCATGCATACCTGCACTACTGACAATAAACAATGGACCTCTTTTGCTTGTGAAATGTTACCAAATTACTATTGTGAACGCACCTTTATGTAAAGAATCACTTTTTTCTCTTAATTGTCTTTTCTTGCTTAGTAAGCCAAGACCGCCACTGGTCCCACCTTTAAAAATGAGTGCATGATGCCTCAGATAGAGAGTACCGTATTTTCCGCACTATACGGCGCACCGGATTATAAGGCGCACCTTCAATGAATGACCTATTTTAGAACATTTTTCATATATAGGGCGCACCGGATTATAAGGCGCATAAGATACTGCAGTCAAACGTTTGACTGGGTTTGCGTTATGCATCCACTAGATGTCAACAAATGTCAACAAAACAGTCAGATAAAGTCAAACTTTATTAAGCGTTCTGACAACTCCGTTCACTCCCATGGTAACGTTGTTCAAACGTTAAAGGAAAACTCCGGTCAATTTTAACATTGAGCTCATTTTTGGTAAATTTGGAGTGCTGTCAGTACAGATAACAACGACAAAAACCGGTGTTGCCTACACCGTGTTATCCTCTTTTTAAAATTTGCACCCTGTTGACTTAAACGGGAAAAGTTGTAAACCTGCTTTTAGCCTCTTAACAACCTTAATGTGTCATTACAAGTGCACAGCCATGTGAGTGAACACAGTGAATCTGACTCCAGTAAATGTGAAAGATATGAATAAAAATGATGTTTATTCAACCAGCTCACATACCCGTATTTTCTTCCTGTTTTCGGTCGAAGTCCACAGTAGGCGATTGTCGAGTGCGCGCGCGCTGCGCGCGATCATTGGTAACTAAGCAACAGTGGAGACTCAGACTGTCAGCCGATGACGGTGCTGTGTGGTGTTCTCTATGTGAGAATATCAGCTCAAATGGATAGTTCATCCGAATCAGATGTTGAACACGTGGAGGAGGTTTGATCGCGCGCGCGCGAACTCGACAGTCAACTACTGTGGACTTCGGCCGAAAACAGGAAGTAAATACGGGTATGTGAGCTGGCTGAATAAAGAGATTATTCCTGCCTGCAGCCTTCGTGAAAGCTCGGATCACAGGAGACTGATATTTCAGCCCAGGCATCCACGATCCATTGCCAGATAGTGGCGTAAGTCGGCCGGCGCTGTCTCCGCGTCTTGGTGAACGTGTGTTCACCATCCATATATAAGCCGCTCCGCATTATAAGGCGCACTGACGTTTTTTGAGAAAATTAAAGGCTTTTAAGTGCGCCTTATAGTGCGGAAAATACGGTAACAACTGTAAGGCTTACAGCTTATGCTGCTATTTTGAACCATTATTTAGAACAAAAAACAGTTGAAGGATGACGTGCATGATTCATTTATAAATTAAATTATTTATCTGACTTAGTTGTTGTTCTAAAAATGACTTTAGAAATATGGCAGCATCATTATTCTATCTTTACACAGAGATATAGGGTTCTTGTCAAATCTGTTGACCAGTGTTGTGTACTCGATACTCGGACTCGGTCTCGAGACCATATTATAATGGTCTCGGTCTTGTCATGGACTCGTGTGCATTTTGACTCGGAATTGACTCGTACTCGAACATATTAGGACTGGGACTTATTCCCGAGTCCACTCGAGTCCCATTCAAAATATGTCATGATTATTACTGTACGTTATTTCTTTAAATTGTTGTTTGATTGAAACGTCCAATGATTGCTGACTTTCTTGTGCGCAACTGCGCATGACTTGAGACTATAACGTTCGCGGCGCGCAAATGCAGCAGGACCCAGGTCAGATGTGATGTGGAGCCTCTAGCTCAACTATGTATTGAAAATGTCTGCCTCATCATCCATAATTCAGTTTGCATATAAGAGCCTCACAGAATTCATGTACAGTAATGTTATGTGTAAGAGCACTTACTGATTGTAAGTCATAATTGTAATTCTTTCAGGTCCATTAAGTCAAGAACACACATGACAATAAAAATGATTAGGAAATTGTATTGAATAAATTGCAATTTAGTTGATAATTAAAATTTGGCGGTGTGGCTCTGTTCAGGGAGTCCTCTGACCTTTCATGAGCACCATGAAATAGCAGAGAGTCAGAGGACAGCAGCAGCATTAGGGAACGCTCACAGTTTAGTACTGGGAGAGCAGAACTATTCCCCCCCAAAAAACCATACCTGGCAACCTCTTGTGAATAAGACAAGAGATGGAATTAGACAATTAAAATGCTTAGAAATCTTAATGAATAAATACGAATTAGTTGGCTAAATGTTTCAGTTCAGATGAGTCTCCTGACCATTCATGAGCACCATGAATTTAGCAGAGAGTCAGGGGACAGCAGCAGCATTAGGGAACACTCACATGAATTAGGACTAGGAGAGCTGAACTATTTCCCCCAAACAGACCATAAAGCAACCTCCTGTGATAAAAATAAATGAAGGATGAATTAAGCAGCCAGTAAGCGCATCCAGGGGCAATGTAACTAAGCAGAAGAAAGATAAGATTTAGCAGATGAGACTTCTTTTAATTGACTCACTGAATAGTGACTGTTTACTATATCGTTTTAGAGCTGTGCCACAGCAGAAATAATTCAGTTTGCACCATGAATTGTTATTTACTAACTATCTATCACTGCAAGCTGCTTGATCTGTGCTGCATAGTGCTAAATCACTGCATGTGCAACGCGAGCAGTTGCCAATGACAACAGATAAGTAACGCACATTGCCAATATGATCGCATAAGCCTAGCAAGAGCATTTAAATGAAAACGACTAGATAAGCCCAAGCACACGGATAGCATTAGCAACAGCATGTTGCCCATATCCTAATAACTTTTAACAATGAGCATTAAAAAGAAACTTAGCTTCGTGAAGACTTTCAGAGATGAATGGAGAGTGAATACATCAATCAATCAATCAAATCATTTTATTTTTGTATAGCGCTTTACACAACCATCAGGTATCCAAAGTGCTTCACATCATAAAATAAAATAACACAACAAACTTAAAACCCACCTGTTTAAAATGGCTTTTAATACGCAGTAGTGGTGTGACAATTTCTTTTTTTGATTTTATTGTTATTTGTTGTGTTATTTTATTTTATGATGTATAGCGCTTTACACAACCATCAGGTATCCAAAGTGCTTCACATCATAAAATAAAATAACACAACAAATAACAATAAAATCAAAAAAAGAAATTGTCACACCACTACTGCGTATTAAAAGCCATTTTAAACAGGTGGGTTTTAAGTTTCGACCGGAAAATAGATTTATCTGTAATTGTGCGAATATCAGGGGGTAACTTGTTCCAGAGTCTCGGGGCAGCAACTGCAAACGCCTGATCACCCCATCGCTTATATTTCGACCGTGGGACTTCTAAGACCAATTGGTTTGAAGACCGTAACGACCGGCTGTGTTCACGCAGGGTTAAAATCTCAGTGAAATACTCTGGGGCCAGGCCATTTAGGGCCTTAAAAACGAACAGCAAAATCTTAAAATCTATTCTAAACTGCACTGGAAGCCAATGTAAAGTGTAGAGGACGGGAGTGATGTGTGCACGCCTAGAGGTATTTGTTAAAAACCGAGCAGCAGCATTTTGCACAATTTGCAGTCGTGAAATGGAGCTTTGATTTAAAGCAACATAAAGAGCATTACAATAGTCCAACCTCAAACTAATAAAAGCATGTCCAACATCGAGTCCAATATTCTTCAATATTGCAGAGAGCGAGCAGCAAGCAGTTGGGAGTGAACTGAATCTGCTTAAATAGGGCGCCCTGATTTGAGCGTAGTCATTAGCAGCGAGGGGAGATGAACAGCAGATGCGCTGATGCAGCTCAGCTGAGCAGATCGCTGATGAGACCGTGTTATCGGCCGATAGCGTAAGCAGCATCTTGACTACCTGGCCTGCCAGAACTGACACTGACGCTCAATTAAAATTACCTTTACACCACCTACTATGTGGCCTTTTTAAAATTACAGTGTACATGATTCCATGGCATATTTGATTTATGTACAATTTTATTGTTACCACAAAATATTTTACATATTCTTGAAGATATCTTTAGGTTTGGTTTCAGACCCAACCTTAGGTTATCCAACCTCTCTGGTCTCGGACTCGACTCTCTTTGGTCTTGGTCTCGACTCGGACTCGACCCTCTATGGTCTCGGTCTCGACTCGGACTCGAGTGAGCTGGTCTCGACTACAACACTGCTGTTGACTTTAGCAATCTTTGTTGCATTATATGCCAACGATGACAGTTAAAAAATGGGAACAAAGCACCTAACCAATTTACATATGGAGCCACATTGAAATCTCAGTATCTCTGGAAATGAACCATATTGGGCCGTAAAAATTAAGATGCCATAAGAAAAGTTTAAGAACCAGAATCTAAAAGGATATTAAGATATCTTTCATACATTTTTTTGAGTTACAGGTAGGCCTATGCGAACTTCGAGCAAAGAAACACAATAAGTGATTTTTTCCCATTTTTGAACTGTCACCATTAGCATATAATGCAACAAAGATGGCTAAAGTCAACACTGATCACTCTGTAAAAATAAAATAATGATGCTGCCATCTTTCTAAAGTCATTTTACCCCCTGTAATTTGGCTCCAAATATCAGGTGAACATTTTAATTCTGACCCCCCTCTACATTGGGTTCATTGGATTACTCAGGAATATTCATCCATGACATTTAATAGTTTGTATTTCTTCTTCATTCGTTTTTCACCAGAATTTGTTTTTATTAAAATCTAAATATTTAGCAGAGGACCTCTGATTAAGTTGACATGGAATGACCCAAAAGTCTTTCTTAGAAAACGTAGGATTTAACCTAAACGTTTAGATAATGAAAGTTATAATCAATTTAGCTTTCAAAATTAACACAGGTAAAAGGAAAGATTCTCAAAGCCTTTAAAGCAGGCAACGTTATTTATTAAGTAACAGTCAGTATAGAATGGAACAACATGCTGTATAGAAAATCTTAGTTGTAATAATTAATGCACTGTAACTTGTGCACAGTGTGCGGAAGCAGCAGAGTGGCACCCTTTCTCCTGGTTACGCACCAGTGTGCGACGGGTGAGGTCAGAAATGTTCAAAGGGGTGAGCCTTCATAAAGAAAAATAACACAGCACAGTTTCAAGTTTCAAGTTTTAAAACAGCAAACAACAACCTATTAAAAAAAAACTACACCGTAAAAAATTCCACTTATTTTAACTTAAAAACAACTGGGATATCCAATTTAGGCTTTTTAAAGTATCAACTGACATCAACGCTCAAATCACTTTTGTAACGCCTAGTGCTCTCAAAGATGAGTGAAGGCAGGATCCATGTGCAGGAGAACTTTATTAAAATAAAATCAATAACAAGCAAAATAAACACAGGAAAACAAGGGAGCGGAACTGAGAACATCAATGAAACATCCAACAAAGGACAATACCAAAAAAGAACATGAGAAAAAAAGACACACCTGGGAACAATCAGGAACTAATCAATAAGAAAAACTACAAAGGACTACAAAACATGGCGCAAAACAGGAAATAGCATAAGTCCACACAAGACAAGGGGAACACAAGACAGGAATCATGACAACTATTACACGTTTTACAACCTTGCATCGTAAAGATAACATTGTGGATGGGACTAACAGAAAAGAGGGAATAGGATATAGCCTGCAATTGACCATAGATAATTATTTTAACTAAATAAATAAAGTTATAGTGTGATAAGACATTTATTATAATTATTAATGTTTATTAAATTATTTCATACATCTATTTGGAAAATGACCAACTTTTGATTGGGTGGGCCACAATTAAAATTGTGTTGTTATGATGATAGTAGAAGAACCCAAGCGCAGACGGTATGCAAACACACAACGTTTATTATAACAGAAAACAGAGAAAACAGAGAAAACAAAACCCACGAGGGGGCAAAACAGTACAAGACAAAGTAAACGACTGACCACACTAGACTAAGACTTTGACATAAAACTAAACAGGAACAAGACAGGCTTTTACAAGATCGCAACTTTTAGACAAAACAAGGTAATCACTGGGTATAGACATGGCACGTAAGGCAATGAACCGGCCCAGGACAGCAAACACAAGGAGATTAAAAAGGGAGACACTAATGACAAAGACAGGTGAAGCTGACTAGACAAGGACAGGTGAAACTGACTAGACAATGATGACGAGACGAGGATAACAAGGGGGCGGGGTAACGTAACGAGACAACACAAGCACATGGCTCAAAACACAAGACCATGTGCTTGCACACAAAACATGATTCTGTCATGATCCTGCCTCAAGACTAGAAAATCAAGGACACGAGGGCAGAATCATGACATGTGTGGGCTCATGACCACCTGTAGCTTTGCCACTGGTGTACAGCAGTGGCAGGGTAAAAACCTTTCTCCAAGATCAACAGTTACCTTTAATTCTTATACCCTGAGCAAAGCAGTGAAATAAAAACACCGAAAATGAATGACAGAAAACCAAAAGATATGGCAAATGGGTGGTAATCAAGAGAAGGAGAAGTGCATTAACATATTCTCCTCGATGCACATTTAAGCAATAGTACCTTGATTGTATGTTATACTTTAATATTTCTATTAAGTTCACCACAATTCGGTTTAAATTATAAGCTGTCAGGTGAGACCAAACATGACAGTTACATGTCAGAACCCACAAGTATATAAATGGTATGTACTCATTGAGGTGCAAACAACTCTGTCTGTCCAGACAGAACCATCCTGTGCATGGAGTGTCCCAACAGTCCTCAATCAGCATATTGACGAATCCTTTACATCAGATACTAAGACACAGCATACTGTGATGATGAAGGGCACAATTTCTCACGGTTAATTCACATGTATAGAGGAATTTCTGAAGTAGCCTACTAGGGCAGTAAAGAGTATTATTATATCATATTCGCTCAGCCCTATACACAACCTTTCCCATTGTCTGTATTTTCTGCCATCACTTTTCCTTTTATCAGACAGCCACACATTATGCAAAATTACATAAATCACAATGCATAATCTTTTAACCACATTATAGAAACCCTGCTGTTTCACAACAAATCCTGTAATATAATCATCTGTCATGGCGGGTTGAGATTCAGTGGTTGTACAAGGCTTTATTTTGTTGGTGCTTTATGCCCAGGTCATGTCTCACAGCGAAGGCACGTTGAAATAATAAGCTGCCTGAACGATTTGTCGGTCACAGAAATGCCACGTTTAATCTGTAAAATCAGCCTGATGGTGAATAGTTCATTGTTGATTCTGCTCATTATTTTTTGGGATTATGCCACGTTTCCCCATGTGGTCGCCCTTTTTTCCACAGGCACTGCGGCTATGCTGGCAGTCTGAACGCATGAAAGGTTTCATGTATGTGAATGAATAAAATGATTTGCATGTGTTCTCATAGTTGACACTAGGTATAAAGCACCTGTGTACTTTATGTATTATATGTGAGCAACTGCCATGCATCTCGCTGTGTGCTTAGTCATTAGCATGCAGCTTGAGTGTGATCTGTCTCTGGTTATGTACACGGTCGTGTAATGTAAACTTGCAGCGTCAATCAAAATATGAAATGCCTTCATCTTCTCTAGCATTACTAAACTGTGTGAATGTGTCAGGGCCGATGGTTTAAAGAGAATCCTTCATGCTTGACTGAGCTGCCTGTGCATGAGCAGTGAATGATTTGACACTCAAAACTTTCTCAAAAAGCAAGCTCAAAAAGAGGCTGCTTCATTCTGACGTGAGCTTACAACACTTGAGGTTTGATGACACAATGTGTGATGACTGCTGGAAGCACTTCAGTGCTGTTGAGTGATTATATTGACATATTTCAAGTACTTGGAGAAGTACATGAATAAAAGGACAGAGTTATTATTTTATAGGTGTTAGTGAAAAGTATTGCATACATAGTATTTTAATCTGCATAAATGTAGTATTGGTGTGTAGACTTTTGATAAATAGCAGAAACACCTGGTCTTTACAGCTTTACACCTACTATACAGTATATTGGGTAGCACTTTATTTTACATGTACTTTTCTATAGTTACCTTACATACTCAGTACTTTCGTGGGTAAGTACAGTAAGTACTGTAAGTACATTGAATCTGCACGTACTATAAAATAAAGTGCAACCATATATTGATTTGAATAATTTCAAGGAAATAGCTGTCCTTCTTGGAAATGATTGGTCGATTTTTGTTTGTGCATGCAAGTCTTAACGGTAACGCTTCCTTTTACAGTCCTGATGTACTTACTATGTACTTATTATAGTAATTATAATTACTGGGTAATAGGTACTAACCCTGAACCTACCCCTAAACCTACCCCTAACCCATGTACTTACCTTATATTAGCCAGTACTTTCTAGGTAAGTACACTGTAAGTACACGTAAGTACTGTACTGTAAAAGGAAGCGTTAGCGTCTTAACATATCATGGTGTGTTTCCAAAAGCATCATTAGCAAACTATGGATGCAAGCAACAAAAGTTCAAATGTTACCAAGAAGTTGTGTTGGAACTACCACTCTTGAACTGTGGTTAGACGAAAGAATAGTTTCTTGGTAGTATAACATGCAGTCTTGTATAGATGCTCTTGAGCAAAATAAGCAAGCTAACATGCAGTACAATGTATATCTTTTGAACCATATGTATTCAAATTTCATTCTACATCTTTTAGATTGTCAAGAGATTTAAAGCACAGTTTTTGTCAAGTGCAAATGTGCTAGTACCCGGGGGAACGACAATTGTGTTTGTGTTGTATATTGTGACAACCAGCAAAAGTGACTGTAGTCTGAAAAAAACAAAATCTGATCTGGACACGCATGCAGTTTTAGACTCAGTCTAATCAGATATAAGAAAAAGTATTTATCTTGCAGTGTGAACAGCCATAGTCTCTTAATCTCTGAGAACGTTCCCCTAGACACATTTTAATATTTTACACTGTGTAATTTCTGTGAAATCTGTGCACCTGGCTGTGGTATTTGGTTCCTGGAACTGTAAGTTGGTTCATGCTGCTTTGGAAAAGCAGTGAAATGGGTTATAATTGTCTGACCTTATTCATAGCTGGCACATTTGAACAAACAACCCCTGCATAAGGGTCTTAGACAACAGGCTTTCCATAGTGGAACTGAAACATGATGAGTGCAATATTAGTAGCGGTAGTATTTTGAGTTTTAATCTGTTATAAGCAATGTATAGGTTATATGATAATGGATGGACTTATACAATCAAAGACACATGAGAGAAGAAACGGGAGTGGACAGCATTGTGAATGCTAATGTTTAAGGCTTTTGGTTTTAAATAAACAATGTGGTGTTCTCAGCCATCAGGGCTTATTGAGCTCTTGATTTAACAACAGGGGGTAACGTCTTTAAATCAGTCTTTTTTTCACACTCACACTCACACGTACGCACTTACATCCATATATTGTCAGCTATTGAGCACCTGCTCAGAATACAAACACACCAGGAGCTCACGTATCCTGGCAACAAACTGCACAGTTTCAGAAAGTTCTGCAGGCTGAGTATCCATGCCGAAATCCATCAGGAATAAAGTGTGTGTGTGATGACTTATCAATCAGGCTTCCGTCCCGTTTTTGCTTTGACATAAACCCCATTGAGGTAAAAAAAAAATATATATATATACATATATATATAGGCCTATATATATATATATATATATATATATATATATATAGAGTAAAAGATTTTTTTTTAAAGTGTATATTTTTCAAAAAGCTACACTTATGCAATATGCATTAGCCAGACAAATAAACATTTGAAGAAGATTTCAGATACGAAAGACAATGTTTTAATTTTTTTTTTTTTTTTTTACTCAAACTGCTAAGTCACATTAGGATGAGTTACATAATTTAATTCAGACAGTTCAAACAAAGAAAGCTTTATTTCAAATTCTCTGGCTCCATAAAGTGGATTTTCACCAAGAATAGCATATATTGTATATATATATATATATATATATATATATATATATATACACTCACCTAAAGGATTATTAGGAACACCTGTTCAATTTCTCATTAATGCAATTATCTAATCAACCAATCACATGGCAGTTGCTTCAATGCATTTAGGGGTGTGGTCCTGGTCAAGACAATCTCCTGAACTCCAAACTGAATGTCAGAATGGGAAAGAAAGGTGATTTAAGCAATTTTGAGCGTGGCATGGTTGTTGGTGCCAGACGGGCCGGTCTGAGTATTTCACAATCTGCTCAGTTACTGGGATTTTCACGCACAACCATTTCTAGGGTTTACAAAGAATGGTGTGATAAGGGAAAAACATCCAGTATGCGGCAGTCCTGTGGGCGAAAATGCCTTGTTGATGCTAGAGGTCAGAGGAGAATGGGCCGACTGATTCAAGCTGATAGAAGAGCAACTTTGACTGAAATAACCACTCGTTACAACCGAGGTATGCAGCAAAGTATTTGTGAAGCCACAACACGCACAACCTTGAGGCGGATGGGCTACAACAGCAGAAGACTCCACCGGGTACCACTCATCTCCACTACAAATAGGAAAAAGAGGCTACAATTTGCAAGAACTCACCAAAATTGGACAGTTGAAGACTGGAAAAATGTTGCCTGGTCTGATGAGTCTCGATTTCTGTTGAGACATTCAGATGGTAGAGTCAGAATTTGGCGTAAACAGAATGAGAACATGGATCCATCATGCCTTGTTACCACTGTGCAGGCTGGTGGTGGTGGTGTAATCGTGTGGGGGATGTTTTCTTGGCACACTTTAGGCCCCTTAGTGCCAATTAGGCATCGTTTAAATGCCACGGCCTACCTGAGCATTGTTTCTGACCATGTCCATCCCTTTATGGCCACCATGTACCCATCCTCTGATGACTACTTCCAGCAGGATAATGCACCATGTCACAAAGCTCGAATCATTTCAAATTGGTTTCTTGAACATGACAATGAGTTCACTGTACTAAAATGGCCCCCACAGTCACCAGATCTCAACCCAATAGAGCATCTTTGGGATGTGGTGGAACGGGAGCTTCATGCCCTGGATGTGCATCCCACAAATCTCCATCAACTGCAAGATGCTATCCTCAATATGGGCCAACATTTCTAAAGAATGCTTTCAGCACCTTGTTGAATGAATGCCACGTAGAATTAAGGCAGTTCTGAAGGCGAAAGGGGGTCAAACACAGTATTAGTATGGTGTTCCTAATAATCCTTTAGGTGAGTGTATATATATATATATATAATGCATTATTGAATATATTAAAGGTTGTATCAGTGATTTCAGGCCTAAAAATAAATGTCTAATCTTTCCTAACGATCCGCTAGCTGCCCGCTCCATAAGCATGCCGTCCAAAAACCGCGTCTCTGTAGGCAGCCTAGGCTCTGAGATCTGCACACAAAAACAAATGTGTACAACCACCACTCAAAACCAAAATAAAGTGTTCCAACCAATCACTGACAGGGGCGGGTGTTGTGAGGTTTTGCGCTCGTGCACGGCTGGACGCGAAATCGGAGCAACACCGATTTCCGATTTCCGATTTTGTTAATGTGACAATAGATTTTGTTAGTTTCATTTTCCAAATAACCAGTGGTGGAATGTAGCGAAATACATTTACTCTGTATTTAAGTATAAATATGAAGTACTTTAGATTGTTATTCAACTACACTTCATCTCAGAGGCAAATATTGTACTTTTTTTTATGAAAAACTGACTTTTTACACATTAGATTATGGAATTAGATACTGTTTAAAATATAAACCGTATATAATAGAAATACTAAAAATATAGTTCAGGGATAGGCAACGTTCTATCCTGGAGGGTCGCTGTCCTGCAGAGTTCAGCTCATAGGACAGTTTTGCTTGTTAAAATATTTTATGGTTTGATTTTTGAGTATGTGAGTTAATTTCTTTTATTCATCCTTATTTCTGAGAACATCTCAGTGACTGGCAGCCCACGCCTGGGTCAGCCCTGCAAACCTGTTGGTAAACAGGGGAAATATGCACTGATCCCAGTCAGATGATTCCCTTTGGCAGAGGCTTTACCAGTGTCTCTATTGTGCAGCCCATCACCTGCTCAGCTCAATAAAAGTCTACAGAAAAATGATTTCCTCCAGTTTTATACTGTTAATTAAAAAAAATAAGAAAATAAATGTCTTATCTTAAACGTAACTTATCTTGTAAATAGTTGTAAAAAGTACTGTAAGTAGATAGAACACATTTATTTTGTTTAATTTACAAATTAATGAACATGACAAAAATAAATGTACAGAATATTTGTTTATTACATTTACAAGTTATAACTTGCATTACAAAAATAAACAATACACAGAAATATTTTTTTTTTGCTTCATTTATATAAAAGTAATGTGTTCGATTGTTTCATTTACAAATTTGAATTCACATAACCAAAAGTGTATTTCTCTACCAATCTGTCAAGAAGAGAAAACACTCAGTCCATTTTCTCCCTGCTCTTTCTTTCTCTGAAACTTCAGGTCCTACCTAATTAGCTCGATCAGCTCATCCTCTCGGGGTGCTTCTCAATATCCCTCCTCGTCTCCTCGCTCCTCCGTCCTCTATCCTATGACCCGGAAACCAATCGAGCTCATCCATCTTGAAGGACGTCTCAATTCTCTAATCACACCGCGAGGAGTCGAGGATCGAGGAGTCAGGAGGCTTCCTGAGTAGTCATAAGCGAGGATACACAGGTGTATCCTTTGCGGAAGAATTTTTGTTGACTAAATGTGACGCTCGAGTGATCAAGTATTCAAATAAGCTTTCCTTTGATTCCTCCGTCCTCGTTTTCTTTCCTTGCAGCCTTCCCTCGCAACCTAGAGGGGGTGGAGCTGAGACGCGAGGAAATGAAGAAAAGAAAGGAAACGAGTTATATTAGTTATTATTATATTATTATTATTATTAGTGCTGTCAATCGCGATTCATCACAATTAAAAACACAGCTTTTATATAGGTTTATATTCAGTTTATATATTTTATAATGTAATCATTTCACTGTTAATCTCCAAAATAATGTAGAAGCAACATAAAGACAGTATATTTTAAATACTTGTTTAATGGCATCTTTTTATGAATGAAGGTCAGTATCACTGATACTTATACAGCTCTATGTCATGAAATTAAAATACAGCTAATACAGCTGTATGTCTCCATGAAACTGATTTTTTAAACAATTAATTATAGCCATGCCATTCAACATTACAGTGTAATTGAAAGCTATATTTTTTTTAACATTTATTATGCTTAAAAAATATAACTTAAAATTTAAATGCACTTTAAACAATCCTCACATAAACCTTAATTAATGTCATATTTACATGTGCCCTTCCTGCCTGTCTAACATATACAGAACAATATACAGAAATTGAATAAAACAGTCTGCAATGCATACATTATAGATTAAATATAGACTAATCATTATCAAAGCTACAAAAGTTCTTTACTCAAGAGCAGTGAGTAGGCTAATTGTCTCTGTTACCTTTGTTCTTTGATTAACTTTACTGACAGACATAATTATTGGCTACTGTCACTTTAAGACCTGCCGCTGCTGATAGAGACCCTGATCTCACACGCGTCTCATTCTCTCACAACTCTTTGCGTGTATTTAAGACTTTATTTAACTAATTTAAGACTGTTCTGACTGTTGTTATGAGGATACTCGACAAAACGGACATTTGGCATAATTGTGTGTGTTGTTCATTCAAGGGCGAAAGAGAACTATATTCTGGCGCGCTGTCTGTGCGCATGATACTGGCGCGCGTCTTTCTATGCATCGTGTATGTGTCACATTGACAGGTCATTCACAGGCAGCGCATTCTCTTTCAACTTGAATGGTTTAACAACATTTGTAAGAATAAGAGCGGCATCATATAATGTAAAGCTAGCCAAAGGATGACAAAAATTAATGGATGCAGCGTTAAATATTTTAACGTGTTAAACTGGACAAAAATTAATCGCATGCGTTAACGCGTTAACGTTGACAGCCCTAATTATTATATATTAGTAATCGTATTGTATTATACGAGTTAAATTATTACATGCATGTTAAAAACATCCTATTCCGCGCATGTGCGTCGAACATCAACTTTGATTTGGTTGATCAAGTACGTCACCGGCTGCACTACAGGCTGCAGCGAGGACAGTCTCCCTGAATTGGGACACAGCTTTTGTCACGGGCCAGTTGCAGCAGAGATAAAACTGGATCAGCAGTCTTTATTAAAAACAAAATCAAACTAACAGAAATACTCAGGCTTCTCAGAAATACAAAAAAACAAGAACAGAACAACCGGTAAATAGCAACGACGACAGACAACTGAACAGGACTAAACACAGGGCTTAAATATTCTGAAAACGAAGGGAGAAACTAACTAGACACATCTGAACCAAGGACTCTGATCAAATCTGTAACCAAAGAGACAAACAGGCAGTGGACGGAGGAAACCTGAACCAATTAACCAATTAACAGATTAAAAGATAAAGTAGGAAACACAGACATGAACAAAACAGAAAAAAAACAGAAAAAAAAACAAACGAATAAACTCAAAGCGTGACAAGCATATTGAATGAATATTGAGGGTAGTGGGTACCTATCTTTTAATTGGGGGATGTAATAATGGAAAGAGAGATATTAACTTTATATATATATATATATATATATATATATATATATATATATATATATATATATATATATATTAATATTTACAATATTTAGACATTTATATAATATAAATGACCAACTACATCAGTTTGCTGCTGTTTGTTTTATTTTTATTAAAATGTTAATGCCTTAATGAAGCTGTTGGTTTATCATTGTCATAATTTTAGTGTTTGCTAAAGCTATATCTATTTAGAAACATATTTTATGGCTCTTTATGGGACATTAGCTCCATTAAGTGTTGACTGTATTTTCTCCTGTCTTTGGGGTATCAGACATCTTTTATACCACTTTATTTTATATCACAAGAGGCCTGTTGAGGCCATAGAGAGTATGTCAAGCACATATTTCCTTTTTTTAAGAGCGGAAAAAAAACAACCATCATGTTATGCTGTCCTTTCTCAACTGACTCTATGTGATTAACCAGGGCCTTAATGAGCTGCCTGCCAAACCTTTTGGGTTGGTCCATTGGAGGTCTTGCTGGGAATCTAATGAGGGAAGACCCTTTGAAATAGAACACCAACCAAAACCATTCAATGGAGGGAGATCCAATAACAGGGTAGGTTAATGTATACCCAGGCAAGTCCATTCATTTTCTTGCAGAGTGCAATAGGCCTTGGCTGCTTAACTACATGTCCAGAGAATGGATTGATTGAGGGAGAGACAGAGGGAGAAGCAAAGGGAAAAGAATAGATGGAGACAGACCAATGGAGGGAATGAATGAATGAGGGGGACCCAGAGGTGAAAGCAGAGAAAGTAATAGAGTGTATATGAAGAGGGAGAGAGGTGAACAGGTAAAGGTGAATGAAGGGAAATTGAAGAGGAGAGATTGGGATGGATGAGACAAAAAAAAAGAAGGGGATTGGATAATTGTAATTCTTCTTAAATCTTTGTAACAAGAGTCTGATTATCACAAACGTTTGTGGTTGGTCTTGCTAATAATAATGTAATAATTATCATGAAACATATAACAGTAAATTTATGTTAGAAATATTTTACCAAATGAACAAAAATGTATGCTGAGATTGTACAAGTAGAAGTTACTCCAGTAACATACAATGTTCCCATCCAGCCTCTCATTAGTATTCATGCATAATGTTTGCATGTACATTTTTGCATTATTGTATATATTTTATTGTCTATATATTGTCTATATTTTGTTTATATTATTGTACTTCTTTAAAAACGTAGAAATATTTTTAATAATTACATTTATTTAAAATATTTTTTTTATAGTTTAGTTATACTATTATGTACATATAGTCTATATATTGATAATATATGGGTAATGAAATAATTCATAAAAATGTTAATTTAAAATATTTATATTATTTCAGAGGTTCAAGTAACTGCGCATGACTATTAAAAATCAGTTTTTAAAAAATGTATTAGCTTTCTTATAATGGTATTGTCATTTTCAGGCTTTGGCAGTAAGTAATTAGATTTTGTTTTGGGCAAATTATCAGTTCATGTTCACAACCATTTCAGATGTTATTAATGCCTAAAAGGATTTTTTTTTATGCAAGTCTTTAAAAAAAAATCATGATTGAAATCTTTGAAACAAAGATTTTGTGAATAACGGCTCAAATGTCAAACTATACTCATTACATGCTGTAGAACTGTGATAAGAATGGAAAAGAGAGAGAGGAGGAGGAGGAGGAGGAGGAGGAGACTGGAAAAACAAAGATGGTAGAATGAAAGAAGATGGAGGTGGAGATAAATAGCTGTTTTCTCGAGAGCATCTGCTCTTACAGTCTCATCTGCTGACATCTGTCCTCAACAGCTATCAGCCAGCTGCTCATGTTCTCCAACCACCCCATGCCCCTTTCTTTTCCACTTTCTTGCTGTCTTTAACGTTGCCTCTAACTATATTGCCAGTTTCACGGCTGCCATCCAGGCCTTTCTCCTTCTGTCCTCTATTCCAATTCAATTTACATATTATTCCAAAGCAGCTTTACAGAGAATAGTGCCTTGCAAACTCCCCAGTGAGCAAGCCAAATGTCGTTGTAGCAAAGGCAAACTCTATAAGATGTTTAAGGGGATGAGAAAACGAGGAACCAAGAGTCAACTGAGGAAACCCGTCTCCTTGCATGTTTTTTTTTTTTGTTTTGTTATTTGAACAGATATAATCCAGCCATATTGTATAAATAATAATTGATTAATTTGTTGTTCAATTAAACATAATGATTATAATAATGACTATAGCAAACAAAATATGATACATAGATAGTGTTGTTGACAGACTCTGGTTAAGGCTGGTGTAAAGGCTAGGCGGTATGACGATATATAGTATATTGTGGTGACGATGTCTGTCAATTTAGCTATATTGTTTATTTCGTGTTAATATATCCGCACTGCTCAGATCAAATGTACCGTTTCTTTCTTAAAAAATGGAAAGATTTGTTGCAGCCCAAGTCCAGAATCATCTTTCTCATAATGGCTTGTACGAGCATTTCAATCTGTCTTTCGTCCTTATCATAGTGCTGAGACTGCACTAGTTAAGATCTCTAATGACTTATTGTTAGCTGCTGACTCAGGACTTTTATCTATACTAATTCTGCTCGATCTTGCAGCATTTGATACTATCTCGCACAGCATTCTGTTAGACAGATTGGAGTCTATTGGAATTATTGGTACCCCCATGACTTGGTTTCAATCGTATTTTACGGTTCGTACTCAATTTGTACAGTTGAAGCAGTTTCGTCCGAAGCCTTCGTACGTCAATGCAGGTGTCCCGCAGGGCTCAGTATTGGGTCCTCTTTTATTTGTTATTTATCTTTTACCCCTTGGTAATATTTTTAGGAAATTTGGTATTCAATTCCACTGATATGCCGACAACACCCAACTTTACCTGTCCTCCAAACCTACCTCTACTTTTCCTCCACAGATTGTTTAGCAGAGATTAAAGAGTGGTTTACTTCAAATCTTAAACTTAGCAGCAGTAAAACGGAAATCGGCTCAAAAACCAATCTGACGAAATCCACGTTCATCTGTGAATATTGATAACTTACCAGTGTTTCTAAACAAGTTAAAAGTTTGGCGGTCATCCTTGACAGTACTCTCTCATTCGAAGCACACATAAACAGAGTCTTAGTTTTAGACTTAGTCCGGCTCTCTCAGTAAAGAGCACGGCGATTCTTGTTCATGTTTTAGTCACTTCACGTATAGATTACTGCAAAGCTCTTTTTTATCGACTGCCTTCAAAGCTACTTCACAAACTTCATCTAGTACAGAATTTTGTGTAATGTGTACAGCTAGTACACATTACTCCCATATTACAACACTTGCATTGGCTCCTGGTTTAATATTGTACTGATTTAAAAATTCTTCTTCTTACTGACAAGGCACTCAACAATCTTGCCGCTTCATACTTATCTGACCTTCTTCATATTTACACTTGGACTTTAAGATCATCCTCTTCACTCACACTTGTTCTCCCTCGAACTGTACTGATTTTAAAATTCTTCTTCTTACTTACAAGGCTCTCAACAATCTTGCCCCTTCATACTTATCTGACCTTCTTCATATTTACACTCGGACTTTAAGATCATCTTCTTCACTCACACTTGTTCTCCCTCGAACTCGCACTACTTCCATGGGGTCCCGAGCATTTAGTCATGCTGCAGCCCCTTATTTATGGAACCTGCTGCCACAAGATGTGCGAAACAGTGAAAGTTGTCTTGTTTTTAAATCTTGCCTTAAGACCCATCATTTTCGGCAGGCTTTTATGTGATTACTTTTACACTTTAATACTGGTATCCAGGCTGTAATAATTAGTATTTGTTTATTGTTGATTGTTTCATTGTGTTTTTATGGTGTCCTTGAGTGTCATGTAAGGTGCCTATAAATAAAATGTGTAATAGTAATAATAATGACACATATTTTAACTTTATCCCAAAAGGTATAAGCCATAATTAAGCCAAAATGACTTTAATAATGAATAATTGACATTTCAGCACTCCTTGAACAGACAGCGATTTAAGCGCATATGTAACGTGATGCGGTGAAGGCAGATAGGAGGCTGGATCCAAACGCAGTGTACATGCTTTATTTAAACAAACTGTAAACTCAAACAGAGACTCAGAATGTGGAACAAGAATCTTTACACTGGGAACGACCAACACTCACGTTAATCCTGAAACATAACAACTCACAAAGACAGGGCAGAAACACAGGGCTTAAATAATCAAGTATAAACGAGCTAACAGAATAACAAGGGGGAGTGGGAAAATCAGAAACACCTGGGATAACTAATAAACAAGACAGGGAACCACAGAACATGACAAAACACCCCCCCCCCCCCTTAAGGGTGGCTCCTGAAGCCCAATAAAACAAAAAAAAAGGTCCAGGAGGGCGGTCTTGGGAGAGGGATGGGGGGCCAGGCCCATGCAGGGGAACGGGACCTGGACCTAGGCAAGGCGGGCCTGGGCCGTGGAGTGTGGGCGGACCTGACATAACAGGTGGCCAGGACGCGGGCATGGCCAAGGCTGAGCTGGCGGACCCTCGGGCGTCCAGGGCGGAGCTGTTGGACCATCGGGCGTCCAGGGCGGAGCTGACTCAGACAAGGGTGGAGCAGACTCAGACGAAGGGGTACCTCCTGCCCCCCCCCAAAGAAAATACTTGGGGAAAACCAAGGGAGGAACCTCCAGGCTGTAAATGAGTTCAAGAGAGGCCTCCCGGAGCTTGAAGGGCGCAGGCAAGGCGAGGCACAGAGGCGGGACTGGCAGGGCGAGGCGCAGAGGCGGGGCCGGCAGGGCGAGGAGTCTGGGACACCCTTCGGAGCCTGGCGAGGCAAACGAGTCCTCCTTCTCCCCCTTCTGCGACGACGCGTCACTGGGCTTGACTCACTTGACTCTGTAGACTCACTTGACTCGGTAGACTCACTTGACTCTGGATTCGGTTCACTTGACTCGGGATTCGGTTCACTTGACTCGGGATTCGGTTCACTTGACTCGGCACGGCTCACGTGAAGCTCTGGCTCGTCGAGGCTGACGTGAAGCTCTGGCTCATCGAGGCTGACGTGAAGCTCAGGCTCGTGTAGGTAGACAGGAAGCTCTGGTTCGTCTAGGCTGACGTGAAGCTCAGGTTTGTCAAGGCAGACGTTAAACTCAGGTTCGTCAAGGCTGACGCGAAGCTCGGGTTCGTCAGGGCTGACGTGGATCACGGGCTCGGAAGAGAAGACGAGAAGCGCTGCCGCGGGTTCGGCGGGGCAGACGCTAGTCGCGGATTCGACAAGGTTGGACCCTGGAATGATGGTCCTCCTGGCGGCACGTACAGACCTAATAGGAGGATCAGCCATGCTGGAGATCGGTCCCGTACGGCCATAGACCGATCCGGTGGCTGGCTTGATTGCTGGCAAGACGTGGAGCGCGGTCTGAGGAGATACTGCGGGCTCGGCCGGATAGGACGGGAACGTGGATATGGAGCCATCCACGAAGCAAGCCTCAGCAATGTACCGGTCCAGAGTCCAATCGGTAATGTCACTCGGCATCCATCGAGCGATCCGGTAATCCAGCCCGCTCCGAAACAGGCCTATGAGCTGGATTTCATCGAGCGTTCCCAGATGGCAAATGGACAGAAAATCCTTCGCATACCTTTGGACGGACTGGCCCTCTTGCAATAACGTCGACAGGTATTCTCCTAGAGCCCGGTTGCTGACAACTGCTGGATCCATTTCGTGGTGAGTTGTTCTGTAACGTGATGCGGTGAAGGCAGATAGGAGGCTGGATCCAAACGCAGTGTACACGCTTTATTTAAACAAACTGTAAACTCAAACAGAGACTCAGAACGTGGAACAAGAATCTTTACACTGGGAACGACCAACACTCACGTTAATCCTGAAACATATAACAACTCACAAAGACAGGGCAGAAACACAGGGCTTAAATAATCAAGTACAAACGAGCTAACAGGATAATAAGGGGGCGTGGGAAAATCAGAAACACCTGGGATAACTAATAAACAAGACAGGGAACCACAGAACATGACAAAACACGACAAGACACAAAACCCACATTACGACAGCATACTTGTTGCACGTTAATGTTATTTCCTTTTTTGGAAACGCACAGAGAAAACATTTTTTTTTGTAACCGCTCGCATACCTGTTTATTTTTTTCCTTTGATTTGTCTGCTATTTAGTCTTATTAGTTTCTTTGCTAGATTTTCTCATGTCTTCTCATACTGGTTAACGTTAGTCACTCCCTGTATAGTTCTGTCATGTGAAGCTCTGATTTGCTTTGTTCTCTGCCAAGTTTACCTGTCCCTGGTGTCCCTCTCTGGTGTCGGATTGTCTACCTGGTGTCGGACTCATGCCTGCCTACTGGTTTCTAGCCTTGCATCTATCCTCTGGATTTGTTGATGTTTCCTGTACTGATTCCGGTTACCAACCTTTATCGCCGAGAGCGCCACGAGAGCGCCACGACACATGCGTAGTTGATGCTCACAATCATTTGATGAGAAAGTGTGAAAGGTAAGCCATTCATTTTGCGGCATTGGTATGACACTTTTACGTTTTCTCGTTGGTTTCTCACGATTCGGACATCCAGGAAATGCACACTTTAGAACCATTTTAAACACTACACCGAGACCCATCTGCGTCATCTTCTCAGTTCTTGCGCATGCGTTGTGGCGCTCTCGTGAACTCGCGTCAGAGGCTCACACAGAAGAAAATGAATAGTTGAATAAAGTCGTTATTTTTGTTGTTTTTTTTGCGCACAAAAAGTATTCTCGTCGCTTGATAAACTTAAGGTTGAGCCACTGTAGTCACTTGGACTATTTTAACAATGTTTTTACTAGCTTTTCTGGGCCGGCAGAATGAAATTACATAGAAGCCTATGAAGGAGTGAGCCAGCTCTCAGATTTCATCAAAAATATCTTAAATTGTGTTCCGAAGATGAACGAAAGTCTTATGGGGTTGGAACGACATGAGGGTGAGTAATTACTAACATAATTTAATTTTTTGGGTGAACTAACCCTTTAACATGACCTTTGGATTGTACACATCCTGAAATCCTTAATCAGAATTAAACAGCATATACAAACTGGCATAATTAGGAACATAATCTTCAACTTCTGTTTTAGAAACATGATAAACTGAGCTTAATGTGAAACGATCACAATGTGGAATAAGTAACAGAAAATAGAGAATTATGTTCAGCATTCACTGAAATTAATACATTTGTGGTGTTAAGTCTACACTTCCAGGATCTGCAGAATGTTAATAAAAGAATTGTTAAAATTAACAAAAATTATATTTTATAGAATCTGTGAAAATGTGAATAAGTTTAACAAAATAAGAGGGATCAGATGAGCAGTTAAACTGTCCAATGGTTCAAAGGTTCAAACATTCATTGATGCTCCAGAAGGAGCCGGGGGGGGGGGGGGGGGGGGGGGGGGGGGGGGGGGGACTTTTGAACAGGATAAAGACGTCAACATTTTTCTTCATTTAGTACTGCCCTTCGGAAGCAACAGCAGATGCTTACATGTTTCTTGGAAGACAAATTATGTACAATTTACCTCAAATTTGACCTAAAAAAACAAAAACAAAAATCACCTAGAGAATACCCATAATGCCATGTGAGAGTTTCGCATCAAATTAATTTCCGCGTCTCACCAGATGGCGCCCGCAGCTTTTCCAGACCGCGGATCCAATGTGACTACAGCGCACAGCGTAATATGATACAGGTATACATTCCTTTTTTATTTGATTTTTAAATTGTTTAATTACAGTTTATACATGCTAGTTTCCATGAGAGTTCAAGATAAGGACAGGATGATGATGTATAAATGTATCTTATTTTGTTTAATCATTTTTAACAATAATTAAATGTTTCCCAGCTAAGAAATAAGTACAATTTACCCTGTTCATCCAATTAAAAGTTACACACCCCAGCTCTTAATACAACACCAACTTATTCGGTAACACTTCACAATACGGGTGCACTAATAAGCATTAGTGCTTTCATGCTTAACTAATGGACAGATAATACTGAATTAATGTGTAACTAATGATTATCTAAGCTATTAATTAAGGATTACAACATTAGGAACTAATTAAGAGTCTGTATGGTTAATGTATTAGTTCATACATGAATTGTTATTAATTAAATATGTAATTGTGAGTAGTATTAACATAAACCATGTGTCAAAAAAGGTGTTTTATGACTTTGATTTATGGCTCTGAGGTTCCCCTGTCTCTGATTTATGATGGGTCGCTGACAGGCTCCGGTATGTCTAGGCTGCGCGACGCCATGTGACATCCTCCTGCGGTGACATCCTGGCCGTAGGTGTAAAAGAAAGGTGTCTGTCCCTTGGCCTTCCGGGTTTATTGGCCGTCTACCTGCGCGAGATGTTGTGTCGTTGTGTATTCTGTCTGCTGGGGCGGCCCGTTTTCACACTTCGCCAAAACCTGCGTGTATAAATGTGTGTTGAACGCGAGCACAGTCACTGAAGCGTACTAGTGTGTCGTGTCTCGTGACAAGCATCACCGCTGTTTATTCTCAAACTATTTTCCAAGCCATATTGTGTTGTTGGAATCGTGAGTGCAAGAAGATGGAATCCTGTTCTAACAGTGAGTGTTTTTTATTATTTAGCAACATTGTTAAGAAACATTATTTTTGTTTACGAGCGTCGCTGTTCTATTGCTTACTTAAGGCTTTATCTGCCCGCTTCAGATCGTGACAGCTTGACTCTCTTCGATCTAGTAGATGAGCTTAACTTCCTGAATCAAGCGAGTGGTACGTATAATTATGCTTAAATGTTGCATACGTTGCGTGTGTGTGTGTGTGTTTGTGCGCGTGTGTGTGACGGACGATGTTTTGTTTTGTTTTCGCCAGGAGGCGTGGCTAGACCTAGCACAGCTGCTGGTGCGCACAAAGCTGTGGCCTCTTCACGAGCGATCACGGAAGCACTTGTGCCAGGTATTGTTAAATGTTGTTACACCAGTGTTTAAACAGTGTCGTGGCTTTGTGAAAAATATCTTATCTTCTCGGTGTTTTTTTTTGTTTTTACCAGGGCCGAAACGCGTGACTATCAAGGCGTTAGTACACGGACCACCGCGAAGCAGCGAGTCAGCCAACGTTGGAGTTATTCCCCTGGGTAAGTGCATTGTCATTTGGCTTTATCAAACAATGTTATGCTGCTATGATTTGTTGATTTTGTTTTAAAACTTTAACACATGTATTTACAGATGGCTTATCAAACGTTGTGAGCAATGTCGGTGTGTCTGAATGTGTGAATAAACCGGATAAGAAAGCGAAAAATAAGTTGAAACGTAAAGCAGCCGTGGTGTCCCATGCGGACGCAAAAGCTTCTGCTGACGAGTCTTCGAGAGACGTATCACAGACATCTGCCGCAAAAAAGCCAAGACGATCAGCTGGTAAA
This sequence comes from Rhinichthys osculus, assembly GCA_029959095.1. NCBI lineage: Eukaryota > Metazoa > Chordata > Actinopteri > Cypriniformes > Leuciscidae > Rhinichthys > Rhinichthys osculus. The sequence goes on along the minus strand of JARWKJ010000004.1, from coordinate 26,127,810 downwards.
AGTAAGTAATGAACAAAAGCTGATGGATTGTTTTCTGTACACACTAAATCAGAAAGATAAATATTGTTTATTTGAATGTGATAGTGAGAGGGTCGAATGTATTTGTGGATGTATAATGTGCCAATACGCTAGTTTAGAACTGTTGTTATCATACATTACACCATTGGAGAACTGTGTGTAAAAAAGTGTAGACATGATGATTTTAGGCTGGTGTGCCATTCCATATTAGCATGGTCTTGTTTGATTGTTTGTTTATATATATATATATATATATATATATATATATATATATATATATAAAGAGAGAGAGAGAGAGAGAGAGAGAGAGAGAGAGAGAGAGAGAGAGAGAGAGAGAATTTGACAATAAGTATTGTTTTTTAATGTTACATTAGTACCAGACTGATTTTTATTTTATTTTTAGTCTTAGAAAATATAGTTAATATTAATATTACTGTTATCATTATAATATTAACACATTTGTACTAACTTTTTTTTTTTTTTTTTTGCACCCTTTTCTACTTCTTAACAGAGGTGGTCGTAGTTCCCGATATAAATGATGTTCAGAGCTGGAGTGAGGGTCTGATACAATCGTGGGACGGCTGTGTATTTACAAACGACCCTAAAGAAACACCGCATTCTGTTCCAACCAGCGAACGGGTCGTGGTCGTGGAGGAATCCGACCCTGAACAGCTGCCTTCAAATCAGGAGGCTTACAAACAGGAATCACAACCCTTTATAGACAATCAGCACATAGCCAGACTGATACAGGACTCTGTCAAGACCGCATTGAATGCCTTCGAGGTACGTTTTGACAAACGCCTTAATGCCATTGAGAGACGTTTAGATGCTTATGAGTCAACACAACAACAACAGGGAATTTGGCTTAAACAATGCATAGCAGCGCAACGGTTGCATAGTGGTACTGTTCAAAAAGTAGCCAGAGAACAATGCCTGACTACAGAATTGCTAAAGCAACTGGTTCTCATGCTTAAAAAGAAACTTGGGTGAGTTGACAACATTTTATATATATATTTTGCATACTATGTTTTTTTGTTTTGTTTTTTTTTTCTTCAACATTTGTCAGTTTTTCATTCTATCTTTTTTTACTGTATGGACACAGGGTTTATTACAGGGTTTATTTCGGATGAATTCGAGCCATTCAATTGAAATGGTCGAATAAGTTTTGTTCTGATTGGTGTACGCATTGTTACGTGTCAGAGCCATTGTGTCTTTTGGGATGTAGTGTGTTTTATATGTGGCCATACATGTTGCTGCCAAAGTGGTGTAATTAAATGGATCAAGGCCTGTACACAAAATGAATTCGTCGCGGTACTTCATGCATGCCTCCCTCAGCAAAACGACATCGTTTTTACCATAAAGCGCGAGTTCTTTTTTAAAATCGAACACTTTGTCAGATGTGGTATTGTACCAATCATCAAACGCAGCCCTGTCTTGGTTCGACATTGTTGCATACCTGTAAAATTTCTTGTCAGGGTACGGGCCTATGTAGTTGTCATTTTCAACGCGGTTAAAGTGGTGCGGAAAATACCCCTTCTCTGCATTAGTCAGATTAAATGCAACGGGTGTCTTCGCCAGACGCATGGGTATGAATGAATATGTATCAATAAAACGTTGCTTGAAAGCTGCGTCATACATTAAGATTAGCCTGCAACCTTGCATTGTGATTTTAGGAGCAATCCCCATCTTAGTAAAGAATTCCAAAATTATGAAATTGTCAAACCCCGCTGCATTGTGGGCTAGCCATGTGTAATTAAGGTAACGTGGTTGTCTGAATTTTTTAACGAGACGATCCACACAATCGGTCCCTTCAGCCACGAATTCCTCGCCATCAAACGTGATAGCACATACAAAATTGGCAACGTGTTTACCATTTTCATAACGGGTCTCAAAATCGTAGAAAATGTAACGATCGTTCGGCATCTCCGGCTTAACTGGTTGGATAAAACACTGATGTACACCATCGGTGACCAAACTCTCACCACAGTGCATACAACGATCTGCAGGGCATTTATGGGGTTTGGGTTTAGTACCGCTGACATGGTAACGTCTATTACATTTACCGCAATATTTAGTCACGTCGCACTGCGCGTATTGCATACCCCGAGGTGGTTTTTTATGCATCTCGAAACAATAGTCAGACTTACAGTAGCGCAGGCAGTCGCCGCAATGTTTTGGCTTTTTGGGGTGTTTATGACATTCCGGGTCATTACAGACATCGCAGATGTACCGACATCTGTGATCTCTCCTACAGGTGAATCCTCGGTGGCAGAACTCACACACGTATGGGGTGCCAATAAATGCACGTAGATTTTTAATCATAAAATAATGATTGTCATGCAGGTACAAAAATACTGTTTTAGGATGCGGATCGTCTGTGTTTGTATACTTCTCCAAAACACCCGTATCAGTCCGATAGAAGACAACTATTTTAACGCCCAGCATCTGTTCAAACCGTCCGATGTCATTAAACGCTATCTTGTATTGATCACCATAGCCAGCTGACTTCTGTATTGAAGATGCTGCAGACTCAAGCTCTACGTGTGGTTTCTGTGGATTTAGGAAATGTGCCAGACAGATTGCAAAACAAAGATTGTTTGAAATGTTCGTGGGACAGAACAGATTAAGTCTGTTTTTGGTAATCACTTCATTGTGGGCAAGATCACGGATCTTTCGATAAACACCGCCGTGTTTACTTCTCGCTATCGATAGTCTTAAATTCAATCTCTCATCAAACTGTACGTCAGAGTTGCTCTGCATTATTTTTTCAAGGTCGTTTATAAATAGATCTACACTATAACCATTGCTACCCGTCAAAAGTGTACTAACATCTGATGTCAAACTCGAGCCCCTCAACGTGATGCTGATTAAACATCCGTCTCCGCCTAACAGTTTGGAAAACTCCACAATTTCAGAAAGTGTGTCATGTAAAAACACTGTGTAGGCTGCTAAATCTGTCGAAGATATCTCTCGCAAATTTATAAGCCTGTGGACTTCCAGACCATTGAACCGTGCTCGGGGGAGTACCGTGTACCCACTAACATCACCACCTACTGTTACAAGTGATTCTATATCTCTATCTGTGAGACCCATATTGGGCGCTTCAGGGTTGAGTGTGCGATGTGTCTGTGTACCTGGGCCCTCGCCTGACTGGTGAAAAGACACAAGATGATCGAATGCAGAATTTGGTTCTGGACGAGGTTCTAACACCTCTCCTGCTTGTTGGGTATTTACAACATGTTCAAAATCATTATTTGGGTCAGGATCCTCATCGGACATTGATCTCACGATGTTTAATAATTCTACCAACGTATCAGTTGAAGACTCAGACCTATTCATATCCTCCACAGTCTGTATTAAATAGAGCAATGTTTCTGTGTTACTGCACTGTTCGAGGGGCACCACGCTACCATCGTTTCGTCTAAACCTAGCTACCGGACCCTGATCAAAACCATCTGGCTCCCGACAACGTTTAGACATTTTTAAATCAGATCTTTTTTTTATTTTATTTATTTAAATCACATGAAGCAACACCTTAAAAACTATGGATAATAAACCCTGTGTCCATACAGTAAAAAAAGATAGAATGAAAAACTGACAAATGTTGAAGAAAAAAAAAACAAAACAAAAAAACATAGTATGCAAAATATATATATAAAATGTTGTCAACTCACTCAAGTTTCTTTTTAAGCATGAGAACCAGTTGCTTTAGCAATTCTGTAGTCAGGCATTGTTCTCTGGCTACTTTTTGAACAGTACCACTATGCAACCGTTGCGCTGCTATGCATTGTTTAAGCCAAATTCCCTGTTGTTGTTGTGTTGACTCATAAGCATCTAAACGTCTCTCAATGGCATTAAGGCGTTTGTCAAAACGTACCTCGAAGGCATTCAATGCGGTCTTGACAGAGTCCTGTATCAGTCTGGCTATGTGCTGATTGTCTATAAAGGGTTGTGATTCCTGTTTGTAAGCCTCCTGATTTGAAGGCAGCTGTTCAGGGTCGGATTCCTCCACGACCACGACCCGTTCGCTGGTTGGAACAGACTGCGGTGTTTCTTTAGGGTCGTTTGTAAATACACAGCCGTCCCACGATTGTATCAGACCCTCACTCCAGCTCTGAACATCATTTATATCGGGAACTACGACCACCTCTGTTAAGAAGTAGAAAAGGGTGCAAAAAAAAAAAAAAAAAAGTTAGTACAAATGTGTTAATATTATAATGATAACAGTAATATTAATATTAACTATATTTTCTAAGACTAAAAATAAAATAAAAATCAGTCTGGTACTAATGTAACATTAAAAAACAATACTTATTGTCAAATTCTCTCTCTCTCTCTCTCTCTCTCTCTCTCTCTCTCTCTCTCTCTCTCTCTCTTTATATATATATATATATATATATATATAAACAAACAATCAAACAAGACCATGCTAATATGGAATGGCACACCAGCCTAAAATCATCATGTCTACACTTTTTTACACACAGTTCTCCAATGGTGTAATGTATGATAACAACAGTTCTAAACTAGCGTATTGGCACATTATACATCCACAAATACATTCGACCCTCTCACTATCACATTCAAATAAACAATATTTATCTTTCTGATTTAGTGTGTACAGAAAACAATCCATCAGCTTTTGTTCATTACTTACTTTTACCAGCTGATCGTCTTGGCTTTTTTGCGGCAGATGTCTGTGATACGTCTCTCGAAGACTCGTCAGCAGAAGCTTTTGCGTCCGCATGGGACACCACGGCTGCTTTACGTTTCAACTTATTTTTCGCTTTCTTATCCGGTTTATTCACACATTCAGACACACCGACATTGCTCACAACGTTTGATAAGCCATCTGTAAATACATGTGTTAAAGTTTTAAAACAAAATCAACAAATCATAGCAGCATAACATTGTTTGATAAAGCCAAATGACAATGCACTTACCCAGGGGAATAACTCCAACGTTGGCTGACTCGCTGCTTCGCGGTGGTCCGTGTACTAACGCCTTGATAGTCACGCGTTTCGGCCCTGGTAAAAACAAAAAAAAACACCGAGAAGATAAGATATTTTTCACAAAGCCACGACACTGTTTAAACACTGGTGTAACAACATTTAACAATACCTGGCACAAGTGCTTCCGTGATCGCTCGTGAAGAGGCCACAGCTTTGTGCGCACCAGCAGCTGTGCTAGGTCTAGCCACGCCTCCTGGCGAAAACAAAACAAAACATCGTCCGTCACACACACGCGCACAAACACACACACACACACGCAACGTATGCAACATTTAAGCATAATTATACGTACCACTCGCTTGATTCAGGAAGTTAAGCTCATCTACTAGATCGAAGAGAGTCAAGCTGTCACGATCTGAAGCGGGCAGATAAAGCCTTAAGTAAGCAATAGAACAGCGACGCTCGTAAACAAAAATAATGTTTCTTAACAATGTTGCTAAATAATAAAAAACACTCACTGTTAGAACAGGATTCCATCTTCTTGCACTCACGATTCCAACAACACAATATGGCTTGGAAAATAGTTTGAGAATAAACAGCGGTGATGCTTGTCACGAGACACGACACACTAGTACGCTTCAGTGACTGTGCTCGCGTTCAACACACATTTATACACGCAGGTTTTGGCGAAGTGTGAAAACGGGCCGCCCCAGCAGACAGAATACACAACGACACAACATCTCGCGCAGGTAGACGGCCAATAAACCCGGAAGGCCAAGGGACAGACACCTTTCTTTTACACCTACGGCCAGGATGTCACCGCAGGAGGATGTCACATGGCGTCGCGCAGCCTAGACATACCGGAGCCTGTCAGCGACCCATCATAAATCAGAGACAGGGGAACCTCAGAGCCATAAATCAAAGTCATAAAACACCTTTTTTGACACATGGTTTATGTTAATACTACTATTGTGAATTAATTCCCTAATAACTCATTTTTTTAATTAATGTAGTTAATTAACTGAGTTAATTAATATGTTAACTACCAGAATGAGCCAAAGCCTTGTATTTCAACTTCCAGATAATACAGGTACACTAATATGCATTAATACATGATTAATTACTTCATTGTTAGTGCAAATTCATGTGTAAATTACTACAATTACTAAATGACTAGTTAATAATGATGTGCCTCAATAAGTAAAGTCATAACATAATGATACCTTTGCAAATCATTAGCTAATGATTAATTAAAGCAGACAACTGGAAGTTGAAATGCATAGCTTTGACTAATTGTGGTAATTAACACATTAATTTACACTATTAGTTAATAAAATATGTTATTAAGGAATTAATACACAATGACACATTGAATTAATAGCAATTTATGTATTACTTAATCTATTAATCATATAGACTCTTTATTAGTTGCTGATGCAGTAATCATTAATTAATGGTTTAGTTCTTCATGAATCATACATTAACTCATGATTATCTATACATTAGTTAAACATGAATTAATGCACCCGTATTGTAAAGTGTTACCACTTATTCAGTAGGCCTATTCTATGAACTTCAAAGGAATTTGTAAACATTTGTGTGTCTATAAAGTCATTTACAGTAAATGTAAAGAGGATTGCATTTTAGTTGCTGTCAGTACCTTGATATTGTATGTTTCATTGTCTATATTCAAATGCAGAGTGTGTGTATTCGAACCACACTTAACGAAGGAATACCTATGAATACTAATGAGATCATCTGCTCAAACGTGAATTTTTATCAATTGCTCTTTGAGAATCGTCTCGTTCCAGGCCAGACAGCCACATGTGGCTCAAATAAGTGGCTGATAGAAGTGATTGTAATGTGGTAGCTGAGGTGATTATAATTAGTCTTTATCATGCCTCATCTCTCCCGTTGTCGGACATCAGGTCACCTGTAATGTTGCACAAAAGCGGTTGACGCTTGATTGGGTTCCTCTTTATCTAACAACTCTGACAACTGCCATACCACTGGCCCATCAATCAGGTCAATTAGATGACAGGGCAGACAACTCATGCATGTGCTTTTGTTCCCGCTCTGTGAAGAGAGTATAATAGTGGACTTCTGTCTGTTCTGTATCATCACTTATTATAAGAGGTTCTGTCGATCTGTCTCACTTGTGCTTTCATTACAGTTCATTTTCTTCTCAGAAGTGATCACACAGAGTGACCAATTTGACATCTTCACATACTTGGATTAGGCCTCAGATTTTGAGTTCTTATAATAATCAGTGTAATTTTTTTTTTCTTGATGTCTGTCCTGTCCTCTGTCTCAGTGGCATAATATGGCATAGAATGGTTATGAGCAGTTTTAGTGTGCTAAGTATTATTGGATGCACAATATATTGGCAACACATTGGATATCAACTGATATTAGATTTTTTTTTATTTCCTCTATTTTTACATGTTGAAAACCTTTGTCATCATTTAATACTCACTTTAAGTTTATCTTTAAAAACATTCATAATTTACTGTTTGCTGACTTAAATGTAAACTTTAGCAAATCTCAAAACAAATTATTTTTTTCTAATGTTATGATGCCTAAAAATGTAAAAGTACTGATTTCAGTTTTCTGTGGTCTGTTTTTTTTATTTATTGACATTTATTGGTAATTGGCCATAGCATGAAAATAATAATAATAATATATTTAAAAAAAAATAAACAAACAAACACACACACACACAAAATAAATGTTGTGTTTTTCTATTGGTGCATCCCTACTATAGCCACACACACAGGCTACATTCATGCAGTCAGTGTTTGGGACTGACAACAATGTTTTTGCTTCCTTGTGGTGCCAACTTTACTGTATATTATATTGTATATCCTTGATAGTTTGCATGATTTACAGTAGATGTAACTAATACAAATCTGGAGTAATAGAATTGTTGCACTTTAGACTCTCTTCCTTTCACACACTCTCTCATTAGAATGGACTGTTCTTGTATTTCACAAGAAATTAGTCTCTATGGTTACTATTTTGCGGTCTGCAGAGCTTAAAAGAAATGTAGATATAAGTGGTGTTTTAGCACCTCTGATTTCAGACCATAATATGCATGTAATCGTAGAGTCCTGATTAATATCCAGTCAAGTTTTAATTAATTAAATAACTTTCTTTTTTACAATCTGTCATCTACAGTGAATCATCAGTCTTGTTCTTTTGAGCTTATATGCTGCCTTTCTTTGTGACAAGATGATACTTGAAACATCACCCAATTTTCAAGTAGAGTTTATTATTTTACAGACAGATTGATTTCTTGTTGTTTGAAGATTTTTCATCATTTAACCTGGGGAAGATATTTTCGAACACTGAGAAATAAAGTGATGTAACGTGTGGCGTCAAAGTACAAACTATACCTTCATTCTGCAGTGACCTGAATTAATAAAATCAATCACAGACTTTATTTAACCCTGTAGCCACTTGTCAATACTGGTCATATCATATCACCATTAGAGGTACCCATTAAACACATATACACGATTATAATGTCTTTATCATCCTTTTAAACGTATAATTATCCTATTTGTTGTACTGTACAGTAAATTAATGTAAGCTTTCAAAGTATTTTTTTACTAGCCTGATTTTAGCCTCTGATTTGAACCCCCGAAAAAAAAAAAAAGGTTGTTGGAATGTTGGTCCACTCCTCTTCAATGGCTGTGCAAAGTTGCTGGATATTGGCAGGACCTGGAACACGCAGTCATATAAGCCGATCCCGAGCATCCCAAACACATTCACATTTTCACAGCTGGTAACGGTGTGCCAAGAACGCTGAATAGCCATTCTTACAGCTGGTAAGACTGTCGTGAGGAGAGACAGCGCACGACACGTTGCACATTTTCTGTCTGTGTCCGCTGCGACCGTTCCCCTGCGTGCTTTAGCACCAAGGAGAGCACAGTGGTAACCAAATTCTCAAAAAAAAAAAGAAGAGCAGTTCCTCTATCTCTGGGTCTGAAGAGGGCCCGGAGAGCAGTGGAAGGAGAGAATCCTCACCACTCTCATCTGCCTCTTCTGTCGCCAGCAGGCTGCAGCGCGCCGTTCAAGAACGCAACCAAGCCTTCTCCTGCGCCCCCTGCCCTGTGGAACCAGGTAAGTGTTGCACAGCACACTCAGACACCGCTAAGGGCTGCCTCCCAGAGAGAGCCTCCTGAGCCGCGTCCCTGTGTTCCACCTCGCTGCCCCACTGCAGGTATGCCTGCGGTCCCTCTGGTCTAGCTTGTACAGTCTCTGCGAGCCTGGTTAGCGCTCCCCAGTCCGTATCGTTTGCTAATTCGGACCATCAGGCTCGGCTATGCGATTCAGTTCGCCCGGCTTCCCCGAAGTTTCGGGCCATCCACTCCACTACAGTGAGAGCAGCCAAGGCTGCGAGCGGAGATCGCAGTCCTACTGGCAAAGGACGTGATAGAGCCGGTCCCTCCAGACGATATGAGGTCAGGGTACTACAGCCCCTACTTCATTGTACCCAAGAAAAGCGGTGGGTTACAGCCAATATTGGACCTGCGAGTTTTTGAATCGGAGCATTCACGAGCTACCGTTCAAAATGCTCATGCAGAAACGCATTCAGCCCCAGACCTTCAGCCCATGGTCAGACCCCTCGTTCCTGGTGTTCACAGATGCCTCTGCCACCGGCTGGGGTGCCACGTACAATGGGCATGCAGTGTCAGGGGTGTGGTCGGGCCCCCAACTGCATTGGCACATCAACTGCCTCAAAGATGTTCGATGGGGTCCGTGCTTTCCTTCTTTCAGCAAGGGTTGGAGCGAAGGCTATCTCCCTCCACCCTCAAAGTACATGCTTCCGCTATTTCAGCATTTCACGACCACATAGATGGCAAAACAGTAGGAAAGCACGACCTGGTCGTCAGGTTCCTTAGGGGGGGGGCGAGGCAGTTAAGTCCTCCTCGACCCCCCTCCATACCCTATTGGGACCTTTCCCTGGTGCTTCAAGCACTCCAGGATTTTCGGTCGACGAATCATGCCTAGAGGTCAGGCCAGGTGACAACCATGTTGTACTGAGACCCCGGCCTGGCTATGTGCCCAAGGTTCCTACCACTCCCTTCAGGGACCAGGTAGTGAACCTGCAAGCGCTGCCCCTATAGGAGGCAGACCCAGCCCTGGCTTTGCTCTGTCCCGTTCGCGCTCTGCATCTGTACGTGGACAGAACTCAAAGTCTCAGGACCTCAGACCAGCTCTTTGTCTGTTACGGAGGCCAGCAGAAGGGAAAGGCTGTCTCCAAGCAGAGGATGGCCCACTGCATAGTGGATGCCATCGCCTTGGCTTAACAAGCACAAGCCATGCACTGCCGGCTCAGGTTGCATTCTCACTCCACGAGAGGCGTTGCATCCTCCTGGGCTGTGGCACGTGGCTCCTCACTAACAGATCCTTAGAGAAACAGATCTCTCAGAGACCGTGCAAGCGGGACCAAAGGGACCGTAGGCGTACCCGGAGTGGGGCAGCGAGGTGGAACACAGGGACACTCTCTCTGGGAGGTGGCCCGTTGCAGGGGCTGTGTGTGCTGTGCAGCACTTACCTGGTTCCACGGGGCAGGAGGTGCAGGAGGCGGCTCGGTGGCGTTCTCGAACTGCACACTGCTGCTCACTGGCGACAGAGGAGGCGGATGAGAGTGGTGAGGATTCTGTCTCCCCACTGCTCTCCGGGTCCTCTTCGGACCCAGAGATGGTAGAAACTGCTCTTTTATTGAAAATTCGGGTACCGCTGGTTTTAAGGCCAGCGGCGGAACACAAACAAAACGAAACACAGGATTTTCCACCCGGCCCTCTTCCGGGGGAGGGAGCGATGCGGTCATCGTCTCCTTAAGAGCAGTCCCTTCCATCTCCGGGTCGCCCGTCCTAGGGCCGCTTACCCTTGGCTTTGCCGTCCCTCTTGGCGGGGGCCTGGACGGGCGGGGCGCCCTGCCTGCGACTGCCTCCACTGCGCCGCTTAGGTGGAGGCTGCTGCTGCGGCACGGGAGCAGGGGCAGACGCAGGAGGACGCCCTCGGTGACGAGCAGACTGAGGTGCCGCAGGCGGCGGGGTGGAGGCAGCAGCTGGCCGCCGCGGCAGGATGTGTCTGATGGCCTCCGCCTGCTTTTGTACAGCCGAGAACTGCTGGGCGAAGTTCTCGACCGCGTCGCCGAAGAGGCCGGTCTGGGACACAGGGGAGTTGAGAAACCGGAGTTTGTCAGACTCCCTCATGTCAGCCAGACACAGCCAGAGATGGCGTTCCTGGACCACCATGGTGGACATCGCACGACCCACCGACCGCGCGGTCACCTTCGTCGCACGAAGCGCGAGGTCCGTCGCGATGCGAAGTTCCTGAAGAACTTGGGGATTCGTGACCACCCTCGTGCAGGTCCTTCAGTGCCTTGGCCTGATGGACCTGCAGCAATGCCATGGCGTGCATGGCAGAGGCAGCTTCCCCACAGGCCTTGTAAGCCTTGCCGGTTGAATCCGACGAGTACTTACAGGCCCGGGAAGGGAGACACGGTTCTCCACGCCAAGTGGAGTTAGGGCACAGTTGCATAGCAATGGCCCATTCCACTGGCGGGATGCGCGTTTATCCCTTAGCTGCCCCGCCATCAAGGGTGGTGAGGGAGGAGGAGCCACCGGAACGGTTTCTGGCAGTAAAAGGTGCCGTCCACGTTCTTGAAGCTCCTCATGCACTTCCGGGAAGAAAGGCACTGGGGTGGGTTGCTGAGAACCAGTGCGCGCCACCCCGAGATACCAATCATCCAACCTCGAGGGTTCGGGACACGGTGGACGATTCCACACGAGCCCGACCCCGTTGGCGGCCCAGGAGAGCATGGCCATCATCTCCGGGTCCGTCTCAGGCACCGCTGGCACCCCCGAAGGAGGCAGCGGTGCCGAGTCGTCGTCCGCAGAGAGGTCTGACCCACCCTCCGATGCAGCGATCGACATCTGGTCACTGGGAGCCCCAAAGGAGACAACCGGTACACACCTCGAGGATGGTCCAGCTTTCTCCAATGGAAGCTCAACTGGCTGCGGAGCATGAGAGGGGTGAGGGCTCCTAGGGGTTTGGTTCCCCGAAGGAGACGCGCTCACCGTGATCCTCAGGTCACCCGCGCCCCCGCCCGAAGCAACCCTCTGAGGAGGATTGGAACGAGGCAGAGGCACGGGACTCCGCCCCTTTGCAGGAACAGGAGTCTCGACCGTAGCTCTGCGATGGTCATCTTCCCACAATGGGTACATGACTCATCCACAAACGCTGCCTCAGCGTGTTCAATGCCCAGACACACGAGGCAGCGTTTGTGACCATCCTGTGAGCCGAGGTAACGACCACATCCAGAAACACACAGATAGAAAGTCATCTTTTTTTTTTTAAAGACGCTCTCTATCTGTGTAAGCTCTTTTAGGGACTACTCTCACTGGTGCTGAAGCACGCAGGGGAACAGTCACTGCGAACACAGACGGGAATGTGCACCCGTCTGTGCGCTGTCTCTCTCTATCGCTGGCAGGTCTTACCGGCTGTGAGAACAGCCTTTGAGCGCTGAACTGCGCACCTTACCAGCTGTTAAAACAGCTTTTTTGAATTTGCTCAAAAAAAAAAAAAAAGACAGAGACAGAAGAGAGAGGACACAAGACTGCTCGTGCTGCCGTGCTGTAACGCCCGCACCAGATAAGGAAAGATCCAACGAAGGCTTGCCAAGTTTTCACACTCTGTAGAATTACCATGAAGCGTTTGGCTCCGAAGCAAAAAGCTAGTGTGTAATCATAACAGCTGCTGTTAAATACCCGCGCTGACGAGGATGCGCAGCTGATGCAAATGATTGCATGCCAATGTGCATTGGCTTGTTTTAGTTTCACTCGAAGTAGATTGGCCTCTCTAGCGAGATTCCTATTGGTCAGTCTGACCTACGTTGTAGTGACTGACCGATAGGGAACTATGCAACTGTAACGACTGGATGAAAATTTTTGAAAACTGTCTCCACTGATAAATAACACTAAGGCTAACTTGGAAATGAGGCCCTATGTCCAAAATTCTGAACCACCCCTTTAATACGAGTTCCCCTAGCCTGTGTATGGTCCCCCAGTGTCTAGAAATTTCAATCGGTCTTTCTCCGCCTATGAGAAAATGAAAGCTCAGACGGGCTGATCTTGAATCTTCCCCGTATGACGTCATACAGGGAAAGGTTCCCTCCCCTTTCTCTGCTTTTCCCGCCCAGAGAATTTGACCCGCCCATGAGAAAATTAGCTAGAAAGTACGAACGTGCGAGCGCGATTTGAGTTTTTCCTCGAGAGACATCATGGCGTGTGAACGAGCGAAGCACGGCCATTGCTCAATAATACTCCCTCAACAAGAGTATTTTTTTAGTCGCTTCATCCAAGCCCCAGAGGAACCAGTGGATTAATTTAATTTTCTCTGGAAATGCGCTGACAAAAAACTTCCCAAAGTTTTGTATGTCTGCGCCAAACATTTCACCTATGGCTGTTTCCTCAACTTGGGTCAATACAGAGCTGGGCTTGCTGAACGTCTGAAAAAAAAGTATGGATCAGCACCAACTGTCTTTGACTCAGCTACAAACCTCGGACAAGTCAACTAATGATATATACTTGTGTTGCTTTACTGTTTATGGTTACCTAGCTTGTTACACGTCGCTAATTTAAAGGTAGATAGCATCAAGTATGTGTGTGAATGCACACACTGTAACACGAGTGTTGTTCACTTATTTGTTATTTGGATAACCGTTCTCCTGTCGGTGATATGGCGCGCGCAATATCCACATTTCAAGGTCTGACTAATATAGTGGTGCTGGTGTATATATAATTAATATACACTCACCTAAAGGATTATTAGGAACACCTGTTCAATTTCTCATTAATGCAATTATCTAATCAACCAATCACATGGCAGTTGCTTCAATGCATCTAGGGGTGTGGTCCTGGTCAAGACAAACTCCTGAACTCCAAACTGAATGTCAGAATGGGAAAGAAAGGTGATTTAAGCAATTTTGAGCGTGGCATGGTTGTTGGTGCCAGACGTATGCAGCAAAGCATTTGTGAAGCCACAACACGCACAACCTTGAGGCGGATGGGCTACAACAGCAGAAGACCCCACCGGGTACCACTCATCTCCACTACAAAGAGGAAAAAGAGGCTAGAATTTGCAAGAGCTCACCAAAATTGGACAGTTGAAGACTGGAAAAATGTTGCCTGGTCTGATGAGTCTCGATTTCTGTTGGGACATTCATATGGTAGAGTCAGAATTTGGCGCAAACAGAATGAGAACATGCCTTGTTACCACTGTGCAGGCTGGTGGTGGTGGTGTAATGGTGTGGGGGATGTTTTCTTGGCACACTTTAGGCCACTTACTACCAATTGGGCATCGTTTAAATGCCACGGCCTACCTAAGCATTGTTTCTGACCATGTCCATCCCTTTATGGCCACCATGTACCCATCCTCTGATAGCTACTTCCAGCAGGATAATGCACCATGTCACAAAGCTCGAATCATTTCAAATTGGTTTCTTGAACATGACAATGAGTTTACTGTACTAAAATGGCCCCCACAGTCACCAGATCTCAACCATCTTTGGGATGTGGTGGAACGGAAGCTTCGTGCCCTGGATGTGCATCCCACAAATCTCCATCAACTGCAAGATGCTATCCTATCAATATGGGCCAACATTTCTAAACAATGCACGTAGAATTAAGGCAGTTCTGAAGGCGAAAGGGGGTCAAACACAGTATTAGTATGATGTTCCTAATAATCCTTTAGGTGAGTGTTTATATATATAATATATATATATATATATATATATATATATGCAGGTGTTGAGTAGAGTTAACTCTTGAGGAATAAATCATTGGTTATGTGTAACATGACTTCGATATACGAGGACATGGAGAACTTTATCATTTGTCTTTGTTCTCCATGACTTTGTCACTTTGTTGAACTTGTCATAAAAAATAAGCCACATTACAGTTCTTCTCTAAACTACAAATATTACTGATATAAATGCTAATACAGCTTTAAAACGATAGCAAATCAGAGCAACATGAAAAGGCAACAGTAGGCTAGCGTTAGCTATGATAATAACTAACAGCATACGTAAACCATCCGAATAAAGAACCGTATCCAGTAGGGCTGTGTATCACCAACAATGTCACGATACGATACGTATCACGATACTAAAGCCACGATACGATATGTATCACAATATGGATCAATTTGGAATTTAAATTTCTTTTGAGCCGAGTTTAGTAACAGTAATATCTGCTTATTGAATAACCAGTGTTATAACAGTTGTGATAACTGAAAAACAATGAGTTAAATGAATAAAAAAGCTTAGAATGGCTCTTCCTTCTGCTTTTAAAGTCTGCCTCAATAACTGAAATGACAATTATAGTGACACTGAAGCATGTCTACACTGCTCAATGACTAAACAAAACTTAAAACATTCTATAAAAGCAAAAACGGTAACAACTTAAACTTAACTTAGTTTTCTCAAGCTCTTTTAAACACCTAGTATTTAACAGGTCTTAAGTGTTGGAATGTGCACCAAACAAAGTCATTTCTTCTACGTTGAAAACATTTTAAATGATTACATTTTCAAGTCTTTATGCAGAAACAACAATTGATTGACATGCTCAGGATTAAGAGAGTGACAGCAGAATATCTCGCTTAACTTCATCATACAACCGGGGAATTGCCGTTTCTGTTAAAAACCTTTATGCTTATTTAAGACATAACCAACATCATTTTGCGTGTTTTAGTCTGTTAAAGCGATATAATCTCGCGAGCTGTATGTGAGGCGGCTTTACTCTAGTCTATGTATGCACGCAGAGAAAACCAACTCTCAGAGAGCGTGCAAGTACTGAATAGTTTAAAATCGTTTGAATGTGTAAACTGGTAAGACTTAAAGACATGCAAATGGTAAACTTTAGTCACGATGGCCCGATTATGCAAGTGAATATTCCGTCATGTCCCGACTCCTAACCGTGAGCGTGTAGTTTCACCGGCTGCAGCGCTGGACGCTTGCCCGAGACGAGAGAGAGAGACGCTGTTTGTGAAATTGCGTCTCACAGAAAGTTTTAAAATGACTGATTTGATTTTATAATCTGTGTGGATTCATTTACTAATACTACAACCTACATGCTAAAGTGAATCAATGTTTCCGGGAATTTCCCGCATTATAAGCTGCGGGAATTATTCAAATTATGCACAATCCCGCGCTGAAATTGGAGCCCTGAATTGGCTACATTCAAAAGCACAAAAGTATCGATACGGCAGCTGCTGTATCGATACGCGTATCACCAGGAGTTCATGACGATATATTGTTGTATCGATATTCTGAGCACAGCCCTAGTATCCAGACATAATATTTTAAACTAACCATTCGGAGATGTCCTGCTGGAGCTGCTGAGTTGCAACTTCTTCATCCGTTGCTTCTCCATCCGGATCAGATTCTGGGTCAAACTGAAATGCTTGAACGACTGCGTGTCTATGTGCCATTGCAATATATCCAATGTTAACATGCATGGCACCGTTGCCGCAAGATGGTCAAGGCCACACCCGCCCTACACCTTGCCCCACTTTTCTTCTCCTCATTAGCATTTAAACCTACAGATACCGAAACGGCACGTCTGAAGGAAAGCTCATTGTGGGACTGGCTTGTAGTGGCTATAATTCTGTACCAAGGCTGAATTTTGGGAAAAGGATTTCAGATACAGTACTAGGGGCCACTAAGGCATATATCAAAGCCTACAAAAAGAAGCTGCTTTAGCTGCTGTCCGTAGCTTTTTTGGGTTAAAAATTACCTTTTTTTTTTTTTTGAGCAAATACATAACCAGCCAGTGTTCAAAACTATCTGCTTGCCTTAGCTCGATTCAAAACGATAAGCTTGTAATAATGTTTCTAATTCTAGTGGTACTGGTGGATTTCCATGGGAAATTCGAGCATGTCTTTGCGTCAGTACGTCACATCTGTACACATAAAGAAGAAGTCTCGGCTAGTAGACTATATTGCGTGTGAGGATGCTGAAGGTGGAGATTTATAGCCTTTTCTCACAGTACTCGATATAATTAAACTTATCAATTTGATGGCGAATCCTGAAAGGTTCAAACTACAATCACCAGTGACAACTGGAGATTCACCCGTTGTAAAATGCAAAAAACTTGAAGAAAAGTGGCTACAGAAAAAAAGAGACTGTAACCGGCCCATGCGAAAACAAGGATAAATATCGGAAGGGCATTAAATGTAGTCACGCAATGCTGATGGTGAACATTAACAATTTGAGAACAGAGTATAATTTGCACGGTTTTACGTGATATGATAAGTGATTGTTTGATTTAATCAGCGCGATTTACTGCAATGCTTCATCCAAAAGTGGATGTTACTTACTTGTCCAGATGATATTTTACAGTGAAAATTATTATGTTGGTCATATTTCCAAAAAGAATAATCTGTGATTCTGAATGACAGTATCCACAACAGCGCGGTGACTGACAGCCGCACACTCTCGTCAAACATTGGATTCATCCGCGCTGTGCCGTGTCGATGCACAACTCACGTAAAATTTATAATTCCTTGAATAACTGCAATAGCAGATTTCGAACAGAGATGGCGACAAAGAGGAAAAACTGCGGACTGCAGCTTTAATAAATGCTGAAATGGTATTGTTAATTCTTAGTTCATGTTAACTAAGGTAGTTAATTAATGTTAACTAATGAACTTTATTGTAAAGTGTTACCTATTAATCTATAGATTTCTGCATGTTATATAGGGAATCTCGGGATTAGCTCTTACATGGAATATAGTTTTAATAACTATGAAACATGATCGGGAATCACCTACAAATTATAAAATTACCCACTAAAGGGAAAAGTTACCAACGGCCTGTTTGGACAGCCGAACACAACGAATTATGATCAGTTCTCCATCCAGGCGAAAATAGATCAATTGTATATCAATACTTAATCAAAACGGATTATAATTAAATAATAATATATCAATTATGTCTATCATATATCAACTCTAAGGATACCCTTGATGGAATTAATTCAGTATCGGATGATCTGTTGTCCAGCAAACTGACCACGCGATCTTTATCAACTCGTACAGAATTATCCTACTTTATAGACTTTAAAGAGAAGCCATTCCTCTGGCCACGAGGATTAACTTTCCTGTTCTATAACAATACCTTTTTAAGTTTCACTAAATTTGTAAAGCACGTAGCTTTGGATCGTACATTAAAGGGACTTGTATATGAGCAAGAGACAGTCAGTCAAATGAATATAATGTATTTTAATAAATGGAAACTACGTTACAGTTATAAAATGTATACAAACAAATAACAATGGACAAAACAAAACACTGAAAGAATCTGAAACAGGGAGAGAGTGAGAGGGAGATCCGTAGGGATCACAGAATTAGATACATGTTAATACAGTTATCACATGGTTATATATATCTAGAATATAGGATTAAAAAGGGTTCATTTCTTCTTCTCAGCAAGAATTAAGAAAGAGTCACCCTCTCTGGAAATTCCTTTTGGGTCGTAAAAGTCTTGCAACAGAACACCTAGTTTCATAGAGAGTCAGTGTGGGTGTGTGACGCTGGCTCATCGCTGGTTTTATGGGTGTTTTTGTTTTAACTCACGTTTGCAATGAAAGTGTCAATGAACGCCATTAGGAACAGACTTTTTGGGGCTCGCTGGTGAGTTACTGGTGGCGAGTCAAAGGTTAAAAGCTTTTCCCCAAACTTAGAATGGTTATGTTATGTGAGCCTGTCCAGATACTCTACAGTTATCAGCAGAGTAATTTGAGTGTAAAATTAAATAGAAAAATTAACATGATTTCTGTAGCAGTTGAAGTTTAAAGTATTTGCTTTAATTCAATGTATGAACTGCACAAGTTTGTATAGAATCATGTTTCCAACATAATCATATGATATGAAGAGCATCTTGTGCTTCAGTGGAAGTGAGAACATCTGACCCTCTGTACAGGTCAAGGTCACAAATGCGCATATTTGTTTATTTACTTTTAACAAAAAAAAAAAAAAAAAAAATCTTTCAGTTCTACCAGAAAGACTCGGGAGCCAAAATATCGTAACAAGTATACAGTTTTTACAGTCTATGGGTTAGAAGCATAGTTTCTTGTTTGCATGACATGTGGACTTAATAAATCCTCATCTTGAGCAAAATAAGCAAGCTGACATTCAGTACAATCTGTACATTTTATTTAGAATACATACAAATGTCATTTATGTATTTTAGTTTGTCCAGAGATTTAAAACACCGTTTTTGAAGAGTCCACATGTGCAAATTTATAGCAAAACATCAAGCATTAATTCTATTTCAAACAGATTCCTTCAAAAGAAGTTACTCCACCACGTGCGTGACGTCATAAACCAACGTGGCTGAACAACCACTTTGTGACAATATGGTTTCGGGAAACAGTCGTAACTAGCAAGTTGATTTCTTCCACGATGCATCATACTATGATAGTTAAGCAGCGAGTTATTTCACTGACCTCCTGGACTATGCTCTGATTGACCTCTTCTGCCATGGACTAAACTACTCCCGTCCCCGTCCAGCAACGGCTCCAGAACCAGCGCCCCCCAAATTCTTTAAAACGTCATTGTTGCAGTGGCCTCATTCTTCACAAAAACAACATACTGTATTTCTTTATTTGTTTCTCTGGTCTTTTGTGTGGATGTGTATTTCAGAGGGAGACAACCTGGTTTTGTTGTGACAGTTCTTTTCATTTCTGTCCCAATAGACTCCAGAGATGTCCTACCATTCTCTTGGGATATTCGTTTTTACTGCTGTTTGTTATGCAGATCTTTCAACATCAGTGCTAATTTCTAGTTACAGCACTTGTGAGCCCTTCATCTCCTTTACAAGCCTCACAGTAAAAAACAAACAAAAACAAAAATCCTGGACCAACAATCTTTGTTAAATTGCTGAATGTAGCTTAATATTTGCAATTAAGGTCACCCTCACGCCCACGCCCACGTTCTGTCATTTACGTCCATTGCATAATGACAAACATTCATTGCAGGTTAAATTACAACGGGTATGGAAAGCAGTTTTATTAGAATTTACATTTACTGTCATTTCTGTGACAAAAGGACCAAGAAAGAAAAGAAAAGAAGGGAAATAAAAGAAGGGAAAGAAAGAAAGAAAGAAAGAAAGAAAGAAAGAAAGAAAGAAAGAAAGAAAGAAAGAAAGAAAGAAAGAAAGAGCTAGTGAAGTTTTAAATCATCGGTAACACTTTATAATAACTACACGCTAATAATCATTAGTTAAGCATGAGTAAACAGTTAATTCATCATTCATAAAGCATTAATAGACATTAATAAGCAGTTTATAAATACAGCTATAAATGCTTTCTTCTTGATTTACAAGCATATACATCATTTATTTAATAATTGTATTTTCATCCTTTATTAATGATCAATTTATGATTTCTAAATGAATAATTGCATTTTTTTATAAACCAGTTATTTAAGAGTTTTCGGTGGTTCATAAGATTACTTAGAATGTGTAAGTAAATGATTAATAAACTATTTAAATGTACATTCATACATCTTATTATTCAGACATATAGTGATGGTTACTTAGTGTGTTAATAAATGCTTTTTTAACATGTATTTATGCTGTAATTCAGGGTTAATTCAGGTAGTTATAAAGCATTTAGTAGTGGTCAGTTAACTATGTTTGTGAGCTCATCTAAAGTGAGGACTATTCATGCCTTGTAAAGCATTTATAAAGGAGATTTAAAGGCTGTTAAATATTTCTATGTTCTGTATCACTGTGTTGTGTTTGTTACATTTTACTGTTTAGAAGATTGATGCGCCTTCAAATCTCCTTTATAAATGCTTTACAAGGCATGAATAGTCCTCACTTTAGATTAGCTCACAAAATAGTTAACTGACCACTACTAATTGCTTTATAACTACCTGTATTTACTACATTTACTTACACTTTCTAAGTGATCTTATGAATGACTGACAACTCTTATTTGTAAATAATGCTATACTTCATTTAGAAATTATTAATTGATCATTAACAAAGTATGAAAATACAATTATTAAACGCATTATAGATATGCTTATAAATCAAGAAAAAAAGCGTTTATAGCTGTATTTATAAACTGCTTATTAATGTCTATTAATGCTTTATAAATGATGAATTAACTGTTTACTCATGCTTAACAAATTATTAATAGCATGCAGTTATTATAAAGTGTTAACATATGATTATCTCATTTTTGACATAGGTGGCTTTTAGAGGCTTTTGCATCGGAGGTCTTCATATATAATGTCATTCTATATAGATCAGTGGTACACGCATTTGCCATAAATGCAATGGAATTGACGGCATCAGCCAAATTCGCACACTTATGTTTTCCTTTTGTTATTAATTCACACTTGTTACTTGAATTCACACTTGTTACTTCAGTACAAAGTTCCAAATAAAATATTTTTTCTCGTTTCTACCTCCGATAGTAGCACCTCCAATTCACTTTCTGTAAAGTTTCGTTTCTTGCCGCTTGCTTTAGCCATTTTCTTATTGCTTTCTTTTGCCAAAGTGGACTCATTACCATATTTAAATGTATTTAATTAAGGGAGCAGACTGGGTGGGGCGTTGTGCTCGTGCATGTGCACTCGATTTTACATTAATTGGGATGTACAAAGAGAATGCGTGGGATCCTTCGTACGCAGAGATTAAGACATCTGTTTTTTTTTTGTGCGTATGCACATTTACAGCTTTGTCCGTACGCAATGTTTTAGTATGAATTCAATGCAAGTCTTTGTACATGAGGCCCCTGGGGCCTCATTTATAACCGTTGCGTACGCACAAAACAGGCCCTGAAAGAGGCGTACGCCACTTCCGACGCATAAATTGTGATTTATAAAAACGTTTTGGAGTTGGAGCTGTTTGGTGACACCGATGGTGAGCTGGAGTTAAATGTCTTTTTGGTCACTTTTAGACAGAAAATCTAAAGAAAATTATACATATACAGAAAGATAATACAAATATAATTTCATTATTCATAATTTCATTATGAAGTTATGAAATTTCATAATTTCATAACTTCATTATGAGTCCTAATCATAAATACAGTGCATGTTCACAATAACAGTTTAAATAAATAAAATAATGATTTAAACTATGTTTTACCTCTGATATAAACATTTAGATTAAATATGCCATTCTCATTAATGGTGTTAAACACTTAAACTACATGAAATCATTACTGAGAAGTTACAACATTTTTATATTCAATAAATATAAATATTTGTTGTGGATGCAATGCTTTTGAACACCTTTCCTCTGGCATGCTGTGTTTTAATGTTTTAACTACATAGATAATTGCTTATGATAATAGCAGATTGTCAGAGAAAATGGTTTCGTGCAAATGATGCACAAAAAGGTCTATCTGTTTCAATTAAAAATTAAAATAAATTAAAATGACTTTTTGGCCATTGGAAAAGATTGAGAAAAACTTTCTCTGAAATGTATTTTACACTATTTGATTTATTTATTCAAAAAACAAGGCAAGGATAGGCTTCTAAATTATTTGTATTAATGAAATATATTTATTCTAATAAATATTCTAATAATATTTTCCTAATGTCTGGTACCGTTAAACATGTCATCACGTGGATGAATAATCATATGCAAATGATATGCAGATGAGGATATGCATAGTAAAACTAGGCGTTGTAAGCTCCATATATGGTTATTTCGGGGAGGAGACGCATGTGCGCACAATCTTCCGCAGACTGGGATTTATAAAGTGAATTCTGCGCAGGTTCTGGCGTACGCACGGTTTTATAAGTCTGAATATTTTTTTGCGTACAACATTTTTGGCTTTTGGGCGCACGTACACTTTTAGTAAGGATCCTACACACAGTTTTATAAATGAGGCCCCTGTTCCTTTTATGCCATGTCTGCATTTATCTCATCTGAACCACATTATTAGGATCGACTGCCAACCTTGAATCCTCCCTGAACCCAGATTTGTTCTTGCAGTCTGTGTTCATTTGGTCTCAGCAGTCCAGTTTAATTCTCCTGAATACTGTGCATTCAAGTCCTCCGTTCTGAAAAAGAATTGTTTAGAATTAAAATGAGCATATAGGCTAGGGTTAGGTAACCCCAGAAACTCATTTGTCTTTCCTGTGATGTCATCAGAAAGTGCTACAAAAAGTGATGGTGTTCAAATGATAACGAAGAAAACAGCTGAAATTAAGATGGTTATTCACTTTTTCTCTATTTCTCCCCCTCTCCCTACATCAGGTATACAGAATATACTACTGTTGTCTAAATTATTCAGCAAGGAAAAAAATTAACAAATTCAGTAAAAACATTTATGATGTTGCAAAAGATTTCTATTTCAAATAAATGCTGTTCTTTTCATCTTTCTATTCATCAAAAAAATATATAATAATTGCCACAACATCAAGAAATCAACACAACTGTTTTTAACTGATAATAATAAAAAAAGTTTTCTTGAGCACCAAATAAACATATTAGAATGATCTCTGAAGGAATAAAATATATTCTAATAGAAAACAGTTATCTTCAATCGTACAGATATTTCACAATATTATTGTTTTACTATATTTTTGCTCAAATAAATGCAGCTTGGGTAAGCATAAGGGACACAGCTTAAGATCAGTTTATTAAGTTGCGTTAAACCAGCCAATCAGATTAAAACTGGTGGTTTCAGGAAGAGCTTGCCATTTTTGTGTGCAAATATGCATCAAATGGTATGTGAAAATAATTGCGGGTTGTCCGTATACGTGATGTGCAAGGCTGAGACTAGACTGAAGCAAGCACAGCTGACGTGTCATGATTACCCTAAACAGTGCTTCTGTCATTTCTAAACTCCTCTAAGAGTCACATAGCTGTTTTAGGATAACAAGACCTTGTACTCCATGCTATGCTAAGTTAGCTACATTCAATTCACACTAAATTGTTATAAGTGAAAGAACCTTGTGAAATGTTAACAGAACAATGTACTAATTTACCCACGCTGTTAGATGTCGCGGTAGATTTAGCAGCATATTACTGTAAAAACAGTACAGTACAATACGTAATTTATATTGCATTCTGGGCAATTTCGATTGAGCGTGAATATTTTACAGTATATTTTAGTATTTCTGTAACCTTTCTGTAAAATGCCAAGCAATAAATGATTGTAAATGATGATAGCGCGTCACCTGATGTCACATCATGATTTCCATTACACGAGAGTAGATGTTAAAACTTCATGCTGATTTGTACTCGGCTTTCGCCAAGATAAGCATAAACTAAGACGTAGCTTTACAGTAACCTTTGCTTCTCCATCCATTTACGCTTCTTTCCATATGGTGATGTGAATCTCCTTCTGTCCGGCGTTGACGACTGCAGTGTACTTGGCACGTCAGCACACACAATGGCTGCAACTACAGTGTGGTCTCCCCAGTGGACCAGCACGACAACCGTCTGGATTGAACCGAGTAGGGGACATCTCTAGGGTCTTCAAATGGGCACCTTCTGTCCTCAGTGTTTCGTCGACTAGCCCACGACACCTCAAGAGGGCTCGACAGTGACTCTGGTGTCCCAGAGTCACCCCCCTCCGTCCCCCACTCAACTCAGCCCAGCTTACTGACCTTTACATCCCTCCTGCTGCTGAGGTTGCTTCTTCCTCGTAGTTCACATGTGACCAAACCACAATCTCACAATCTCTCCGCAACCCAACCATACGCGTCAACCCATTTGACTAAGGCTGTCGAGCCCCACTGTCTTCGTTAAAGTAGGTTCAGTGGCAACGATTCCGTATGGCATACTACCTACCGTAAAACACAATATCTGCCCAAACACCAACCCTCATTCACGCAATATACACAGGAACGTAAAACCTTTAATTACTATACAAACTATACAAATAAACCAACAGACTCTTCGAGTTTTTCAAGAATTCTATGAAACCGTAGCATGGCGGCCTGTACACAGCCAGCCAGAATATTTCCGTCTCAACCACAGCCAGTCGCTGCTCCTCCTACATCCTCCTGCTCCTGCATCCATCCTAATGGTAACCGAATATCATTTATTTCCATCTTAAATACTTTAATGTCATTGTAAATGTGACAGGGTAATATTTTATCTACCCATTTACCCATCACACTTACTCTTAAATATATTTTTCAACGCGTCATGTCTCCTATCTACGGAAGCGTATTACATTCACTTGAGGAAAAAAAATCTACTCTGTTTTTCTGAATTAAAGGTATTGTAGGTAGGAATTTTATAAAAAACTTTTTTCCAAATTTGTTCAAACTTTCTGTATATATTAATGCATAATTAAAATGTAAGTACTCTGAAAAAGAAAGTATAAAAATCGAGTGTCTGTAGACCTCTCACGACTGTTTTAAAGACAGCTCATTATTTCCATTCACTCCACCCCCTCCCTTCTGGGCTCCTTCCAAAGCCACGCCCCAAAAACACATGAACGCGCGACTCCGACCGCTGAGCTGAAGACGCATTATTTACCTGAGACGAGCGGAGAGGAAGGAGCGCAGTGCATGTAGTGACATCATGTCAGAATCACATGTAATAAAAAAATCTAACTTTATCATTATGAAGATAAACAAATAAGATGTATTTTAGTACTCACTATCAAGCTAGCATATTGATATTGGTAAAGTTTAAAATATATATTTATTGATTCGCTAACGAGCTTGTTATCTATAAGGCAAAGCTAGGGTTGCATGATACACGTTTTTCCATTGCCATCATTTACACTGTGATGAAGATGAATTTCGTGTAACATTCATAACATATGGTGTTCTGCATGTAAGAGTTTCCATGATGAAAGCATTGTTGACTCTGATGATGAGGACTACACAGAGACAAGTACCGCATCGTCAGCTCGAGGACAGATCCAGGGTCGAGGGCGAAGCAGAGGAGGTCGTCACAAGGCGTCACTTTTCAGCCCCTTGAGGTCTCTCAGTTCTCGCCATTGCTGGAAAGCCACGCCGATATTGACACGCGTTTTATTTCGTTGTTTATCCAAAGACTTTTTGTTCATTACCTTTTCTAGTAACGTTACTGTCTTCCTTTTTTTTGCCTGGTTTGCCTTCGCGAACTGCATATGCGAATTTTGATTGGTCTTTCTCCCTCAAATCAAACGGGTACGCGCAAGCGGGCAGGTCCTGTGTGGCAAAAGGGTGGTTGCCATGGTTGCGAGAGAGTGACAGTCGCCTAAGCCAATCCTTTGTTTCGTCCCGGATGGAAATAATGAGCTGTGTTTAGTGCAGACTAAACGGTCTACAGTCACTCGATTTTTATACTCTTTTTATCAGAGTACTTACATTTTAATTATGCATTGATATATACAGAAAGTTTAAACAAATTTGGAAAAAAGTTTTTTTTATAAAATTCCTACCTACAATACCTTTAACAAGTTAATTATCTCAGAATTACGAGATAATTTTTCATGGAAAAAAGTTTTTGCTCTGTTTTTCTGAATTAATGACTTAATTATCTCAAAATTATGAGTAACTCATTAATTCATAAAAACAGAGTGAAAAAAATGTTTTTCAAGAAAAATGTATCTCATAATTCTGAGATATTAACTTGTTAATTCAGAAAAACAGAGCAAAAACTTTTTTTTCATGAAAAAATATCTCGTAATTCTGAGATAATTAACTCGTTAATTCAGAAAAGCAGAGTAGATTTTTTTTCCTCAGGTGAATGCAATACGCTTCCGCACCTATCCACTACGATTCAGTTTTTTTCTTTTGTCCACAGATACAATTGGCAACGGCTTAAATTGTGAAATTCATTTCTCGCCTTTGTAATAAGATGTGCTCCACATTTTCCACTTGCTTCCCTGTAGTTTTGCACAGTCAGACAAGCTTGACAGACTTTTATGTAGGGCAGTTTCTGGACATGGAAGAGCCAAGAGCATTGTCTTCAGCATGCCACATCCGGCCATGATAGAGACCCACTTGGGAGGCTTAGCTTGCCTCCAGCTTTGATTCTTGTCAGGGGTAAAAGGTATTGAACAGGTGAGAGAAAACAGAAAGTAAGAGCTTGAGGGAGGAAGAAACAAGAAAGACTCAAAGAGAGAGAGAGCAGAAATACACTGGGTTATCACAGAATGACCGTTTGCTCTTTGGTCAATGAGGCAACCTGCTACCCAGGCACTGAAATGTCACAGAAGTCAAGTAACATTATGTCTGTGATAAGAGCTCAAACTTCAACAGCTCAAACAATGAGGATTAATCTGATGGTGCAGAAACGGCTGCTGAACACCCTGTGTGAAGGAAGATGCTGATCACTTCCTGTTGTTTAATGAATCCAGAGGATCATTTTGTCATTTATGTTCTGTGTAGATTATTTGCATTTGAGTGTAAATGTGCCCCCACTCATATCATGAAAATTAATTTTGTAATGGGTATCTGTGGCCTACTTCTGATGTCCTTTTATAATTTATGGCTGTTATCATAGGACAACTTATGTCACAGGTCGGGGTGAGTGCCAGCGGGCCACCCACCCCCAAACCGAAACACCGCCCCGAGGAGCAGACCGTGGAACACATGAGGCAGACAGGCAGTTGAAATAAATAACAATATTTCTTAATTGGATTATAAAAAAGTCTTTAAAAGTTGGCTCCGTGGTTCTTCATTCCTGGCGACAGAAACTGAACAGCAGTAGTGGCTCTAAGCTTTTCATTCGCTCACCGGCTCAATGGTTCCTCCAGCTCTTAACATCAGAGGGTCAGTAACAGCTCATAGCTTCCCATTCGCTCACCAGCTCAGTGATTCTTCATTCCTGGCGACAGAGACTGAACAGCAGAGGATCAGTAGTGGCTCTAAGCTTCTCATTCGCTCACCGGCTCAGTGATTCTTCATTCCTGGCGACAGAGACTGAGCAGCAGAGGATCAGTAGTGGCTCTAAGCTTCTTATTCGCTCACCGGCTCAATGGTTCCTCCAGCTCTGAACATCAGAGGGTCAGTAACAGCTCATAGCTTCTCATTCGCTCACCGGCTCAGCGATTCTTCATTCCTGGCGACAGAGACTGAACAGCAGAGGATCAGTAGTGGCTCTAAGCTTCTCATTCGCTCACCGGCTCAGTGATTCTTCATTCCTGGCGACAGAGACTGAGCAGCAGAGGATCAGTAGTGGCTCTAAGCTTCTTATTCGCTCACCAGCTCAATGGTTCCTCCAGCTCTGAACATCAGAGGGTCAGTAACAGCTCATAGCTTCTCATTCGCTCACCGGCTCAGCGATTCTTCATTCCTGGCAACAGAGACTGAACAGCAGAGGATCAGTAACAGCTGGGACTACGAGTGGAAGTAGAATTTAGAATTTCCCACACTCGTGCAATCAGCAAAACACTCAAAACTTCAAACTTTGCACTAGACACTGCAATCCACAATACCTCCCAGTGAATCAAGCCTCCACTCATATCTCCGCCGGGATCCTTCATGCCGCTGGCTTGGGGTTCTCCAGACTGTGTGAGGAATAAACATACCACAAGTTCTCTCCTTTTGCGGTTTCCCTCTGCTGCCTTTCTGTACCTCTCTCCCTGTGTCCTCTCCTTTGTCTCTTCTTCTTCTTCGCTTGGTGTTTTATGGCGGTTGGCAAACCAACTTTCGGTGCATTACCGCCATCAACTGGACTGGAGTGTGAAGCACTTAAAAATTAAAACAATAATCAACTAAAAAAAAAAAAAAAAAAAAAAAACTTCAAATTCTCCAATCTATTCCTATTTCTTTGATATCTCCTTTGTCTCTCTTCCAAAATGGCCTTTTTATACTAAACTTTGGGAGCATGTACCCCAATCACCGCTCTAGCTCCTCCCCCTCCACACCTGCCGCTCATTTTCTTAATAATCACCTAATCACCCGGTGACACTTACAGTAAAAAAAGAAAATTGAACAGTTTTCACTTACAAGTTGCATTGAGTTAATTTTGGACCCTGATATTACACATTTGAGTGAGATAAAATATTAATATAACTATGATAAACAAAGTGTGAGTTCATTAGAATGTTATATAATGATAAT
The DNA here is from genome assembly GCA_029959095.1 of Rhinichthys osculus. Taxonomy (NCBI): domain Eukaryota; kingdom Metazoa; phylum Chordata; class Actinopteri; order Cypriniformes; family Leuciscidae; genus Rhinichthys; species Rhinichthys osculus. Next base: position 26,098,780 of record JARWKJ010000004.1, on the reverse strand, counting down.
ATAATTTTACTTTCTTTACTTTACTTCCTTATAATTATAAAGTAGGATGTATATCTGAATATCACTTCAGTCTGAAAATATTGTCTGAGTAATTAAAAAAAATGTAAAATGAAACTGTGGTGTTAGAAGCTTGATTGCAAAAGTATTAATAGGGTCCTCTCTTCAAAAGAAAACAATTAGAATACATCAGTTTGTTTGGGAAGTCTATGTATTTGCTTATTCAATTAATTCTTCATCTTATAAGCCTGTAGCTGTTTGACAATTACAGTAGCTTATTTTTTTTGTAACTCAGCTTCCGGGTCAGTAACATATTCCAGTGCTATATGAGAGAGAAGCCATTTAAGTAGTCACACAAACTCTTGTTTATTTTTGTCATAAGTTTGCATTTTTCTTGTCTATATATTTACATGCTTGTCCTTCAATGATATACAGATGGGCAGAGTTTATAAGGTTCAAAGGAGTCAGACAAACACCATCAATGTAATGTACTCTAGTGAAAAAAAGTATACTTTATTGTATTTGAAATACAGTATATTCCCTTTTTCAATAGTACATGTCAAATCCTACAGTGATTCTAACTAACACTTTTTAGTTAAATTTAATTAATGTCTTAACTTAATTGTAAAAATCTAGTGATCTGTACTATTCACATACTATGCTTTGTTTACTCAGCAAACCCAAGTAAAGATTAATTGATTGGTTTGAGTGCGTTTTTTGAGGCGGGGAAATTCTTAATGGAAATTTTTATTTTAATTCTTAAATCAGTTATTTGGTTTCAAAGGAAGATAATTAATATATATATGTATATATATATATATATATATATATATATATATATATATATATATATATACACACAGTATGTTTGTGTGTATATGTGTGTATGTATGAATGAATGAATGATGTATAACATAAATATATTTCATGTCAATTAATGATCTTTTATAATTTTGTAGCTAACACTTATGTCCTAAACACCTTGTGAAACTTTTAATTGGGTTTATAATCCCTCTATATTTGTAACAATCTTGCAATTGATCATGCTTGAGTCACACTGACTTCAACATTCAGCATGCAAAACACAACAATGGTAACAATTAAATTGTCAAGTACTTTCTACAGTTATTATTTAGTTACTAAAACTCTTGTGTAAGTGAAATATACTAAGCATTTGTCAGTACCACATACTATTTCTATTTCACTTAACCTGTTTTTTTTAAGGCAATCGGTTTGCATGCTTTTTTTTAGGTAAGTCTAACTAATTCGATTTACAGTGTACTAACAAAAATTGTACTCTCTTTAAATATATTAAAAGTATATTAGCATCATGCTTTTACCTATTTTCACAATACAACTTTTAAATAAACAGAGCAATTCCAAGAGGGTCCTCACACCATCGGTGCTCGGGCCCTAAAAATTCTAAAATTATGTTTATTTTATTAAAAGTGTATTTATTTGCACTTTATTAAAAATATATTTTAGGTATATTTTAACTGTGTGCTGGAAATGATCATTGTAACAATGCATTGAAAGTATACTTAAAAAATACATTATAGTATACTATAGTATTTTTTACAAAGTATAGCTAAGTTTTATTTGTCTAATAAATGTACATTTGTTATTGAAGACAAAGTGTGCAATTTGTAGTATTTGGAATAAGTCAAAGGTATTAATGAGCCTATAGTTTTTACTCAAAAGATATCGTGGGCGAGTGCGCCGACATGTGCTTCGGGAGACCCGAGTTCGAGTCCCGGCTCGTGGACCTTTCCTGATCCCGTCCCTCCCCTCTCTCACTTCCTGTCTAGCTACTGTCCTATCCTAATAAAAGGCGAAAACGCCCCCCAAAAATATACTTTTTAAAATAAAAATATAGACAAATTAAATTATGGTATATCCCAGGTGTCACAGATGGAACAGAAGTCAGACAGGTGGTAAGTGTAACAATGTTTATTAACAGGTTTTGCAGAAGATATGGTGGGTGTTCAAACAGATGATAGTCAGATGGGAACTTAGCTGATGGATAATAAGAGTCTCTGTTGCAGATGGAAGATCACATGGAAGGGTTGTAGATGGATGGCTGAAGATGGTATACGAAGGCCAGGGATTGAAGAGAATCCAAAGGAGGCCAGGTAAGTAGCGGGTAAGTAGCAGGTAAGTAGCAGGTGAGTAGCAGGGGTGAGTCTGTGTGTCATGTAGAGACAATGAGTGTGAAAAAAGACCAGACAATGAATGTGTGAAGGGGAGCTGAATATAAAGGGATATGGAATGATGAGGTGCAGGTGATGGTGATCAGAACACGGGTGATAATGAACGAGTGGGAGGAGTGAGTGAATGAGTGGGAGGAGTGAATGGAACTGGTGGAATCCTGACACCAGGGGCACGTTCAAAATCACAACGGTGCGCAACGTTTTGCTACGGTTTCCGGGTTGAACGTCATGTTTCCTGGAAACGGCGTGCACCGGTGTGCGGGGTTTGAGATGCGTTTTCTCTTGTTTGGTGGGCGTGTCAGAACTGCAGTCCAATCAGCAGCAAAATGTGTATAAAGCACACGGTATTAAAGTGAACTCGCACAATGGAAGTAATTTACAAATGTGTTCGATATGCAACAACTGAGGATATTAGAAGACATGTTTGTCGTAAGTATTATTGTAAAAATATAGGATATCAACATAATCATGTAGTTGTTTATATTTGTAGCTTCATTGCAAGTGTGTGACATTTGGTATAGAAATAAACAATGCATGTAAAGTGCTTTTCCTAAAAATGAGAAAGAAAATACAGGGTATTAATAAAACAGTATGAACAACAAATAAAGTCAGTATGTGAGGCTAAATAGATGTGTTTTAGTCTTTATTAGGTAAGATGTGCTTCGGTTTCAGTTTCAGCAATCCCTTCACTCGATTGGGATGTTCTCCTGTGTTCTGGGCGGCAAGTGCAGTAACTGTAACATCGGGCATATTTTGTAGTATTAAACACATATTTATACCGACTTCATCAGGCTCCGAAAATTCTTCACAAAGAACACAAAAAGCCTTCTCAGATGCCGTAGTTGCAACTCTTGCGTCATCACAACAGTGCGTTCAACGCGTCACCGTTTCTGTTTAAAAAACGTTCTGCAACGTTTTGTCGGCGCTGAACGCAGCCCAGGTGAAAAAGTAGTAGTATTAAATGTATTAAAAATATATTTGAAATTCAAATAGTATGTTTATAATACATTTGTATTTCCAACATGCTTATTTAAAGTGAATTTAAAATATGTTGAATTGCATTTTAGTATATTCCTAAAAAATATACTTGAAGTACATTGGTAATACATAAGTGCTTAATTACACTTTTAAGAAATATGCTAAACACAAGCATACTTTTAAAATATTTATAAAAAGTATACTAGTAGTACATTGGTAATAAATATATGTTTAATTACACTTTTAATATATATGCTAATTACAAGCATACTTTAAATATATTTCAAAAAAATGTACTAGAAGTACACTAGTAATAAATATATGCTTAATTATACTTTTAAGAAATATGCTAAAAACAAGCATATTTTAATTATATTTCTAAAAATTGTACTAGAAATACATTGGTAATAAATATATACTTAATAATAATAATAATACATTTAATTTTTATAGCGCTTTTCTAGACACTCAAAGACGCTTTACAGGCAATTCAAGAGACAACATGGCATCATGACTCCGCGTAAACATACACGCCACTTTCAAGTCAAGTGGCGTGTTATCTATACGCATTTTGAGCTATCCGCGTGTATGTCCACGCCGAAACGAACTGTCATCTTTTGCGTGTATGTCTACGCCGTTAAATGTCCGAGTGATTCCGCGTGTATGTACACACAGTTAAATGTCCGAGCGAAACGAAGCAAAATATAGATCTACATCTGGGGAGCGATATTTTTTTTCCTAGGATGGTAGGGGAAGACTCATAAATGGTATTAACCCCAGTGACGGGTAGGTTTAGGGACGGGGTTGGGGTAGGTCATATATTTATATATACAGTAATGTAACGTTAAGTCAACGGCGTTGATAAACACGCTGAAAAGCGATTATGCGTGTTGATAGCACGCCAAAAATGGAAATATGAATTGACGTGTCATACATACGCCATTTCATGAGATCAGTCTGCAAGAGAGGTGGCGTGAAAGGATGAAGAATTAGAAAAGTCTGTTAATGGGAAAAAGCAAGTTCAAAGAGGTGAGTTTTGAGGGCCTGTTTGAAGGATGTTGAGGTGCTTGGCTGTTTGATGTGGTTGGGGAGGGCGTTCCAGAGAGTTGGTGCAGCAGCTGAGAAGGCTCTGTCGCCCCAGGACCGGCGTTTAGTCCTGATGGTCTTGAGTGTGTCAGCACCAGCGGACCTGAGGGGGCGGGCGTGAGTGTAGTGGTTTAGTAGGACGGAGAGGTATGGAGGGGCAAGGTTATTAGTTATTACACTTTTAAGAACACAAGCAATTATATTTCTAAAAAGTTTATTAGAAGTACACTGGTAATAAAAATATGCTTAATTATACTTTTAAGAAATATGCTAAAAACAGGAATACTTTTAGTGAAGTTTTAGTGTATTTACAGAAAACATACTTGTATTACTCTAACTTAAAATATATTTTATGTTTACTTTGTGTGTATAGCAAAACTATTTATAATTTAGTTGGTTATACATACCTTGTTTATAACCATGGCCTACTGCAATATATTTTTTTATATTTATGTAGCATGTCAGCCTGCTTTCAAAAATATTGTGAAAAACATGTTTTAACATTTTAATATATTTTATAAAACACATTAATAAATACATTACAGCTATCAAATGAATTCTTGTATTATAATTCTTTAAAAAGTCCTAACATGAAGGGAATTAAACATGTATTGAAATTAATTTTAATATATTTGTCAACGTCAACGTTCCGGTGTTGGAAATAACAATTTAACGTAATACTTCAATAAAAAAAAAAACAAATTAATATATATTTCGCAGTGCATTCATTTCGACCAATCAGAGCCAAGCTTTTCAAAACAACCTTGCAGGTAATTGTCCAATCACACACTGCCATTTGAAAGTAAGTTGGGCGGGCAACGGATACTGTATTTCACTTGTCTTGTGTTGTAAATATAATTTATTCTGAAGCTCTAATTAAACCTACACATTTGTGATATTTAACTTCAAAAAATGTTAGGCTACTTCATTAAAATGTGGCTGTCATCTTTCATGTCAAAATCTTACATTTGATCAATAAATTAAGTTATAATCATCCATTATAAGTGTCAGGGTTGTTGCAGGAAACTGAAGACGAGGGAACAGAATTTCAAAACAGCTGGTTTGTTCATAAACTCAGGTACAGGAAAACACAGGAACACACAACCATACATTGACAACGACCAACAAACACTGAGGGAAAACACAGGGCTTAAATGAACAGGGACTAATAGGATGATTAACTGAACACGGGTGAAGAGAATAACTAATTAGACAGAGCGGAAAACTAACAGGACTGAACAAAAAATCACAAAAGACGGGGGTGAAGATCACAAAACTGAACTAATAACAGACTAAACCAAAATCACACATACAGGGGGAAACCAGATCACAAAACAGAACTTAAACACATAGAAACATGACAATAAGCTTTTACCAAACCAATTAAATAATTTACACTGCGAAATTAAAACGGAAATAAATAATGTTATGAGAGTTTTTAAATTTAATATACAACTAATAAATTTGCCTATTGCAAAAAAAAATGCAATGACAGTTTTTAATGTCCTCATAGCATAGATATGTTTCTGTACATCACTTTTTTTTTTTGCTCTCGAAGTCAAAGGTGGCTGACTAAAACAAATATTAATGCTAAAAATAAAGATTAGTATTTGTTATACATTATAATTATTATACTTTTTGGCTGGGTATACTTTTTCAGTTAATCAGTTAAACTCTTTTTTTTCCTGTGATACAGTGACATAACGTGTAGACTTTACAGTTGTTCAGCAAGACTTAATGACTATTTGCTGTAGATATTTTATTAACTCCTTTTCTGAATTACATTGACATTTTATATTGAATGTCTACTGTTAATATATATGAACTAAGCATTACATGCCATGCTAAAGAATATAACTTTTTTACCAGGTGGAAAAGACATACTATTAAATGTATTAAAAATTAACTTAAGTATGTTTTTAGTACTGTAGGATTACAAATTTATTTTAAATGTTTAATTTAGATTTCCCATACTATAGTATATAGAAGTTTATTAGTGTGAATTTTTTTAACTAAGGTAAATGTCACAAATCTGTCCTGATCTTTCTATTGCAAGTTAAATTGATACCATCACCTTGTGTTTATAAGTCTCAGTACGAGAAGGCCATGCCTTTCCTGTTCTCTTGTCTCACCGGGTGAAGACTCATGCTGAGCAAGTTTGAACACCTGCTATTTTATTACGGAGACCATTTGTCTTGGGGTTCCTGTCTCAGTGGGGGAAGCTCTGCTCATCCGGTTCTCGTGTCTCTCATGTACATGCGCTGTTTCAGAGGGTCCCCACCTCTATGTAACCCCTCCCCCTTAAAAAGGTATATCAACTGCAATGTAAAGTTCCCTTAGTTAGACTTGACTTGATGAGGACTGCAGCTACCCAGCTAGAAATGTTACGTTCCCAGAACGTTCTGAGAACGTCCCCGCTGGTGTCAAGGACGTTGCCTGGTAACGTTCCCACAACGTTCCCAGACAGACACAATGTGGAGTTCTTTAAAGGGTTTGGGGACGTTATTTGGAGGACCTTCAGGGAACATTCAGGATGTTCTGGGAACGTTTAGAGGACAATATTTAATTCAGAAATCCAATGTTCCCAGAAAATTCTGAGAACGTCCCCGCTGGTGTCAAGGACGTCGCCTGGTAACGTTCCCACAACGTTCCCAGACAGACACGATGTGGAGTTCTTTAAAGGGTTTGGGGACGTTATTTGGAGGACCTTCAGGGAACATTCAGGATGTTCTGGGAACGTTTAGAGGACAATATTTAATTCAGAAATCCAATGTTTCCAAAACATTCTGAGAACGTCCCGCTGGTGTCAGGAACGTCGCTTGGTAATTGTAATGATGCAGCGGACGAGGAGAGATCCATTTGCAGGCTTTATTAAATAACAGGGTCAGACAGGCAAGGGTCGAATACCAGCGATATAAGCAGAGCAGAATACACACAATCAGAGTCCAAGAACAGGCAAAGGGTCGGGGCAGGCGGCGAAACAATCAGAATACAGAGTCCAGGCAGAGAGTAAGGCAGGCAGCAGACAACGAGAGGTAAGGTCCAGATAAAGTCGTAACAGGTAAACAAACACAGGGTACAAACGCTCAGAATAGTTCACTGGGAAAGCAATACTTTGCACCGAGTGAATGTGAAAACCAGGTATTTATGGTGTGAGAGAAACAAGGTGATAAGACACAGGTGAATGAAATGAGTGCTGATGAATCCGGGCAGTGAGTTATGGGAAATGTAGTTTGTGAGGAAGTGATCATAGTCTATTGTGGAGCGCCCTCTGGTGGCTCTCGAGGGCACTCCAGCTGGTGATCGTTACAGTAATGTTCCCACAACGTTCCCAGACAGTCACGATGTGGAGTTCTTTAAAGGGTTTGGGGACGTTATTTGGAGGACCTTCAGGGAACATTCAGGACGTTCTGGGAACGTTTAGAAGACCATATTTAATTCAGAAATCCAATGTTTCCAAAACATTCTGAGAACGTCCTGCAGAACTTTTAGGGACCAACTTAGAATATAATTTTTTTGTCCTATTAAGGTCTTCTGTTATATTTAAAGAATAATAAGCTGATGCTTCTTCGCTTCAACCTGATCTGCAGGCTCTGTGTGAGTGACAGGAGTTTTTTTTTGTAATATACTGTGTACATTTTGCTGCCATTGTTGCTGAGCTTAAAACCTCTACATTCTTGATTTTATAATAACAATTGTAAAAGATTTTTTACATCAACGAGCCAAAAAGCGGGATCACCACAACTTTTTTCCAATGGAAAAGTGGTGTAGCCTTTACCAAATAATAGGAAAAAATGACAATAAAAGAAAAGAGACAAAAATAATACAAACATATTCTAAAGACCCTCGCATTGAACTTTATGCCGCTTAGATTTCGTGAGGAGACCCTGCAGGCTATGTAAACAAGAGTTAAAATAAGAAAATTGGAATAGGCCTAGCGCTTACGTTAGCTTGTTTATCTAAAAAAAAAGCCAATATAGCCTGACCATCTACGCGAGAATGGTTCATTAAAATAACTTTACATGATAATCACATTGGCTTTTTCTGGCTCGCTGTCGGTGAAGAAAACAGGAAAAAGACCGCCGTCAGGTGTCCGTCCGAGAAGGGTCCAGCCCGCAGACAAACCAGATAAACGTGACAGAAGTTGACGGAAGTTGAACCTCGGTTCGTCCCACGTCACTGCGCACAAAACGTGATGTATATAAGAATGTTCTCATTAAGTTAGTCACAAAACGTTCTCATATGGCCAACAGAGAACCATATGGGAACGTCCTTATTATGTCCTCTTTGTAATGTTGCTATGTGACGATAAAATAACCAATATGGAACGTTCCCCTAAAGTCACATAAAGAACGTCATTGTATGACCAACTTAGACCCATATGAGAACGTTTTGATTACATCCTCTTTGTAACGTTGTTGTGTGACCATAAGATTACCCTTAGATTACCCTTACGGAACGTCACCCTAAAGTCATATGAGGAACGTTATAATATGACCAACTTAGAACCATATGCGAACGCTCTGATTATGTCCTCTTTGTAACGTTGTTGTGTGACCATAAAATAACCAATATGGAATGTCGCCCTAAAGTCCTATAAGGGAGGTTATTTTTATGACCAACTTAGACCCATATTAGAATGTTCTCATTAAGTTAGTCAGAAAACGTTCTCATATGGTCAACAGAGAACCATATGGGAACGTCCTTATTATGTCCCCTTTGTAATGTTGCTATGTGACCATAAAATAACCAATATGGAATGTTCCCCTAAAGTCACATAAAGAACGTCATTGTATGACTAACTTAGACCCATATGAGAACGTTTTGATTACGTCCTCTTTGTAACGTTGTTATGTGACCATAAGATTACCATTACGGAACGTTCCCCTAAAGTCCTATAAGGAACGTTATAATAGGACCAACTTAGACCCATATGCGAACATTTTGATTACATCCTCTTTGCAACGTTGTTATGTGACCATAAGATTACCATTACGGAACGTCTCCCTAAAGTCCTATAAGGAACGTTATAATAGGACCAACTTAGACCCATATGAGAACGTTTTGATTACGTCCTCTTTGTAACGTTGTTATGTGACCATAAGATTACCATTACGGAACGTCTCCCTAAAGTAATTTAAGGAACGTTATAATAGGACCAACTTAGACCCATATGCGAACGTTTTGATTACGTCCTCTTTGTAACATTGTTATGTGACCATAAGATTACCATTACGGAAAGTCCCCCTAAAGTCCTATAAGGAACGTTATAATAGGACCAACTTAGACCCATATGAGAACGTTTTGATTACATCCTCTTTGTAATGTTGTTATGTGACCATAAGATTGCCATTACGGAACGTCCCCCTAAAGTCCTATAAGGAACGTTATAATATGACCAACTTAGACCCATATGAGAACGTTTTGATTAAATCCTCTTTGTAACGTTGTTATGTGACCATAAGATTACCATTACGGAACGTCTCCCTAAAGTAATTTAAGGAGCGTTATAATAGGACCGACTTAGACCCATATGAGAACGTTTTGATTATGTCCTCTTTGTAACATTGTTATGTGACCATAAGATTACCATTACGGAACGTCCCCCTAAAGTCCTATAAGGAACGTTATAATAGGACCAACTTAGACCCATATGAGAACGTTTTGATTACGTCCTCTTTGTAACGTTGTTATGTGACCATAAGATTACCATTACGGAACGTCCCCCTAAAGTAATTTAAGGAACGTTATAATAGGACCAACTTAGACCCATATGAGAACGTTTTGATTACGTCCTCTTTGTAACGTTGTTATGTGACCATAAGATTACCATTACGGAACGTCCCCGTAAAGTCCTATAAGGAACGTTATAATAGGACCAACTTAGACCCATATGAGAACGTTTTGATTACGTCCTCTTTGTAACGTTGTTATGTGACCATAAGATTACCATTACGGAACGTCCCCCTAAAGTCATTTAAGGAACGTTGAACTGCAGTACTTTCATTACCAAAAGAGGACGTTTTAGGAACGTCCCTAATGTTCTGTAAAGGTTCAGAATGTTCGTCACCTTTAGAGAACTTTTAGGAAATGTTACCCATGGTCGCGGGAACGTCACCTTCTACCTGGGTACCAACAGCTTGTGTTTCTCAATAAAGAATCTTGCTGAAGATACAACCAATCTCCTGGTCTTCGCTTCTGAGTTCCTACACTTTAGAAGAAAAAGTTCACAACAGATGGTGCCCTGTGACCCGGATGGAGCTGCTCACCTGAATCCAAATTGAAACAAGCTCAACAAAGATCTCAACAAAGAATGAACTTTTCTGACTGAGTTCCAGACGGAATATTTCCGTACAACTAACGATTTGGTGAGTTTCACTCCATTCAAAGAACCGCTGAAGACCAGTACAAATTTGTTATCCTCGTTCAGAGAAGAGTTAACAGACTGCTGTAGAGTTTGGTTAACTGGTGTTATCCTCTAAATTTTTCTTTTAGAGAGGAAAGTTGATCCTCTGTTTCAGGCAGGGAAGATTAGCATTACTTGCTAGTTATTTGTTTTGTTTTTGTTTTTTGGTGATCCTTTGTTCACAGAGAAGGTTAGCATTTACGTGCTAATATTTTGTTTTATCCTCTGTTTCAGGCAGGGAAGATTAGCGTAAAGTGCTAGTAATTTGTGTTATCCTTTGCTCTGCCAAGGAAGGTTAACAATAGTTGATCTGTGTTAACAAGTGTACCCTCTGTTGATCAGATAAGTTTTAGTGTTTTTGATTGTGTGATAACAAAGAAACATCACAAAATGGTTAGAAGGAATGCTAGGCTGGTTCCAACCACTGAAAAAGGTGGTCTTGCTACCCCTTTGTGGTCAGATAGTGAATTTAAAATGCTGTTAGGAGAACAAATGAACCTAATAGTCACTGAAAAAGTGCTTGGAGCAAGTATCCGCAAAAACAATGTGAAAGCCATTATCTGCTGCCATATAGAGTTTGGTTTAGCACTAGCTACACAACAGTCTCAGCATAACTCAGCATAAGTTTTCGCATTGATCAAAAAAATGAACCGCAACAAAGATGCAGAAAAAATTGATGTGGAAGAAGTTAGTCAGCCTGATAACATTTACCCTGAATTACAAGCATTCTTTGAAACAGATGTAGACATCCCATCAGTAACTGATAAGCATGTACATTATTTGAAGGTATGTGGTGCTAGAAAAAGATCACAGGGAATGGAGGAGATGGAAAGTGTTTCTACCAATTCTTCTGTTGTCCAAATACAAACTGTTGCCAAAGCGCTCGGACCTAGAGACATAGAGAGATTATCCCAGAGCTTACCATCAGCAAGCACACAGTTTTCTGAATTTAGACGAGCGTTGATCAGCAAAATGCGTCTATATGACATGTCATTAACGGAAGTCACACAGTTAATGTCCCAAATTTTAACTGAATCTGAATTCAACAGTTTTGAATCTGCAGTGACTTCTGAACGACAACATGCCAGTAGAAGTGATATGAGAGAAGGTGTTTTGAAAATCCTAAAGAATATCCTAGGACCCAAAATAGATTGGTCTAGAATTACTAGCTGTGTACAAAAGAAAGAAGAAACTGTGAATGGATATACTGAGAGGTTTTGTCAGTCTGCCGTAACTTACAGTGGAATAGTGGATGATTCTGAAAGTGTGCTCGATGACAAAGGACCACTAGTCTGCATCTGGTCAGATGGCCTTGTAGCCGAATACAGAAGAGCTTTGCCATTCCTAGATCTAACTTGGTCTAACAGAACTCTCAGAAGTAATTTAGACAGGTTGGCTGCATGGGAAAGAGATGCTGATGTTAAAGCCAAAGTGAGAGTAGCAGCAGCAGCTACATTTAGCACAACACAACCAGAAAACAGGTGGTCTAAAAAAGAAGGCAAAATGCCACTACTGTGAAAAATTAGGACTTTGGGAGAAAGAATGTAGGAAGAAGTTGCAAGATACAAAATGAAATGCTATGCATAATTCTGCTCCTTCTCAACCTGCTTACAACCCTGAAGCAGTTCCGCAAGTGTCCACTGAGACTTTAGGACAGCTCGTTCAGGCTCTTCTAAGAGCACAAAAAGACCAGGGGTCTCATTTATAAAGCGTGCGTACGCACAAAACGGGGCTGGAAACGTACGTACGCCAGTTTCCACGCAAAGGTTGTGATCTATAAAAAACAAACTTGACGGGAGAATGTGCGCACCTTTAAGCAAACTTTGAGGTGTGCATACGCACGTTTTGGAGACGGAGCAGTTTGGCGACACCGATGGTGAGCTGGAGCTAAATGTCTTTTTGGTCACTTTTAGACCGAAAATCTAAAGAAAATTATACATACAGTATACAGAAAGATAATACAAATATAATTTCACTCACCAAGCCTATCACATGAAGCAAACATCCATCCCTTTTTAAATGTCCGGATATTTATCAAAGGGTCTCGTTCCGGTCCCTTTGTTCTTTAGTGAAACTGACGCAGCCTATCTAAAACCGTAAATCTTCATTATAATCAAAAATACAGTGTTCTGTGAAATATGTTCACAATAACAGTTTAAATAAATAAAACTATGTTTTACTTCTGATATAAACATTTAGATTAAATATGCCATTCTGATTAATGGAGTTAGACACTTAAATTACATGAAATCATTACTAAAAAGTTACACATTTTTTTATATTCAATAAATAGAAATATTTGTTGTGGATGCAATGCTTTCAAACACTTTTCCTCTGGCATGCTGTGTTTTAATGTTTTAACTACAGAGATAATTGCTTATCATGATAATAGCAGATTGTCTGAGAAAATAGTTTCGTGCAAATAATGCACTACAAGGTCTATCTGTTTTCATTAAAAATATAAATAAATTAAAAATACTCTTTGGCCAGTGGAAAAGATTGAGAAAACCTTTCTCTGAAATGTATTTTACACTATTTGATTTATTTATTCAAAAACAAGGCAAGGATATAGGCTACTAAATTATTTTTTATTAATGTAGCCTAACTAATGTGACGGCACATCCGTATTTCATATTTTCCAAATGTCTTGTACCTTTAAACATGTTATCACGTGGATGAATAATCATATGCAAATGATATGCAGATGAGGATATGCATAGTAAAACTAGGTGTTGTAAGCTCCATATATGGTTGTTTCGGGGTGGAGACGCATGTGCGCACAATCTTCCGCTGACTGGGATTTATAAAGTGAATTCTGCGCAGGTTCTGGCGTATGCACGGTTTCAGAATATTTGTTTGCGTACGCCATTTTTGGCTTTCGGACGCACGTACACTTTTAGTAAGGATCCTACACACAGTTTTATAAATGAGACCCCAGGAAAAAAAACTAATTGTTGGGGCTGTGAGGAGCTACCTTACCCCTGTAATCCATCACAATGACACAATAATTTTTGTGAAAGGTAGCATACAAGAGAAAGAGATTGACTTTTTGCTTGATACAGGTGCAGAAATTACAATAATTCCTACAAAATTGGCTAGAGGTTTAGACATTACGTACAAGAAAACCAAACTTTCTTTAACTGGCGTAGTAGGTGAAGATTCTGTTTTGTATGAAACCCCGCCCATAGATGTTCAATTAGGCCCGAAAACTCTGACTACAAAATTGCTATGTGCTCCATTAAATACAGGTGCAATTTTAGGCATGGATCTCCTGAGACAAGTACATCTAACGTTAGATATGTCCTCAGAATCTGCTAACATAAAAATTTCCTCAGCACAAGTTTCTACCAATAATGTAATCCCTCCAGAGTATGCTTTCTTACAGAATCATCCAATTTGGGCTAAAGACAAGGATGATTGTGGTTTGTTGACAGGTGTAGAACCAATAAAATTGACAGGGACTCCACCTCCGGTCACCAAACAATATCCGATCAATAGGGAAGCTATTCAGGGGATCAAGTTAAAACCAATAGTCCCTGTAACTCGCCTATATGGCCCATCAAGAAATCCAATGGGAGATGGAGACTTACAATAGACTACAGAGTAGCCAATAAATATATTGATAAAATCACCCCCCTAGTGGCAGATCCTTCCACAATTTGTAATGGCATACCATTGGAGAGTAAGATTTTTTCAGTAATTGATATGTCTAATGGATTCTTTTCTGTACCATTGCACTCTGACAGCCAGCCATGGTTAGCTTTCACAGTTGACTATGAACAATACCAGTGAACACGTTTGCAACAGGGATTTCAAAACTCCCCAACCATATACCATCAGGCTGTCAGACGTGATTTGTGTGACCCAGAATGTCCGGTAAAACAGTCCACTATGATCCAATATGTCGATGATATTTTGATTGCCTCAACAGATCACGAGGTACATCAAACTGAATTGCCATCATTGTTGGACTATTTGCATAAAAAAGGACACAAATGCAGCTTTCACAAAGCTCAAATTGCTAAAAAGCAAGTCACATTTCTGGGTCAAACAATTGGTGCAGGAAATAGATCCATTACACAGGATCGAGCAGTTTCAGTCAAAACCAAACAGTCATAACTGTTTGTATGGAAGTATTTCACCTCAAAGCGTTCAATGATTTGAAGAGAGCACTATTACCCCTTTTCCACCAAAAAAGAACTGGTTCGGAACTAGTGCTGGTTCAAAGTTGGTTCGGAGTTGGTTCAACTTGCGAACCTTCTCAGAACCTGTTCGTTTTTCCACTGACTAGAGCGCCCAGCGAACGACGTCGTTACGTCACTGTGTACGTCGCCAAGCCATACGTCTTAGCTAGAAACGCTTGCAAGTACAACATTACTTTGGGATTATCTCTAACTCGTGTACCAAGAAGGCTTTAAAAACAATTGAAATATGTAAGTCTTTTAATCTTTTCCTTTGATATGTAATCTTTTATGATATGTTATGTACCCATGTCTTGTCTTTTTTTTCTTTCCATTTATTTGTTCTATATTGTGACTGTTTTTTTCTTTGCTTACATAATGTTTTCAATAAAAAAAAAACTAAAAAAAAAAACTAGAAACGCTTGCGCCAACTTCAAGCATAACAATTACAATGGCGGACTACATCGTGTTTCTGCAAATGTTTCTCCTGGCTTTGCGATCCTATATTATGGTCAGAAAAGATGTTTAGAACACATCTAAACCCGCGCCCAGCCCCCGACGTAAGCATGACGTGGTAAAAGAACGGTTCTAGTCCAGCAAAGAGTTGGTGCCGCTTGGGAACCAGTTTTCCTGGCCGAGAACCGGTTCTTTGGCTGTCGAAACACAAAGAGCTGGTTCGCGCGCAGGCACCGGCTCCGAACCGGCTCTCAAAATGCTTCGGTGGAAAAGGGGCTTATGTCAAGCACCAGCATTAGGAATTGCCCAATCTGATAGACCCTTTGTGCTTTATGTCCATGAACACTTTGGCTTTATGACTGCATGTCTAATGTAAGATCATGGGGGAAGTTTACGCCCAATACATTACTATTCTGGTAAACTTGACATAGTCGCTCAAGGTATGGGCCCATGCCTCAGAGCAGTGCAGGCAGTTCATCTAGCTCTTCAGGCTTCATCAATAATGGTGTTAGGTCAGACTGTAAATGTAAAATGCCCTCATGCAGTGTCCGCACTAATGAATCAAGCAAAAGTCACTTCTGTCACCTCCTCCGGTTGGGGAAATTGGTTAGCAACTCTCACAGCCCCGAACATTGCCTTACACATGCACCTGTCACGAATCCATCCTCATGTATGATGTCTGCTATGACTGAAGTTTTGTTAGAGGATGAGGGAGAAATGACTCACGATTGTGTTACGCTTACATATACCCCTACGAGTGAAGTAAAAGAAACTCCCATAGAGAATTCAGAATTTGAGTTCTTTGTTGACGGTTCAGCTCAAGTCATTGAAGGTAACAGACGAGCTGGTTATGCAGTAACGTTCACCACTGAAGTGGTTGCTTCAGGTCGTCTTCCAGATCACTTTTCAGCTCAAGCTGCAGAACTAGTAGCCTTAACAAGAGCATGCACGCTAGCTTCAGGATCAGTTTCTAATATCTACACAGATTCCAGATATGCTTTTGGGGTAATTCATGATTTTGGTGTCATTTGGCAAACCAGACAGTTTCTAACTTCTGCTGGATCCCCCATTAAGCATGCTAAACTAGTGAAAGATCTAATGTTTTCCATGAAACTTCCAAAGAAATTAGCAGTGATCAAAGTGAAAGCACATCTCACAACTAATACTACAGAAGCTAAAGGTAATGCTCTTGCTGATATAGCGGCTAAACAGGCTTGTTTCTATGCAGCTGTACAAGTGTGTTCAGGTAGTGCAGCACAGAAGACAAGTATGCCTCCTGAATCAATAATTGATCTGTACAAAGACGTTCCTCTGTATGAAGCATGGACATGGTTAGATAAAGGAGCCACAGTGGATTCATCCGGTTGCTGGACCAAAGAGGGAAAGTATGTCGCTCTCAAATCACTGCTGCCATATTTGGCTCAACAAATACACAATTTGGGTCACAGTGGTCCAGCAACGATGAATCACAGATTCTCAAATCAATGGTGGAATCCAAAATTCAGAAATGTAGCCACTGAAACAGCCAAGAGGTGTGTTACATGTCAGAAAAATAATGATGTACCAGCAGCCACTACACCAGCAGCACATACCCCAGCTCCACCAGGACCATTTCGTCACCTGCAAGTTGATTACATATCATTGCCTCGTTGTAAGGGAAAAACTGATGTTTTGGTAGTAATAGACAAGTTCTCAAGATGGGTAGAAGCTTATCCAACAGGGCGTGCTACAGCTGCACATACTGCTAAATGTCTTGTCACTGATTTCATTCCCAGATGGGGATTACCTGATTGCATTGACTCAGATCAAGGTACACACTTCACAGGACAGGTAGTCAAGGAAGTGTCTAGAATGTTGCAGATTAAGTGGAACCTTCACTGTCCATATAGACCACAAGCATCAGGACAAGTTGAAAGGTCGAAAAGAACAATCAAAACCAGGCTAAGCAAAATGCATCAGGAAGGAATACCATGGGTCGAAGCGCTGTCAGCAGTACTGTGTAGTATGAGAGCGTCACCTAACAGATCAGTAGGACTGAGCCCTCATGAGATTATTACTGGACGCCCAATGCAGATGCCAGGTGTGATTGATCTTAGAAATGCTGATGTACACATTGCTTCAGATGCCCTGATCACTTACTGTGAAAACCTCACAAAGGCCGTACAGAATGCCAAAGAAAGAGTTGAATCGTGTTGGCAGACTCCACCAGAAGGTGGAGACACAATCATCCCAGGTCAATGGGTCATGATTAAGTCATTCGGAAACAAGCCATTAGAGCCTAAGTGGCACGGACCACATCAAGTTATGTTGATTACAGCAGCTGCAGTATTGTGTCAGGGAAGGAAAACCTGGACTCATGTTGTTCCCCCACCTACAGGGATAGGATAGGACACGAGACAGTGAGGAGCCCAGGGAAGATCCGATTGCAATATGCGCCGGTAGCCAACCCCTGCGGTGAAGACTCCCTCATAGGCCTTCCCCCTCCATAGTCCATCATTACCTCACTGTTTCTTTAGGTGCCACAGGAAGAGGAATAGGGAAAGAGGGAACAACAATAGCAGACTCAGAAAAGGATACAACCCTAGTGTTTTAAACAAATACTGCGACAACCCTAGTGTTTGAAGAAAAACTGCTCTCTGTTTTTGTTTTCTTTCTTCCTCTGTGCAGATACCACTTGATGGCTATCCCGAGACCCATATGCACCGACCTCCTCACCTTGTCATGTATTTGTCTCTTGTTTTGTGTGCGATTGTAGCAGGATGCAGCTGTCTGGCTCATGCCTCCTGAAGTGACACTTAATTTGCTGTGCTGTGAGTGGTTCTGGGCAGTTAACTCTGAGCCAATCGCGAGGGCTAAACCCCTTTATAAACCGGGACTTTTCTTGACAAGTGATGTCACCGGTACGCGACTTGTTGTCCTGTCTACATGCCCAGCGACCTGATGTCTGCCTTGGTTATCGGTTTACCGTAGCGCCGCAGGTATGGTTAGCTCCGTTTCTTTTTTTCCACTCGTTGACTTCATAACTTGGGCTTATAGGGAATGTTTTGTGCTATAGAATCCCCGGTGCGGCAGCAGCCCTTTCACCAGCTGAGTGTGCGCCCTGCTATCCGTGATCCGAGCTCGGGGCCTGTGACGCAACGCTGTTACTCTTAGGTATGTTGCTATACTGAGTGATAGTTGAATGGTTAATTAGGGATATATTTGTAAATGGACATCCTGTGCATTTTAGGGAGTGCTGTTTAACCGGGGGTGTGGCCGCTAGTTCCCTACATCGACGCAGAACATCTGCTGCTTTGCTTATGCTTTTCACGTTACATGTTGTTTACGTATTTTCGTCGTACCCGGCTGCCTTTTCACACGGGACCAAGGATTATTAAACCTGGGGTTAACAGGCGTCTGGCTGGCATTGGAATCCCAACACCAAGAAGAGTGTTCTCCTTCCTGCTCAGAGGACCACTTTTTTAGGTGTAATTTGGGATTCACCCACAATGCAGGCACGTCTATCTCCTGCTCGTATTTCTGCGATTCTCTTAGCCGTAAAGAATGTGAAACTAGGCCAGTCACTCACTGTGAAACAGTTTCAGAGACTGTTGGGGCTCATGGCAGCAGCGTCCAACGTGATTACTTTTGGCCTGCTGTACATGAGACCCCTGCAGTGGTGGTTTAGAACCAAGGGGTTTTCTCCGAGGGGAAATCCGTTCCGCAAGATCAAGGTCACGCGGCTATGCCTTCGTGCCTTGGTCATGTGGAAGAAACCTTGGTTCCTCGCCCAGGGCCCAGTGCTGGGGGCTTCTTGTCGACGCATCACGCTTTCGACGGATGCTTCCCTCACGGGTTGGGGGGTGGTCATGAGTGGCCGCTCGGCACAAGGTCTTTGGCAGGACCATCATCTGTCATGGCATATAAATCGTTTGGAGATGATGGCGGTATTTCGAGCTCTCAAATATTTCCTGCCAGACCTGAGAGGCCATCATGTGCTGGTTCGTACGGACAGCACATCGGTGGTCTCCTATATCAACCATCAGGGGGGTTTGAGGTCACGTCACCTTTGCAAGCAGGCCCATCAGATCCTCCTATGGGCCCAGGGGAAGTTGCTATCTCTCAGAGCAGTGTACATTCCGGGGCGTCAGAATGTGGGAGCGGATATCCTGTCAAGGCAGGGGCTGAGGCCCGGGGAGTGGAGACTTCACCCGAGGTGGTGGAACTCCTGTGGGAGAGTTTTGGTCGTGCTCAGATAGACCTTTTCGCATCGTCAGATTCAACCCATTGTCCCATGTGGTTCTCCCTCACGCACCCAGCTCCTCTCGGACTGGATGCGATGGTGCAGGTGTGGCCGAGGCTGCACCTGTATGCTTTTCCCCCGATATCGTTGCTTCCGGGGGTTCTGGAGAGGGTTCGCCGGGAAGGGGCCCGTCTGCTACTAATAGCCCCTTACTGGCCGACCCGAGTTTGGTTCTCGGACTTGGTGTCTCTTCTGAACGGCTCTCCCATGGAGATTCCAATCAGGAGGGACCTGCTGTCCCAGGCAGGGGGCACGATATTTCACCCTCGGCCGGAGTTGTGGAAACTGTGGGCCTGGCCTCTGAGGGGGCCCGGCTCATAGAATCCGGTCTCTCGACTGAGGTCGTTGAGCCCATTCTCCATTCCAGAGCTCCTTCCACGAGGAAACTTTATGCACTGAAATGGAAATTATTCTCCTCCTGGTGTGGGGAGCGTCAGTTAGATCCTGTTAACTGCCCTGTTGGTCCAGTTCTCGATTTTCTGCAAGACCGTTTCTCTGCTGGATTATCTCCTTCCACCTTAAAAGTTTATGTGGCGGCTATATCGGCCTACCATACCCCTCTGGGGGGTACTTCTATTGGGAGAGATCCTCTGATTACTCGTTTTCTCCGTGGTACATTGAGGTTGAGACCTGCACTGCACTCTAGAGCACCGGCTTGGGATTTGGCCATTGTACTTGAGGGTCTGGCTTTGGCTCCTTTCGAGCCTATTGAAGAGGTTTCAGAAAAAATTCCTCACTTTGAAAGCTTTATTTCTCCTTGCTATTTCATCTATCAAGAGAATTGGAGACTTGCATGCCCTGTCGGTTGCTCCTTCATGTCTGGAATTTGCACCTGGTATGGTGAAAGCATTTCTATACCCTAGACTGGGTTATATTCCTAAGGTCCCAGTTAATGTTGGGGGCCCAATAGTGCTGCAGGCCTTTTGTCCTCCACCTTTTAATACCCCAGATCAGGAACAACTGAACCTGTTATGTCCAGTTCGGGCATTAGATGCGTACGTTCACAGAGCTGCCCTGTGGCGTAAGTCAGAACAATTATTTGTATTTTTTGGGTCACTCAGGAGAGGGTGCCCGGCATCTAAACAGGTTATGAGCAAATGGATAGTCGAGGCTATTTCATTGGCTTATGAAGCGGCCGGTCAGCCTTCACCTATGGCTGTATGGGCCCATTCTACAAGGAGTATGGCGGCCTCTACGGCCTTAATTTCGGGGGTTTCCCTTCCTGATATTTGTAATGCGGCAGGATGGTCCTCTCCGCATACATTTGTCAGGTTTTATGACCTTGACCTCTCCACTCCAGGGGCGAGTTTGCTTGCTTCTTAGTGTGCGCAGGACTTCACACAGAACGGGCATTGGTCACTATGGCGTAGTGGGTATGGGGTTCCCACCGCGTCTCAAACGCAGCTCGAGTTCCCTTGAAAGGGAACGTCTCAGGTTACGTATGCAACCCTGGTTCCCTGATAGGGAACGAGACGCTGCGTTCGTCTGCCATACTTCCTGCATGCCCTGATCGACTTGCTTCAGACTTTTCAGAAGCTGGCGCGGTCTGTTTTCAAGGGTGCTTTATAGTTTCCTGGTCTATGACGTCACCCATGACGTATCGGGCTTCCATTGGACTGATTTTACACGTGCTTCATGAAGCAATCACGCAGAGCGCTTCCACCGCGTCTCAAACGCAGCGTCTTGTTCCCTATCAGGGAAACAGGGTTACATACGTAACCTGAGACGTTTACATATGCTGCTGTACTGATGTACACTGGGTGTAGTAAATTAAAGTTTACTAGCTTTCAAAGTGTGTGTGTGTGTGTGTGTGTGTGTGTGTGTGTGTGTTTTATACAAATATTTTTTACTGTGTGTTTTACTGAATGATAATTTTTCACTGTATTTCACACATTAAAATGTATTATTTTCATACTGAATGGTTTTGTAAAAATGTCTTTTTAATATACTAATAGTGGCTCTTATAGTGCTATACTAATACATTATTAGAAAGCTGATATTATATTTAAAATATACTGGGAACACATTAAAAATATACTTCAGCTGTAGTTCAAAAACAGCTTTAAATTGTATTAAAAATACAATCTAAAGAAGTGCTATTAAATATTGAATTATTTTTTATAAAGGTACTGTTAACATAGTTAAAATATATTTGAAATAAATTATTTACTATATAAAAAATATGTGAGCAATACATAAATATGATTTGTATATATTATATATTCTTATATTTTAAATAATTTATAAGTGTATTTAAAAATGCATTAAAGATGGGTTCATTGTACTAAAAGGGGTAACAAAATAAAATAAATTAAAGCTGAAATAGTATGTTAAAAGCATATTTTAGTTAATCTTCAGTGTGTTTAAAAATAGCACAGTTGAGTACACTAAGATCTTAAGTTTATCTTAAGAAGTACTAAAGAAAAACTTTTAGTATATTAAGTACAAAATTAGTGTGCAAAAAAAGAGCACTTTAAGTACATTATGGATGTATATTTTAATAAAATCTATTTTAGTGCACTTTTTTAGGAATACATTATAAGTATAATTTGTATATATTTATTATATATTATTATTATATTTTAAATAATTTATTATTGTATTTAAAATGCATTAAAGATGGTTTCAGTTTTACTAAAAGTGGTAACAAAATACATTTCTTTAAAAGTTGAAATAGTATATTTAAAATACACTTTAGTTCATCTTCAGTGTGTCTCAAAATAGCACAGTTGAGTGCACTAAGATGATCTTAAGTTTATCTTAAGCAGTACTAAAGATACGTTTTTAATATATTAAGTACAAAATAAGTGTGCGAAAATAGAGCACTTTAAATAAGTACATTATGGAAGTGTACTAAGCGCACTTAAATAAAATGTATTTTAGTGAACTTTTTTTTCACCTGGGATTGTTTGTATGTTTCGAAGACACTCGTAATGAATTTATAATGTACCTGTAACACAAATAAAGTACACTTTAATAGCACTAATCAAGCATGTAATTAGTCCCTACACAGGCATATACTTAGAGTATAAGTATACTTGAAGTTGTTCCAATTTAGTACACAAAAGTACACTAAATAGACTTAAAGTTATGCTTACAACAATTTAATTACAACTAAAATATACTTAGTTCAAAATTAGTTGTTTCAAAATAGCACACTTCAAGTTAACTAATCATTAACACTTGAAGTATACTGAATTAGTCTGGCTGCAAGTATACATAGCATATGTTTTTTTCACCAGGGAAGGGTACACATTTCCTCAGTCTGACAGCTGGATGATGCCTACTGTCATTCAAATGTGTCATCATCACTCCAAACCTTACACAAGAGCATTTCTTTCCTTGGTGAGTGGATGTTGTTTTAAGTAGAACCCATTTTTCATGCTGGAAAATGAGAGGAGGAGATCTGGTTCAGAAAACAAAAGGTTTAAGGGGATTTTATGTAAGTTAGATGATGTATTTTTTCAAGAAAATGTTTCTGCACCTGTTAGCATTTTCTGAATGACAGGTTCATCTGTACATTCTGAAAATGCATGTGTATTAATCCGGCATTTGGGAGTGAAGTTTGTTTCCAGAACGGCTCAGACATATTAATTGTGTGGGCTGTTATTTTCCTCACTTCTTCTGAGTGAGCTTCTGTCTTTTTGATTTCACCTCATTTCAGCCCACAGGATCCTTTGTACTACTTCTGTCTCATTCCCTCCCTCCCTTTTGTTCTCCTCTCAGTCTCTGTCTCCTGGTTGGAGAATAAGCTTTTAAGTTCTTCTGTTGTTGGTGTGTTTGTAGAGGGAGCTGTGCGGAAACTTGGACAAGACCAGAACAAACGGCAATTGCTTCATCTCCCCAGGCTGAACTTCACCCCCACTGTACTCTGTAACCACACACACACACACACACAGTCTATGTATCTCACAATGCCTCCCACAATCAATCAGCCATTACACAATTACACAATTACACAAACAAACCTCATCAAGATGACAGTGATCAACCGCTCAACACAGACTTGTGAAAACCCAATTATCAATCACTCTCCCCGAGGGGCCTCATCTCCTCTTTTACATAGTCTTGTTATCATTTTTGTGGTGTATTTTCTTCACTTGCAACACTGGCAATATTGTTATAATCCTTCCAGTCGCTTCATGCATGTTATGTAGCATAAATAATCTCCGCTGTGTCTTTTGAAATCCTGAAATAAGCATGGACATTAAATCGTAAATTAAAATCCCATTTCCCCTGCAGGTTTCATTGAATAAGTTGGATGGTGGCAATCTGGGATCAACGTCTTTCAATCAATTTCCGACAGGCTTTTATTGTTTGCTGATAAATTCCCTGCTAAATGACAGATTAGGACTATAACAACTAAACAAAGCCTGTAAACGATGTCAGAAATAAACATGTTGCATGTTTTTATCCAATAAGCAAATGAGATTCTGAACAGTGAAATTGTGTTCTGTCAATTTAATAAAGAGATCTAAATCTCTTTCAAGAACCAATAGCCTTGCAAAGTATTGCAAAAACATGACAAATGAACAGTGACTTCATTATAATTGCTCTTCCTCAAAATAAAAGTTTGAAAATAATAACTTAAATTAAAATATTATTTTTTATATAACTAACAATGATTATATGAGAAGTTCTGTTTTTCTGTTTCTATTTGATTTTCTTTTTGCTTCATTGTCTTGTTCGAGGTAATGTTCAGCACTTCTTTGCGTAGTTGATTTGCACTTAGTTTGATGTTTGCTTAAAGGATTTCTTCTCAAACTGTACTTTCAGCTACACCTGTTTTACTAGATTTACTATAGATTTAAAAAATTACTCTTATGCTGAAAGTGTGCTTGTCATTTAGCCCCTGGATTAAATTGCATGCAAAGTGATATTGACTAAAATGAATGAATATTAAATTTAAAGGATAAGTTCATAAACAGACACAAACTATGAAACATTTACATTACATTGAGTGAAAAATAAAGGCTGAAGGTGCAGCACTGACGAAGGTATTTGTCATAATGTTATATGGAGTGGAACAGCAATCATAAAACCTGTATAAGGAAATGTTGTTGTTTTTTTTTTGTGCGTTTTTTACTGCTGCATCTTAACCTTGCAGGGTTTACTACACTGACAATAGATTAAAAAAAAAGGAAAAAATAAATTATCACTTTTATCTTAGCTTTACCAATTTTCAACCCACTTTGTACTGTTACAATGTTGGTAGTATATGTTAATTAACAATATTTAATCATTCTCTATGTTACTTAGAGAAATTCCCATTTATTTGTCACCAAAAATCCGATTGAACGAGGTTGAAAACAGGTTTATTAACACAAAACGGAACTGACAGAACGGCAGAGTCTTTCAGTTTTTCCGTCTGTTTGGCCTAAAACTCTGTGTTCGTTATCATCCAGTTTGAAATGTTGACTACAAACACAACGGTTTTTCAGATTTTCCGTCATGGTGTTCTCTCCATATTTACAATTATTTACAGTCGTTAGCCACTGCCTACAACGTGTTGGATCTTTCACTGGAAACCAAAAATACCTCACTCCCGCTTAACGTTTACTCTTTGAATTCTTGCACCTGTGAGTAATACAAGTCGACACCATGACTAAAAGTTTGCAAAGTATTTCCTTCCAAAGCAAGGTGGTATTTGACTCTGGTCAAGCATAGCAGACTGGTGGGAGTAGCCTTGGAGCCATGTGCACAAAATGATGTAAATTCATAATTATTTTGAATGCTGAATCTGATACAAGTTTAAATAAGAAATTATTTGAATATTTGGTGTCATTTTGCATTTTTTTTAAAAATATATTTTGGTTGACTAAATGCCATTTTAGGTTTTAACTGAAATTAATTAACCTTACATTATGAAATATTGACTAAATCGACAAGATGTTTTCATAAACAGCTGAAAGTTATACCCATGTGAAAGCACAGGTAAGCTGGCATGTGTTTGTGGCTCTTGAGCCTTCACCCCAGTCTATGGCCACCCCCTTCCTGTGTTCACTCACGTCACATGTGCTCTGGGGATGTTTGTATTGAAATCTTGGATAAGTTTTGTGCTGAGCATTCATTAGTAGGATTAAATTACGAGACGGGGTGGCAATGAACTCTACCCAACCACTTTCACATGTCTGCTGCGCTGATAGGTGCTCTATCAAAGATGTCTTATTTTCTTTGATAAATGATTTGAAAATCCCATTTGGACCTCAAAATATTGTATGTTATTAGGAAAATAGGCTGAATAAAAAATGACTCCCTGTCATCTCTTCTGCATATAGTGTATGCTAATGTTAACGTGAGGTTGTTTGAAGGTGGTTGAAGGCCGGGCACAGCTCTCACTCTCTGCCTGCTGTAGTTGATCGGGTTGTTGATTTTACTGCTCTTGCCAGTTTATCAATAGACCCGCTATGTGTGCGTCTCACCATTTCTCTTTTATTTCCCATCAGGCAGTAAACTAGCCATGGTAATCAATCAATCAATCAAAAAGGTAATATTGACCTTTTTCATTTCCACCACGTCACATGGCACACAGGACACTTTAAAGGGTAACTTAACACTGAAACAACTTTTTTTAGTTAATGATCTGTAAGAATGGAGCTTCATAAATGCTGTTCTTTGATTCGAGTACATTTTTTGACATTTGGGTATTAAGTGTTTTAATTTTCAAATATATGGTGTAAAAACGTATGAGTGCTGCCCTCTTCAGGTTAAACGGAAAGCTCCTGCAGTAGGGGTACTCTCTGACGTAGGATACTCTCTGACGTAACTCTGTCACGCCCTTGGTGCGAGCTCACCACGCCCTTGGCAGCCCCTGGTATAAAAGCATCTGGTTCCGTCAAAACTAACTTACTGTAGCGAGTCAGGAGTTGTAGTATTGAAAACGATCAGGATAGTTTTACATTTGAAAATCAACAAACAACAAATAAAAAAAGCAGCTCTATGCACTTTTTAAGGCAAGATTCTATTCTGTGGCATTTCCTTCTGACCGTCGTCAATAGCAACGCATTATAAACACAGTGCAAATCCATGCATCACAACGGACGCGCTCTCTCGTTTCATTCAAATACAATTTGCCGTCTTGTGTCTCCGTTTTTGATTGTATTGAAAATAAAATCAGAGTTAATTTATTGTTTACAGAGTTTGATAATATTGTTGTGATCAACTTGTCTGGACGATTGTTTTGTACGCTGTACAAAATGGATTTATAAACAGGTAAGATTTAAAACATGAATGTGAACTTTTCTTCGTGGAAGCTTCACGTTTATTTCAAGTGAGTGAGATAAAATATTTCAACTCAAAACAACATTTTGAAGTGTATTGCAGCGACTTTTTTGTGCATGTTCTGCAGACAGGGTGACCATCATCGATTAAGTTTCCCTCAGGACTTTTGTAAAAGCCAAAATATGACCACACACCTCAGATTTGGCCCTCTTAAAAGGCAGAAAAATCAGATGAAGGTGGGGAAGAAAATACTTCAAATGACCGCTCTGTTGCAAAGCTACTTGCGTCACTCCAGTCGGTCTCCATTTTAGCGAGTTTGACAGGTAGCTGTCAATCAATCCCTCACTGCGGGCTCAGTTCGTCCCCTCTATCTCCGCTGGGCTCTGCCCACTTTTCCAGCATTTTTCAAATATTGCCAGTGGGTGGAGTCAGGCTCTGACCAGGGGTTTAGTTACCCTTTAAATACGGAGGAAATACCAATACTCCAGTAGTCGCATGACACAAATTGCATACAGTGATGCTTTTTATAGTCTATTTTATAGTGACTTTAGAATGATTCAACAATTATTTCAGTGAGACCATGTAAGTACTATGCTCTACAGCAGTGTTTCTCAACCAGTGGGTCGCGACCCACTAGTGGGTCGTTGTTCGTTCTATAGGGGGTCGCGAGACTTTCTCTGTGTTAACCGGCACAGCCAATAAGTGGGCTTCACAAAAGGCTCATTGCAACAGGCTACGTTTACATGCAACCAAATCCAAATAATCCGTTAGTAAACGCATTGACGGTTCAATCGGACTAAAAAGACTTCATGTAAACACCTTAATCGATCCGATTGAGCTCGATCCGAATAAAATTTCAATTCGATTGAAAGGGGTGGTTTATTCCTTGAAAACCGAAACTAAAGGACTGCGCATAGCATAATGATGTATGACGCGCTGAACGAGCTGTTCTTCCTTTTGAGTAAAGTGTCGTATAAATGAGCGTACCATCATGCTAAAATTCTCCTTTCACTCAGCGTCTGTGAAGTGGATCAGGACAACGTCCCACCAGTCCTTGTTTCAGACTCTCATTTACAGACGGCTGGTTTTGGGTGCTGGGCATTTTTACTGCGTGCATAAGCAGCACGGGCACGGCACAACGGTTCATGCTCATTGTCTCCAAATTATGAACAGCAATGGATAAATATTAAGTCTGCTGTTTAAAACAAATAAAGAACCAATGTAAGAGAATAGTTAGTATGCGCAAACAGCGGGAAACTCTGTATATTCGTGCAGTGTGCGCATGTCAAAAACATATAATTCGATTTGAATCTTGTGACATATAAACGCGCACATTAACCCCAGCACGTTTAGCGTTCATGTAAACACTACATTCAGATTCACCAATCGAAATTAATTCAGTCCGATTGAAACAAATGTTGTGCATGTAAACGTAGCCGATCCTCGAATCATAGGCTATTTTCATTGCTTGGATTCAAACCAGAAATGAATATCCACAACTTGCAGATTGTGCAACGAAGTTTCTCTTCCCATTTAGCACTACTACCGTAAAACTTCAAATAATAGCCGAGTCCCGAATAGACGCCTTTTACACGCCTGGTGGCGACAGGTTTGGGTAAATAAAGGCCGGTCTCAAATAGAAGCCGGGTCTGTTTTTTAGTTTCGGGTTGTATTTAATCTTCTAAACCCCGTCAGAGCGTCCGCTTGCTGCGCTTGAGAGTGCATAACGAGCAGAGAGAGAGAGAGAGAGAGAGAGAGAGAGAGAGAGAGAGAGAGAGCGCCCCGGCCGAGCGCGCGCGCGCTCACGTCTTCAAACAACACGAGCGCTGTCTTTCTCTCTATCCTTCGCGCATATTAATCAAAATCAATTGACACGATAGTAAAAGGTTGGAAGACCGCAGTTTCACGTGTAGCATTTGGAGATTTTTAGAGATTAGAGACTCTAGGAACAACATCTCAATGAACAACATCTCAACACTAAATTATAAAGGCCTGTCTCATATAGACGCCTGTCTCAAATACAAGCCGGTGCAGTTCGACGATTTGGGAAAATAAAGTTTTATGGTATCTTTGTGAGTCGGGATTTTCAACAGTGACTGCAACGAAAACAAAATGCAGGAATAGGCTGACAACAGTTTGTGTGCGACACTACGAGTCACACTTTTCCAAATTCCAGCAAGTCTGGATATGATCAGAGCGGCAGTCTCAAGGCTATCACATTAACGTGAGTAAAAAAAATCCTCATAGTTTGCCTCATAGTCTGCCTAATTATTGAAAATGTTTGTGTGTTTTCGTGATTATCATTGAATATAATAAGCATATAGGCCTGCGTTGTAGCCTATAGATCTAAAGAGGCATTTCAGTTATTCTTGATTTATTTAGTGGGTCATATGACTGGCATACAAAAGAAAAGTGGGTCGCAGTAGGCAAAAGGTTGAGAAACCCTGCTCTACAGGCTCATTTGTTCTACAGTACAAGAAACATCATCTGTACTTTTTAATGTCTGAAACCATCAGCATGACAAGCACAAACAATTTTAAATATTTAGCTAAATTTGTATTTTCACAAATTGTATTAATGTTTGTATTTTCAGTCATATAATTTTATGTGCAAAATATATTATTTAATTTAGTTTTTGTCACTTAATTTTGAAACAATTTCGCTTTTTTTGATGTTATTTTTCGTTAAGCATTGTGTTGTTTTTTCAAAAGCTATATTTTGTAGTTTTATCGTAGAATTTGGTTCAAAACAATGTTACAGTATACAACATGACATTACAATATATTTACTTTTATATACAGTACTCAGCAAAAAAAAAGTCCCTTTTTCAGGATACTTTATTTAAAAATAGTTTTGTAAAATCCAAATAAGCTTTTCGTATCTTTATCGGAAGGAGTTTAAACAATGTTGTTTGTCATGCTTTCAAACAATGTATTTCAACCTTAAACCATTACATTATGCACCTGTGGAAGAGTCCCTGTTTCAAGACATTAATGGTTTACAGGTGGTAATTGAGGTCACAATTTCTACTGACTCTGAAAAACACCAGGAGAAAGATGTTCAGGGTCCCTGATCACCTCAGTGAACAAGCCGTAGACCTGCTGCAGGATACATGAGGACTGCAGATGTGTACAGAGCAATAAACTGCAATGTTTGTAATGTAAGACACTTTAGACAGTGCTGGGACAGGAAGGACCTTGCAGTGCCAAACCAAGTATAACCATATATCCTCCCCAGACATTTTCGAGAACTTGCAAGTGTTATGTGGCAGAAGGATGAACCCAATTGCAGACAATAAATACAAACAGGGGTTTATTGATGACAAAAACAGAAAACAAAACCCTCGATGGGGCAAAACAAGACAGGATACACTAGACTAAGACTCAGACACAGACAATAAACTAACAACTAAGACTGGAACAAACACTTCTCTTAACAAGACTTCCAACAAGTAACTCACGGTTTGAACGCACACAAAGTATGTCACTTACATCAAACAATGAACCGGCACAGGACAGCAAATACACAGGGATTAAATAGGGAACACTAATGACAAGGACAGGTGAAACTGACTAGACAATAATGACGAGACGAGGAGAACAAGGGGGCGGGGTAACGTAACGAGACAACACAAGCACATGATCCAAACAATTGGCCATGCGCTTGTACACAAAACATGATTGGCCATGCGCTTGTACACAAAACATGATTGCAACACAAACCAACAATACATGACAAAAACTAACAAAGGCAGACAAGAAAATACAACGACAGGGTTGGGATTGAACGATAAAAACAACAAACATGGCAGAGGAGGTGGAGGAATAACAAAGTTCATGGGGGATGGTTCAGGGTGGATGGGTGTGCTGGGGGTCTTAGATCCACGGGATGAGGGCGGGGAACGAGGACTCCGGACAGGCTTGGAGGGGGACACACGAGGGGGGAACTTGGGCGAAACAGTACGGTGTTTAGTGGCGACAGGGGAAACAGTCCGGGGACTAGTGGCGACAGGGACAAACGGGGAAACAGTCCAGGGACTAGTGGAGACAGGGGGTACACCGAGAGGTAGAACAGGAATCCGGACGGGGGAAACAGTAGAAGGCATAACAGGACTCATGACAGGGGAAATAGGTGACCGTGGAGGTGACACTGGGACTGAGCTCAAAGAAGATGGCTGGGATCCCATGCTCCACATCTCCGAATCTGGTATGGCGCTCTCGGCAGCTGACTGGGGTACAGCGCTCTCTTCAACAGTGGGCATAAGACTGGGGGACACAACAGGACTGGACTTCTAGGATCTTTGCAAGACTAGACAAATAATCAGAAAGGGTCTTAGCCGCAATGAAGACCGACATCTCCTGACGAGCAGAAACAGCCCGCAGAACCTCCTTAGCAGCTAGATCGGCCACAACTCTCTCATCAGGTACTGGGACGGCGCTTGCTGGAGCGGGCTCTGGGACGGCGCTTGCTGGAGCGGGCTCTGGGACGGCGCTTGCTGGAGCGGGCTCTGGGACGGCGCTTGCTGGAGCGGGCTCTGGGACGGCGCTTGCTGGAGCGGGCTCTGGGACGGCGCTTGCTGGAGCGGGCTCTGGGACGGCGCTTGCTGGAGCGGGCTCTGGGACGGCGCTTGCTGGAGCGGGCTCTGGGACGGCGCTTGCTGGAGCGGGCTCTGGGACGGCGCTTGCTGGAGCGGGCTCTGGGACGGCGCTTGCTGGAGCGGGCTCTGGGACGGCGCTTGCTGGAGCGGGCTCTGGGACGGCGCTTGCTGGAGCGGGCTCTGGGACGGCGCTTGCTGGAGCGGGCTCTGGGACGGCGCTTGCTGGAGCGGGCTCTGGGACGGCGCTTGCTGGAGCGGGCTCTGGGACGGCGCTTGCTGGAGCGGGCTCTGGGACGGCGCTTGCTGGAGCGGGCTCTGGGACGGCGCTTGCTGGAGCGGGCTCTGGGACGGCGCTGGCTGGAGCGGGCTCTGGGACGGCGCTGGCTGGAGCGGGCTCTGGGACGGCGCTGGCTGGAGCGGGCTCTGGGACGGCGCTGGCTGGAGCGGGCTCTGGGACGGCGCTGGCTGGAGCGGGCTCTGGGACGGCGCTGGCTGGAGCGGGCTCTGGGACGGCGCTGGCTGGAGCGGGCTCTGGGACGGCGCTGGCTGGAGCGGGCTCTGGGGGAGACATAGATGGAGGACAAGAGGCTCTCTTCCTCCTCTTCTTCCTTCTGGGTCGCGGAGCTGAGTCCGTAGCCAGGCTTGAGACCGGTAAGGGGGGCGAAGAGGGAGACGAAGCAGGTACTGGCGAGACCACCGCAGGCAAGGGGGATTCCGTGGAGGACGACTCCGACGCTGACTCCCACGACAAACGTCTTCCACGGGTGCTGACGGACACGGGTGGTGGACCGGGAGTCAGGGTGGAAGAAGCTTGGTCCTCATGTGTCACGACGGCTAACATGCGACCCTCAGGGATGACAGGAAGTGTAGCGGGAGAAGACCCTGTAGCAACCTGCAGCTCCCTCCGTGACAGACTGTCCACCATATTGTGGAACGGGCGGCTGACCAGTCTCTCTCGTTCAGCGAGAGGAGGAGTGATGTTGAGACCCGCGATGAGGTAGCGATTGACCAGGATCTCCGGCAAGAAAAACCTTCTCTCCTCCACGACCTGGGCGTACTTCTTCAGGGTCAACCTACCCTGAGGAGGGAAAGGAAGCTTGCCTTCCAGGCTGTCGGCGATGGCCGACTGCCACCATCGTTCGGGGTCTGACGACTGGAGAGCAGGGTAAACAGGCCCGCTGTCTGCTGGGTTCCTTTTTGGCCGGTTCATTCTGTTATGTGGCAGAAGGATGAACCCAATTGCAGACAGCAAATAATACAAACAGGGGTTTATTGATGACAAAAACAGAAAACAAAACCCTCGATGGGGCAAAACAAGACAGGATACACTAGACTAAGACTCAGACACAGACAATAAACTAACAACTAAGACTGGAACAAACACTTCTCTTAACAAGACTTCCAACAAGTAACTCACGGTTTGAACACACACAAAGTATGTCACTTACATCAAACAATGAACCGGCACAGGACAGCAAATACACAGGGATTAAATAGGGAACACTAATGACAAGGACAGGTGAAACTGACTAGACAATAATGACGAGACGAGGATAACAAGGGGGCGGGGTAACGTAACGTAATGAGACAACACAAGCACATGGTCCAAACAATTGGCCATGCGCTTGTACACAAAACATGATTCTGTCATGATCCTGCCTCAAGACTAGGAAAATCAAGGATACTAAGGCAGAACCATGACAGCAAGTGCCTGACAAATCTGCTGCAGTCCATGAAGATGAGATGAACTGTAGACCTTAAAGTAGCTGCCGCCACACCATCATACTGACTGATGATTTTGATATTGACACTTCATTTCATCAGGGACTCATTATTCCATTTCTGGTTATCAAATGTCTGTTAAATTCATTCAGTTTATGTCTCAGTTGTTCAATCTTTTTATGTTCATACAAATATTAACACACTAAGAACTATATCATTTTAAACAAATTCGAAATGACACTTCCCAGATTATTATGCTTGCAATGTCAACAGGAACTTCTTATTTGCTATCTATAGCATTACAGGTGTATATATAAGTCAGCACAATTTAACAGCAATGTTCAGTACATCACAGAAATCCAAATCTTTACATTTGCAAGGCCAGTTTGTCAGAAGAGCAAGTGACTGTTCCGCCAACTGGCCTGAAACTCTCATACTAGCCCCAGACCATTGGGCCATCCTTATAGTTGAGCCCTGCATCTGTTAGTACTCAGCAGATTGTTCAAATTCTCAAAATGTGTTTCTTTCTCATGCACACATATACTTGATTTTCACACTACAGGGAAAGCCTGCAGCTGCACTCTATACTGAGTAATCCTGTACATTTTCATAGCCCCAGAGAGCATCAAAAATCAACACCCACTCTCTTGCTCTCATTTAATGCGTCTTTATGTGGTGTTGTTTTTATGAAGCCATTTGCAATTATGATTCAGCTGCCAAGTGTTAAGCCGTTCTCTATTATCATATAAATAAGATATTGCTATAAGAACAGGAATACAAACGTGAGCAATAACATCTCAGATAAATGCAGCTAAATTCTGTATAATTGAAGGGAAAGTCTGAGGTTGCAGCAGTGGCAAATGTCTTTGTCTGTTTCTTCTTGATATTGTATGTGGATTAGAACAACATTAATTTTATGGGATACATTCTCTTGATTTTCTGTTTTGGGGGGTCCTGGTCATTTCAAGGGGTTTAATGAAAACCAACAATAAATACAGTGGACACAGCTAATAACATATTACTGCTACTTAACAACAAAAAACAACACAGCATATCAACTACTTTGTTTTTAATTAATTAATCAATTGCAGTTTGCAAACAATATGCTCGAACTTTAATTGCCACAGCCACACCAATGACAGAAAACATACAAACTAGTATCTATTCTCACACTCTGATCACATTTTGATTGCCCTACTTCTGTCCAGTTTCCCCCTGTCTTCTTCTCTGCTCCTCTTTTGTCCAGTCTCCTCCTGGCATCTTCTCTCCTCTCTTCAGTCTCCACAGGTGTGATTTACTGCAACATATGAGTTTATAGTACACATGAATAGGTTAGTATTTATGCTAAATACAGCAATACAATTGCAAGAGGTTCAACTCACTCACTTCACTCACCAATAT
Source organism: Rhinichthys osculus (assembly GCA_029959095.1). Taxonomy (NCBI): domain Eukaryota; kingdom Metazoa; phylum Chordata; class Actinopteri; order Cypriniformes; family Leuciscidae; genus Rhinichthys; species Rhinichthys osculus. The sequence continues at coordinate 26,064,243 of JARWKJ010000004.1, read as the reverse complement.
TGACAGCTCTTTTGTCCAGTCTCCGCCTGTCCTCTTCTCTCATCTTAACTCTCCAGTCTCTTCAATCCATCTTCTCTGCTCCTCTTTTGTCCAGTCTCCTCCTGTCCTCTTCTCTCCATTCTCCACAGGTGTGATTTCCTGCAACAATTGTGTTTATAGCACATTAAAAACAGTACAATTTAAACCTGTTAAAATATAATGTAAGGAGTGTACTCACCACTTAAAAGAGAACAATTCGCCTGTTGTTATGATTGGCTGCAAAGCGATCAATAACAACATCTACATCCATCTCTTTTGTTCTTCTTGAGCTGATTGCCAGCACAGCAAGATTGCTGGTTCGGACATCGCCACTTTTGTTTCTGAGGTAAGTTTTTAAACGCCGTAAGCAGGAAAAGGTCCTCTCACAAGCAGCTGTTGATACAGGCAGTGTCATGGAGATGCATACACGTTTGTATAAATCAATGAAAGCCTCCTTGTATGGCCTCAATAGAATCAGCAAGTCATGGGTGCTGTTGAGAGAGACCCCATTTAGATTTTTTTCTGTCAATGAGGCGTTTCAGTTGATGTAGATCTGCTGAAAGGTTGTCTTCTAATATGCCATAGTGCCTAGCCATGGGTTGAAGGGCATCTTGGTGCAGGAAGGTCTTGTGTTTGGGATTAATAGCTGCAACTCCTTTCATAACGTGCCTGGAGGAGGCAGAGCCAGCCCTTGCTTTCTCTGTCTGTCCGCTTCATTGTGGTTTTACGTGCACAGAACGCAAGCCTTAGGACCTTAGACCAGCTCTTATCTGTTAAGGAAATCAGCAGAGAGGGAAGGCTGTTTCCAAGCGAGGTTGGCCCACTGAAAGTGGCTGCCTTCATCTTGGTGAAATTCCCGAGATGCACATGTCCACTTAGGTGGTGAGCTCCTCTTAAATGAGTGTGTGCTCCCGCTTAGGCGTTGACACAGAGTGCTTCGCTGACAGATATTCTAGAGTTGAAGGCTGGACGACACCTTAGTCGAACCGCTGCTTCCCGTGGGCTCCCTTCACATGAAGCCAGTTTCACTGTAAGCCCGGTTCTTTGTGTCGGCTTGCTGCACCATTCCCCTCCTATGGACTGGATATGTGCGCAATTCTTGCTCCAGTTGAGTTCCCCTTTTTAGCCGAACCCTGTCGAGTTCCTCCATACCCTTCGGCAACGGACATGGCGGAACGTCCGAAGCCAGGCCTATCACTCGTATGCACTGGTGGAACCTGTGTTAGGCTGGGTCCATATCCTGTGATCCCTACGGCGATCCTATATGTGTATTCTTCCACGGTACGGCTCCCTGCGGCGAGCCCCTGTCTTCCCTTGGCAGAGCCTGCTCTGCCGTCACTGTTCGGTTGAGTCTCCCCCCTGTTTAGGCTGGAGCCACCCCAGTGACATTCCATATGTTGTACTGCCCGGTCATCCGCCCAGTTCATATGTGTTTTCTCCACATGTTACCTCCCTTCGGGCAGGATGTGGCTACCGCAGCGTCCCTTCCTTCCATGTTCAGGGAATGCTTTCCCAGTGGTCCTGTAGGAACAGCAGTGACTTCCCTGGCCTAAGCCCTGTCCCTTCCCCGCAATTAAGGGGAAGAAAATTGAGGGGGGATCTGGAGGCTTTTGTCGAGGCACTGGAAGGTGGCAGCACTAGATGGCGTTTTAATTGGGATCCCAATCTGTCGACATGTCGACTACGTCGAACGTGAGCGACTGAAAGGGAAGGTCTCGGCTACGTATGTAACCCTCGTTCCCTGAAGGAGGGAACGGAGACGTAGTCCCGTCGCCACTATTGCTGGACCACCGCTGACTCCGAGTTACGCTCGGCTCCTCAGTGAAAAACAACTAGTACGTGTATCCACTTCCGTATTTATACCCGCGCCGCGGGGCGGAGTGTGTAATGCATTTCACGCACGCCAATTACATTGGCTCGTTTTAATAGTACTCGAAGATGACAGGTTCTCTAAGCATGATCCCAATCAGCCGACACGTCGACTACGTCTCCGTTCCCTCCTTCAAGGAACGAGGGTTACATACGTAACGGAGACGTTTCTTTGGAATATAATTGGATATTATATTAAATGGACCTATAATTTAAAGTTTGTGAGGACTCAGTTCTGTTCTTCCAGCATTCCTCCAACTCAAAGCATTTTATTATGTATAAAATATTATATAATCTGTATGGCTTTATTGCAGTCTATAGGGTAATGTAACTGCTTAACTTGCATTTATTTTTACAACTACTTCTTAGCCTCAAAATCTAAAATTTAGCTCTGTCAGGATGTCTTAGTCACCAATCTACTACCAATATTTTGCACCAAAAAAAAATTAACTGAAAACAAATCAATATCAAGCAAGCAAGCACATACACAACGGAGTCAACAATGACAAACACAAGCATACAGGATCCATTTTCCATATATCCTATTTCAGAATCTGGAGAGCGTGTTTGTCATGTCGAAGTTCATTATACAGTGCTTTTTCTTGCTAGTCTCTCTTCTGTGAGCATCTCTTGGACCTCCTCAGCCCAAATGTTTCTCCTTGTGATAGTAATACAGAGAACAGGAGAGTGATGACAGAAGGTGGCATGGAATGGAAATTCGAAATGCTTTCTAAATGTATGATTTCCATTACACGAGAGTAGATGTTAAAACTTCATGCTGATTTGTACTCGGCTTTCGCCAAGATAAGCAACACTAAGACGTAGCTTTACAGTAAACTATGCTTCTCCATCCATTTACGCTTCTTTCCATAAGGTAGTGTGACTCCCCTTCTGTCCGGCGTTAACGGCAGCAGTGTACTTGGCACGTTAGCGCACGCGACGGCTGCAACTACAGGACCAGCACGACAACCGTCTGGATTGAACCGAGTAGGGGACATCTCTAGGGTCTTCAAGTGGGCACCTTCCGTCCTCAGTGTTTCGTCGACTAGCCCACGACACCTCAAGAGGGCTCGACAGTGACTCTGGCGTCCCAGAGTCACCCCCCTCCGTCCCCCACTCAACTCAGCCCAGCTTACTGACCTCTACATCCCTCCTGCTGCTGAGACCTAACCACAATATCACAATCTCTCCGCGACCCAACCATACGCGCCAACCCGTTGACTAAGGCTGTCGAGCCCCACTGGTGCGTTAATATGCAGTTTCAGTGGACAACGGTTCCGTATGGCATACCACCTACCGCAAAACACAATACCCAACCACCCCTCATTCACGCAATATCCACAGGAACGTATACAAACAAACCAACAGACTCTTCAAGTTTTCAAGAACTCTACGAAACCGTAGCGTGGCGGCCTGTACACAGCCAGCTAGAATCTTTCCGTCTCAACCACAGCCAGTTGCTGCTCCTTTCTGCTGCTTCAGATAAGTTCTTTACTGTGCGACGCAACTCTTGGCCACTGAATCCGACGTCTCTGAGGAACCGGGTTGTAGAGTGTGCCACAAAACCTCGACAACCCACTTCCACTGGATAAACCTGGACTCTCCATCCTCGCTGTTCTGCTTCAGTGGCCAGATGAGCATACCGCAGTTTCTTCCTCTCATATGCCTCATCTACCGCATCCTCCCATGGCACTGTTAACTCTATCAGTTGAACAATGCGTGCTGATCCAGACCACAAAACAATATCTGGTCGTAGGTTAGTGGTGGCAATCTCAGGTGGAAAAATAAGCCGTTGGTCAAGATCAGCCAGCATCTTCCAGTCCCTAGCAGCTTCCAGTTGTCCTGGGCGAGAATTGGTGTTAACACCTTTTCTTGGTGGTTGCTCGCCTGGGCGGAGGAATATTGTCTTCTGCGTGTAATGTTTTGCTAGAACAGGTGGCAACTTATTGGTCATGTTACGCTTGCCTTCTAATGCTAAAGCCAAACATCGTAGTACTTGGTCATGGCGCCAAGTAAACCGACCTTGGCTAAGAGCCACCTTACATCCTGTCAAAATGTGCCTTAATGTGGCAGGTGATGAACACAAAGGACAAGAGGGATCCTCTCCTACCCAGAGGTTTAGGTTCTGCGGTGATGGGAGAACATCATATGTTGACCTAATAAGGAAACTGATCCTACTCTCTTCCATTGACCAAAGGTCTTGCCAGCCCATCTTACGTTGTTCCACACTCTCCCATCTCATCCACTCTCCCTGCTTGGCCTGTGAAATGGCCTTTATACACCTCATCCTCTCCTCCTGCTGTCGCACCTCGTTGACTACCAGCTTCCTCCTTTGAGCTGGGCCTGCCTTGTGCCATTTAGGAGGAGCTAAACTGAGCCCAAAACCCCCTCTTCCATGCTGTACCTGTCCCACGATATCCCTAATTTGAAGGGCAGCCTTTGCCTCTACTACAGATTTCTTTGCTGACCACTTTCTACCAGTTTTTAACACAGGGGCTGCCTCCCTTACACATTTGTCGCGTGACTCTACTAAGGTCATTTCCAGTCTGACCTTGGCACACTTGAACTCCTCGGTTAAAGCAGAGACTGGCAGCTGCAATATTCCTTTACTATAAAGTCCTACTCTGCTGAGGCAGCGTGGAACTCCCAACCATTTCCTGATGTATGAACTTACCAACGCTTCCAGCTTCTCCACTGTTGTCAAAGAAACCTCGTACACGGTCAGTGGCCACAGCAACCTCGGCAGTAGACCAAACTGAAAGCACCAGAGTTTTAGTTTACCAGGTAGAGCACAGCTGTTTATGCTCTTCAACCCTTCCACTGCTTGTCGTCTAACTTCTCCCACCCGAACTGTGTCCTTTAGATCCCCATCGTACCATCTCCCAAGACTCTTCACTGGCTTCTCAGAAACTGTTGGTATTGCCTCACCATTAATGAAGAATGTTTTATCTACTACCTTTCCTTTAACTATCGAGATGCTCCTTGATTTAGAGGGCTTAAATTTCATTCGTGCCCATTCAATATTATCTGTTAACTTCCCCAATAACCGATTAGTGCAGGCTACTGTTGTAGTCATGGTTGTCATGTCATCCATGTATGCTCTGATTGGTGGTAGTCGCATCCCAGAAGCCAAGCGCTCTCCTCCAACTACCCATCTTGATGCCCTCATGATTACTTCCATCGCCATGGTAAAAGCCAGTGGAGAAATGGTGCATCCTGCCATTATTCCAACCTCTAGGCATTGCCATGCAGTGCTGAATTTTGGAGTTGAGAAACTGAATTGCAAATCTCCAAAATAGGCTTTCACTAACTTTGTTATTGACATTGGTACTCTGAAAAAATCAAATGCTGCCCAAAGAAGCTCATGTGGCACTGAACCATATGCATTAGCCAAATCCAGGAATGTCACATGGAGCTCCTTCCTCTCCTTTTTAGCTGACTGAATTCGTTGCCAGATAACATTGATGTGTTCTAAGCATCCTGAGAACCCTGGAATACCCGCTTTTTGAACTGAGGTGTCAATAAAGCCATTCTTTAACAGGTAGGTGGACAATCTCTGGGCAATAATGCTGAAGAAAATCTTACCCTCAACGTTTAATAGTGAAATAGGACGAAACTGACTGATGCTTGTAGCATCTTTTTCTTTAGGTATAAAGACTCCACCTGCTCTGCGCCATGCTCTAGGTACAACCTGTTTTTCCCATGCCACTTTCATCAATTTCCACAGAATTCGCAGAACTCCTGAAGCACTCTTGTACACTCTGTACGGAACTCCATTAGGCCCTGGAGCTGATGAAGCCCTTGCCTTTCTCACAGCCTGCTCTACCTCTTTCCACTTAGGTGCACAGACCTCCATTTGGTATTCTGGTGGGTTGATAGGTGGTATGTCTGATGGAATTGACATAGGCTCGTGCCTTTTTGCATCTGTATGCGTGTCCTCCAAATATCTCTCTAGCTCAATCCTAGATGTTTTTAAAGTGCCATTCTTCTCACTGGTGAATAACTTCTTTACGAATTTGAATGGGTCTTTATAGAAATTAGCCCTCGCACGTTCCTTCTTTTTGTAGCGTTTCCGTAGGCGCTCAGCTCTGCGTAATGTTGCCAGCTTATCTTTTATGGCCCTTTGTAAGAGATTGAGTCCCTCCTTCTGACTTTGTTCTGCTCTTTTCCATTGCTTCCTCAGCTGTCTCCTTTCTCTAACTAACCCTTCAATTTTCTGCTGCCGTCTAGACATTCCAGGAGTAGTTTGTACTTTTTCCTTCCTTTTTTCCAGACCAAACCTCTCACTTCCATATGCGTAAATGATGTCCCCAAATTTATCCAGCTTCTTTTCAACTGTACCAGTTAATCTTTCCAATGCAAAGCATAGATCTGTGTTTACCGTGTCCCATGCAGTTTTCTCACAAGCTCTTGGCCATCTTACTCCAGGCCTATGCCCGTTGAGGTTCTTTTCTCTCTTATGCTGGTTAGCCTGACCGGGTTCACAAGTATGAATATGTTCATCACTAACTGTGCAAGCCCTCCTTTCGTCAATGACAGGGGTGCTGATATCCTGCGAGCTGTGGTTTGCTTCCTGTCGCTGGATTTCATTCGACTGACTTGACTGACTTCGTAAGAAGTACTGATCAATGCGAGGCCCTTGTCCCTTCTCCCTCAAGCATTTCATTTTCCCTTGATGAACCTTCAAACCTCTGACCGTTGTCACCTTGCTCCAGCCACAGACACAAACTTGGAGTTCAATGACTTTACTTACTGCAGATCTTGAACTAGTCTTACTCTCCATACTCATATCCGTTTCCATTCCTAAGTCGTTAACCATGTTGTCCAACATTGAGTCATCTTCCGCCCCCGCTCTCGCAGACTCTAGGGGTATTTTTCTCTTTAATTTCTCAGAAGCCTTGGGCGGGTGTCTCCAGCATCCTGTAAACACGGAGCTGGATACTGCCGACAAGGGTAGCTAACCCTTACCAGCCCCATTGGGGTCTCTTCCCTCCTGTCAGCTGTCTCTCCAGGCTGTCACAAGGTCTTTCCCTGGTTGCCAGCAGCACTATTCACCGCAGTCACTGGATGTATCCAGATCTTCATGATTTCCATTACACGAGAGTAGATGTTAAAACTTCATGCTGATTTGTACTCGGCTTTCGCCAAGATAAGCAACACTAAGACGTAGCTTTACAGTAAACTATGCTTCTCCATCCATTTACGCTTCTTTCCATAAGGTAGTGTGACTCCCCTTCTGTCCGGCGTTAACGGCAGCAGTGTACTTGGCACGTTAGCGCACGCGACGGCTGCAACTACAGGACCAGCACGACAACCGTCTGGATTGAACCGAGTAGGGGACATCTCTAGGGTCTTCAAGTGGGCACCTTCCGTCCTCAGTGTTTCGTCGACTAGCCCACGACACCTCAAGAGGGCTCGACAGTGACTCTGGCGTCCCAGAGTCACCCCCCTCCGTCCCCCACTCAACTCAGCCCAGCTTACTGACCTCTACATCCCTCCTGCTGCTGAGACCTAACCACAATATCACAATCTCTCCGCGACCCAACCATACGCGCCAACCCGTTGACTAAGGCTGTCGAGCCCCACTGGTGCGTTAATATGCAGTTTCAGTGGACAACGGTTCCGTATGGCATACCACCTACCGCAAAACACAATACCCAACCACCCCTCATTCACGCAATATCCACAGGAACGTATACAAACAAACCAACAGACTCTTCAAGTTTTCAAGAACTCTACGAAACCGTAGCGTGGCGGCCTGTACACAGCCAGCTAGAATCTTTCCGTCTCAACCACAGCCAGTTGCTGCTCCTTTCTGCTGCTTCAGATAAGTTCTTTACTGTGCGACGCAACTCTTGGCCACTGAATCCGACGTCTCTGAGGAACCGGGTTGTAGAGTGTGCCACAAAACCTCGACAACCCACTTCCACTGGATAAACCTGGACTCTCCATCCTCGCTGTTCTGCTTCAGTGGCCAGATGAGCATACCGCAGTTTCTTCCTCTCATATGCCTCATCTACCGCATCCTCCCATGGCACTGTTAACTCTATCAGTTGAACAATGCATTAGATTATTCTTAATATGAATGATTCATACATGGGAAATGTGACCTCATAATTATTAATCAAAATGACATAACTCAATCTTCTGAGACTTTTCTCTGGTGTCGTATGTCTGGCTTCTCCATTCATTTAGTCAGCTTAAACCCCACCCCTTTCTTATACTGCAACCGATCTGGTTTCGACCAATCAACAATCAATACATAGAACCAAGTTCCGCCGTACATTTCTTTTTCTTTTTTAATAATCCCTTTCTCTCGGATGTTCATCACAATACGGAAGAAATTATCTTGCGCTATTTCCGTTACGTCACAACATAAATTATTTACCTTCTTTAATACTTAATGTTTTAGGGACATGTTTACAGCTCTATCTTGGTTGGATTACTTGCCACCAGTAGCAACAAGCTATTAATATAGTGTTTGTTTCATATGTTTCAGGCAATTAGCCTGTGTGTGTGTGCGTGTGTGTGTGTGTGTGTGTGTGTGTGTGTGTGTGTGTGTGTGTGTGCGTGTGCGTGTGTGTGTGTGTGTGTGAACGTCAAGGCAGACTCTCTTGTCTATTCAAAGAGCCCAAAATATGGAGTACTGGTCCAGTCTGAAACTCCAGGGAAAGTTGGCAAAACTGCCCTGCGCGCACCACTCTGTATCACACACCATCTAGCAATGCCACCATCAGTGAGGAGATCCTCTGTTACCAGTATGTTTACACTTTATATAAGGTGTCTTTAACTATGTACTTACATCAAAAATATTGTTAGGTACAATGTACTTATTGTGTTCATTTTGTTGCACAACAATTTTGCTGCTATTGAGGTGGGATACAGGTAAGGTTAGGGACAGGTTTGGTGGTATGGTTAGGTTTAAGGTTGGGTAAAGGTGTAAGTGAAAGGTGTAATTATAGATATAGAACTTAATAACAGCTGAAATTAAATGCAGGTCATTTTTAAATATAAGTACAATGTACTGACCATTTGTCTAATGGAAAAGCATCTCATGCGCTTCTCATGCTCACAGACACCCATTATCACTGCATTGGTGCACTGCACAGATATGGAGGGTGCTTTTCAGGCAAAGAGCTCATTACAAGACAAGCCCCATTAAAAATATGTACCAGTAGTGTTTCATAAGGGAATATGGTCCAAAACGTGTAATGTTGCAAAAGGTATAGGGAATACTGCAGGAGATGTAGCTTGTCTCCACTGAGGCTCAGAAGACTGCTGACTATAATGACCACCACAGCTGTAGTTGTGTGTATGTGTGTGATATGTCCTCTTTTTAATTATTCCAGAACATGTTGTATTCTAGCACCCTAATGGTCATGGAATCTCATAAGTGACACACTTAATGACTGTAAGGCCGATTATGAATGTAATTTGATACTTTACGCCGAGACGCGTTCAGTTCGGCGTTCACAGTTGGTGTTTAAAATCTGCTGCAGTCGATGGAAACAGTCTGTAATTGTGTTCAGTTCAGTCTTAGAATGTTTCAGCTAGTCGTTAGTGTGTCCCCGGCTTTAGTCAGCATTGCCAACAATTGACTCAAATTTCAATAGAGTTTGGCATTAGCATGTTGCTAAGCTAAAAAGTATTGTACTCTAATAAACATTAAGTGTAGTGTCAGTTCTGAATTCTGGCAGGTCAAGCTCGTATCAGCTGACTCTCAGCTGATCCACGTCTACCTATAGGAATACGACGCCCATCACTATAAAAGCACTATATATTATCAGCAGCTTTTGCGTTTCTCAGGAGCTAATTACCCTCCTCCCTCCCCAGCTCCTCCTCTCGTGCAGTCAGTATTTGGTGCCCTTTGAATCACAATAAATTCTCGAATTATGTTGTACCTTAAAATCTTGAATTTATGATATCTGCAATACATTCATGTTGGTTCTGTTCTGTTTACCCTAAGGGGGGTTATTGCTGCTCTCCCTGCTCCTATCCATGCTAGGCTGCATGGATGCGCAGGGAGTTCTCGCCCAGAACAGAACCATACCGCCAATCCCAACTGTACGCTAAATGTCAATCGTATTTGACGATAGTGGTCCTGATTGAAATGAAAGCTTTAGCATAAGTTCTGCGGTGAAGACTCAATTGTTACGTCACTTATTACCTTCTCATCTATCCAGTCGTGTTCTAATACTTGTAGTATAAAAGATCTGTACATGTCTGAGTTTGCAGATGTTGACGCTTTCATTCACCTCCATCCTCCCCACCACCACCAAGATGGTTCCTTCCCCTCCATCCTCCCCACCAGCACCAGGACGGTCCCTTCCCATGGCTCACATGGGATCGGCTGCGCCCCTGCCTTCGTCTTCAGGCAGGAAATGCAGAGTCCATACCCTCAGATTGCGAGCTACGCCAAAGAATTTTATATCATAATATTGCTTGCTGGGCTGTTAATAAATGTATAATTGTTACGGTATTTTTTCTCTCGTGCATAGCACAAACATTGTCTGCAAGATTGTTTAAATGTTTTTGAAAGAAGTCTCTTATGCTCACCAAGGCTGTAATTATTCAATCAAAAGTACAGTGAAAACAGAAATATTGTGAAATATTTTTACAGTTCATTATGTTTTAAAAAAAATTATTTATTTTTGTGATGGCAAAAAAAAGAAAAAGAAGCCCATTACTGCAGTCTTCAGTGTCACATGATCCTTCGGAAACCATTCTAATGTTAATTTGGTGCTTCAGAAACATTTGTTATTATTAAGGTTAAAAACATTATATATTTTCGATGAAACTGTGATACATTTGTTAAGGATTTTTTTGATAAATACAAAGTTAAAAAGAGCAGCATTACCTTGAAATAGAAATCTTTTGTAAAATTATTACTGTCATTTTGGTAACACTTTATAATAAGTGTTCATTTGTTAACATTAGTTAATTACATTTAACATGAACTAACGACAAACAATACTTATACATCATTTATTAATTCTAGGTGTATTCATTTCTACATGTACTGATACATTATTAAAATAAAAAGTTGCATAATGTTCTCTTACGAGAGGTTCTCTCGTATTGCGTAAGCTAGCTTACGCTGTGGGAAAGATTCATCTTTTCTGAGAAATTGAAGCCAAAAATTATCCTATAATTTTGTATCTATTGTCAACGCAGTTCAGCTGCAGCAGAGCATGAGCAGGCTAGCTAGCAGCTCATTGGCTCGCTCACAGGGAACTGCTTAAGCCTATGAGGAGACACGAATGAACTCTCGGCCAATGAGAGTTTGACCTGCTCTCATTGCGTCAGAGCCCGCCGAAAGGGGCGTGGCCAGAGAGTATAAATTCGCCTCTCAGGCTGTAAACTCTGATTTTCATCTCTTCAGCGAGGCTACACGCATCTGCTGATCCTGAGAGAAGCCGCCGTCGTGGAAAAGGCACCTTCTAGCGAGCATCTGGGAGACTGAGGAAGCCGGCCGTCTTCGCCACCTTCAGCCGTCCTGCAAGCTAGCGCCATCCGACGGATTCATATCCTTTATCAAAAGCTTCTTGTTTTGTGTGTGTGTATCTAAAAGAGTCGAGCGTCATTGTAAAGATGTCTCGTTTTTCCTCCTGCGGTTCTTGCCGCGCTCCCCTCGAGACTGGAGACTGCCACGTCATCTGCGCTCTCTGCCTCGGATTGGAGCACGCCAAGCTCGCCCTCGCCCTCGCCGATGGCGGCTGCGATCTCTGCGAGGAGATGCCGTTGTCGACCCTGCGGGCTCGACTTCAGGCCACAAAAGCTGCTTCCGCGCCGCCTTCGACTTCGCCGCGTAAGAAGAAACGGAGGAGCAGACCATCAACCATACGGTTGATGGTCTGCTCCTCCCCCCGAGCAGACCATCAACCGTATGGACGGCAGCTATTTCCGCCAGCGCTCGACTCCCGTCACTAAACGGGCCGCGCCCTTCTTGCCCGAACTGCACGCGGAACTCACAAAGTCCTGGAATGCCCCGCTCTCTGCCAGAACTCGCTCCGACTCTTCCGCCCCGCTTCGCGTTGTGGACGGAGCCGCAGAAAAGGGCTATCTTTCCATTCCCCCTGTAGAGGACCTGGTCGCCGCACATCTGTGCCCGCCCTCCACAAAATGGCGCTCATCACCTGTGCTTCCTTCTAAAGCCTGCAGAGCGACTTCGAGCTTCCACGCGCGCGCTTACTCAGCCGCCGGCCAAGCAGCCTCTGCACTTCACTCCATGACCGTCCTCCAGATTCTACAGGGTGATTTACTGCGTGAGTGGGACGAGAGCGGAAAAAATCCCCCTTCAGTCGCGGATTTGAGGAGCGCTATGGACATTGCCCTTCGCGCTACAAAGTCTGCTGCTCAAGCCCTGGGGAAATGTATGGCCGCCATTTGCGTGTCTGAAAGACATTTGTGGCTCACGCTCGCCGACATGGGAGATTCCGAGCGCGCCGCTTTTCTCAACGCCCCGCTCTCTCCGTCCGGCCTCTTCGGATCTGCTGTCACGGGTATCGTTGACCGTTTCTCCGAAGTGCAGAAAGCCTCCCAGGCCATGAATCTTTTTCTGCCTCGTCGCGCTAGCTCCTCTGCAGGCCGCTCACGTGACCAGCCTCCTGCACGAGCCCCACCCCAGCGCCCAGCTCAGCACGGCGAGCGTGAGCCACATTTGTGGCTCACGCTCGCCGACATGGGAGATTCCGAGCGCGCCGCTTTTCTCAACGCCCCGCTCTCTCCGTCCGGCCTCTTCGGATCTGCTGTCACGGGTATCGTTGACCGTTTCTCCGAAGTGCAGAAAGCCTCCCAGGCCATGAATCTTTTTCTGCCTCGTCGCGCTAGCTCCTCTGCAGGCCGCTCACGTGACCAGCCTCCTGCACGAGCCCCACCCCAGCGCCCAGCTCAGCACAGTCAGACTTCTCAGCGACGCCAGGGCGGCCGCCCTCGTTCTCGCTCCAACAGCCGCCACAGACCGCCGCCTCCCCGTGGGCCTCGGTCCAGGATCACGCTGAAACCTGATCACTCTAAGTCTGCCTAGCACAGCTGAGAAAAAGACGGCGCTGTCCCGCCGAGGCCGGACCGCCGTCAAAGTTTCGCCCTCTGTTAGTCCCCGCTCACGCGGCTACTACAGCAGTGTACCCTGCCATTACCAAGCCGGTTCCCTTTCCCGCTTGCATGAGCACAAATGCCGTTTTCACGGCGACCCAGAGAAATCTCAAAAAGAGCATAAAAGCCTCACGTGAAGAAAATGTGCCCACAACACTGTGTTCACTCATACACAAAAGCATTTCAGTTCCCGTGTGTCTCACAGAGCCCACTCTCATAAAGCGGTTCCTACCCGCTCGAGTGTCAGAGTACATAAGCGCGCCCACGAGCCCGTGTGCGCGTCCCACCTCTGCCCACTCTGTTACACGGCCCTTAAACTCATCTCTGAGTGTAAGTCCCGCTGTCATAAACACGATGAGTGCGCCCGCGCGGCCCGCTGTGTACAGCAACGGGGACCATGTAGCCATTCACCCCTTAGCGTTACGCTTCAAAGCGTGGGAAGCTATTCTGGGAATTTCCCGCTGGGTGCTAAACACAATAAGGCTAGGCTATCGCTTACATTTTCACCGCCGCCCTCCACGTTTCCGAGCTCGGCTAGAGACTATTGTGAACCCAGAAGCAGTGGCTCTGCTCCGTTCAGAGATAGCAAAACTATTGTGCAAAAGGGCTATAGAGAGAGTCCCTCTATCTATGAGCGAGTCGGGGTTTTACGGCCGTTATTTTCTGGTTCCAAAGGAAGACGGCGGCCTCAGACCAATCTTAGACCTCAGATTTCTGAACAAAGTTCTCATGAAGAGACCGTTCAAAATGCTCACTATCAGAAAACTCCTCGCGCATGTGCGCCAGGGGGACTGGTTCATTTCACTAGATCTGAAAGATGCTTACTTTCAGATTCAGATAAATCCCCTTCACAGGCCATTCTTACGTTTCGCCTTCGAAGGCCAGGTTTATCAATACACCGTCCTCCCGTTCGGCCTATCCCTAGCACCCCGCACATTTACGAAGTGCATGGATGCGGCGCTCGCCCCCCTGCGGAGTCAGGGGCTGCGAATACTGAACTATTTGGACGACTGGCTGATTTTGGCACAATCACAGAGGGAGCTACTGTCTCATCGTACAGTCCTCCTCGACCATCTGAAAAGCTTGGGCCTCTCTGTCAACTGGACAAAGAGCGCACTTCAACCCAGTCAGACTATCTCCTTCTTGGGCATAGAGCTAGACTCGGTCTCGATGACGGCTCGCCTGTCTACACAACCGCGCGTGGACCACGGGCCGCCAGCTGATAAAGGTAACGCAGACCTGTATCACAGCTCTGCAGCCATGGACCATGACAGAATGGTTTCAGCGGGGCGTTTCCATGGGGACCTTTTCTCGCCGAAAAGTTATTTCGACAGACGCATCCAACATGGGTTGGGGTGCGGTCTGCGAGGGCTCACCGGCCTTCGGCCCCTGGTCAGCTCAGGAGAGTCTCCTCCACATAAACTGTTTGGAGATGCTGGCGGTCGAGAACGCGCTCACACGCTTTCTCCCGTGCATTCACGGTCACCATGTTCTGATCCGTTCGGACAATATGGCTGTGGTCTCCTATCTAAACCGTCAGGGCGGTGTCAGATCCAGAATTCTCTTTCGGCTGACAGAACGCATCCTAGTTTGGTCCCAGTGTCACCTGCTCTCGCTCAGAGCGACGCACGTGCCGGGCCATCTGAACGACGGTCCAGACAGTCTGTCCAGGAACCCCATTCCCCCTGGCGAATGGTCCCTGCACACTCTTACAGTCCAAAAGCTGTGGTGAATATTCGGCAGAGCAGAGGTGGACCTCTTCGCCTCAGAAGAAAACACCCATTGCCCAATATTTTTCTCAAAACGTGAGGACGCGCTAGCCCAGACCTGGCCCAGCCGCCCGCTTTATGCATTCCCTCCGGTTTCTCTGCTACCACAGGTGCTTCAGAGAATCAGGGAAACACGCCACTCGGTGCTCCTCATAGCCCCGCGTTGGGAAGGTCAGACTTGGTTTTCGGAGCTCACTCAGCTGTCACAGACAGCCCCGTGGCCCATTCCAGTCAGAACAGATCTCCTCTCCCAAGCTCGCGGCACGATCTGGCATCCCCACCCAGAGCGCTGGGCGCTTCATGCATGGGTGATCAACGACTACCCGTTGCTTTGCCAGAAGGAGTGTTAAACACGATCATGCAGGCTAGAGCGGCTTCTACTAGAAGGCTCTATGCGTCTAAATGGTCTGTGTTCTCTAAGTGGTGCACCGACAGAAACTTGGTCATGCGAGGTTCCTTCCTTGCTAGTTTTTCTCCAAGAGATGCTGGATAAGGGCAGGTCCCCTTCCACTCTCAAGGTGTGGCCAGTCACTGGGCAAAGATGGCTTAGTCATCCGCTTCCTCAGGGGAGCTAGAAGGATGGACCCCTCACGCCCCCCGTCGGTGCCGATTTGGGACCTTTCCATAGTTCTCGAAGCTATGAAAGCCCCCCCATTCGAACCGTTAAACACCGTGGAGCTCAAATACCTTTCGCTCAAGACTATCTTCCTGCTCGCGCTCGCGTCAGTGAAGCGTGTGGGAGACCTTCACGCGCTGTCCAGCAGCGCTTCCTGTCTGGAGTTTGGGCCCAATGACTCCTTAGTCGTTCTCAAACCTAGACATGGTTATGTCCCAAAAGCGATTGGTACCCCATTCAGGGCAAAAGTTATTTCTCTATCGGCTCTGCCTACATCCGATAGCGAATCTGACTCTAATCTCCTGTGTCCGGTCAGGGCCCTGAGATTATACTTTACTCGCACTGCTCCGGTCAGACGAGCTGAGCAGCTTTTTGTTTCGTTCGGTGGGCGCACCAAGGGGTTGGCCGCCTCGAAACAGTCTCTGTCCAGATGGATAGTTGATGCCATTGCAGCCGCATACGCGTCAAAAGACCTGCCATGCCCTCTGGGCATCAGGGCCCATTCCACTAGAGGCATGGCCTCATCGTGGGCTTGGTCCAGCGGAATTTCCATTCATGATATTTGTGTGGCAGCGGGATGGGCTTCCCCCTCCACCTTTATCAGATTTTACAATCTGGAAGTTCCCGCCTTGCAGGCTAAACTACTAGCAGTCTAGTATGTTACAGCTCTTCTGGTTGAGCTGCACTATAGGGAGTTATTCACGCAGACCGGTCTCATTCTGTCCCTCCTTATCATGTGCTTATGTACTTCACAAATCCCCGGCCCGCTCCGCTGGCCTTTGTCACATGTACATATTTTATTCCCACTCATAAGGGTTCCCCGGGGTCCCCCCTGGGACTCATAGTGGATGCTTAGCACGCACGGCGTTGACCAGGTGTTCCCGTAGCGTAAGCTAGCTTACGCAATACGAGAGAACCTCTCGTAAGAGAACGAATCGGTTACCTAACGTAACCTCGGTTCTCTCTAGATGAGGGAACGAGTATTGCGTTCCTGGCCGTGCTTGTGCTACTAGCGTTCTCGCTTCATTCTATGAAAACCAGAGTTTACAGCCTGAGAGGCGAATTTATACTCTCTGGCCACGCCCGTTTCGGCGGGCTCTGACGCAATGAGAGCAGGTCAGACTCTCATTGGCCGAGAGTTCATTCGTGTCTCCTCATAGGCTTAAGCAGTTCCCTGTGAGCGAGCCAATGAGCTGCTAGCTAGCCTGCTCATGCTCTGCTGCAGCTGAACTGCGTTGACAATAGATACAAAATTATAGGATAATTTTTGGCTTCAATTTCTCAGAAAAGATTAATCTTTCCCGTAGCGTAAGCTAGCTTACGCAATACTCGTTCCCTCATCTAGAGAGAACCGAGGTTACGTTAGGTAACCGATTCGTTCTCAGTAGCACTGTGAACTAACATGAACAAACAATACATGATTGTATTTCTATTAACATCAACAAATATTAATAGATGTTGTAAAAAAAAATAATAATAGTTAGTTCATTTTAATTAATGCAGTAACTAATGTTAACAAATTATACTATTGTAAAGTGTTACCATCACTTTTAATCAATTTAATGCAATTTCTAAAACCTGTTACGGACCCCAAAATTTTTATTTAGATTTTTTAAAACTGAAGATCTTCCATCTAAATGTGTAAAAAAAATATTATTATTTTATTATTATTATTATTATTTTTATTTTATTCTTTTTTTCTTCTCTGCGGAGAATACATATGATTCTGCCTTCAACATTGGCCTAAACAAACAGTTGTATAATTAAGTTGCCTACTTTTGCTTTGGAAGCACACCTATTATGACTTAAATGTTGCAACATTAGGCAGCACATTACAGTTTTTCTCGATTGCTAAGACACATTTCTTGAAAGCTGCTCTCCTTTTCTCTAAATTGTGAACATAAAACCCAATTTTCAAGCTAGATTCACAAAACCTCAGTCTCTTCTTGCTAAACCAAATTCTCACCTCAAAACAGTTCGATCTGTGCTCAAAACTGAACTATGTTGTCAAATCGTGCCCCGAGTCAATCAAAATTAAAAACACTTCACTGTTTAGTGAACAGTCACTAAACACTACGTAGAAAAATAGAAAACACAATGCTCAGGACATGAAGCTGGAGAAATATATGTTTATTGTTCACTGTAGGCTAAATGCATGTTGCAAAACAAAAAAAAACAGTGCATTTAGCACTTGTACAAAAAGACCAAACAGAAATCTTGTGCATTTACACGTAGCACTTGTAAAAACAAACAGAAATCGTATGCGTTTGCCACTTGTGTACAGTAAGTCCATGTAAAAATAAAGTACAAAAATATACAAATAAGTGCATTACTCAGCCACAGCATCATGTCTCCGTTCTGGGTCAGGCCACAGGACTTCATCCACATCACAGGTGATATGGCAAAATCAATAATTAAACAAAGAGATTCATAGTAAGAGACATCAGATTCCAATTGTACTTTAAAAGAAAGTTTATTCTTGCTTGTTAACAAAAAAAAATACCATGGCAGATACCCCAGGTAGGAACTCAGACCTGAATCACACATCAAGCATACAGCCTTTATATCCCCTTCTTCAGAATCCCTTCTCCTGTAAATTTCCGTTCCCCCAGAGAAACCAGATAAAGCAGGTTTGATAGAGGTACAATGTTCCTTCCTAACCCCTTCCTGGGCTTTACTGTCCCCCCACCTGTGAGGTCAAAAGGCTTTATAATACAGTGGTCCCTCTTAGGTCACCCCACCCCCTGGGCTTTTACTGTCCTCACGCCCGTGAAGTCAAAAGGCTGAATAGTCCCCCTTGTCTTTCCTGATTATTCATGCTAAAGAATTTAGAGGCTGTCTGACCAGAGGCTTCGGGTGTGTGTCTCAGTTTCCACCAGGTATGCAAATATTCCAGGAGAGAAAATACATGATTGAATTAAAGGAAAACCCACACAATATCAAAGTGAAAACTAAAATATTAATTTTTCCACAACACAGGCCACATTTTGTCTGGCCAGGCAACGGGGGAAAAAACCCTGGCATGCCGTATCCAGGCTTGGCATGCCTCCACACCTGTGTCACCACAGGCAAGTCCCATGGCTTTCAGGAGATTTACCCTGGTGTAAGGTTGGCGTTCATATACCTTCCACCGCCATGAGGAGAAGAATTCCTCAATGGGGTTTAGGAAAGGGGAGTACGGTGGAAGGCAAAGATTGTAAAAAACCTTGGTTCATATTGAACCACTCTCTAACCTGGAGGGCTCTGTGAAAACTCACATTGTCCCAAACAACAACATAGATGGGATGCTCATTGGCATGATGGTGGACAACCCCATGATTGCTGATGGCAGCACATAATGTGACATTGCCACCACGCTGCCCAGGAACACCAACAATGGTCCGATGGCCAATCACATTACGCCCTCTCCTTCTCCTTTTGGTGAGATTAAACCCAGCTTCATCCATGTAGATGTATTCATGGGGTCTTTCCATTGCATCCAGTTGAAAAACCCTCTGTAGAAATAGATATAGTTTTGTAAGTGATATGGAAAAAATGATTTAGGCCACTACAGTAAATCACTACCTAGAGTAATCAATATTGAATGTGTCTGGATATATGCCAACCTGTACATACTGGAATCTTTGCTCTTTGACTCTGTCTGAGTTGCGATCAAAGGGCACTCTGTATAGCTGTTTCATGCGCAGTCTGTTGGGCTTGAGGACACGATCAACAGTAGAGAGGCTGACACTGTTGATACCCTCAAAATTTACATGGTCCTCAATGATCTTCTGCTGAATTTCACTCAGTTTAATGGCATTGTTCTCATGGACCATATCAACAATTAGGGTCTCTTAGTGTGGGGAGAACATACCTGTCAGTTAGACCAACCCTCCATTACAATACTACAGTACATTGGTACAGTAACATATATTTACTTTGAGTATTTACATTTACATTTAGCTGACGCTTTTATCAAAGCTTTTACCAAAGCGACTTACAATTGCTATATATGTCACTTATAAATTTCTGTTCTCTATTTCTTCTTTGCTTTCCTCTACACCATCATCCTTCTCTTCTCCTTCCCTAACTCTCTCTCTCTCTCTCTCTCTCTCTCTCAGTTGGATGGTGGTAACATTAGCAGCAGCTGTTAGTTTCTGTAATCCAGCCAGATTTAGAAGGAAGCTGTGCATCTGCTCCATCATGTAGAGAGGGAGAGGGGATCGGAGAGGAGGGAAATGGAGTGATTAATAAATATGAGCGAGGAGATGGAAGGGGGTGTAAAGAAGGGCAACAGGGGAGCAGCAGAGAGGGACACATGTACACATTCAGTGATGGAAGAGTGATGAGGATTGGTAAACAACCAAAAAGAGAGGGAGTAAAGCAGGTCGCGCAGAAGTGTAAAGCAATGATGGTTGGAGACCGCTGGCGCAGAGGGAGGCTAATAGCAAGATGGAGGCGGCGAAATGAAAAAAAAAAGAGAAAAACAGAAAAAGAAGAGAACAGAAAGTGAAATGCAGAAATATGTTGGCTGTAAACAGTCTGTGTTTAGTCTCATACAGGTCATTTAAATATTGTGTTTGTACTAATTTCCCAAATGACCAGCCATGTGACACTAGGACAAGAACTGAACATGCAGAAACAATGGATTGTTTTTTTTTTTGGGGGGGGGGCGGCATAAAAACCATCGGGAATGCATTATTTTTTTATTTTCATGGGGGAGTTCACTAGAATGAATTGTGCCGGCTGATAGCACTGTTTATTTTCACTGTCTCCATTGTTTTAGTGTCTGATTCAGTAAAATAATTATGCAAATTAGGCAACTGCACAAAATGCACCCACAAAATCTGCACTGAGCGCAATTTCAACAGTGCAATTCTCGATTTTGCGGGTTGGCCATGTGGAGGATGCAGCAGACTATCAGGATCTGGCCCAGTTTGGTAAGGCTGTGCAGCATCACTCCACAATCACTGGAGTCCAAGTACTTGAATCCAATAATACACTGCACGTCTGGATAAATGCCTGGTCATAATGCATCTGTTTCATTATTTGATTAATAACTGCTGCTGTGATCAATTCAGCGTTAATTGCGGCAGGCAGGAGTTTTTCTGAATGTGGCGGAATCAATAATGAGCCTAATTTGCATAGAAAGCAAATGTCTCTATGTATGGGGTCAGTAAGCTTTTTTTTTTTAATGTTCAGCAAGAATTTAATTGCATTGAATTGAATTTAAAAGTGACAGTAAATACATTTACCATTTATTTAAGATAAATGCTGTTCCACTGAACTTTCTAATCATCAAAAAAAAAAAAAGAATCAGAAAAAAATACATGGGAATAAATTTAGGATTAAATACATTTAATATATTACAAAGTATATTAAGATAGAAAACGTATTATAATTTGTCATACTGTTTCACAATATTATTGTTTTCTTTATAGCAGTGAAATCAAACGAGGCAATATGTGGTTTTAATCAGTTATACATTCTCATTAATTCCTGTGAAGAAGACATCAACTGTCTGGAATCACTCTCTCTCACACACACCCACAGATATATGCACACTTTGTTGTTGTGGCTTGAGTAGCAGGAATCTCTTGAAGGCTTCCTCCCTAGAGTCTACTAATCAGAGCTCTGGGCTCTGAGAGTTGGAGAACTGGGAATGCAAATGAGAGACTGCAGTATTAGTGTGTCCTTGAATGTTTGTGTATGCGTGAGTGTCTGTGAAGAATGCTGTAAAGAGATGGCAGATTTTGTTTAACAGGCTAATTAAGCACTAAACTATTTCAGATCTGGCTAAGAAACGGTGAGGGGTGGAGAGAGAGGGAAGAGAGAAAAATCATTTCCTTTCAAACTGTTTTAATCCTGCTTAGAGTTCTTCTGGTCCACTCATTCAGACAATGCACCACTGCCCCCCCTCTATCTCTCTCTCTTTGCCTGTTTTCTACTTTCTCAAGGAATCAATGTGTCTGCTGTATATTTGGCCATTAGCCCACGCAATACATCAGACATATAACAGAATATAAAATGTGTAAAAGATCTGTGCTGTTTCTGAAGTTTCACATTCACATGCTCTGCTCACCCCTCTCATTGAAAGAGTATTGTGACCTTGCTTTTTCCAACCAGTTTCACTTTGTCTGCTCTTTACCTGCTAAAGTCCAAAAAAAATAGAGAGATGACAGCACCATACAGATTTGAACTTGAGACCTTTCTCAATGATTAGCAATGTACACTGCATTAGCGATCAACCATTTAACTCTGATAATAATAAATGACTAAAAATTAAGAAACTATACATATGTATAGTTAAGAATTATTATCAGTGTTATTCTTTTTAGCAAGAAGTGAGTCCGATGCATATTAATTAATCTGTTGCGAAAAAACAATGCAAAATGGTGCCTTCAAGCAGTGAAGATGATGTTGTTGTCCTCTCTCTTCTTAAAAAAAGGAAAAAAAAAGAGGAAACATTGGGTCCATCCAATCCTGAGATTGCGTAGAGAGGAAGGAGATGTGGCTCTAATGTACTGGAGGCACCTATTAAAAAGAAGACCACCAATTTCCATGTACCAATTGATCCTGACCAGGTCTGGATTTTGGTATTCACTTGTACGGTGGCTCTGAATTGTCAAAACACCTCTCAAAATGCTTGTTACGAATGTGAAAAACGCAGAAAATTGAACACGATCCGAAAGCTTCAGAGGCAGTGTGTAAACGTGATTGACACAACGTGAGGTTGTATTTTTTTTTTTACGTGTGAAAACTTAGAACGAGAATGAAACACATTCATGAAACCATTATTGGAAACTGGATCCCTTACCTGAAGCATAAATGTGAAATATATGAAGCTGCCCCAAGCGGCTTCCAATTTACAGCAGTTATGTGGTGAAAATCAGGTCCATTCTGAGACACTTTCATTCATTAGTGTTTCAAATGTATCCTGAGATCTCGAGAAGACAAGATAACTGGGTGAAAATTGGCCTAGTTTTGCTGGTCTCACCACCCCTGAAAATGTTTCTCAATACAATAAAATGAAGAATAGAAACTTGAGCTTTGAGATTTTGTTCGTTGTTAACTTTGAGGGCTTTCCATGAGAGTGACACAATCATTCAACACTTTGAACCTACGGTTAGCTCCGGGCAGAATCAACACGATTAGTCATTCTGAGCAGTATAGATTCACGGATACCTGTGTTGTTTTGTTTTGTGTAATATCCAACATTTGCTGATATACATCATCTTTACCCATGATGTGATAAGTCTTAATCTGTGTTCATACCAGCAAAACAAATTGAAACTTGAATTCATTCAAATGAAACAAATCAGAATCATCCAGTGAAGATACCTTCATTTTGAACAGAAACTAAGTTAACCAAATTGCTGTCATTCAGTACAATTTCAATTATTGGCTGTGCGGTGCATAAGGCATACACGCTCAAATATCTAAAATAATACATAGACATTTTAAGTTAGTGGTTTTCAGCTCTTTGGATTCCAAGGTCCACTGTTGTCCAAGAACATTTTTCAGTTGATATTTTGTCCGATAGAGTAGATTTATTGATAGAATAGATCTATTGATAGAAGTGACAATAGATTAAAATAATCATGCTTAATTAATTAATGAATTTATTGTTCCCTTTCGAGGGAACTCGCGCTCCGTGGATGACACTTTGGGAACGCACGCCCCTGCGTGATTGCGTCTGAAGCACTTATGTCAACTAGTCCAATGGCGAGAGTGAGCGCCACATGCGGGTAACGTCACGACCAGGAAAGGATAAAATCACATCCGGTCTAACTCACGTCAGCTTATGTGCCTCAGCAAGCACTCTGTGTATCATACTGTCTGTCTTATTTATTGTTGTCTGTCACTATATCAGTCACAAGCATATATATTATGGCGAACAAACAAACTTTAGATTGTGTGTTCCTCCCTGCCCTCATCTCTTTACGGGTGGGGATACATACGATTTATATGTTGTTTGTTTGGAACGGAGCATGCTCTGTCAGCGCTCGAGGGCGTTGACTATGAGCATTGCGAGTTACTTTCGCTAGCAAGTGCTTGGGAGCACTTCGACTCGGCGCAGTAATATCATCACTCGTGAAAAATCCTCTCCCCCCACTCCCTCTCCTCCTCCCTCTCATTTCAACTTGGGAGCTGACTTTTCATGAGAGATGATATTACTGCGCCGAGTTGAAGTGGTCCCAAGCACTTGCTATGGTATTCTGCCATACAATATAGTTATCCATTTTACACGCTTAGAAAAGCGCAACGTTTTATTTTGTGTCACCGTTCTTGGTCGAGTTACACTACTCTAGTAACTGTATTTAAATAGGGAAAACGTGGAGGTGTTTGGTTGCTTCTTTTCTTGGCACGTATTGAATGAACAGGGCTGAGATAAGATCTAACAAAGTTTCGCCGCAAGACAGCGATTTAGTGCACGCACTGAGACGAGAGAGGTATGCATCAACACGTCTTAGTTAAGGGAATAACATAGTTTAATATGAAAAACTAGTAGAGTATCCCTTTAATAACTTCCATGTCAGGGCCTTCAAATGTCTCATGTACAATGTCTCTGTACATGAGACATTTGCAGTGGTGGGTCAGGACCAAAGGATTCTCCCCGAGGGGAAACCCACTTCGTATGATCAAGATCACACGGGGGTGTCTCTGCGCCTTGGTTATATGGAGGAAAACTTTGTTCCTATCCCAGGGTCCAGTGTTAGGAGCTCTTTGCCATCGAGTTGCGCTCTCGACAGATGCAGGGAACTAGGGTCACAGTCGAAACCTGAGACGATTTGTTTGTTTCTTTGAAACTTATTTTAAAAATTGTTTAAAAAAAATGTCAAGTCATCTTGTGGCTTCGTTGGAAGTTTGCTAATGAGATCTGGTCTCTTAATAGAGAACCACTGGTTTAGAAAAACAAATTAAAATGAATAAAATATTCAGGAACAAAAACATGAACAGTGTGAGGCGAAAATATATAAAAGAATACTGTGCTCTTGGTTGTACTATTTGTATGTGGAATCAGCTTAAGACAAAAGAGTCTCTAAAGAGGCATAATTATGTGTTTAAGTATATGAATTTTTTGCACTTCCTAACCTGCAGATTTTTTATTCTCAGTTGGGTTCTGGAACTGCCAGTCAGTTGTAAACTAAAATTATTTAATTCCTGCTCTCTCAGTATCCTGAGTCAGACTGAGACCTGGATTCACCCATAGGCCATATGCCTGGTTCACACCACTCTCTCACCCACCTGCTCTCCTCCGTGGTCTTCGCTTCTCCTCCTAACAACTTCTCAGCTCATAAAAATAATGTTACAGACACTCTGTGCTCCACTATACTCTGTGCTCCACTCCACCTCCAGGCCTCCTGACTCTCTCATGTTCTTTACAAATTGTACCTTTAGGGGAACAACAGCTTGTCACCCTCACCCTGACCCCTACCCCTTCATAGTAGTACTTTAAGGGTACATATTACCATTCGGTACTAATATGCATATTTCAGGGATAGATAAGGTACAACAGTCTCTTTAAGGGTACTGTCCCAGTGTCAAGCTGTTGTACACCTACAGGTACATGTTTTGCATTTTTTTTCTGACAATGCACAATGAGGTTTAAATGGATAACATTTTCCACCATCTGCAAAAAAAAAAAAAAATTCACACATTCACAGCTTTTTTATTGTTATTAAATTCTGCCTGAAACTGTTTTCTGTTGAAGTAGGTGTTTGTTTGGTAAACAAATGCATCTGGATCACTAGCTGATATCAGGAAATGGGTTTAGACCTTTATGAACAAGAAGGCAGAAGAGCTTCTGGTCTTCAATGGAGCCAGGAGAGCCCACATTGCACCTCTCTTTGTCTTGCCCCATTTGCTGCCAGTTCCTGTCCACATCAAGTTCAAGGCTCCAAGGCTTGACGATAGAAAAATACTGGATTTTCCTTCTGGAATTCTGTGGTCTGTGTGTGAACAATGTCTAGTGATGTCTGCATGAAAAGGAAAGTTTCTTTCTTACCTTCAGTGTACTCGGGGCCATTCAGACAAACTATAAAAAATATTGAATGAAGTTGTAAATAAAACAATGGTTATTGCATTCTACAAGAAAATGCCATTTCATTCTTTTTTTTTACTTCAATGTCACTCTCTTCTACCCACTACATCATGACAGTTTGACAGTTGGTTTCTATTTAAGCAGTGATGCTCCGAGTTACCCCACCCACACTGAAAACTTATTAGATCCAAACTCATTCCCAATCCAATTATTAAACATCAGACATTTATGAGGACAGATTGATTTTAGAAGTTGAGAATAATTGACTATTATACGACCTGGTTAAGTCATGGTGTTAGACAGCAAGTGCTCTATGAACTCTTTCTTCACTTTGATTGGTTCTATCTCTTTTGCTCGTTTTACCTAATTCTCTGTCGTAGCATCATTAGCCTTTAGCAAGTGATTTAAGAAGTTTTGATTAGTATTTACAGCCCTGTAATCATAAAAAGATATGACCTCCCTTATTTAGCGTAGAGGTTAAGGAGCCGTGAAATGAGTTGTAAAATCCACAATGTTGTCTACTCTACAGCTTAGCCTGCAGGATAAATAAAACACTAGCATAAACCAGCTAAAAGAGAGTCTGATGAATCATGACGACTATCATGTTTGCTCAGAACCTTTATAGTGACCTAGATTGTACTCATCACAGCAGTGTTATAAACAGCTGAGACAGATCATTCATGACAACTTTAATAATATTTGACATTATTCTGCAGCAACACTACAACTGCACTCTCTTTTTCATGTTTAATATTGTGATGAACTCTAGAGCACAGGTCTTCAACCCAGTCTGCGTTTAAGTCCACTTTTAGACACAGTCGAGAACTTCTCCAAACACTTCCCCTCGGGGCAATCCCTGCACCATTTTGAAATGCGTTCAACTTAGTCAAGTGGACAAGGGAAGTTTATTTGGTCAGACCCTTGACCCGATTTTGACCGAGGGAGAGAGTCTACTCAACATGTACACTTTAGGCAGATCCATAAACCACAATGCAACATGATTGTGATGTCACAGCAGGTCATACTTAATCTGCCCCCACCCCACACAACTGTAGTGTATGATATTGGAGTTATTTTGACATTTAACCACATTTAACCCTTGTGCCTCAATTAAAAAAAGGTACACATACATAGAGGACAAAAATATCTATGTCAAAAAACTGTCATAAAAATGTGAAGCTTGGGAGCATACACTTAAGTTTGGTATCATTTTAAAGAAGAGCCTTGCCAGATTATTGCTGAAGTAAAAAATGAATAAGTAAATCCCCAAAAAAGTTATATAGGTTTAAGTTTATGAAAATTATTTATGAACATTACTTTATGTCAAATATATATATTTTATGAAACAAGTTGAACTCTAAAACAGCTAGAAAATCAAAGCCATAAATCTAAAGATGTTGTGTTCCAAATTTGAGGATGATATCTCAAAAAATTAGCTTTCGGTAAGATTTTGTTTGGGCGCAGTAACAGATTTTCCCCATTGGGTGCCAGCAAAAAAACTTACACATAGCTCCAAAGTGGACAAAAATATCCATGTCAAAAAACTGTTATAAAAATGTTAGGCTTGGGAGCAAAGACTTAAGTTTGGTCTCATTTTAAAGAGGACCCTTGGCAGATTATTGCTGACGTTAAACAATTGAAAAAAGTGAAACCAAAAATGTTGTATAGAGGTTTAAGTTTATGAAAATTATTTATGAACATTATAATAGTTATTTTATATAAAATATATATTGTATGAAACATGTTGAATTCCAAAACTGATATAAATTCAAAGCCATAAATCTAAACAAGTTGTGTTCCAAATTTGAGGATGATATCTCAAAAAATGAGCTTTCGGTAAGATTTTGTTTGGGCGCAGTAACAGATTTTCCCCATTGGATGCCAGAAAAACTCCACTGGTGCACACTGTGATTGGATTTGTTATTTGCAGTTGAGTTTTTCTCTCTCAAAAATTACAAGCACACAAATACACACACATTTTTTTTATTACACTTTATTATGTGTCATGAACGCTGTGCTCAGGAGAAACTTTTTCCCTCTTTTTATTTGGGTGGGGGGAGATACCGAGACGGAAGAGGGTGCCCGCGTACTCTCCGTCCTCAGTAACTTAGATTAAACAAAGAAGATGGCGGTCGTGTGGCAATATTTTACAGTTTCAGAGAAAGAACAGCGTTTTGCAGTTTGCAATACATGTTCCATTGAAATTTCAAGAGGGGGGGCTGTTAGAAAGTCATTTAACACAACAAATCTCATTGGACATTTGAGAAGCAGGCACGAGGTGGTGTACGGCGATTACCTGCAAGCTGACCAACAACAGAAAAATGAAGCCGCCAAGAAAGCGCAAACCCCCGGTATGACTACATTTGACACGGCGTTTGAGAAAGCCAAACAGCTGCCTTCCGACAGCGCCAAAGCGAAACAAATAACAAACAAGGTGATGGAGTTCATCGCTTTAGATGACCAGCCTTTCTCTGTAGTGGAGGATGTGGGGTTTCGGAGTCTGATAAAGTTTATGGAACCACGCTACCGAGCCGGCGTCACTTTGCTGAGGTCTGTCTCCCCGAAATCTACAACATTGTGGCCACGCACATTCATGAGCTACTGGCTTGCGACATCGCTGCAATCAGTTTCACCACAGATATATGGAGTTCAGATGTAAGCCCTGTGAGCATGCTTAGTCTCACGGCACAGTGGATTGATAAGGAATTTAACCTGGTGAAGGCAGTGTTGCACTCCCAGGAGTTCGCAGGTACCCACTCAGCATCTGCCATCTCGGAGGCATTTGAGAAAATGTTCCAGACGTGGAAAATCGACAAAACCAGAGTCCATGCTGTCGTGAGAGATAATGCTAGGAATATGACGAAAGCTATGATGGACAGTGGTCTGGCTAGTTTTGGCTGCATGGCGCACACACTGCAACTGGCAATTCATGATGGTGTTTTTAGCCAGCGCAGCCTCACGGATGTTGTGGCTATTTGCCGAAAAATCGTCGGCCACTTTAAACACTCTCCCCTCGCCTATTCACGTCTCCAGGCTGTGCAGATCCAGTTGGGAATGAAACCAAAAAGGTTACAGCAAGATGTTTCCACTCGCTGGAATAGTACATTTTATATGATGGAGCGCTTGCTGGAACAAAAGCGCGCACTTGCGACATATACCACAGAATACGACCTCCCGGCCACTCTCAGTGCGCACCAGTGGCAATTAATTGAAAACTTTATAACACTCCTCTCCCCATTTGAACAATTGATGAGAGAAGTTAGCTCATCAGAAGCATCAGCTGCAGATGTCATCCCCTCTGTGACAGCCCTGAGACGTCTTCTGAGTAAGCAGGCTGACACAGACCACGGCGTTAAAACAACAAAGACCTCATTATTAGAGGCTGTAAATAAACGCTTCGATCAAATCCAGTACGATCCCATGTTCTGCATTGCCACCTATTTGGATCCCAGATACAAGGATCGTTACTTTGATGAGGATGTTAAACAACGCGCTCGAGAAATACTTGAGGCACACCTGTTGCCTGCTGCCGGTGCAAAGGATGGGACGCGCGAAGGAGAGCGCACACATCACACAGAGCGCAAGAGGCAACGATCCGACAGAGCAGGGCCCTCCCTGCATGATGTGTTTGAGGAGCTTCTGGAAGAAAATGGACCAGAGAGGACAAGTACCTCTGTATCCCAACAACTGGGTATTTTCCTGGCAGAGACCACTATTCCCAGAGGTGAGAGCACACTCTGCTATTGGAGAAATAACCACCTGCGTTTTCCAGAACTCGCACAAATGGCACGCAAATACCTTAGTGCGCCATGCACCAGCACAGAGAGTGAGCGGTTATTCAGCTCTGTGTCTCATGTCTTGGATGAAAAGAGAAATAGGCTTTGCTGTGACAAGGCAGAGATACTTATCTTTGTAAAGAAAAACATGCATCTTATTAAGAAGTAGGCCAGAGATACAGCAGGTGACTTATGTTATTAATGATCAGAAGTGGAGGTACTGTTTTTGTTTTATAAGATGCCCCATGTTCCAGCCTGTGAGTTCTGAAACACTGTAATGTTTTATTCTGTATGAGAAATACACAAGGTGAAAGATAGCCCTATTTATGTTTGTATTTATGAATAACATAATTTATATATTTTAATAACATAATTTATTTATTTCACTTGTTTTTGCATTTACACTTGATGTATTTTTTTTTATTTATCAGAAAAATATTTTTTATTGGGCCATGAAAATAATCTCATTGAGTAAGTTTTTGTTTATCAGGCTAAAACCACTCAAATAATTTTGTTGGGCAATGTACTGAAACAATCTTTTCATTGATTAGAGTTAGCAGTCAAAGGTTTTTGAATGTTATTTTTCAGAAAAGAACTTGTCATAAATAAGGTTATAATGACAACCAGAAAGTGACATTAAAGGTTGTTTTTGTTTCAGAAATTGGCCTGATTGAATTTGTGCTCATTCTAGGATAGTGTGATCAAGAGCCGAAAGACTTGTATGTTTCCGTGGCATAAAAGAAGGAATAAATAACAAAAATAAAAAACATCGGCATCGGCATCGGCCATCGGCCAAGTTGTTATGTTACACATCGGTATCGGTATCGGCCCAGAATTTCCCAATCGGTGCATCCCTAATTAGCGTGAATGAATAACGTGCGACCTGGAAGTATAAAAGGGCGCCTTGCAAACATGACAAATCATCTTTTCGTCTTCAGGAACTGTTTTGTCTGTAACTGCTTTGAAAATCAGGTAATTATGAAATGCTTTCAGAAGTGTGCAGACCCGTGCTCAAGATATCTGAAGCCGGGTGACACACGCGAACTGTGCATTTTTCTGTCTGGGAAGGAAGACGCGCTCAGGCAGTTCTCAAGGGAACTGCCTGTACATATTGTGATCGCGCCTGTCCCTCTTTTCGAGAGAAGAGGGTTCAGCATCTGGATGTCACAGATGAAGCTCGCCGATCGCCTTGAGAGGGGTGTAATCCTCTCAGACGATGTGGCGGCTGACGAGAAGCTGCAATTGGAAGTTGAAAAAGTTTTTCAAAAAAAAAAAAAAAAAAGGGAAAACTTAGTCTGGCAGCAAGCGCTCTCCCGGACAAATGAGATGGCTGATGAGGGTGGTAATAATAAGATACTTTCCTGTATCTTCTCAGCCACCCTGCCCCGTGTATGCTGAGCTGGTTGGTATTATAGAACGCGCCGCGGGCAGGCTGCAGCTGCCGTGGCTGCTCGTTGGGGGAGAAATCGCTCGCGATGAGAGCGGTTTTTCCCCGGTCATACTGAGATCGAGATGACATGGAAGAACCCATACTCTGCCTGTATCCACCAACATCAGCAGGCTAGTCTCGCTGATGTTGAGAGGATAGGATAGCGTGGGTATGCGTCGATGGGAAAACAATCGACACTGAGAGCTCAAACCCTGCCAGTTCAATGGCAGAGCATACACGTCAGCGGGTCAGGCCGGTGCTAGCCTGCACATCATGGCGGTGTTGCAGGTACACCAGGCCGATCTGCTGGGGGATATCGACCAGGGGGTGGGGCCCCTGAGGCGGTTACTGAGCTGCGCCGCAAATGAAAAAAATTTATATATATAGTATATATATATATATATATATATATATATAGCTCTCCAGGATGGCGACGATACTGGCCACGGAGAGACATTTGTGGTTGAACCTGGCCGACATCGGGAAGAAAGAGAAAGGCTTTCTCCTCGATTCGCTGGTTTCGCCCTCTGAGCTTTTCGGCACCTCCGTGTTGGCGGTGGTTGGAAAGTTCAGAGAGGCGAAGGCGCGCTCAGCGGTATCCAGGACATACATACCGCTGAGATCCGTGTCCACGCCCAGACAGATGGGAGGGCCTGGCCTATCATGGTCCGAGGACCTTAGATGAGGCCAGAGAGCCAGTGTCACCTCTCGTGCGCCTCCTCCGTGGAGTAGTAGGTCGCAGAGGAGGCGCGACTCCCGCAAGAAGAGGGATCTGAGGGAGGTGATCCGGCACAAACGCACGTTGCGTCGGTCATGGATCATCTTCCCTGAGGGCGTGATTATATCTTAGCCCTTTCCTCTCTTCCCCGACTCCCCAGGCGCTTCTTACATCAGGCCTGAGGCTGGGCTCACGGTTAGAACAATGTTCTGATGGCCCGCCTCGGCTTGGTTAGTGAGAGTGCCTCTTTCAGGTATGTAAAGGTGGTAGACCCCATGTTCATGAAGAACTGTCTGGTGAGTCTTCACTTCGCACGCCGCAGGTGAGCTGCTGGTCTTTCAAAGAGTATTTTTGTGATTAAAAAATAATATGTTTCTCTTTACAGACCTCGTTCCCATTATGGGGCCATGTCAAGGTAATAAGGTAAGAGAACTTTTTTGGATTATCAGGGCCCTGAAGTTCCCCGTTAGGTGGCCAGAACGATAACTATGTTAGCCTTCGGGCTATTAGCCACCTCAGGGTAGAGTAGTTGGTCTCTCTCTGATAGAATGTTTTACTTAGAGTGTTGACTGACGCTAGAGCTTCAGATAGATCTTATGTCCGGCCCATGGGACCGTTTTGACTTTTCTGAGTATTTCGCCCCTTGAGCTCTGTTGAGTTTTCATTAGGTTGAGCGTTCTGCAGCCCTTTGTATGGAATAATACAGACTATATTCTTTAGTAGGCTGTGGCTCCTCTGAGCCCTCAGATAGATCTATGCTTACAGGTTGGCCCTCACCAGGGCCGCCTCTGTAGCTGGCCTAGGCTGTGCCAGGGATATTAGAGGCGTTCTGTTAAAATTAGCATTTCTTCCTCTGACCCTTCACTTTGTGAATGTAGGTTTTTTGGCATCCCTGTATAATCAGCCTCCTCCTATGGGAGTCGTTAGGCCAAGGCCCGCCCCCTTCTCTGCATTCTGGGGTGATTAGAGTAATGCAGCGTGGTGCAGAGGATGGTTTATAAGGACATGGTAGGCCTCAGTTAGGCCTCCGTGGTATATAAGTCCTTTTGAGCAGGGTTAGGTCGTCTTTCGCTTCACGAAGAAGACTGAGTCTCCTGCCCGACCCTGCCATGCAGAACTGGCCTACGGATTTAGGCCGCCAGTATGGGCTTCACTTACCTCGCTGAGCTACTGCTCGAGCGCCGGGTTGTAGGTGGTTGGCTTTCATTCAAGCCCCACTCCCCTAGGTTGGGCACAGATACATTTCTGTCACCCCTAGAGCCGCTGGCAGGCCTGCCCCCTGGTAACCTCAGGGTGAGGTGTGAGTATTCCCCTGTGATTCAGGGTAGGTCTGAGTACTTCACTCCCAGTTCTGTTTATCCTACCTCGCACCACTATGGCTCGGGTGGAGTATGAAGTAAGCCTTCACTTCTTCTTTGGTCGAAGTACGCTCCCCTGTAGCCAGAGCATTGCCCTGAGCTGACGCCCATGCATAGATGGTAGGCCCCTGACTAACTGGGGCCTCCGTTGAGGCAGAGTGGCGTATGTTGTACTCCCCTTGTTTTTTAGGGTGCTAAGCTCTCTCACTGCCATGGGCAATGTGATTAGGCACCAGGATGCTGTAGGCGCTGTGTAAACAGTTTATCTGCCAACGAAGGCTGCGCCATTAGGTAGTAGGCCTCAGCAGGCCTCCTTGTATGAGCAGCCCCCAAGAGGGCGCTATAGGCTACTTCTCGAGAGAATTGTTTGGCCTTGGTGGTACGGGCAGTTGACTCACCGGTGGGTAGTAGGCCTTAAACAGGCCTCCTCGGAGGCGAGTCCCAACGTTGTGGGACATACTTTATAGCTGCTGCAGGTAGCTAGCCGTACTAGGCCTCCTGTGGGTGGGCCCAATAGTTACGTTGGTGTAGTATGGTTCCCAACAGTGTTCCTTTGTAGCAGAATTGACTTGCTATTAGCTAGTAGGCCCAACCGGGCCTCCCTGATAGGCGAGTCCCCAGCTGGTTGGCCTTAGCAGGCCGCCTTGGAACTGTCACCCGAACTCAGCTACCAGTTGCTATCAGGTAGTAGGCCACTCAGGCCTCCCTGAAGGTGAATTCCCATTTAAGATGGTTATCAGGTAGTAGGCCTCACCAGGCCTCCCTGAAGACAAGCCCAAGGACAGACAACTGAACAGCTAGCCTGACTTTCTATCGGGTAGCAGAAAATGCTCCCAAATATTATGGCTGTCAGGTAGTAGGCCTCACCAGGCCTCCCTGAGGGTCAGTTCCCCACGTACTATAGTTAGCAGATAGTAGGCCTCTCTAGGCCTCCCTGTAGGTGACCACATACTGTTGCTATCAGGTAGTAGGCCTCACCCGGCCGCCCTGAAGGCGAATTTCCACCTACGTTGGCTATCAGGTAGTAGGCCTCTCTGGGCCTCCCTGAAGGTGAGCTCCCAAATATTTTTTGGCTGTCAGGTAGTAGGCCTCACCAGGCCTCCCTGAAGGTGAGTTCCCACATGCTGTGATTATCAGGTAGTAGGCTCCTCCAGGCCTCCTTGAATGAGAACGGTCAGGTAGTAGGCCTCACCAGGCCTCTCTGACGGTGAGTTTCCACAGATTGTGGTTATCAGGTAGTAGGCTCCCCCAGGCCTCCTTGAGTGAGTACGGTCAGGTAGTAGGCCTCACCAGGCCTCCCTGAGGGTCCCCACATACTGTGGTTATCTGGTTGTAGGCCTCTCCAGGCCTCCCTGTGAGTGGTTTCCTAGCGGTGCTGGGTTCAGGAAGCTAGTGGCCTCTTGCTATCATTTCAGCTGGCCTTATCAGGCAGCTGCTGAAGGCGAGCTTGCGCCCTGGCTCGACTAAAGTGTTCATTCCCTGCTACTGGTTCCCTCCCGGAACCTCTTTCCTGCCTACAGCCTGGTTTTCCTACCAGGCGGACCATGTGCTCCCCTCACAGAGGGTCACTATGAGCACGCGGACTCCTGAGTCTGGTCAGACGGTCGTAGGCCTCTCGTGAGGCCTCCCAGTTAGATCAGCCCTTAGGCCTTCACAGGCCTCCTCAGTGTTTGAAACACAAGCACTGGGTAGATCCATGGATCAAGTAGAGAAACTCCCCTCGCTGGTAAGGGTTGGAAAGCACTTGCTGAGTCATACTTTCCGGGATATCCCGTCTCTGAGATCCGGGCCGAGTGGTTCACTGCCAGCTTCGCAGTCCCTCGGGTTGGATGCCTTACTTAAGGCAAGTGTCCAGAGGCTCTGTCTTCGGACAGACAGGAAGTGGCCAGACTAAGTGTCTATGCTCTGACGCCAGGTCAGGCCGTCCTGGTGTCACTTCGGGGTGAGTACGTTCCCCTGAATAGTGACTGGCTGGGGTTCCTTCGGGTTCCCTAGCCACATTCCCTAGAAGGGACCCTTCTAATTGAAGTTGTGGTTCTAGGCCATTGAGCAGGCCCAGGTAGGCCTTTCATTTAACTATGTTTATGGAGGTTTTCCTGTGAGGCTTATAG
Organism: Rhinichthys osculus; assembly: GCA_029959095.1. Classification (NCBI taxonomy): domain Eukaryota; kingdom Metazoa; phylum Chordata; class Actinopteri; order Cypriniformes; family Leuciscidae; genus Rhinichthys; species Rhinichthys osculus. The sequence goes on along the minus strand of JARWKJ010000004.1, from coordinate 26,029,461 downwards.
CTTAGGCTATGACCGTAGGGAATGATGTCACTGACAGCCCAGTGTGACCTGAGGGTGAGTGGATCTAGCATTTCATTTGAATTTGCTGGTTCGGACAGTTGTCACTGCCTGAGGGCATGCACTCCCCTTAGCATGGCGGCGTGGGTATATCGTTCCCCATAGCGTCGATGACGTATTGTTGAGTTCCCTTCGAAAGGGAACGTCTCAGGTTACGACTGCAACCTTTGTTCCCTGAGAACAGGGAACGAGACAATACGTCTCCCTGCCATGCCTCGGGGCCCGCCTGCCGTACAGTCCCTTCAGACGATAAGGTGATTTGTCATGTTTGCAAGGCGCCCTTTTATACTTCCAGGTCGCACGTTAATCATTCACGCTAATGATTCACGGGCTGTCGCCGGTCAATGTGATTGACGTGATTTGATAGTGATTTCAGACACCTGTCACGCCTGAGGCGTTCCCCATAGCGTCGATGACGTATTGTCTCATTCCCTGTTTTCAGGGAACAAAGGTTACAGTCGTAACCTGAGACGTTTTTTTGTGTACTTCTACTTTAAGTAGTTTTTAAAATCTGTACTTTTACTTTTACTTAAGTACGTTTTGTTTGAAGTATTTTACTTCGCTACATCCAGCCAGAGCTTCACGTCAGCCACGTCCAGCCAGAGCTTCACGTCAGCCACGTCCAGCCAGAGCTTCACGTCAGCCACGTCCAGCCAGAGACCGTCCAGCCAGGGACCGTCCAGCCAGAGACCGTCCAGCCAGGGACCGTCCAGCCAGAGACGGTTCACGTCGCGTCTGCCCAGCTGGAGACTGTTCGCGTCACGTCTGCCCAGCCAGAGACTGTTCACGTCACGTCTGCCCAGCCAGAGACTGTTCACGTCACGTCTGCCCAGCCAGAGACTGTTCACGTCATGTCTGCCCAGCCAGAGACTGTTCACGTCACGTCTTCCCAGTCAGAGACTGTTCACGTCACGTCTTCCCAGTCAGAGACTGTTCACGTCACGCCTTCCCAGTCAGAGACCGTTCACGCCACGTATGTGACCGCAACACTGGCCATTATGGCCACAGCCATGTAGTGTGGGTGGGCTGCGCACACACTGGAGCCAGTGTCTGCTGTTCCTGAGCCCGAGCCGGTGTCTGTTCCTGAGCCGGTGTCTGTTCCTGAGCCTGAGCCGGTGTCTGTTCCTGAGCCTGAGCCGGTGTCTGTTCCTGAGCCGGTGACTGCTCCTGCCTATGACCCCGTAACTACCCTCAGGAAATTTTTTTTGGGGGGGGGCAGTAGGTCCTCGCCGTGGCAACTTAGGGGCCCACGGCCATCAGAAAGATCTTCACCGCCATGGCCGCCCGAAGGGTCTTCTCCACCGTGGTCGCCTGCACAGCCTGGTCTGCCCACGCTCCATGGCCCAGGTCCGCCATGACTATCTCCTGGTCCCGTTCCCCTGTGCGGGCCTGGCCCTCCATCCCTCCCCCGGGACCACCTCCGTGTCACCACCCTCCTGAACTATTATTTTTTGTTTTTTTATGGGCGTCGGGAGCCGCCCATAGGGGAGGGGCTATGTCACGGTGTGGGTTTTGTGTCTTGTCCCTTGTTCTCGTCTGTCATGTGATTCCCTGTTTGTCATGTGATCCTGCCATGTATGTTGTCCCATGTTCAGCTGTTCCCCGTTATGTTGTTGTGACGTTGTAATGTTTGCCTGTAGCTGTCTCCTTGTTCCTGTTCTGAGTTTCCTGTTCTGAGTTTTCCCTGGATTACCTTTTGTTTAATTAAATGTGTGCTTGCAATTGGATTCACTCTTCGTCTCTGCTTCAACGTGACACAAATGGTTTCAAGTTTGTTATAATAAAAGAAAAAAAAAACATGTTTTCATTCATTTAACTGTCATTTTAACTGATGATAATAATAAACATTATTTAATAATACAGTTTATTTATTTAATAATTGATTAATACTGTAAACCGTTATATTTTCTGAGACGTTATCATACTGTGAAAATCTCATACCATTACAACCCGTGAGAGTCCCCCACCCCACCGCCGCTGTTAAAAAAGTAACTCAGTAACTTTTACTCTGAGTAAATTTTAAATTAGCTACTTTTTACCTTTACCCGTGTTACGGGTGCGTGGTGGTAGGAAGGATGAGAAGACGAGGATGCTCAGAAACAGGATTTAATAAACTAAACTCAGGAAACATTAACACTCCTTACATAAATGTACCATACACAAACGAGAACCGACAAGGAGTGAGGGAGAACACAGGGTTTACATACACCAGGGGTCGGCAACAGGCGGCCCGCGGGCCAAAACTGGCCCGCCAGCAATAATATCTGGCCCGCGCCGCAGCCTGAAAAGTTCTGAAAGACATTCAAAAGAGTGTCTGTGGTTCGCGAGACACACCTCTAAAATAACCGTCATGAAATGTCTAATATTATATTAAATGCGTCTCTATAGCACGCGTTGTGTTTATCGTGCAATTTATACGCGAAAAAGAGTTTTTACGTGCATATGATACGCGTGCATTTGATACGCACTTGCGTGTAATACACACGCACCCCACACCACTAATCTTACCCAACGTATAATACACACGCACCCGACACCACTACTAAACCTACCCATGCGTATCATATGCACGTAACTAAGAACTAATTTTTGCGTATAAATTGCACGATAAACACAATGCGTGCTATAGAGACACATTTAGTGTGATCGGGTTGTCGTTGCAGATAAGACACACCGGCTTTGCATTTACAAAACTAGGTAGGATGAACGTCGTTTCATTATTCTTTGTATGGCTATTTTCGCTGTCAACTTTCCTCTTTAGACTCTTTGATGGTGCCATTTTCTCTCACCAGCTAGCTTAAATGTTAACATCACTACACACGACATAATAGCGTACCTCCAGCACGCAAACAATAAAAAAATGCAGTTTAGTATGCGAGGATGCCAAGGAATAATTCTAAGTTTAAAAGTAGGCTAGTCTACGTCAAATAATTATTACAATAAGTTAGACTCCATTGTGAAACAAGCAAATTAAAATGATACACATTTTATTATTCACAATAGAGGAAATAAAACATAGTTCGTTAAGAGCATGATTCAAAAATGCCATTAATGGGCTTATTTTTATCCATTCCGCATCTCCCACGTGTGTGTTTTGGCAAGGCGGGATGTGTTGCAAGATGCCGCAATGTATCGAGAGACATGTGGGTCAGACATGATTTTGACCACTTCATTAAGTTTTGTTTTGTAGAAAGCCTTTCTAAAAATTAAATTTCGTTTTGTATCATTTGTATCTTATTTTTAGTCAATGTTCTATCAACCAATATTTAATTTAATTCTTTTAAATTTAATAAATAAGAAGCGCCGGCGAGATTGCATTGCTCGTGAACTGGAGCTCTTCTCATAAATGAACCGAAACTCAGCGTTTAAGCTGCCTCACAGACACGAGAAATATATAGAAAGCTTAAAAATGTCTAATTTTAAACGAAACAATTCAAAACGAAAAGAAACCGACTACTCTCTACTTATGTCCAATCCATATGAAATGTGCATTTCTCTCTATAGGCGCGTTAACTACTGCGGTCACTATTGCAGCCGACACAGACACTAATAAACAATTAAAATGTCTCCTTACTATATTTGAAACATAATCATTATCTACAAATACATAATCATATTTCATAATCATTACTTTTGCCGGTTCCTTGTGACAGCTTTTGCGTTATTGGCAGCGTCACCCTCTGGTTACATGAACACGGCGTCACCACCGAAAACATCGGGATTTATTAGACAATAATCGCACGACCTAGGCTATTCGATATTCTATAATTAAATCAACAAATCAAATATTCGAAAATCGTGACTCATCCCTACTGCTTTATTAATGTATCCAGTGTAAGAGGCAATTCTAGTTGCATTTTTCATCAATTAATTTCTTAAATTATCCATTGACTATGTTCTGGCCCGCCATCTAGTGTCAAAAATATTTTTTGGCCCGATGCCAACCTTACTTGCGACCCCTGACATACACAGAGAATGGATCATGGGAACAAGACACAGCTGGGGCAAATTAACTAGAAACAGGTGAATGAACTGAACACAAACGAGGAGCGGGAAAACTGGGACACTGGACTGAACCAAAAATACTAAATAGGGGGAAACACAGGACATACATGTAACATTAGCTCCCCCTCCTGCAAGGCGCGTCCTCGCGCCGAGTAACATCAATAAGGCTGGGGGGTGGGCACCCTGGAGGCTGACGAGGGAGTGGCCTACCCGGAGCAGGAAGCCTCCAGGGCGGAGCAGGACGTGCAGGAGGCCAGGGCGGAGAATCCCCTTCGGGCGGCCATGGCGGAGAATCCCCTTCGGGCGGCCATGGCGGAGAATCCCCTTCGGGCGGCCATGGCGGAGAGGCCACTTCAGGTGGCAAGGGCGGAGAATCCCCTTCGGGCGGCCATGGCGGAGAATCCCCTTCGGGCGGCCTATATCCCCCCCCCAAAACATTCTTGGGGGGAATCACAGGCTCTGGGACAGGCTCTGGGACGTGGACAGTCTCAGGGTGGGCAGACGGGACATGGAGAGTCTCTGGCTGGGCTAGCGGTGAAGGCCCGGCTATGCTGGATGGAACCAGCGGTGAAGGCTCAGAAGGGCTGGACGGGACCAGCGGAGAAGGCTCTGGCTCGGCAGGCGTGCAGGTAAGCTCCGGCTCGGCAGGCGTGCAGGGAAGCTCAGGCTCGGCAGGCGTGCAGGGAAGCTCAGGCTCGGCAGGCGTGCAGGGAAGCTCAGGCTCGGCAGGCGTGCAGGGAAGCTCAGGCTCGGCAGGCTTGCAGGGAAGCTCAGGCTCGGCAGGCGTGCAGGGAAGCTCAGGCTCGGCAGGCGTGCAGGGAAGCTCAGGCTCGGCAGGGCTGCAGGGAAGCTCAGGCTCGGCAGGGCTGCAGGGAAGCTCAGGCTCGGCAGGGCTGCAGTGGGGCGCAGGCGGGCAGGCGATGTGAAGCTGCGGTGCAGGCCTGGCTGGGCTGGACAGAACCAGTGGTGCAGGCTGCTCTGGGCTGGACAGAACCAGCGGCGAAGACGGCTCTGGACTGGACAGGACCAGCGGCGAAGACGGCTCTGGACTGGACAGGACCAGCGGCGAAGACGGCTCTGGACTGGACAGGACCAGCGGCGAAGATGGCTTTGGGCTGGTCGGAACCAGCGGCAAAAAGGGCTCGGGAGGATGAGACTCAGATTGGACGGTCTCGGCGGGACAAGACTCAGGCTGGACGGTCTCGGCGGGACGAGACTCAGGCTGGACGGTCTCGGCGGGACGAGACTCAGGCTGGACGGTCTCGGCGGGACGAGACTCAGGCTGGACGGTCTCGGCGGGACGAGACTCAGGCTGGACGGTCTCGGCGGGACGAGACTCAGGCTGGACGGTCTCGGCGGGACGAGACTCAGGCTGGACGGTCTCGGCGGGACGAGACTCAGGCTGGACGGTCTCGGCGGGACGAGACTCAGGCTGGACGGTCTCGGCGAGACGTGACTCAGGCTGGACGGTCTCGGCGGGACGAGACTCAGGCTGGACGGTCTCGGCGGGACGAGACTCAAGCTGGACGGTCTCGGCGGGACGAGACTCAGGCTGGACGGTCTCAGGCTGGACGGTCTGGGCGAGACGTGACTCAGGCTGAACGGTCTCGGCGAGACGTGACTCAGGCTGGACGGTCTCGGCGGGACGAGACTCAGGCTGGACGGTCTCGGCGGGACGAGACTCAGGCTGGACGGTCTCGGCGGGACGAGACTCAGGCTGGACGGTCTCGGGCGGAAGAAGGTCAGGAAGGTCGTCAAAAAGCTCAGACTCAGGTTCGTCAGAACATGACTCAGGGCCCACAGTGAGGGAGGATCCACAAACCCATAAGGTGTGGTCGATGAATTCGACAAAAGGGAGATGAAGATCTCCCAACAGCAGCATCTGGGCAAGTAGATCGTCCATCCCACTCCAGAATTGCTGCTTGAGAGATTCCTCATCTCTACTCACGTCCTGATAAAGGTTGATATAGACCTCTACATACTCCTCCAGTGATCGTCCATCCTGGGAAATCCAGTGATCTGCCCTCATGCTAATTCTCTTTTTCCTCATGGTCGGTTCTTCTGTTACAGGTGCGTGGTGGTAGGAAGGATGAGAAGACGAGGATGCTCAGAAACAGGATTTAATAAACTAAACTCAGGAAACATTAACACTCCTTACATAAATGTACCATACACAAACGCACCATATACAAACGAGAACCGACAAGGAGTGAGGGAGAACACAGGGTTTACATACACAGAGAATGGATCATGGGAACAAGACCCAGCTGGGGCAAATTAACTAGAAACAGGTAAATGAACTGATCACAAACGAGGAGCGGGAAAACTGGGACACTGGACTGAACCAAAAATACTAAACAGGGGGAAACACAGGACATACATGTAACAACCCGAGTAGATTTTTAGACCGGTAATTTTACTTGTACTTAAGTAAAATTTAATTGAAGTAGTAGTACTTTTACTTGAGTAGAATATTTTATTACTCTTTCCACCTCTGCTAGATAGATACAGGCAGGTGAGTTTTTATCAGGGCTGAAGCTAAACTCTGCAGGACAGTGGCCCTACAGGACCGGAGTTGCCTATCCCTGGCTTAGGGTGCTCCATTTAAAGTGGGCACTGTAGTGGGCACTCATGCAACGTAAGCAATGACTACATCGAAGTTAATGGAGGGAAGTTAGCGAGAAGTGAGCATTTTTTACTTAAAGTCCCCCTGTAGGCAATAATGTACTCACACCAGCTCAGAGATCCACTTGTTGATGACCACACATTGACCTGATTGGTTACAAGGTAGTTTGTGACGACAGAAACATTTGTGACGATTGTTAAACTGTCTTTGGTTCACTGCAGTTTTAAGGAGAAAATACTCAGTAATGGTGCTGTCATGCTGACTTGTTAATTTGTACATGGTTTGTCTTAAAGCAAATTAAAAACACCACATAGACATATAAACAACCTAAAAAGCTTGATTTTCACCACAGGGGGACTTTAAATGCAGCCCCACTGTCCTGCAGAGTTTAGCTACGACCCAAATCAAACACACGCTCTTAAGGAATGCTTGAAAATCTGAAGCAGGATATAAACTTTGCAGGACAGTGGGCCTCCAGAAGCAGGGTTAAAGACCTATGCTAGAGTAATGAAGATGATTCTGACTTACCGGTATACAGCCATATGTAATAGTTCAAGTTTGTTTATACCAATATTGGCACAGGATGGGTAATCACTGGCATCTGAGAAATAAAGAGAGAGATGTAGCTAAGTCCTTTGCACCTGCATGACAATCTACATTTTGTGGTAATCATTTCTTATAATCACACAGCCTGTTTTTGTTTTGTTTGTTTTTTTACTTTAGGAGCTATAAATACTATAAAATTGTGAGAATTAACCACCAATAGTCAACAGAAGCACTGCTCTGACTTGTCATTTGTGCCACCGATGTGCATATAGCTTCCATACGAGCAACATGTTGCTCAAGTTGTGCTGCGCGACTGAGTGAGTTAAATTCATTGTTCTACTACAGAACTTGATACTCAGCTTTTAAAGCAAAAGTTTCTGCTAATGTGCCTATTATTTGTGGTCGTCACATGAGTGATGGATGTGACAGCCTATTGGCAGCGTCCCTGGCCTATTTAAGGTGGAGTTCAGGCCACCTGTATGCGTCATTGTCACGATCGCTTCTGTGTGGGTGCGCGCACAGCTCTGCGGGAGGTATGCACCCACAGACATCCATAATAAAGGCAAGATGTCTTACGGCGGAGTCTCTATCGTCATCACTGTCGGCCATCTTGTCACAGGCAAGCTTTCTGGCGGGCTCTGTGGTACCTGATGTAAGATGAGTGATCAGCACGAACACAAATACTCTTATCTTGTTGAAATCTTGACGGATTTACAAACGGTTTGGTTTCTTACAAACGTTATTAACGTGGCTATAATTCTGGATTAGGGCTGTGCTCAGAATATCGATACAACGATACATCGTCATGAACTCCTGGCGATACGCGTATCGATACAGCTGCTGTATCGATACTTTTGTGCTTTTGAATGTAGCCAATTCAGGGCTCCAATTTCGGCGCGGGATTGCGGGTATTGCGCATAATTTTAATAATTCCCGCAGCTCTTCCACTTATAATGCGGGAAATTCCCGGAAACATTGATTCACTTTAGCATGTAGGTTGTATTAGTAAATGAATCCACACAGATTATAAAATCAAATCGGTCATTTTAAAACATTCTGTGAGACGCAATTTCACAAACAGCTCTCTCTCGTCTCTCAAAACGGGCAAGCGTCACGCGCTGCAGCCGGTGAAACTACACGCTCGCGTTCAGGAGTCGGGACATGACGGAATATTCACTTGCATAATCGGGCCAGCATTCCATCGTGACTAAAGTTTACCATTTGCACGTCTTTAAGTCTTACCAGTTTAAACATTCAAACGATTTTAAACTATTCAGTACTTGTGCGCTCTCTGAGAGTTGGTTTTCTCTGCGGGCATACATGAAATAGCGTATGTATGACACGCCAATTCGTATTTCCATTTTTGACTATCAACACGCACAATCGCTTTTCAGCGTGTTTATCAACGCCGCTGACTTAACGGCTACTGTATATATAAATATATGACCTACCCCAACCCCGTCCCTAAACCTACCCGTCACTGGGGTTAATACCATTTATGAGTCTTCCCCTATCATCCTAGGAAAGAAAATATCGCTCCACAGATGTAGATATAGATTTTGCTTTGTTTCGCTCGGACATTTAACGGCATACACATACACGCGGAATCACTCTGACATTTAACGGCGTAGACATACACGCAAAAGATGACGGTTCGTTTCGGCGTGGACATACACGTGGATAGCTCAAAATGCGCATAACACGCCACTTGACTTGAAAGTGGCGTGTATGTTTACGCAAAGTCATGATGTCATGTTGGACTAGAGTAAAGCCGCCTCACATACAGCTTGCGGGATTATATCGCTTTAACAGACTAAAACATGCAAAATTATGTCAAAAATGTCGTTCTTGGTAAGTATCTTCTAAACACTGTTGGTTATGTCTTAAATAAGCATAAAGGTTTTTAACAGAAACGGCAATTCCCCGGTTGTATGATGAAGTTAAGCGAGATATTCTGCTGTCACTCTCTTAACCCTGAGCATGTCGATCAATTGTTGTTTCTGCATAAAAATTTGAAAATGTAATCATTTAAAATGATTTTAACGTAGAAGAAATGACTTTGTTTGGTGCACATTCCAACACTTAAGACCTGTTAAATACTAGGAGTTTGAGAAAACAAAGTTAAATTTAAGTTGTTACCGTTTTTGCTTTTATGGAATGTTTTTAGTTGTGTTTAGTCATTGAGCAGTGTAGACATGCTTCAGTGTTACTATAATTGTCATTTCAGTTATTGAGGCAGACTTTAAAAGGAGAAGGAAGAGCCATTAAGCTTTTTGATTTCCATTACACGAGAGTAGATGTTAAAACTTCATGCTGATTTGTACTCGGCTTTCGCCAAGATAAGCAACACTAAGACGTAGCTTTACAGTAAACTATGCTTCTCCATCCATTTACGCTTCTTTCCATAAGGTAGTGTGACTCCCCTTCTGTCCGGCGTTAACGGCAGCAGTGTACTTGGCACGTTAGCGCACGCGACGGCTGCAACTACAGGACCAGCACGACAACCGTCTGGATTGAACCGAGTAGGGGACATCTCTAGGGTCTTCAAGTGGGCACCTTCCGTCCTCAGTGTTTCGTCGACTAGCCCACGACACCTCAAGAGGGCTCGACAGTGACTCTGGCGTCCCAGAGTCACCCCCCTCCGTCCCCCACTCAACTCAGCCCAGCTTACTGACCTCTACATCCCTCCTGCTGCTGAGACCTAACCACAATATCACAATCTCTCCGCGACCCAACCATACGCGCCAACCCGTTGACTAAGGCTGTCGAGCCCCACTGGTGCGTTAATATGCAGTTTCAGTGGACAACGGTTCCGTATGGCATACCACCTACCGCAAAACACAATACCCAACCACCCCTCATTCACACAATATCCACAGGAACGTATACAAACAAACCAACAGACTCTTCAAGTTTCCAAGAACTCTACGAAACCGTAGCGTGGCGGCCTGTACACAGCCAGCTAGAATCTTTCCGTCTCAACCACAGCCAGTTGCTGCTCCTTTCTGCTGCTTCAGATAAGTTCTTTACTGTGCGACGCAACTCTTGGCCACTGAATCCGACGTCTCTGAGGAACCGGGTTGTAGAGTGTGCCACAAAACCTCGACAACCCACTTCCACTGGATAAACCTGGACTCTCCATCCTCGCTGTTCTGCTTCAGTGGCCAGATGAGCATACCGCAGTTTCTTCCTCTCATATGCCTCATCTACCGCATCCTCCCATGGCACTGTTAACTCTATCAGTTGAACAATGCGTGCTGATCCAGACCACAAAACAATATCTGGTCGTAGGTTAGTGGTGGCAATCTCAGGTGGAAAAATAAGCCGTTGGTCAAGATCAGCCAGCATCTTCCAGTCCCTAGCAGCTTCCAGTTGTCCTGGGCGAGAATTGGTGTTAACACCTTTTCTTGGTGGTTGCTCGCCTGGGCGGAGGAATATTGTCTTCTGCGTGTAATGTTTTGCTAGAACAGGTGGCAACTTATTGGTCATGTTACGCTTGCCTTCTAATGCTAAAGCCAAACATCGTAGTACTTGGTCATGGCGCCAAGTAAACCGACCTTGGCTAAGAGCCACCTTACATCCTGTCAAAATGTGCCTTAATGTGGCAGGTGATGAACACAAAGGACAAGAGGGATCCTCTCCTACCCAGAGGTTTAGGTTCTGCGGTGATGGGAGAACATCATATGTTGACCTAATAAGGAAACTGATCCTACTCTCTTCCATTGACCAAAGGTCTTGCCAGCCCATCTTACGTTGTTCCACACTCTCCCATCTCATCCACTCTCCCTGCTTGGCCTGTGAAATGGCCTTTATACACCTCATCCTCTCCTCCTGCTGTCGCACCTCGTTGACTACCAGCTTCCTCCTTTGAGCTGGGCCTGCCTTGTGCCATTTAGGAGGAGCTAAACTGAGCCCAAAACCCCCTCTTCCATGCTGTACCTGTCCCACAATATCCCTAATTTGAAGGGCAGCCTTTGCCTCTACTACAGATTTCTTTGCTGACCACTTTCTACCAGTTTTTAACACAGGGGCTGCCTCCCTTACACATTTGTCGCGTGACTCTACTAAGGTCATTTCCAGTCTGACCTTGGCACACTTGAACTCCTCGGTTAAAGGAGAGACTGGCAGCTGCAATATTCCTTTACTATAAAGTCCTACTCTGCTGAGGCAGCGTGGAACTCCCAACCATTTCCTGATGTATGAACTTACCAACGCTTCCAGCTTCTCCACTGTTGTCAAAGAAACCTCGTACACGGTCAGTGGCCACAGCAACCTCGGCAGTAGACCAAACTGAAAGCACCAGAGTTTTAGTTTACCAGGTAGAGCACAGCTGTTTATGCTCTTCAACCCTTCCACTGCTTGTCGTCTAACTTCTCCCACCCGAACTGTGTCCTTTAGATCCCCATCGTACCATCTCCCAAGACTCTTCACTGGCTTCTCAGAAACTGTTGGTATTGCCTCACCATTAATGAAGAATGTTTTATCTACTACCTTTCCTTTAACTATCGAGATGCTCCTTGATTTAGAGGGCTTAAATTTTATTTATTTAACTCATTGTTTTTCAGTTATCACAACTGTTATAACACTGGTTATTCAATAAACAGATATTACTGTTACTAAACTCAGCTCAAAAGAAATTTCAATTCCAAATTGATCCATATCGTGATACGTATCGTATCGTGGCTTTAGTATCGTGATACGTATCGTATCGTGACATTATGGTGATACACAGCCCTATTCTGGATGATTATTTATTTATACACTTATTATTCATAAGTATGCAGTGTCATAACTACATCTCTGACGTTTATCACAAACCAATTCGTTTGAAAATCGGTAGAAAATTGAGCAAGTTATGGTTATTTTAAAAGTACATGCACCATTAAAACACAATGTTACGAGTGAGCGAGCTGCCTGTGATAAGATGGCCGCCAGGTGCGGACGTCGACCTCCATTGGCCAGCAGCGTGGACGAGACATCTAGCCTTTATTATGGATATCTATGTATGTACCTATAGCTGTTTGGCTAATGTTGGTGCTAGTGCAAATGCACTATTAAAGTGGGGATGTATTTGTTTTAGCCAGGTTATGGCTAGGATTGGTGCGACCTTGCTTTTGGGTGCAGGCTGTCTTTTACCACAGGTATGTCTATTCCAAGTCGGGTTGACTAGCTTTCGTGAGGCACACTCTCGCTCTCTCCCTCTCTGCCGTGCGCGCGCTGTGCGCTATGTATGTTATGCGCGCAGTATGTTCTATCTCGCTCTAGATTCCGGGACATTAAACTAATTTGCGGGCATCAGGGAGACGCTATCAATATGCGGGAGACTCCCGGAACTTCCGGGAGACTTGGGATGTCTGTAATTACGTAACGTACATTAGCCCCACCCTTTGTTATATTGCCACCAGCAGTTGTATTACTTTGGTGGTTTTCTTTGGTCGGCGCTTTCCTAGTGACCGTGCGAAAAGTGAGTAATATTCCGTACCTGAGAGCACCAAAATGTATGTATTTGTAGCTTAACGCTAATGCTGGTGGTCTAGGTGAAGAGCGGCCAGTCTCGGAGCCGTCCCTTAAAGTGTGACGTGCTGGTAATTATGCACACTAGCCCCACCTTTTGTTATATTGCCACCAGCAGTCGGTTAATTGTCTTTGGATTCGTTTTCTGTGATTTAATCTTTTTGTCCAATTAGTAGTTTTCATTTTGTATTGTCTTATTTTTTGTTTTGCTTTTGTTTATAGCAGTTAGCTGCTCCAATGTGTGTCTACTAATGTAATGGTTATGTGATGTAGACTCCTTGTGTTATACCAGCCTGGTTAACTTCTGTGGCCAGTAATTTGCCATTTTTGAACTTCTGTAACTTGATACATGTGTCTGTTTGCTAATTGTAAAATATATTGTTTCTTTCAGGAGCTGTAGGCCCCCGGTGTAGGCAGGCTAGCTGTCCTTGCCCTTTTGGTAGTGGTGTTTCCTTCACTGCGTGTTTTGCCATTGGCACCTGCTTTTCCTTCACTTAGTGAGAGTGAGTGGAGTTTGGTGAGTGGTGTTTTAGGATACTCACTGCCCAGCTAGCAGCCCTACTGGTAAGCCTCAGCCTGAAAGTCCTTTTTTTTGTTTATTTTGTTTGGTACAGACTGTAGCGGTGTAAACCCTTGCCCTCTGAGTCAACTGTCCTATACATTTTAAATAATTATTGTTGTGAAAATAAAGTATTTTGTATTTATATTCATGTCTCTTGTCGTCTGTGGTAGCGAACGAACGTGTTTTATGAAATTTCCCCGTTCATCAAACGGGGTGGTGTAGTCTGCTCTTTATCTTCTACATTAGTGAATACTGATCTATATCCGTGCACCACCGCCCCGCCACACTAAGTTTGAGGTTTTAAAGGGGTCATGAACTGGATAATTGTATTTTATAATGTTTCCTGGGGTGCCCTTATAATGTTAGTACAATTTTTACATCAAAACTTGTCATAATTTATAAATAAAAGATATTTTTCCAAGCCTGATTTTAGCTTCTGATTTGAACGCTCTGTTTTAAAGGAGAACTCCGGCGCAAAATGAACCTCGGGTGTAATAACACATTGGTACAGACTAAATCGTTCCCTGAGATTTGTTTTCATGATAATCGAATGTAAAGAGTTTTATCTCTAAAAACAGTTTAGCTTATAACGCTAGTATATTGGCATAGAGTAAGCAAAAAGAGATCGCTAGTTAATACCACCAACAAGGCTCAAATTAGCCCCACACTAACACGGCAGCATAATGAGGGTCCTTACATGCAAACCGAAGCATTGAGAACTTTGTAAGTGTATAGACAGTTTAATAAGAAGATACTTTACACAGACAGTACAGTTAGCGCATACAGACAGGAGCCATCTTGGAAAACAGTCTCGATCAGTCAAACCACGAACACGGTGATACGTGAGCTGAACTGTGACTTGGAATCTCATATGGTCCGTTGTTTCCGGAAGAAAGCACTGAGCGCATAAGAGAAGCACTTAACGCAACAGAGAAAATAAAAAAATAAATATAATTTATCTTATCTTCAATATCTACACGTACTGTTCGCTCACCCTCGTGGTTCGATTGGTCGAGACTGTTTTCCAAGAGGGCTCCTGTCTGTATGCGATAACTGTACTGTTATCGGTTGACTTCAAATATCAACAGCATTTCTCAGAAATCGCTTTCTGCACCTTTACTGCAACATTCCACATGTAAATCACAGGAATTGCAGTATTTATACAATCATATACAGTGCATATTTTTAATATTCTTAGTTAATCACACTGTATCAACCACTCCAATTTATATATAAATTGGGATGGGGTGGCACAGTGATTAACAAAAATTGCACTACATGACAAAAAGGTTGCCGACCCCATGGTTTAATACAGGCAGCACGACTCAACAGTGTCCGCTCTCATACAGATGAATTGTTTGGGAGAGCTGTCTCAGAGTCAAAGGGTTCACTCAAACATGTGTGGCCTCTGTATAAGTATTTTCTCCTCTTCACTTCCCAGGTGAAACGAGGTGCATGCTCAGTGCTGAATACCCATTAAGCAGCTCTTACTGTCAGTTGAACTGTACCCACTAGATCGCTCACTGCATTTATGTTGCTGTATGTTACCATTTAGCGAGTAAAAGTAATGGTTGATGTTCTTGCTGCATTTAGCACAGATTCGTTTATTACTTTATGCACTGGTTTAATTAATTTGCTTAGCATATTAGAGAATGTCGATGTTAAATGTAAGATTTTAATTCAATATTATTACTAACAATACAATATAATAATACACTTATTATTATCAGTAGTAGCCTAGTATATTTATTATTTAATAAAAAAATATATAAAAAATGTGTGTATATATATATATATATATATATATATATATATATATATATACATATAGTGCTGGACAACGATTAATCGCGATTAATCACAGTCAAACCAAAATTTATTCAGACACCTTCAACATCTCTCACATTATCACAGCTTATTCGTTTAGAAAATGGTAATAAAATATGACAAGAACTCCGAGTTATCAAATCAGTTGATATTTCACTGGTTTTGGCCATCCTTCTGTTAGACTGTCTCACAAATGAATTAGGTTGAATAGCTGTCAGCTGTTAAATTAAGTAGACAATTAGATAATACCAATTTAGGTCAACCAATTACCAAGCAATGCTTCATTTTCTTCAATCTGCGATGTAAAAACGTCGCATTAGCAATTAAAGAAAAAACACTTAAGCAAAACTGGAAAAAAACCAAAATATTTTTTGGTTACAAATTTTTATAAATTTTACTGGTAGTCGACTGTATGAATAATATGTCATCGTTTACTTTATTTTGTTATCCTCACTTACATAAATGAACTATAGTGTCCTGCACCCAGTAAAAAAAAATAATAATAATAATATCTGGTGTCTGAATAATTTTTGGTTCGACTGTATGTATGTGTGTATATATATATATATATATATATATATTTATGTATATGTGTGTGTGTGTGTGTGTGTGTGTGTGTGTGTGACCCTGGACCACAAACCAGTCACATGTTTTTTTTTTTTTTGTTTTTTTAGATTTATACAGCTGAATAAATAAGCTTTCCATTGATGCATGGTTTGTTAGAATAGGACACTATTTGGCCGAGATACAACTATTTGAAAATCTGAAATCTGAGGGTGCAAAAAACTCGAAACATTTTGAAAATCGCCTTTAAAGTTTTCCATTTATGTTCGCGATTCTGCTGCATTCACTCACAATGTAAATACATGTTTTATATATTTATGGTAGTAAATTTACTAAATATCTTCATGGAACATGATCTTTACTTAATATCCTAATGATTTTTGGCATAAAAGAAAAATCGATCGTTTTGACCCATACAATGTATTGTTGGCCATTGCCACAAATATACCCGTGCTACTTGTGACTGATTTTGTGATCCAGGGTCACATATATATATATATATATATATATACACTGCCCTATTTATTATATATATATATATATATATATTATCTTTATCTTTAAATGTACAATATGTAGGATTTTTGCAGTAAAATATCCAAAAACCACTAGGCCAATGTTATATTTTTTGTTTAGTTGATTACTTACAATATCCCCAATGTTTCCAACTGTTTGTAAATCGTGAGAAAATTGCGATTTTAACCAAGGAAACGGGACGTGTCAGCAGGGGTGAGGAGTTGCCAGTCAATGGCGTCAGGGCCGGCGATTGCTATAGGCGAACTAGGCGGTTGCCTAGGGCGACAAATGTGTTGGGGGCGCGGGCGCCCTCTAGTGTCGCCCTTGGCCTACTTCCCATTAATCAGAATTAGAATGACAAGCGAAACAAAAACATGTTTATTAAACATGATCATCCTAAGGCGCCCCTCAGCCATACGTTTAATTACTTGTCAACCTGATTATTAGATTGAATGGATGATTATTGTCGATCATTTCCTAAAGGGGGGGCGGGGGTTAGTTGCGTTACGTTACGTTCTATGGTTACGTTAGGCAAGTGCTCGGCTGCTGCGCGCGCTGATCGAAAATGAAGCGGTCTAAACCCTCTGGTGCACAGGGACGAAACGGAGAAAGCAACAAGATAAAAAGAAAGCTCAGTATAGAGGTAAGTCTTCTCATCTCAGCCATTAAGGTGTCAAATGTTCTGGCCATCGGGACTACCGGGAGATTCCCCCCAGATAGCACGAGTCTATTTGATGTTATATTTACATCTGGAAGACGTATTTTTAAGAGTGTTTGCTCATCTGCAAGACGTCTATAGGACGTTTCCTGTCAGATGTCAATTAGACGTTTTGAAAAAAAACTCAATATCGCCTAGGGCAACCAAAGGGTTAGAGCCGGCCCTGAATGGCGTCATATCTGCGTTACCCTCGGTTTCCGCTCGTACTGCCATAGTAACCATGGCGACAGACGTGGACAACTGGGTTATGCTTAGCAGGACGCTCACGCCATATGCTGAATTCCTAAAAGAGTTTGCAGACTTTCTCTCAGATCTATTGGTCAATGCCGATAAAGCAATAATTGTTGGGGATTTTAACATACACGTAGATAACACAAATGATGCGTTAGGGACTGCGTTTACAGATTTATTAAACTCATTTGGGGTCAAGCAAAACGTCAGTGGTCCCACTCATCATCTAAATCATACACTAGATTTAATTATATCATATGGAACCAATCTAACCGATATAGATATACCGCAAAGTGACGATCTCACTGATCATCACATGGTAACTTGTATAATAAGTACTGCTGAAATTTGTCATGTTGCGCCACGTTATAGACCAGGCAGAACAATCCTTCCGACCACTATAGATAGATTCTCAAATAGCTTACCTGATCTATCTCAGCTGCTCAGAGAACCCAAACAAACAGATAAACTAGAGGAAATGACTAGCAGTTTGAGCACCATTTTCTCTAGTACATTAGATATTGTTGCACCAATTAGATAAAAAAAGGTTAGCGAGAAAACTAAAGCACCATGGTACAACAGTGCTACGCATGCTATCAAGAGAGAAACTCGTAACCTAGAGCGTAAATGGAAACAAACTAATTTAGAGGTCTTTAGAATCGCGTGGAAAGACAGTATGTCACGTTATAAAAAAGCTCTAAAAACAGCCAGGGCAGAGCATCTCCGCAAACTAATAGAAAATAACCAAAATAATCCAAGGTTTTTATTTAACACCGTGGCTAGACTAACAAATAAACAGACATCACCAGAGCAAAATATTCCGTTACAGTATAGCTGTAATGATTTTATGAACTACTTCAATGAGAAAATAGAAAGCATCCGAAACACAATTGTAAATGTACAATCCTCTATGGTGTCTTATGATTCAGCCTCAACTATGGCCCCTCTGGAACAACTACACCGCTTTACAACTATAGGACAGGAAGAGCTAAATAAACTTATCATTGCATCTAAACCAACAACATGTTTATTAGATCCAATACCAACTAAATTTCTGAAAGAAGTGTTACCTGTAGTGGAAGAGCCTCTTCTTAATATTATTAACTCGTCTTTATCTTTAGGTCATGTTCCAAAAATATTCAAGCTGGCAGTAATAAAACCTCTCATTAAGAAACCACAATTAGATCCAAATAACTCAGCAAATTACAGACCCATTTCAAATCTTCCATTTATGTCTAAAATACTAGAAAAAAGCTCTTTCTTGCAAGAAAATGAGATATATGAAAAATTTCAGTCAGGATTCAGACCGCATCATAGCACAGAAACTGCGCTAGTTAAAATTACAAATGATTTACTTTTAGCTCCTGACCAAGGCTGTATCTCAATATTAGTTCTACTCGATCTTAGTGCTGCGTTTGACACTATCGATCATAAAATACTCTTGGATCGACTACAAAACTACACTGGTGTTCAGGGACAGGCATTAAGCTGGTTCAGATCGTACTTATCAGACCGTTACCATTTTGTTTGTTTAAATGGGGAAAAATCGAAGATAACGTCAGTAGACTATGAAGTGCCGCAAGGATCGGTGTTAGGCCCTCTGCTATTCTCAATATATATGCTGCCACTTGGTAATATTATAAGAAAACATGGAATTAATTTCCACTGTTATGCTGATGACACTCAATTATATATTTCATCACGGCCAGATGAAAACACTAACTCATCAAAATTGACAGAGTGTCTTAAAGATATAAAATGCTGGATGACGCGTAATTTCCTGCTACTAAATCCAGATAAAACGGAGGTATTACTTGTTGGTCCAAAAAACTACCCAAAAAACCACTTACAATACAACTTTAATATAGAAGGATGTCCTGTTACTTTATCCTCTACAGTAAAAGACCTGGGAGTTATACTAGACCGCAACTTGTCTTTCGAAAATCATATTTCATATGTTACAAGAACAGCCTTTTTCCACCTTAGAAACATTGCTAAATTACGTAACATGCTATCTGTTTCTGATGCAGAAAAGTTAGTTCATGCATTCATGACCTCGAGACTAGATTACTGTAATGCCTTATTAGCTGGTTGTCCTGCATCCTCAATAAACAAGCTACAGTTAGTGCAAAATGCAGCCGCTAGAGTTCTTACTAGGTCAAGAAAATATGATCATATAACACCAATTTTATCATCACTGGTTACCTATCAAGTTCCGTATCAATTACAAAGTACTATTACTGACCTATAAAGCCCTAAATGGTTTAGCTCCTGTGTATTTAATGGACCTTCTATCGCCCTACAATCCATCGCATTCTTTAAGATCACTAAATTCAAGGCTTCTGGTCATTCCTAGGATATCTAAGTCCACTAAAGGAGGGAGGGCGTTCTCACATTTAGCTCCAAAACTCTGGAATAGCCTTCCTGATATTGTTCGAGGCTCTGACTCGCTGTCCCAGTTTAAAACTAGATTAAAGACGCATCTCTTTAGCCAAGCATTTACATAATGCTTACCTTTTATACCACTGCTGAATCAGATCAAATGAATTTAATACTATAAAACTTGAAGAGACTGTAGGTTATTTGTATAGGTTGCATAGTATTTACAGTCCTTACGTTCCTGTGTATATTGCGTGAATGACGGGTGGTTGGGCAGATATTGTGTTTTGCGGTAGGTGGTATGCCATACGGAATCGTTGTCCACTGAAACTGCATATTAACGCACCAGTGGGGCTCGACAGCCTTAGTCAACGGGTTGGCGCGTATGGTTGGGTTGCGGAGAGATTGTGAGATTGTGGTTAGGACTCAGCAGCAGGAGGGATGTAAGCAAGGCTGAGTTGAGTGGGGGACGGAGGGGGGTGATTTTGGGACGCAAGAGTCACTGTCTTCATGTTTTATCATTTACGCCTGTGTTATGGAAATCATCATTATGAACAGCAGCTACGCTAATTATTTTCCCTTTTTGCTTTTCTGCTGTTATCTCGGGACGCAAATCCCGAGAAAATGGCGTTCGTCAGCTCCAGTTTGTATCCAGCCTCTCACGGAGACTTCAGATGCTCCAATCACAAAGCCTGTGAAGTGACGACTCAACACGGGCGATATGGACTCTCTATGGTGGACGGCACTGATCCTCAACAACTCGTCTTAATACCGGCGTGATTACTTGGACTTCCAAAAGATGGAAATGGATAAATACTCTAAATGTTCCGATCCAATCTGACTTGTAATGCTGCCCGAATCATGCACTGTTTGTCATGATTCTGCCCTAGTGTCCTTGATTTTCTCTAGTCTTGAGGCAGGATCATGACAGAATCATGTTTTGTGTGCAAGCACATGGTCTTGTGTTTTGAGCCATGTGCTTGTGTTGTCTCGTTACGTTACCCCGCCCCCTTGTTATCCTCGTCTCGTCATTATTGTCTAGTCAGTTTCACCTGTCCTTGTCTAGTCAGCTTCACCTGTCTTTGTCATTAGTGTCTCCCTATTTAATCCCCTTGTGTTTGCTGTCCTGTGTTGGTACATTGTCTAACTTTGCGTGTATTTCCCTGTGAGTATTTAACCTGAAGACCTGTTCAATTAGATTTGTGAGTTTGCTTCTTGTCAAGTCAGAATCTTTGTTTGTCAGCGTGTCTTAGTTTAGTTGTACTTTGCTCCAGTCCTGTTTTGCCCCCTCGTGGGTTTTTGTTTTCTGTTTGTATCAGAATAAACGTTTAGTGTCTGCAAATTGTCTGCGTTTGGGTTCGTTCATCCAACCTCATGACACTGTTCCTTCGTTGGCCAGAGGAGAACTGGCCCCCCGACTGAGTCTAGTTTCTCCCAAGGTTTTTTTCTCCATTCTGTCACCTGATGGAGTTTTGGTTCCTTGCCACTGTTGCCTTGGCTTTTGGCTTGCTTAGTTGGGGACATTTAATATTCAATAATATTATTGATCTGCCTTACTTAAGGTGGACGTTGACGCAATTTTCTTTTAGAAACAAACTTTGTTATATTGTTTTCATGTTATCACTGTGAAGCGCTTTGATGCAATCTGTATTGTAAAAAGCGCTATATAAATAAAGGTGACTTGACTTGACTTGTTGTTTTGTTCAAACATTTTGGACCATGGCAAGCAGACTTTGAGACAAAAAGAGGACTAGAACGAAGATCAACATCTTTCGAGATGCCGAGAGCTCCACGTCCGCGACTAACTTCGACTTCACAGAGACGCGAGTGTTGCATGTACTTTATTAGACAGGTGAGCAAATGTACATAAAACTAATCAATGTTATTTAGTTCAATATGAATATTCGAATATGATCTGTATGCTATTCTAATGTTGATCTAGCTCACTGCTAGTCTCATACAGCCAACAAACAACCTAACTAACAACATTCAACACACTCAAATGGCGTTTAGTGTGACGGTGTAACTGTTAGAGCAAGTGAAACAGCGCTGCGTTACCTCGTTTAATTCGTCTAATAAACTGACCTGTGAGTAACTTATTAATTCAGCACTTGCGTGTAGTTCGGTAGAGTGAAATGTCCTTATTCCTTTATATCCGCGGGACTCGCATTACCTGTGCCGCTGGTATACGTCTCTCATTAGCAATCGTGCCCTGCTTCACACCACAGTCATGTTAAAAACATCACTGTATTCACTCATCCATAAAAGATCCATCAGCTTGACGACAAGATCCATAATTCCGCATGATGCTTTGCGTCATCGATATACGCCTTTGTTATTGTAAGAGATTAGCGACCCCTGGTGGCCAACAATTACATACGTTTAAGTGGAATATGTAGAGGTTTAGTCTTATCTACTCAGGCGACCGTGAGACTCATCCTCCATGTGTCCGCACACATGGGGAACCATTTGATGGGGAGGGGTAAAGTATAAGATAGAGATTAAGTAGACCCTTTCATCCTTGTAAAAGGGTAATGAATAGCAGAGTTATAGATGACCTTTGTCTAAGTTATCGTATTCAGTACATTGCAAGAAATCTATTTATACTGAGAGTACTGTCTGTCACTTTAGATAGAGCGGGAATTATGTTCTCTAGAGTTTTGTGTTTTTCTTTTTCTGTGATTCTTTTGTAAAGAGTCATTTACATTTTTGTCCATACAATGAAAATGAATGGGGTTAATGGACAGTTAATATGTTTTTTGAACCCTACTGACTTTTGATGAATAAAAACCTTGAACCAAAAAATATCTTCTATGTTCTGCAGGGGAAAAAAAGTAATTCAGGTTTGGAGCGACATGATGGTGAGCAAATAATTACAGAATTGTCTTTCTTTTTTTTTAGGGGGAGCTGTCCCTTTAAGGGACAGAGAAAAGACTTGCATGTCTGGTCAATGGTACAGCTTGGTCCAATACATCCAGTAAGATTTATATTTATTTCATTATGTTCCCCTCCCTGAGCTTATTTCATCACTAGGACAGTATTTATCTGACAGGAGAGGAAAAACATAACGACTAGCGGAATCTATGGAATATGCGCACACAGGTCACATAGAGGGCAGAAATATTTGTTTGACATTGATTTAAAGTAGCTATTGTGAAGAAAGGGTCAAGTAGTCTAGAATTCAGCAGCAAACACTAACAGTTGCTAAATGGATGAAAGATTTTCTCAGTCTAAAAGGGAAGAAAGAAAATATTGATATACTGAGAATGTGAATGGACCACCATGTGAATGGTGTGCGAATGTGTGGTGTACTTTTCAGCATAACAACATAATTGGTGCCAATGATGTGCTTTTTTAGCAGATACTGCCCTTATATACCTTAGCCTTTTTTTACACAAAATGCCAAATATTTACATTTCTCTTAAATTTTTGGATTTGAAAATGATTTACACGTGAATCAACAATTTAAATACTTATTGCAGCAAAAAAAAATTGCCACAATATGAGCAGATGCACTACCGTATAAAAGTTTAAGGCAGGATTACTTTTTAAATGTTTTTAAAAGTAGTCTTGCACACCAAGGCAGATTTATTAATCAAAACTACAGTAATAACGTGACAGTTTTACAATTTAAAATAAAATGTCACATTTAAATGTATTTATTAATAAAACGTGATTTATTCCTGTGATGGCAAAGCTGAATTTTCAGCATCATTACTGTAAATGTATTATTCTGTCACAGTCAGACAAGGAGACAGCAGATTCAAAGATGCAGGTTCTTTATTAAAATGTGAAAACACAAGGAATGAATTGGGTAAGCCATTAGTATCAGAATGAGTCACCAATAGCTGATAATTGAAAGTTTCTTTGTCCTTTGCCAGTATGGATGAATGAAGATTGTTAATGCAAGGAAGATGAGCACAAATGGTAAGTATCCACAAGGCAGGTAAGAAGTCAGGTAAATCCATACACACGGTAGACAAGACCAGACAATGAAAGCCCCCGTTTACACAGCAGGTCTTGATGCCCAATTCTGATGTATTGCCTATATCCGATATTTTTGTCCGTCCGATTACACGTTCCTTCATTTGTGACCCATAGGCCTATCTGATTCATGTGTTTGCCATACTATCTGAAACATCGCACATGCTTAAAGGGGGTTCTGCACAGATGGACGAACGTGAATTATGCTTGATGCTAGCTTTGCGATATATGCGAAGTTCTCCATAAATCACCATGATTTTGAGGCGGAAGAGGACGAAAAGGGCCATCATTGCAGCCTGCGCATTATGCTTCAGTTATTGTGTGCACGATGACGTAGCTGGATCAGATCCAACACGTACTGGACGCTGTTTTGGTGACGTCATATATGCATGCGCACTAGTAGAGAGTTGGTGAACAATAAGCAATATTATCTGCTTTTCATAGGCAGTCTCTTTTGGCTTGGTCTTTGATATTTAAGCACAACTTTTCACCTCATAAATATTTTATTTGGAATAATTGTAATATTTTATACAAGAATAAATCTATATTTTTTCAGAATTGGTTTGATAAAAATATCTTGTTAGTCAGTCAATTAATCAAAGAATTTTCAACAGTTATGGGTTCAATCCCATCAGGTGCTCTTGCTTTATTGAGAGTAACTCAATCTCTACTTCCAGTCTCTCTGAGTTTGGTCAATACTCCTGTTGGCAAATTGTGCTTTGCTTCTCCCTATAAAAACAATAATAGATCAGTCCGTTCACTATTTCAGCAAGACATTGTTACTTTACCGCCTGTGACCGCTTACTGGAATAATGCGGTTGGTAATATCTGTTGGGAAAAAGTGTGGATGCTTCCACATCTCTTTTTTTTAAAGTAAAAGAGATTTCTTTTAAAATAATTCATAAATGCTACCCTGCAAATCACTATCTAAAAAAGTTCAAAAAGGATATTTCCTCCAGTTGCTCTTTCTGTGACAACTCTGACGAAAATGTAGTTGTGTGAAAATGTAGAAAATGTTGGTATTGTCCATTTACGAAAATGTTTTGGAAAGATATTTTAGGATTTATTAGGTCTGAAATCTATAATGAATGTGTGTTGTATTGGAAGGATGTGGTCCTTGGCTTTATTGATCATGATCAATCTAAAAAAGGTTATTTTTATGTAATTAATATGATCTTGTTACTAGCAAAATTCCATATTCATAAATCTAAATATCTAAATGACAAACCTCTCTTTCTTATATTTGTGAAAGAACTTGAAAAATACATATTTTTAATTAAGTTGTCTGAGAACAAAAAAGCCTTTTTTGTTCATCAGAAAATAGGAATTCATGCAGGTTTGGAACGACATGAGGGTGAGTAAATGATAATATATTTTTCCATTTTGGGTGAACTTTAAAACAGTCTGTTTGTAATTCTTTTCCTTTTTTTCAGTGTCATGTAATTCTCATAATTTGTCAATATGTTTAATTTATATTATTCCCCCCATTGTTTTTTTTTGTTTTTTTTTTGTATTTTGTTATGTTATTATGTGTGTATTGTTTTAAGCATTAATAAAAATAAAAATAAGTTGCTGAACAATCGCACGTGCTTTGATCTTCCAAGAAGAATAAAGTTAAATATAAATGGTCACAACCATTTATATTTAACACTTGAGTGACAACTGCGTGATCTGACTGCTGTGATCAGTTTGTATAGTAAAGGAGCTGTATGTAAGAATGTGGCCAAAACTGGTACTGCAATCACTTTCAAATTACTGTAGAGCGGTGGATTTCATTAAGCACTTTTTTTCTGACAAGATTTAATTTCTTAATGCTGTTCTTGATACTTGTCTCATTTTTGTTTCCACTCAACCGCAAATATGACCTGAATAAAATAAAATGGCTTTATTTTAAAATGTTTTATACACGCATAAAAAAAAAATAAATAAAAAAAACTTGCGTTGAGGACATGCTATTACTTTTTATCAGTACTACTACTACACAGGTTAGAACATCATCCCAATACAATATTGAGCATACATGTCACTTAAGACCAGCACATGCATGCGAATTATAACCCAGAGATCGGTACTGCGCATGCGTCTATGACGTCGCCAAAACACACCTCCATCCAGTACGTATAGACCAATTTTCAGTTGGTAAACATGGTGACGTTTTTTGTGGGCGGAGCTTAGGTGGTGGCAGAACGATCCGTCTGGCCGCTTCCCTAACGTTAGTTTGCAAGTTTTGTTAGCTTGTTTTTTACAATGACTGGAGAAAATCCGATTTTATCTTAACCCTTTCACACGTAAGTTTAAAATATTCTAACTGACCCCCCAGCGTGAGTTTTTCAAGGCGACCGTTATTTAGAACCTGTTACTTTAATGTTTCCATGGTGACGCGTCATTTCTTGTCACGTGACACAACGCAATCACAACACAGAGCTGAATGAGTGATGATCTGCTTTTATGTCTTTTTTCCTTTTGTATTCAAAATATTCACAAATGTATTAGCTATACCATGAAACACTGATATTCCGATTGTCAAATATGTGCAAGTGGATGTGTTTTGTTGTTTAAACATCTTTATAACGATCGCGTTAGTTGAGCTGTATGCGCGATGGGCGGCGCCATGTTAGTTTGTTTCACAGTTCAGAGAATCGGATCTGTTGTTTCTCATGAAATACATTAAAGTAAGTGGCCGGTGAACTAGGAGAAGAATAGGGTAAAATGTAAAGCTACTTACACAATGTGTATCTGATATGAATAAAACGTTTCTCCTTATTATAATGGAAATGATTATTGTTGCCGTTTCCATAGACATCAGTGTCTATTTTACTAATTCAAAATCACTGTTTTGCTAATACTTATGTGTATTTAAATGTCTGAAACCTAAAATAAACATTATGTGGTTTAAAATACTCAATAGTTGTGATATATGACAGCACTGAGTGCGTCCGTCTCTGGCTCAGCGCCAGCCAACGCGCGAAAGCACGTTTGAATTTAGCAGTTGATCACGTGATGCACTGACCGTTCTAATCACACCGGTGTGATCGTACGCTCCAGGGACCAGCCAAGACTGATCACACCGGTGTGATCATACGTGTCAAAGGGTTAATCTGCAAGGTCACTTAGTGCCCAGGACCACGATTGTTATTTGCAAAAGTTAATTTTAACGGACGGAACCAGATCAGGAACCAGATCAGGCTGACCCGTAGCTACACGCTGTCAATGGATGGACGATCTGACAGGATTAACGCTAACGCTACCTCCATTATTGTTTTAAGCATTAATAAAACAAAAAAAAATTAAGTTGCTGAACAATCGCACGTGCTTTGATCTTCCAAGAAGAATAAAGTTAAATATAAATGGTCACAACCATTTATATTTAACACTTGAGTGACAACTGCGTGATCTGACTGCTGTGATCAGTTTGTATATTAAAGGAGCTGTATGTAAGATTGTGGCCAAAACTGGTACTGCAATCACTTTCAAATTACTGTAGAGCGGTGCATTTCATCAAGCACTTTTTTTCTGACAAGATTTAATTTCTTAATGCTGTTCTTGATACTTGTCTCATTTTTGTTTCCACTCAACAGCAAATATGACCTGAATAAAAAAAAATGGCTTTATTTTAAAATGTTCTATACACGCATAAAAAAAAAAAAAAAAAAAAACTTGCGTTGAGGACATGCTATTACTTTTTATCAGTACTACTACTACACAGGTTAAAACATCATCTCAATACAATATTGAGCATACATGTCACTTAAGACCAGCGCATGCATGCGAATTATAACCCAGAGATCGGTACTGCGCATGCGTCTATGACGTCGCTAAAAAACACACCTCCATCCAGTACGTATAGACCAATTTTCAGTTGGTGAACATGGTGACGTTTTTTGTGGGCGGAGCTTAGGTGGTGGCAGAACGATCCGTCTGGCCGCTTCCCTAACATTAGTTTGCAAGTTTTGTTAGCTTGTTTTTTACAATGACTGGAGAAAATCCGATTTTATCTTAATCTGCAAGGTCACTCAGTGCCCAGGACCACGATTGTTATTTGCAAAAGTTAATTTTAACGGACGGAACCAGATCAGGAACCAGATCAGGCTGACCCGTAGCTACACGCTGTCAATGGATGGACGATCTGACAGGATTAACGCTAACGCTACCTCCGGTTGAGTGGCCTTGAGTGACTTCTACACCTAACGTTACCTGATAGAGAAACAGAGCGGAAAAAGAAACTGAGGGCATATAAATCTTTAGATGCCTATAACTATGTGCTGAATGGTCATGTACAAGACTTGTGTGGTACGATCCGCAGTTCTGCCTAGCCAGCGCCAAGAAGACGACAATGTAAAGAGTGACATTACGGTGCAATTTTAATGATGTGAATATTTTCTAGAAATAAAAATTCCAGATACAGCACATTCATTTTTCATCGATTCTTGCACCCAACAACACAACAAGATGACATTTAATAATAATAATTTAAGCTCCTTATTATCTAGCCGAATCTGTGCTGGTTTGTATTGGCCGCCATGCAAACTTGAAGAAGCTGGGTAAAAACAACACTACGTTTTCTATTAAATAGTAAATAGTTCACCAAATCTGTTCACGTTTCAAAAAGTTAATCGCAAAAAAACATCACCTAATCCATATGAATCGCATGGTTTCCTCCAAGTCCTCTAAAGAGACACGATCGCTCTAACGTTATATATTCTAACAGTTTAAATTTAGACTTCTAAATCTAATCACATTCAAGTAGCATACGCACGCACACACATCATATCTGATAAATGAAAGCTGAGTGAGATGTGAGCTCATTATCATTAGAACCAATCACAGCCGTTCAACGGCTCTGGAACCAATCAGGATTAGTCGTGTGTTATGCGTATTGTTTGAATTTAAACAAGTACAAACATCTTTGGAAAATGTATCTATGATGCATTTCAAATAATATGATGTTGAAATCCTTGTGGGAATTTCAGTAGTACAAACATATCATGTAATGGGCAACAGCCTTTTAATTAACCTTTTACAAGTAGCCTAGCCAACAAACAAGTAAAAGTGAACAATAATTTTAAGTATGCTTATAGAAATGCTTAATAATAGTTGACAAATGTTTATAATACATTATAAGTTGGTACATTGTAAATGTAAAAAATGTTTATCAAAATATTAAAATGCTAAATACATAAATATTTAAAATATATTGCAGTAGGCCTAAGTGTTTATAAAGTACATATATTTTAAACACACTAAAAGCTTAATCATTTTGCTATGTTCTTACACAAAGTACACATAATGTGTACTTTAAGTAAGAGCAACATAAGTATGTTTCTTTAAATACACTAAAACTTCACTAAAAGTATGCTTGTGTTTAGCATATTTCTTTAAATTGTAACTAAGCATATATTTATTACCAAAGTACTTATAGTATACTTTTTAGAAATATATTAAAAGTATGCTTGTGTTTAGCATATTTCTTAAAAGTATAATATAAGCACATATAATAATATTTATTATACGAAAAATAGACTGAAGAAGGCACGCACCGAAACGCGTCTGTGCAAATAAAAATAAAAAGAACATGCATAGTGCGGCCCTCTCTTCTATTTTTCGTAGTCTAATCATCCACGCCAGCACTCTTAAAGTTTATTAGTGTATACATTGAGTGAAGCCTGCTCCTATCCTCACTTACGCATATATTTATTACAAATGTACTTCTAGTGCACTTGTTAGAAATATATTAAAAGTATGCTTGTGTTTAGCATTTCTTTAAAGTGTAACTATATATATATTACCAATGTACTTCTAATATACTTTTTTAGAAATATATTAAAATACAATTCAATGTATTTTGAATGCACTTCAAATAAACATGTTGGGAATACAAATGTTTTATAAACATACTACTAGAAATTCAAGTATATTTTTAATACATTTAATACTACGTCTTTTTCACCTGGCAAATGTTAACCTACATTGAATGGCATATCTCTTTTCTTGAGTTAACAGAAATAATTATAGTCCATCTTGTTTTGTTTTGTTTGTTTTAGTCTGAAATTGAAAAAAAGCAGCTGACTTTATTCTGTGCGAGAGATTGGAGCTTTCTATAACTGCATAATAAAACATTTTTGTAACATCATCTATGACTAATACAGACAGATTTTCTGTTAATTAGCATTTATCCTTCCTCCTGTGTATTCCACTGAGGGGCGATTAAATATCCTGTACCTGTTCATCATCTAATGGACTAGAAGATCCATTAGCTTTCAAAGGAAATAACATGTTGTGACGAGCAGGATGGGGTCGAGAGACATGGGCTGGTGGCTTGAGCATTAATGAACGACACCTGTGAGTCACACCAGTCTCGATTCCCATGGAGGAGCTTCGGAAGGATAAAAGGAGGAGTGATGACAGTAAAGGATGAAAGAGAACCAGGGGCCCGTTCTTCGTACGTTGCTTAAAACATCCGAGATCAAATGAGACATCCAAGATGATATCATCGTGCTAATCATGATCCGGCTAATTGGGTTCTTCGAACACACCTGTTGTTTATGATCAGTATCGCTGGATTGAGTTATCTGAGATAATTGCGCGTTCATGCGCCCTACAAAGGCTAAGAGCAGTATCTTCAATTTTTCACAAAATGTTTTTTTGCACAAATAAAAAGTGCAGGATCTGCTCTACAATCTGTTAAAATTTCATATGGCTACCTAATACATTTCTTATATAAATTTACATTTTTAATTGCAGTATTGTATAGAAAAGTAGAGTGAAACCAAGGCAGAATGCAGTATCTGCCCGTACTGCAGTCTGTTTCACTATGATACTGCAGTTTGCCTTTGTGTGGCATGAGTCAGGTTTTATAGCATACTGTATATGTATATAGCTCATATTTCATTTATTGATATATTGATTCCCTGAATGATTAAACTTAAACTGTTTGTAATTACATGTGAAGACCTATCCCAAACTGAAATAAAACCAATACGTTAATGATTGCCATAAAAAAACAGCACTTTTCTGATACAATTAAAATATATTAATCTAATAACGCGTGTTTTTTGTTTGTTTGTTTTTTGAAAAATATGATTATAATGCCAAAGGGGATGGAAAGTCACAGCTTAGCAGAAAGAATGAAGATGGAGAAAACGGTCAATAAAAAAAAAAACAAGAAAACGGGGGTTTACATAATATGCCACATAATTTTAATAGTTTTGTTATAATTAACATATACTGTACTTTTGACGACTATAAGCAGCTGCTGCAGCTGTGTGCAAAGGTTTTGGTGATTTATGATTTATGATACAAGCAAGTGATTATGATCACTTGCTACACTTACTGCTATATGTTA
Source organism: Rhinichthys osculus (assembly GCA_029959095.1). Taxonomy (NCBI): domain Eukaryota; kingdom Metazoa; phylum Chordata; class Actinopteri; order Cypriniformes; family Leuciscidae; genus Rhinichthys; species Rhinichthys osculus. Next base: position 25,998,590 of record JARWKJ010000004.1, on the reverse strand, counting down.
TTGTATGGCCATGTAAGCAGTAATGCAAAGGCAAAGCGCAGTATAGCCTATAAAACTACCAAATTTTGTCTGACTGTCAAAAAACGAAACGTTTAATATTCACCTCCCTTTGATCTATCTAATTGTACCCTTTGTTGTTAAATTTAATTGGATGCTTATATTTGGTGTAAGAAAAACACAAAAAGCTGTTTTTCTCAGTTTGGAGTTTTTGCTGATACTGCTCTTAGCCTTTGTAGGGCAGAGTCACTGTGGCGAGCAGGACGAGGCCGAGGGACGTGAGAGAGCGGCGCGAGGCCGGTGGCGTGAGTGATAATGAACGACACCTGTGAGACGCACCGGTCTCCCATCTCTCACGGAGGAGCAGTTACTGGGTTAAAAGGGGATATGTATCGATAGTAGAAACAATGATCAGCAACGCTGCTATTGGCTGTTCAGCATGGCCAAAGAACGCGCCCAGTTTTTCTCCCAAGGAGAACAAGAGCTTTTAATGGAAGGTTATGCCGAATTTGAATCTTTAATTAAAACGACAGGGAACACCTCGAAGTCTGCAAAATCCAGGAGAGAGGGCTGGCAAAAAGTAGCAGACAAATTAAATCCGTAAGTGCTGTCCATGGTAGATGTTTCTATCACTTTCTACAGTATGTATTTTTTACATAATTTCATATTTATTTTGTTCTTTTATGTCAGAGCCTCCGCGGGACCCACTAGAACATGGGGACAAGTAAAAGTGAAGTACAAGAATATTCTACAAAATGGTAGCCTTTAATTCTTATACGGTCTTTATTTTAAAAAGCCAACTTTTTCCTCTTTTTAAAAGCCACTGTTAAATAATGTGTTTGTCTGTTTGTAACAGCCACCAAGAAAAAGGCTGAAAAAAAAAAAAACAGGTGGTGGTCCTGCACCACCACAATATACCCCAGCAGAGGAGCTGGCCCTTGGGTTGAATGAAAACCGACCCATTGTGGAGGGCATCCCTGGGGGCAGCTCTTCCTCAGACCCAAAGCCAGGGACCAGTAGCAGTAACACCTTTATTACTGGTAGGCTAAATGAGTTTTCAATTCTCTTAGAACACTGTAAAATTATTTGTTGCTGCATTAAATGAAGTATAATCCAAATGGCTTGTACAGTAATTTAAACCGTTTCTGAAAGTGAAAACTTCTAAACTTTTAGTTAATATAAAATATATTGCCATGAGTTATTGATCACATTATATTTTTGACAGTGTAGTTAATTGTAATGACAATTTTTTTTTGTTCCCCTCTTTTGTGCAGTTTTACATAATACACCAACACTTTTACCTGTTCCCAAGCAAGTGGTGGCTGAAGCATATGCAGTAAGTTGTGTACTTTTTCTAACTTGCATAAAGGGAAGAAAGTGCAACACTTTGTAATACCCATTTATTTCCATTGCACAGGACAGTGAAGAAACCCTCTCAGATGACTGTCCTTTGGAGGAAGAACCTGTAAGTGCATAAATAACTTTACACTAATTTGTATATACTTGTGTACCTATTCTTTCTGTCTGCAATATGAGTTGCAGGAGTCCACACCTACAGAAAGGCCTACAGAAGAGTCTGCACAAAGAACTGATACAGAGGTGGAGAGTGTTGTACTTTTACTTTTTACTTTTGTTGCATGAGGCATGTTTTGACCCTTTTTCTTTCACAAAATGACACAGGGTGACATCCGTTCCCAATATAAATGGCATCTTCAACAAAAAATCGAGTATTTTGACCTGAAAAAACACAAATTAAAGGCACACTGCGGAACTTTTGGCCACTAGTGGCGCTCGACCTGTAACTTTCACGTCTAGCGTCCCTAGAGGCCACAAGCTCCGCAGCACTGTCGCAAAAGTCAACAAACAGTCAACCGGTCCGCCTATAGACAGTGGGTCAGCTTCCCGTGTCTTTAGATTATGTGTGCTTGCAGTGTTTGAGGCGGGCAGCCTGGCCGCGCTCGATTCCCTTATAGCAGTCTGCTGAGAGAGAGCGAGCGGGGCGAGCCCCGTGGGGCTTAGTGCTAACATGTCTGTGAGTGAATGTGGGCGCGGGACGGCGGGCCGGGCACATTTAACTTACTGCACTAAAAACACCGTCGGCCTGAGCTGAGTTATGTGTGTTGGTTTCGTTTTACAGAAACCGTGGGACATGTTGTCTGTAGTGTTTGTGGGCACTGAGTCGTGGGAACGTTCACTACATTTGACATGAGTCGATTTTATTTGTTCGAGCCCTGCACTGTGGTGGGCTGTGTTTGTGTGTAGAAATGAACAATGGGCATTTTATTACACTCATAACACCATCGGCTGTGGCCGGAATACCAGACAATACTACACTGCTTATATGATTTATCTGTGTCACCTTGGAAACGGCATTTGTGTGCAGGCAAGCGTTAGCATCGGTCGGGCACCCATCCTCCTCCTGAAGCTCACGCCAGCGAGCGAACGCTGGACCAATGGTGATCCTCGTCCTGGCTTTTCATTTGTCACTATGCCTTTTTCTTTTTTTTTAGTGTCCTCTGACAAAACCTTTGCCTTCTTCCTTGTAGCTGTTGGTTCGGCCATGACGAAAACATACAGACGGCAATCAAACGCGAGTTGAGCACTCACGTCAGAATCTGAGGAAGTTGTGGGTGGTGGGGGAAGTGACGTATGCCGTAAAGCGGTCGAATTTTGTAGTTCTTTTTGTGCTCGGGTTCCTACCCGAAACCCCGAAGTTACATAGTGCTAGGAAAAGCTATACAGACACCTTCAGGCTACGTCAGACGTGTCATTCAACCTATTGTAAGTCGATGTACCATCTCAATGGGTTTTGGTAATATATTATAAAGGTTGAAAAGTTCCACAGTGTGCCTTTAAGAGGAGAAATTGAACTTGACAACTTGAAAAAGAGAAAAATTGCACTAGAGATAGAGTTGCTTCAAAAGGACCTTCAGAGTAAGTGCTAATACATCATTTGACACATAGTAGTATTGCTGACTTTACATAACTATCTCTTATTGCAGGCAAAGGATGACTTGCTGGCTTTTCTTTATAAAGAATTGTTTAAATAAAACTCCAGGAACTAAGCATTTTTGTCTTGTCTTTTATTACACATTCAAAAATGGTGTTCCACAATTCTGTACCGTGCAGCTCTGCCACTAGGTTGGTCCAAGTGCACTGGCTGGAGGTCATCATCAGGCTGCACCCCCACCACAGGGGTCCTCTCCTTTCTGATAGTGGCAATGTTATGCAATATGGCACATGCAACAATTATGTCACAGGCCCTGTCAGGTGCAACCCTCAGACCCTTCAGACACTGAAATCTTTCCTTTAGTTGCCCAAAGGTCATTTCAATGCGTGCCCTTGTCCTGGCTAGAGCTGCATTGTAACGGGTTTGTGGTCCAGGGTTTGGGTCAGGGAATGGCGTCATGAAGTACTGCCTGCAGGCATAGCCCCGGTCACCAAGCAGGACCCCGTCAAAATTCCCTGTATAATGGAAAAATGCAGTTTTGTTAGGCTCAGCATAAGTGTGTGTAATACTGTGAGCTTGACATTTATAAGTTCCCTTACACGTTCAAATAATGTGCATAAATGTGACTCTCTGAAAATTCTTGAGTCATGCACTGATCCTGGCCATTTTGCTTCCACATTTGTTATATGGAACATAGAGTCACACACCATCTAAGAGATTTTAGTCAGTCAACTGCATACTTTTTGATTACATTCATTTTTTTATGTAATATATTACTAATGTGGAATATTATAAATTGTAATAGTAACTTGCCTGCACATTTACACTGTGAACCCCCTTTCGGTTCACAAAATCCCCTTCATTGGGCCCTTGTCGGGCCTTGATGGGGACGTGTGTGCAGTCTATGGCACCAATCACGTTAGGGAAGCCTGAAAGACACATACTGTTAGTCATACTTTTTGGCATGGTCATGATTGCATGTCATTAACAATTATAAATGTACCTGCAATAGCAAAAAAATTCTGCTTTACAACCTGGGGTCTTAAGTGGCTTGGAAATACCACAAAACCCCCTAAAAACTGCTTGAGTGCCAAGTAAACTTTGCGAATGGCACGACAGACAGCACTTTTCACTAAGTTCTCTGCATCTCCAATAGTGTAAAGGAACGTGCCACTCGCAAAGAATCTCAGGGCAATGCACACAGTCTGTGCAGTTGTCAAAGCCCAACTCCTCCGTTTTGAACATTTAATGTGTGGTTCCAGCAAATTAATGATGTAAATAACACCCTCACGAGAAAAACGATATCTCTCAAAAATTACACTGTCGCGCTGCACTAAAGGATCCTGTCTATCCTGCAATACGCGATTAATTCGAAAAGCTCTGCGAATTATCCTCGCACCTTCCGCAACAGGTTGCTGTCGTAAAAATGGACAAGACATGGCTACGACAGACTTCCCGTATCACCTCCGCTTATAAAGCCGCAATCTAATCCTGTTTACATGAAATAAGCCTGCTCGCGAGCAGGTTCAAGCTGGCGCACCTGTTGCTATGACAGCAAGTCTAGGATGAGCTTCGAAGAACCAAACGATCCAAGATCATGCCAAATCGTCAACAATCAAATCCAGCTAACTGAGTTAGCGACGTACGAAGAACAGGCCCCAGGCCTGGACTTTGTTTTGTTTTAGTTTATGCGGCAATTGTCCGTGAGGGGTTGCCACTTTACTTTCATTTTGATGTTTATTTATATTTTAATTATACAAATTTGGTCCAAATGAGCTCTCTGACAGAAATGATATTGATCTAGGCACCCTCACACCACACACCTTACCTCCAACGTTAAAAACTTAGGATGTTATCTCGACTGTAGTCTTAAATTGAACAAATAAATCAATGCCACAGTCAGCGCCAGTTCCCTTTCGAGGGAACTTAACACTGCGTCGAGAATCGACTCTTTGGGGACGCTCCCTTAGAGTGCGCCTCTGAAGTATGAATGAAACTATTCCAATCCTGATTGGTGTTGCGTCATGACGTAACATGTGACGGCATAACCGGATGCATAAAACCTACGCCGGAACAAACACAAACTAGCTTTCGCTCTTCAGCAAGCGCTCTGTGTTGAAAACTGTCTGTCTTATTTGGTGTTGTTTGTCAGAAAATATTGTTATTATGGCCAGCGAACAATTCAAAGCTTGTGTGCCTCCCTGCCCTCGTTTCATCACGGGTGGGGACACACATGCTTTATGTGTGAGTTGTTTGGGAGCGCAGCATGCACGGGCAGCTCTCGAGGGAGCTGCTTGTGTAGACTGTGAAGCACTTCCCATTAGAGTGCTGCGCTCCCGGCTGGCGTGCTTTGATGAGCACGGTCAGGCTCGCGTTCCCCATGGTTCTGGTCCCGCGTCCGTTGAGGCGGCGCGGCGATTGAGATCGTGGGGTTCGCAGCGGGATCTTGTGGATGAGATTGAGACTGCTGAGACACCTTCTCACTCTTCATCCGGGGATCTCGTAGCCTCTGAGAGTGGTGCAGGAGCCCTCATCGCGGCTTCTCCTGCCCATGATCAGGTCCCGATGCTTGAGCTCTCTGCTTCCGAGGAAGTAGATGTGCTCAGCATTGATGCGGATGACCGTGATCTAGGCGCGCCAGTTCACGGCCAAGGTTATGAGGAGCTGGTGGAGGTTGTGACTCGTGCTGTGGCCAGACTTAACATCAGCTGGCCACATGATGAGCAGGGAACGCAAGTGAGAAGCAAGCTTGATGAGCGTTTCCTGCAGCACAGATCGCAACCTCAGCGCCGGGGTTTGCCGTTTTTCCCCGATCTCCACAAAGAGATTTCGAGATCGTGGGATAAACCGCACTCATCCCGTGTCTCCAATCCCAGTATGGTGGATTACAGTAATGTTATGGGGGCACGGGATATGGGTCATGGGAAGATGTCTAAAGTGGAAGAGGCTTTAGCGGGTTATCTTTCTCCTGAGTCGGCATCTTCCCTAAAAACCCCGGCGTTGCCTAGTAAGCCCTGCAGAGATACATCTGCATTAATAGGCAGGGCTTACATGGCGGCAGGTCATGCACTCTATGGCACTCTTGCAGGCATACCAGGCCGACCTCTTGAAAGATTTAGATGAGGGGGAGGGGCCAACTCCTGAAGATATTGCGGAGTTAAGGAGAGCCACAGATCTGTCTCTTCGGGCCACAAAAGAGACGGCCCGCGCCATTGGCCGCTCTATGGCAGCTATGGTGGCCACGGAGAGACATCTGTGGCTAAATTTATCTGGCATGAAGGAAAAAGATAGATCCTTTCTGCTGGATGCGCCGCTTTCGCCTTCTGGCCTGTTCGGCGACGCTGTTACATCGGTCGTCGACAGGTTTCAGGAGGCGAAGAAACAATCTGCGGCGTTCCAGCAGTACCTCCCCCGTAAGGCAAAATCTAAATCGAGTAGGGTGGGGCCAAAAGATCAGCCCCAGCCATCAGCCGGCTCCTCACACCGAGCAGAGCAGAGAGAGAGCGTTTCCTCTAGAGCCCCTCCTCCTGGAGCTTGGCAACAGAGGAAACACTCTCAAAAATCGAAGTCCTCCAACCAGAAGGGCGACCTGAGGGACGTCATTCAGGCTAGGAGGGCTTCGGGGAAGAGGTCCTAACCGAAGTGGTAGGACCTCTGAGGGCTGTCCCCTCCGCTGTAGGGCAACCAAGGTTGTTCTCGCAGCGGAGCCCTCTAGGAAACGATGTATGTTGCCCGCCGTCAACGACGCTTCGGGCCGCATCTCTTTCCAGCGAAAATATTCTAATAAAGAAAAAGCATCAATTATGGTCACAAAAGCCGTATCGACCACACCCTGCCGGTATTCCGCTTCAGGGAGTCGAGAAAGATGCTCAAAAAACACCAGAGGCCAGTCTCGAGAGGCTGGTACCCCTAGTAGATTTTGTAGAGGCATGGTATCATCTTCCCAACATATCTGCATGGGTCCTGCATATAATAAAATCAGGGTACAGACTGCAGTTCGCGCGCTGCCCCCCCAGGTTTTCGGGGGTAGTGCAGACTACAGTGGTTCCAGAGCAGGCTCAGGTGATGGAACAAGAGGTACAGACTCTGCTGCTAAAGGAAGCCATAGAACGTGTTCTTCCTTTGGACAGGGAGTCCGGGTTTTACAGCCGGTACTTTATAGTTCCAAAGAAGGATGGGGGGGTTAAGGCCAATTTTAGATCTCAGGGTTTTGAACCGGTCTCTGAGGAGGTTCAGGTTCAAAATGCTATCCATTCCTGCAATCGTGTGTCAGATCAGATCCGAGGACTGGTTTGTCACGATAGATCTAAAAGACGCTTATTTTCACATCTCCATCCTTCCATGTCACAGGAGATACCTGAGGTTCGCTTTCGGGGGCGAAGCTTACCAATATCGGGTTCTTCCGTTCGGCCTAGCACTCTCTCCCCGCACATTTACCAAATGTATGGATGTAGCCCTTGCTCCACTGAGACTTCAAGGCATTCGTATATTGAATTATCTCGACGACTGGCTCATTCTGGCTCAGTCTCGGGAGATGGCAGTTCGGCATCGAGATGTCGTCCTTGGCCACATTCAGAAATTGGGGTTGAGACTCAATACAAAGAAGAGTGTGCTAGAACCATCCCAGTGCACGATGTTTTTGGGAGTCGTGTGGAACTCGATTACGATGCAGGCACGAATGTCTCCCGCACGTATCGAGTCAATTCTGGGGATGGTATCCAGGTTAAAGCTAGGCCAAGCCATCACTGTAAAGCAATTTCAAAGAATGCTGGGCCTCATGGCAGCGGCATCCAACATCATTCCTTTGGGCCTTCTACACATGAGGCCCCTTCAGTGGTGGTTAAAAACCAAAGGGTTTTCTCCCAAGGGAAATCCGTTTCGTATGATCAGAGTAACGCGCAGATGCCTTCGTTCTCTACAAATATGGAAGAAACCTTGGTTCCTGTCCCAAGGGCCAGTGTTGGGAGTGTCTTGTCGCCGGAAAACCGTTTCGACAGACGCCTCCCTCACTGGCTGGGGCGCAGTCATGGACGGCCGCTTTGCCAGGGGTCTGTGGCAGGACCATCATCATTCTTGGCATATAAATTGCCTGGAGATGATGGCTGTGTTCAGGGCTCTGAGGAGCTTCCTCCCAGACATCAAAGGTCACCATGTATTAGTACGATCAGACAATACGTCAGTGGTAGCCTATCTGAACCGACAAGGGGGACTCAGATCGCGCCCTCTGTGCAGACTGGCGCATCAGATTATTCTTTGGTCCCAGGGGAAAATACTGTCTATCAGAGCAATGTATATTCCGGGGGTTCAGAATCAGGGAGCAGACATCCTGTCGAGGCAGGGGCTGAGGCCCGGGGAATGGAGACTTCACCCAGACGTGGTGAAGTTAATATGGGAGAGGTTTGGACTGATGGAAGTGGACCTGTTTGCGTCTCGAGAGACGTCCCACTGTCCACTTTGGTTCTCCCTCTCACATCCAGCCCCACTGGGGTTGGATGCCATGGTACAGGCCTGGCCGAGGCTTCGCCTGTACGCTTTTCCCCCGATCGCTTTGCTTCCGGGAGTCCTGGAGAGGGTCCGTCAGGAGGGCATCAGTTTACTTCTGGTTGCCCCAAGGTGGCCGAACCGAGTATGGTTTTCAGACATAATATCACTCCTGATAGCTCCGCCATGGCAGATTCCTCTGAGGAGGGATCTGTTGTCTCAAGCGGAGGGCACAGTCTTCCACCCTCACCCAGAGCTGTGGAAGCTGTGGGTCTGGCCTCTGAGGGGGTTCAGTACTTAGATGCTGGTCTATCAGCCGGAGTGGTTGAAACCATACTTAGTTCTAGGGCTCCATCTACTAGGAGATTATATGGCCTCAAGTGGAATGTTTTTTCCGCTTGGTGTAGAGAACAGGAGTTGGATCCAGTTAACTGCCCAGTGGCTTCAGTTCTGGAGTTTCTTTAAAATCGTTTCTCTGCGGGTCTCTCCCCTGCCACACTTAAGGTGTACGTGGCTGCCATTGCGGCTTTCCATGCACCATTGAGTGAGGGGCCTCTGGAGAGGCACCAGTTGGTCATTCGGTTTCTCCGTGGTACTCGGAGGATGAGACCGACAACCAGGTCCAGGGTTCCTACCTGGGACCTGGCAATAGTTCTTGAAGGGTTATCCCTGGCCCCCTTCGAACCTTTGCAGTCGGCTTCGCCTAAGGACTTAACACTAAAAGTGGTATGTCTCTTGGCTATTACCTCACTTAAGAGGGTGGGAGATCTCCAAGCCCTGGCAGTGACACCAGCTTGCTTGGAGTTTGCCCCTGGCAGAGTAAAAGCTTTTTGCACCCGAGTCCGGGCTATGTGCCTAAAGTTCCATCTAATACGGCTTGGTCTACAGTCCTTCAGGCATTCCATCCTCCACCTCATGTGTCGGCAGAAGAAGAGAAGCTTCATTTGCTCTGCCCCGTCAGAGCTTTGAGCGTGTACCTTGAGAGGTCTTCTTCTTGGAGAAGGTCGGACCAATTATTAGTATGTTTTGGGTCACCTAAGAAGGGGCTCCCGGCATCCAAGCAGACTATTAGTAATTGGATTGTTCAAGCTATTACTGAGGCTTACAAGGTGCGCAACTTGCCTTCACCTTTAGCCGTGAGGGCTCATTCAACTAGAGGCATGGCTTCCTCTAGGGCCCATCTTTCGGGAGTACCCCTACAGGAGATCTGTGAGGCAGCCGGTTGGGCTACTCCACATACTTTTATTAGGTTCTACAGTCTCCACCTTCCTAGTACGCCTGGTGCACACGTGCTTAGTCCTCGCTGAGTGCCTAGACAGTTTCACTCCGGGACAGGCCTATTCGGTGCGTGGCCTAGTGGGCACTCGTTCCCCAAAGAGTCGATTCTCGACGCAGTGTTAAGTTCCCTCGAAAGGGAACGTCTCGGGTTATGACTATAACCCTTGTTCCCTGAGAAGGAAAGGAGACACTGCCACGCCCCTTAAGGCCTGAGAGCGGCTTGCTTCATCGCTAGGCTAGTTTGTGTTTGTTCTGGCGTAGCTTTTATGCATCCGGTTATGCCGTCACATGTTACGTCATGACGCAACACCAATCAGGATTGGAATAGTTTCATTCATACTTCAGAGGCGCACGCTAAGGGAGCGTCCCCAAAGAGTCGATTCTCGACGCAGTGTCTCGTTCCCTTCTCAGGGAACAAGGGTTATAGTCATAACCCGAGACGTTTTTACCACCTACGGCGCTTAGTTAAACCATTTTTAAACAGTGATAGCTTTGAAACAGTTATTCACGCTTTTATTTCAGCACGACTCGACTACTGTAACTCATTATATGTCAGGTTACCTCTCTCTTCCATCTTTCGTCTCCAAATGGTCCAAAATGCGGCTGTCCGTCTACTCACTGGCAGCCGCAAACAAGATCACATCACCCCAATCCTACGTTCTCTGCATTGGTTATCAGTCCGATACAGAATTGATTTTAAAATTGTATTATTCGTTTTTAAATCTCTCAGCAACCAAGCCCCCTAATACCTTTCTGACTTAATTGTCACTCATAACCCATCGAGATCCCTTAGATCAAGAGATCAAAATCTCTTGTCTGTCCCACGATCTCGCTTAACGCAGGGGTTATCGAGCTTTCGCAGTGGTCGATCCTAACCTGTGGAACAACCTGCCACTACATATCAAAACAGCTTCCACATTAGCTGAATTTAAATCCATGCTTTAAAAAAAAACACATATTTTTTCTTGTGCTTTTAATCTACCGTAACTTTTATGTTTCTTGCTTTGTTTTGTATTTTCTCTTACTTTCCTGTACAGCACTTTGGCCAACCAATGTTGATTTTAAATGTGCTTTATAAATACAATTTTATTTGATTTTATTTGATTTGATTTTATTATTAAAGTTACATTGAATTTTCGCTGGATCCCACACCTCTTTGTTCCCTGAGCCTTTAACTTCATTACATTGGTGCTGAAACCTGTGAAGGAGGAATGTGCTCTCAAAGAGCCCTCGCCAATGTGGGAAATGCACGGTGCCATCGAGGATGGATTGAGCGGAGTCTGCCGCCATGGATGCTAGAGGTTGGTGATTCTAGAAGAGCTTGCCTGGGGGGATGGATAGACTCACCACCGTCCACCAGAGCATGGAGGGGCAACTGCCATCAAGAGGGTGGAAGGAGGTGTCGGCGTTCGCTGACATCAAAGCCTGCATCCAGCCGCCGGAATGAGGAGAAGCAGGTGACACGGGAACGGGGCCTTGCTGTTGGACACCGACGAGGTGGAGCCATCACCAGCCACGAGGGGACGAGGGAGTGCCACCGCCAGGCACCACTAAAAAGTTCTCCCTGCTGGTGGAGGACTGGATGGCAGTGCGTTCTGGGAACCGGACCAAAATTTGGATTTCTTTCTTTTCTCTCGCATCTGTCTCTTCTCATCCTTCCATCTCCTTTTGTCTCGCCTCTTCTGTCCTTACCCCCAGGTTCTGCGGCCGCCATGACAGCTCTCATTGTTTGCCAGTTCCCACCTCCTTCCCTGAGCCGTTAACTTTGTTACCCCTGTTTATTTTCTTCTTTTTTTTTTTATACATATTTGACAACATGAGGATGCAGATGGTGCTTACAGACTTCCAGATGTTTGGTAGACCCCACAAAGTCAAAAGATTATGAGATCAAAGTGACGGACAGGGGGATAGAAAAATACCGATCTCTGATCCACCCTGAAAGTAGTGGAAACGGGCAAACTGTCCTCATGTGATCAGTTCATGGGTCTGAGCCAGCATCCAGCCACCCTATCCATTCTGGTACAACACAATCATCAAGATAAGCTGGTCAAGGCTAAATAACGACTAAACAAACAAATTAAGTTTACTTCTCACTTCCAAGATGATGCGAATATGTTCTGCCCTCACATACCCTTACATCCCTCTACAAATGAAAGAGAAGCAAATGCGACATTAACATTACAATAAACAGTGCTTGTGAGCAGAGCTAGGCTTGGCTCTTTATATGAAACTAATAGTGGCCTGAGGCTGCTAGCAAAAATAGAACAAGGAAATATAGAAGATGCAGGAAAAAGAGAAACCTGGTGAGTTCCTTCAATCTGGTAGGGGTATGGGGATAATTAGTGAGGGAAGGAGAGGGATATATCAAGGATGCCAACAAAGTTTGTGCACTCTGAAAATGGAAATGAATATTGAGGGAGAAGAAAAAAACGTCACTGGGTCTTCAAATGAGTCTGTGAACATTTTTAAATTACATCTGGATAATTTTACAGATGGAGTTTGATATTTTATTTTCTGTTGTTATTATGAAGTGGATGAACCCATCAGTGTCTTGATGAGATCCAAATGAAATGATAATGCAAGAATCTGGAATCCATTTTTCTTCATTCCTTTCAATAGACCATAGTGAGAATTGCAGGTATTGTTTTTAATGTGCTATTAAAGTCACCATCAAATTAAATTAGCCCGATGCAAACCGGCGGCGTGCTCTGGTCTGGTAAACCCTACATTATGGGGACAAAATTTCCCCATAAATGTAATTTAATTTAATTGTTAGTCCCCATGAGGAAAACAGCTTATACATCATACTAAGTGATGATTTTTTGAAAATGTAATAATGCAGAAAGTTTTCTGTGATAGGTTAAGGGCAGAGACTATTTATATAGAGACATGCCACTTCATCAATCCTTAATACAACTATATAGGGAAAACCCGTAACGCCAAAGATGGCGGTTGTATGCACATGTCCCGCCCCTCCTGCTGGAAAGCCAATCGTCTGCTTTTAACAGTCAAGCCGGGAAACATTTAAGCCTATCATCTGGTTCCACTGACGCATGCGCACAGTTGAGGTTTGCGACAGCGGAAAATACGTTACTGTTTGAAAAGGCGGCAGATTTGATATGCAGTGTATGTGTGAGTTGTGTAAATATCAGACATCAGAAGTCTCCCGCAGATTGATAGCGGCTCCCTGATGCCCGCAAATTCGTTCAAATCTCCCGGAATCTAGAGCGAGCGAGCAAGAGCTCGCACATACTGTGCTTCAAACTGTGTAGCGCGCGCACGACAGAGGGAGAGAATCCTTGCGCATGCGTAGTAAAAGTATAACCCGTGGGAAAAAAAGGCGTTTTAAACCTTATTTTGGGGCAAAGTCATCAAACTTTTTCAGCAATTTTTATCATATTTTACTGCTGTTTCTATACATGCAGTTTTTATGTCCTGGTGACCAGTGAAACTGCAGTTCTGACTCTCTGCCCATTCATTTAGATAGGAGCCTGGTCTTGTTAGTCCGAAATAGCTGCCCGGAGGCGTTGCCAAGATGGCGGCCGAGTGGCATGACTTGCCTAAAAGGACTTTGTTAAGGGGTATAGGGTTAGTTTAAGGAGATATAATTTTTTGTAGACTATAAAAATCATTATGCCTACGGAAAGTCCCATAAAACATGAAAACACAATGTGTGTGTGTGTTTGTCTGCGCGTGCGTGTGCGTGGGTGGGTGTTTTTTTTTTCATCAGTCATGCAACGGCTACCCATCAGTCTTTGTTCTTTTTGCCATGCAACTGTAACGAATTAGCTCTATGAAATATTAATAATCAATAATAACTGGTTATAATTGATTATGAATATTTGGATCAGTTAATATAATTAACTTAATGTAGTAAAATGAATATTACAATCAACCCACCTTTTCGTCCCGTGAACACTCAGCGTTAATTTATTAATTCTAAGAAATATTAATTTCCGGGGAAGGGAAATGTCTTTCTTACTGTACAGTACTAAGAGCCTGTAGTCAAAATCTAAATCGTAAAGTAAACTTTGTTGCAAGCAGAGAATCAGAACCAAATATGTGTTGTGCACAAGTTGTATTAACTAAATCACAAACATAACTAATCTAAACACATACACACATGCACGGGTAAAAGGGTGAGTGACAGAATGGAATCGGAAGCAGGAAATGGAACTATGGGAAAGACCCATTTAAATATGAAAAGAACCATCAGCTTATCATTTTCAGAGTACCTCATTAAATGTATATACTTGCATGGCATTTGCAGCGGACACATTTCATGAAGATCTTGGAAAAGGATGTTGATGTTTCCTTTGAGTGTCAAACATTGAAGTTGCAATCGTTTTCTTCTCCGTTGGATGAAGAAGATATGATGAACTTGCATGGTTAGTTCGACTCTCTTCTGGCTCTGTTGAAGGTTTTCTCTCTCTCCATGAGCACATGGCTGAGAACATGCAGATTCTGACCTGCTGGCCCTGGGCCGGAGAGGCCACGCAGGCAACCAAGGAGTGAGTAAGTCTGAAGAGTAGATGGCTGCCCATTCAGTAATGGAAAAGTTGCAGTTTTCCTCTGAGTTGGATTGAAGAAAATACAGTCTGAATCTGTTGGGAGAGTGAAGGCTTAGCAGGCTGTGGTCACAGCCGTGGGGGTCCCCACAGACATCAACCCGAAGAAGCAGCAGTGAAGGCCAGAAGCAAGAGAGAGAGTCACTGTGAATTTGTCTCTAATAAAGCCTGAGAAAGCCCCCACCTCTCCGGGTTTGCTTGACCAATGCGACGGGTGGAATTTCCAAGCGGGAAAATTCCTCTGTGGTTGATTTATGAATCTTTGTTTTAAGCATGCTCATTTGCATTTGCAGCTAGATTGGTTTCTGATGAAGAAACTAAGAAAGATTCTTGTAATACTAATATGTTGCACAGCTATCAACATATCATATACACGATCATTTTGATCTTCAAAGTACAAATTTATAGAGACCAAACATGGTATAGGTGACCATTGATTATATTGTAAAATACACAGCATCAACAAAATAATAGTATTAAAAGACATTACCCAAGACAGTAAATCATTCACAAAATGTTCTGGGATGCATACTCATTTATACATCAGTTCGTCGATAAATTAATGCAGGAAAGTCTGTTTTAATCTCTGTAGGTTCTAATGGCAGGGGCCCTGACCACAATCTTAACAGCAACTTATCTGATCGTAGTCATGTTAACTAAGACCTTCTTGCCCTTGTTGGGGGAATGGGACCACAGATCCCAGAGTGTGTTTTAAATATGATTTGTTAACTATAACAAATACTTATGTCTGATTTGTCTTAGTCATTACACAACCAATTTGGAAATGTGGACATGCTAGCAAGAGTACAGTACGAACTAAAGTTAGTTCAGCTTAAAACTTAGCCAGCAGCCATATCACCCTGTAGCCCAAGACTGGTTGCCCACTGAAGCTAAGCAGGGCTGAGCCTGGTTAGTACCTGGATGGGAGACCTTCTGAGAAAACCAGGTTGCTGCTGGAAGAGGTGTTAGTAAGGCCAGTAGGGGGTGCTCACCCTGTGGTCTGTGTGGGTCCTAACGCCTCAGTATAGTAATGGGGACACTATACTGTCAAAGAGCACTGTCCTTCGGATGAGACGTTAAACCGAAGCCCTGACTCTCTGTGCTCACAAAAAATCCCAGGATGTCTTTCGAAAGAGTAGGGGTGTAACCCCGGAATCCTGGCCAAATTTACCCAGTGGCCTCAGTCCATCATGGCCTCCTAATAATCCCCATATACCAATTGGCTTCATCACTGTCTCCTCTCCACCAGTAAGCTGGTGTGTGGTGGGCGTTCTGGTGCAATATGGCTGCCGTCGCATCATCCAGGTGGATGCTGCATACTGGTGGTGGTTGAGGAGATTACCCCTTCTATGTAAAGCGCTTTGAGTGCCGAGAAAAGCGCTATATAAATGTAATGAATTATTATTATTGTTATTATTAAAGTAATGTCATATCATGTCTATACGCTGTAACTTGCAGTCTAAACAGTCGGATTTAAAAGAAAAATCTGATTAAAAAACAAAAGTGCTCACCTTTTGTTCTGCCTTTGGAAGTAGGGCACAAAGGTGCTCACTTTCGATTGGAATTCATCCATAGAGTTTGATGCTTTGTGTAAGAAAAAGTATCAATAAAAAATAAGCGTAATTAGCCATATTGATTTTTAGCTATGACTTTGACAGAAAGGAACTGAAGGGGGGAAAAAAACCTCCCACACCACTAGCCACATCTTCGGATTCACAGAGGACACATACATAAGTGAGAAAATTAGTGATTAAATAATCCTATAACTGGCAAGGATGAAGTATGGGAAAAAATAGAGTTGGTGAATCTGTGGAAAGAAGGATGAAGAGAATCGATTAGCCAGGATTGCAGAAGGAAGGAGGCTAAGACATCAGCTGCTTGCTTCTGATAACAGCAGAGCCGTGTTACCTTCCACTCACTAATGCACTCACTGATCATCACTTGGCGAGTGAGTGTGTGATGGTGCTGTCAGAGTTCTGCTCATTAAGTAGCTGAGTGCTGCCAGCGCTCTGTTGTACTGCCAGCATCTTACCAGAAGGCCAGAAGAAAAGACGAGAACACTCAAAATCCTCATGTTCATAATGAACCACAGGACCAGTTCAATGAGATGATGACCCTTACACCTAAAGTGAGCAGCCCCTCATTATTTTTTACGTCAATACTCATAGTAACTGTGTGTGCTTCTTTGACTCTGGCCGTATGTGTGTAGATGTTGGAACCTGCTAATATGAGTATTGTAAAGAATAGAATGGTCTATATATACAAGACCGTGAACAAGGAGGAAGAATATTAACATATTTGGTCTGTGTACAGACTGTTGCAACACACTAAAAGAATTCAGTGAAAAAATACCCAGATGTTTGTTCCTAATATCACACAAAAGCCCCTTTCACACAGAGATTCCGGAAAATACACAGATAATGTTGTTTGATTTTGGTTCATTCACACTGCCATTGATTTTCCGCAATCTGTGAGTGCGTTCACACACATCCCGTAAAGATCCCGTAAAGACACGTGACGCCAGGATGTGATAACTCTTCTCAGATGTCAGTTCTGCTGATAACTCCTCTTCGTCATTTCTACACGAAGACGAGTCCATACTCCCCAGTAGCGCCACTGGATTTGCCGAGTGGCTCGTTCCCCATATGCTGTAGCATAAGTTGTAGAAAGGCCCGTGCGATGGCACGTGCGTCAGCACTACGACACACCCCTTACGGGAATGGTCCTGGCTTTTGTTCACACAGGGTGCATTCCGGGACTGATCCCGGTGTTGTGCATAATTTCGACCCCCTGCCAAATTATTACCCTTCTAGCATTGGTAGGTTTAGGATTAGTTGTGGGGGAGGGGTTAGGATTAGGGGCGGGGTTGGGATTAGGCAATCAGGTACTGACTTCAACGAGGGGGGGAGGGGGGGGGGGTGGTAATTTGGCAGGGGGTCGAAATTCGGCACAACACCGGCAATGTTACTAGGTCCCCTATCTCGACATCGATCCCGGCATCAATCCCGGAACGTGTTTGCATTCACACAGAAGGCACTCTAGCAATTTTAGGGCAATTTCCCGGGATCAACGCGCTGTATGAAAGGGGCTAAAGTGAATGATTTGGATGCAGCATATGGTACTAAACCTTTCCTTTTTTTGTGATGGAGGTTCAAAGCTCTGTAGCTCTGTGACAAACTTACATGCTGCTTGTCGGATTATTATGCATGTGATATTGATGCTATACAACAGTTCTACAAACAAGTTACCAATTTATATTTCAGATAAAATGATCAGTACTAACTTTTGTGTATATTCTTTGTATATTACAGTTTTTGAAGCACTTTGCAGGCATCCTCATTTTGCAGTATAAAATGGATGGTTACAGGTAGATCTGCCTCTAGTGGTTTGTTTTAGATCTTGATTATGTTAAAATACCTTAAAGGGACAGTTCACACACACACACACACACACACACACACACACACACACACACAAAATGTCATAATTTACTTACCCTTACAGTGGAACATTACTTTTAATTTTTTTTTCCAATCAGTGAAAGTCAGTGGTTTGTATATTGTTGTTTGGAGACCAGTGTTCTTCAAAATAACTTTGTGTTTCAAACAACATGAAGGTGAGTGAATTATGACAGAATTTTCCTTATTGGGTGAACTGTACCTTTAACAAGAAAGAACTCAAAAAAACTATAAATAGGTATTGCAATGCCTTTTTTTATGCATGACCTAATCTGGATATAATTTCCATATGCATTTTGATATTGAAACTAAATCCATATATGTAAACACATATATTAACAATACTAGAAAATATGAAAGTTCACCTATTATGCTATTTTAAAGGTTCCTTTTTTTCTTTTGGAGGTCTCCTACAATAGTTTTAGATGCATCAAAAACACTTATTTTCACATGATATACATTGCACATCGCCTCATTTCTCAAAGAGTCTGAAAACAGACAGCCTATTCTGTTGTGATTGGTCTACAGCTTACAGCACATGTCGGAAATGAAACGCCCATTACCATATCTGAATTTCAGCTCCAGAAGCTTCCTCAGCGCTTGTATAAACAGTGATACAAACAGTAAAGATGGGATTTTTTTTTCCCTCATATTAATTCCAGTGCGAGTCCTCTTCTTTTTAGTTTTAATTCTTATTTGTTTTGATTATTTTATTTTCTCCTATGTTAAGCACTTTGAATTACCATTGTGTATGAAATGTGCTATATAAATAAACTTGCCTTGCCTTGCCTTTTAAAGTCCATGCAAAATGGATTCGCAGCCCCGAAAACTTTGTCTTCTCGATATGTGTGTTCATGTCTTCTCAGCTACAACAGTGTTTGAGGGTGGGTCAAAGTAGACGATATTCATGGGCTGCCAATGAAGACATTGGTGAAACTCTCTCACGACTCGCTTCCGCAGTTCAGAATCGATTTTTTTTTTTTTAGAAGACAATATGTTTATTTGTTGTGCACTTTTATCTTTAAAACTTTGCTGACCTTTTACATTCACAAACAGCTACGTATATTACACACTGCATGAAAGATAATATTCTAAAAAGCGTAATAGAGGCACTTAATATATTATATATTATATTGGTGGTGTTTGAGGAGATTTCCCCTAAAGTGCTTTGAGTGCTGAGAAAAGCGCTATATAAATGTAATGAATTATTATTATTATTATTATATAAACTATCGATGTTAAGTGTGCTGTTGACTTGGAATTAAGCCTTTTGGCCGTTATTATTTGATTCACGGGACCAGACACCAGTTATCTTTCCAAGAAAAATTATTCTTAAATGTCAGGAGAGAAACTTAAGAGGATGTTGTATTCATGCCAGGTCTATGCGTTTCCGTGTTTCTCTGCCGTAGTACAGTAAGATTGAGCTTATATACACAACTGAGCGACTTTCAACTTCCTTGTAAGGTAGAAAAAAAACAGGTTGCTTATGTTTAAAAATGGAATGTATACCTCTTGTTACACATGGCACAATCCACTTTCCACATTAAGAAACTATTTCTTCAGTGTATAGATTTGTGGTACATAACCCTACATGCATCAGTTGAAACATTCCTTAAACATGTACACATTTAATGTATCATCATCATTGGAACATCTCTGCTCAGTGAACGTGGCATTGCACACATACATACCTCTAAGCAAAATATAACTCTACCAGCTCCCCTCCCTGTGTCTGTGTCTAGAATATGATCCTTAATCACATGTGTACATGCAATCTATAGTCTAACTCATGCATTTTAAACTTCATAAGATAATACAACTGATTATGAATACTAATAAAGAATAATAATACAGATACATAATGTTAAATAATGAAATTGTATTAAAAGATGAAATTTTAGTCTTCAGTGCCGACTGCCGAGTCAACAGAGCATCCAACAAAAAACTACAGTATTGTCTGACATCACACTGATAGAGCTTTTTTTTTAATTACACCTTGCAGTTTATAAGCTTACTGTGTCCCTCACATGTCACTTATTACAGCTAAACACTGCCAAACTGCAATGTTTTTTTGTTTCATCATTTTACGAAGACCACAGTCAGGGTTATCATTTCAATCGGGGTCAGGGTTAAGTGGGGCAGGAACCCCATTTTTCTGTACGATGTTATGCAGTGCTGCACATGCCAGTGCACTCCTTCATAGGGCTAGAGCACTGTGCTATTTGCTCAGATCTCTCTAAAAAGACCTATAGTCTCTCACATTAAACAGTTTATCTTGTCAGGCCATCTCGCACATTACTCAGAGTCAAGTGCATGTCACAGATTGATTTTTATTTGAGTGAAAATGCTTTCTTTCTTCTCAGAATGTGATTTCTGCAATTCTGAACACGATTCCAAGAACATGGCCTTCAGGAATCAAAATGAGCCAAGAAATTCTCGCTATTATTCAAACAATTAGAATCCCATGGCAATAGAATGGCAAAAACAGAGCATCCATTACTAATTTTTCCTTTTTAATAGCTTGTATTTTAAGCTATTAAAGTTAGTTACATGACATAAATGTAAAGTAATTATGGATGATTACTTCTGATGTAAGTGTTTAACTGCATTTCATGTTTTATACTTGACTCTTGGTCTGAACTCAAATACACTCCCCTGTCCTGTCTCTTTTCATTTTTCTTTATTAAAATAATTTATTCTCATCAAAATTGATAATTTTTATCATTTGTTTATTTATATTAAAGCTGCAGTCCGTAGCTTTTTTTGGGTTAAAAATTATCCAAAATACATTTTTGAAAAAATACATAATCAGCCAGTGTTCAAAACTCTCTGCTTGCCTTAGCTCGATTCAAAACGGTAAGCTTGTAATAATGTTTTTAATTCTAGTGGTACTGGTGGATTTCCGCGGAAGATTCGAGCATGTCTTTGCGTCATTACGTCACATGTACACATAAAGAAGGAGTCTCGGCTATTCGGCTATGTTGCGTGTGAGGATGTTGGAGGTGGAGATTTATAGCCTTTTCTCACAGCACTTGATATAATTAAACTTATCAATTTGATGGAGGATCCAGAAAGGTACAAACGACAATCACCAGTGACAACTGGAGATTCACCCGTTGTAAAATGCAAAAGACTTCGTTCGGACTTCGGAGTGAAAAAAAGAGACTGCAACCGGACCCATGCGAAAACAAGGATACATATCAGAAGGACAAAATGTAGTCACGCAATGCTGACGTTGTTAACATTAACAATTTGAGAACAAAGTATAATTTGCACGATTTTGCGTGATAATGATAAGCGATTGTTAGATTTAATCAGCGCGTTTTACTGCAATGTCAGAACCAGAACAAAAGTGGATGTTACTTACTTGTTCAGATGACATTTTCCAGTGAAAATTATTATGTTGGTCATACTTCCAAAAAGAATAATCTTTGATTCTGAATGACAGTATCCACACCGGCACGGTGACTGACAGCCGCACACTCTCCTCAAACACTGTGTTCACTGTGCGGTGTTGAACTACAACTCACGTAAAGTTGATAATTCCGCGAATGACTGCAATTGCAAATTTCGAACAGAGATGGCGACAAAGAGGAAAAACTGCGGACTGCAGCTTTAATTAATATTAATTCATAATATTATAAATCCTGATGTACAGTAAGTGGTATATACATTTTCCTATATTTATTTTGCAATATGCGATGTTTATACAGTAAATTAGCCCTCCCAATAGGCTCCATCAGGTAAACAGTCCCTGATTTAGATCAGCAGGACTTTATAGCACTTATTTTTAATAGTAGCCAATGTAAATTTTCCAGGACTGGGGTGATTTGAACTTTCCTCTTGTTCTTGCAAAATATTTGTTTTTAATATTTCAAAGGAACTTTTAGTCATCCCTCCAAGCATAGCTGTGGACCGCGTGTAAACTGTATTTTGCTGTTTGATGATCCTGCAACATCAAACCATGATAACAGTATCAAACTGGTGTGCAGAGGTGAATATATGCAGGTTATGAGCGTTTTAGGTTTCTTCTCATGTGAGCGCAAGTTATCACTTAGAGAAAACCAATGGGAAAAAAAACAGAGAAAATAAAATATTTACCGATGACTGTACTATATACCAACTATAATGCTGAGAATAATCCTATATGAACCATTTATGCAAAATATGGTCGGAAAAATCATCAGAGTGGTTTGGAAATTTGAGTCTGGAAAAATATGGAATTTTGAATGGAAAATGTGTATACACCTGTGCATAGTTATCAATAGTGTTTTTTTTATATTTTTTTTTTTTTTTTTTTTGATGAACTGGATTGCGGTGAAATAATTCGGGAGAATAATTGATCATGAAATTCTCGCCTTTTGCTTCAGCTGCTGACCAGAACAGAAAAGTATTTACAGTGGGTTGATTTCAGGGTATCTGCATTATGCATAATGGATTTTGATGTGGAGTAAGTTTCCACTGGGTTAAAGGGCTGGATTAAAGAGTTCATAAAACTAATTGAAACTGCCTTTTTTTCTGACATTCAAAGATTAGATATTACCTTTGCCATCATCTAATAACATTTAAAAACACTAATACTTGAATAACACTCTTAGATGTAATCTTTAGTAAATCTCAAAATGAATATACATTTTTCATATTGTACTTCATAATATTGTGATGCCAAAATATAGCATTTAGTGTTTTAATATAATTAATAATAATAATAATAATAATAATACATTTAATTTGGCCTTTCAGACCACCCAAGGTCGCCTTACAACAAAAATATAAGTAAAAATAGTATTAGCTATTAAGAGAAATAAATTTATAAGTAAAAGTATAACAGCATAAACGTATAAAAGCATCCAACAGGCTACTGCTGATGGAGGGAGAAATGAGGTGCTTAAAGTTTATAGGCTGACTTGAAAAGATGAGTTTTGAGAGTGGTTTTGAACTGTGAAATGGAGTCTATGGCACGAATATGAGGGGGAAGAGAATTCCAGAGTTTTGGTGCAGCATGGGAGAAGGCCCTATAATTCATATAGACAAAATAGTATGGAATTTTAATGTTGGCCATTTATCCGTTATTGGCTTTAACATTAAAATAATTATTGTCTTATCAATACCAGGCAGAATTTTAATATCAGTGCATTTATTATTATTCTTTTTTAAACAGAGAATTTAGGATAGTCAGAGTCGTCATGCTTAGTGCTGGAAATAAGTTAAGCTAAAAGATCTGATCCAGTGCTTGATCCAAAATCCAGTGCTTGATTTTTTTGTGGTCGGTAGGAGGAATAAGAAACAGACATGGATTGACAGTGTCCCTGAAAAACACCATACAGTATAATTGCAGCAGGCTATACTTTAGCGGGGCATCTTTTCAAAGTTCTGATGTCCTGGAGGAGCTGTTCTGTAAGAATAGTGTAATCGCTATCACAATAGCAAAAGGGACTTGTTTAACAATGGCTGAGTATTAAGGAGCAAATTTTTACAGGAGGATTTGCAGATTCACATCACAGGAGATTTCTGAACATGGCCTACTTTGGAGAGGATGCTTGGGATAGTGGGACAGATTGGTTGATGATCCTGTGGAGTTATCACTAGGCTTAAAGATGCCTTTTAGATGCTGACAGATTGACGTTTTATTAAGGTTTTTAAAGATAAGTTACTCCAAGGTCAGACGTTCTGTGAGACTTACGATAATTAGGCTTACCGGTAAGTTGGAAACTTCTGAACTCCCCGCCAGAGGTTTATTTAAAAAGTTACCAGTCACCGCAAGCATTTTTGATAATTTTCACAAAACTTTCATGGCCCACATAATATTGTTGTACATGAATATCTGTTATATATGTTATATATATCAGGGCTCCCTTGTAAAAGAGATTTGAATATCTCAACGGGACATCACCTGGTAAAATAAAGGATAAATAAAATAAAATAAAATAAATAAAATATTTATGTTGTATGAATATCTGATTATGCAATATATCAAAAGAAAGAACAGAGTCACTGATTTTAAACAACAAATAAAACCCAGTTTTATTTTAGCTTCATGCAGTCTTTATCAACACTTGAATGCGAGTAGCTTCAGTAAAAAAAAAAAAAAACAGTTTGAACAAAAAGCTGAGAAAATCATGTTCCCTTTCAAGGGAACTCGAGCTGCGTCGAGACGCTGTGGGAACGCCCCTGCGTGATTGCGTCGTAAAGCACGTGTATAATCAGTCCAATGGAGAGACGAGATGTCATAGGCGGGTGACGTCATCGACCAGGAAACTATAACGCACAGCTGAAAACAGACCGCGCTAGCTTCTGTGCCTTCAGCAAGCGCTCTGTGTGATCTTGTCTCTGTCTATTTATTGTTGTTTGTCCACAAGCATATATATATATATATATATATATTAGACAGGAGTATGGAGAGCAAACAGCCTTGGATCGTGTGTTCGTCCCTGCCCTCGCTTCATTACGAGTGGGGACACACGCGATTCATGTGTTGTCTGTTTGGGAGTGGAGCATGCACGGTCAGCTCTAGTAAATTGGGTCTGACTGTGTTCATTCATAAATTCTCGACGTGTAACATATGCACTATCGAGAGTTTTAGCTCTGCTCTTGTTGCCTTTCTTCTCGAGGGAAGAAAGTCAATAAAGATTTGGCTCGGATCTCGCGTTTGCCGAGGCAGCGCATAGATTACGGGTCTGCAATAAAGATTCTGTGACTCGATCTCGGATCTCGCGTGTGCCGAGGCAGCACGTAATATACGGGCTGCATAAGAGTCGTGGCTCGGATCTTGCGTTTGCCGAGGCAGCGCGTAGATTATGGGTATGCATCTCTACAATAAGAATCTATGGCTCAGATCGCGCGCTTGCCGAGGCAGCGCGTAGATTATGGGTCTGCATATCTGCATAATAAAGTGGCTATTCTCACGTTTGCCGAGGCAACGTGTAGATAATGGTCCGCAATGCACATGGAACCGAGTAGACGGGAAAATTCCCTTTCTCTCGTTCTCTTATGATTGTTTGAAAACTAATTTTGTATTCTTTATTGTTTGAGATTATAATATGAGGTCTATATTAATACACTATATTCAGCCTTTAAACTAGACCGTTTCTACTTGTCTGGTTGATATTTGGCTGCATTTAATTTGAGAAAATTAAATATGTACTCATCTAATCTTTGAGTTAAATGTCTGTATTTTTAGGCTACTATTCAGCTTTTTCATCCAGACCGTTTCTACTTGTCTGGTTGATATTTGGCTAGGGCTGGGTATCGTAACAAAATGTTCGGTACCGATACCGATACCTTGACTTCGATACCGGTTCCTGAACGATACTTTTTTCGATATCAATGTTATGTAACCAGGTTTAACAATATAACATTACCTAATTTTTTTTTTCAGTTTGTTGACTTTTTTACACTCATATTTTGAGTATGTAAAAAAGCACCAATGCTAAAGTTTTCTATGTTTCCTAATCATTTAACAACATGTATTCTTTACTTCAATGAGCTCATTGTTTCTGCTTTAACTTAATGCATTAATTAACGATGAAACTGAATGAAAATTAATTGAAATGCATTACACTGTCACCTCTGATAACTGTAAGGACTGGGCTAAAAGGGTGAATCTGAATAACTAAATACATCCTGCTTAAGACCCAAAAAGACTGAATGCAACACACACACACACACTCTCTCTCTCAGGAATGGCCAGAGTCATAAAATGCTTTAAACATTCCATGCCCTCCCCCATCTCTACAAGAGAGATAACAGAACTCTAACACACACACACACGAACCAACACACACACACATAATGGACCTTTACATTACACACATAAAACGAGCCATTACCAATTGTATACGATATATTCCTGTATGTCTGTGTGTTTCCCAGTCCATGGTAGTTTAGAAATGATCTCCTAGCGTATCAGTGAAACTCTTGAGAGTTTAAAAGTTATGTATTAAGATGTATCTTCATGTAGCGACATCGAGATGTGCCTTAATTAGCTCAAATTATGCATACGGAATTTTAATAATTAATCATGAATATGATTAATATATTGCATATTACAGTTAAATTATCGAAATTGAAAATAGATCGATTGTATATATGAATGATCAATCACAACGAATTATAATTCCTCATTCATATATCAATGGTCTCATTTCAGATCGATTATATGAGATAACTTTAAGGGAATAAATTGGCTATCAAACAATCGGTTTGTCCAGCAAACGGCTGTAAGATTAACCCATCAATTAATTCAACAACGTTATCCCTTTTTATAAACTCCAAGAAATCTCAATGTTCCGGCCGTGAACATTAATTTTCTCGTGTTTATAAAATTTACGTTACTGATATAGTAACAACTTGTAAAGCTTTGTAGCTATAGGATCGCATTTCATTGACTTGTAAAATATGAGCATTCAAAACAATCAAGAATATAATGGTTTTAATAAAATGAAACTACGGATACAGAATTCTACATTTAAACACGGGATACATGTATGTACAGTAAACAGTAAAACAAATGAGACAGACGAATAACAAACAGGAGTGAGAGAGAGAGATTGCAAGAGCGCAAGATTGGGAGTGAGAGAGAGAGAGAGAGAGAGAGAGAGAGAGAGAGAGAGAGAGAGAGAGAGTGAGAAGATGAGAGATCCAGCTGGTTTGGCGAAATTCATCACAGACACAGAACCTTTTTAGACACCAAGAATCAACAGATCTTAAACCTTGAAAGAATGGTAAACGATTACTTGCACAGGTAAAGCTCTTTGTGGTTGATGTGAATAAGGGTGCGTGTCTCTGTCCTCGCGTCATGCGTTCACGTGGTAGTTCAGAGCGGGCAAAGCGCGTTAGTTTGAATGAAGGCTTAAAGGTCTTTGGTTCTCCTGGTGTTGCTGAGGAAAACCGCGTCTTGCGTGCGTGTCCTTAGGAGCGGGTGCGTGCTTTCTCAGCTCTTCTGGGCGAGCGTGGTCGCTGCAGATTCGAAGAGTCTCCTTCAGGTTGAAGTTGCCGATTACGTTCATTTCACTGAAACTAAACGTAAGAAAAGTCCGAAGACGAAAATAAAGAAAGATTAAAGAAAACGGAGAAAGCTCCCCGAAGGAGCCATGGATCCTCTCACAGGAAAAGCTCTCATGTGGGGTAGAAACTGCATCGAACAGATTGTGGCGTTCGAGTTTTGAAGGAGCTAGAGGCACGCCCTTCTTGCGTGTCCTATCCAATCGTTTGGGAGGGGGCGTGTTGTCAAACTTCTGTGTTTGCGAAAACACACGCCCTCCGGGTCATGTGCATGGAAGATAACATTTAGTAAAAATACACTTCTAAACTGGTATTGATAAAAGTATGCCTCATGTTGCACTTTGGGTCAGTGATTCGATCTTATTCGATTCCTCTGATTCCAATCATACCCAGCGCGACATTCCTAGGGCTAGTAAAATGCAGATAGATGATTTTTCGTGATTAAACGAATGTCAAACTTATTACATACCATAAAAGCTTATAGTTACATCAATTTGGTCACATGGGGATTGTAAAACACAACAAGAGAAACACTTCATACGTTTAAAGAGGTAAGCATTTAAAAGTTCATGAATGAGTGTTTCTGCGTGTGTGTGTGTATCAGAGTTCAGTTAGAGTTTGCCGGGGTGGTGGACTCTTGCTCACTCCCCCTCCGGGGAGTTTCGTGTGTGTGCGTACTCCTCT
Organism: Rhinichthys osculus; assembly: GCA_029959095.1. Lineage (NCBI taxonomy): Eukaryota > Metazoa > Chordata > Actinopteri > Cypriniformes > Leuciscidae > Rhinichthys > Rhinichthys osculus. Next base: position 25,971,171 of record JARWKJ010000004.1, on the reverse strand, counting down.
GAGTTGATGAGTTTAATCATTTGAGTGGTGGTGATTACGTTATTACACTTATGCTCTGTGTGTGAGGTGATTAAATAAGAGGAGACCCAAAGGGGTCGCGTGGTCTTTGGCCGGACTCACGAGATGTCATCTCGAGTCACATGTTCCGAGCTGGCTCGATTAGTAAGCAAAGCACTTCGTTGTTCATTCATCAGAGAAGCCGCTGCATGTGCGATGATTTAATCAATTCAAAACACTGTCCCCTTTGTTTCACGAATGGAAGAGACTTTAGTAAATTAGAATCTAGTTAATTTACTTAACATACCAGAGCTGGCTTGATTACCTATCTGATTATCACTACATTCCCCCTTTTGGCGGTTTGGCAGGACCCGTGTGGGCGGCCTCGTTAAACCGTCACATTGGTCAGATGGTAGGTAAGTCATGAAAGTAGGATGGCAGGTGGAACCTGATGGTAGGATAGCAGGTAAGTCATGAAGGTCGGATGGCAGGTGGTTGTTAGGACTGAGGGCTCAGCCCGATGAGGTTCGGCGTGGTCTCTGACTTGGCTCCCCCTTTTCCGGGGATGCTGTCTGAGACCTTCAGGCACGACTTTCGTGAGCTTGGCTTCTGCAAGGCAGCGTGTGTCGCTGATCATGGGTTGCAACCGCAGGTTCCGTCAGTGTTGTCTCTGCGGAAGGGTTTGCTAAGGCAGAGATAGTGAATGTCTTTGGTCGTGGGCTGCACATGTGGGGCCAGGTGCAGCGGTGTGTCGCTGGTCATGTGGTAGGCCACCCCGTCCGGGGCTGTGACCAGCGGAGTTTGAGCAAAGTCTTTTACTGTCTAGTTCAGCAGAACGCTGTGAATGTTGAGAATTACCACAGTTCCCATCAATGTCTTTCCGATGGTCTGTAGGGATGCACTCTGTGTTGTGAGTTGCAGTCTTAGCTGTGGGACCTCAGTCCGAATTTCAGTCACATGGTTCACTGCGTTGGCACTGGGCATACCAATGCTTAACAGAGTTCTGACAGCAGCGGCGGCTCCGAGCAAAGCTCCCAGGAACCGTTTGGAGCGGCGGTTGTGTCCACCTAACTCGGCTTGTGTGACAGTCATTTTATCAAGTTGGTTGAGCATGTGCTCGGCCTTGGCGTGAGCGAGGGAGTCCTCTGTCCATTGGGCACGGGTCCAGCTGTACAGCTGGGCTGCTGTGCTGGGGTGAGGTGCTCTGTAGACGTTGCGGGGGTTGCGTCGAACACACACTTTCTGGGTGTGGGTCCTGCAGTTGGTGATCAGGAGTTGTTGTCCTCTCCGGACGATGCCTGCTGTCGGACCTGGTGAGATGTCCGATTGCGGCTGTCCTCTGGCTGGAGGCACAGGCATCGCGAACCACAGCAGCATCCTGGTAAAAGTGAAAGGGAGAGAGAAAGAGAAAGGGAGGAAAAATTTCAGCGAGTGTCGTCCTCGGTTGGCTCGGACAGTCTTTTCGCTTTGAGGATGCCAGTATGCCACTTGCTTCGGTGTCTTGCAAGTGTCTCTGGTGCTGCGGCATACATTGGCATTACCCCCCTTTTGCACTGTGGCATCACAAGCTGTGGCGCAGTGATGGCATCAGGTGCAGAACGCTGAATGTTGTTTAGTGCACGCAGCATGTGCTTGTTGACGCAGGTTGGCTGAAGCACCGGTCGTCGGTTTTTGCAGACGGCGTCCGTGGGTGGTTGGAGGGGATGAGAGGTGGTTTCTCATAGTGTCCATTGTTTTGTCATAGTCTTTGGTAAGCTGAAAGGTTAAGGTAAGGTGCAGCAGGGGCTCTGTGACTTTTGTCACACTTGTGGGGAGAGACTAATGCATGACCCTAAAAGTTCAGAACCACGGTTTAACGGGTTCACTAGGTATGTAGCATAAAGCTAGGCGTTTCACGTGTGGCTAGCTAGTGAAGTGTGTCTTGTATCCTTATCCTAGCTGTGGATGTTAGGAGGCCAAGACTTTATGTGGTTCCGAGAGTATGTCCTGTGAAGGGGATAGCCGAGATGAAATAATTGTCTTAAGACGAAATTATTTCTCTGGATTTAACTAGCGGGTCACTCCGGCTTGACGAAGTGAATGATAGGGGGAAAAAGGACAGCTGTCCTATTCGAATAATGCTTATTATCAATTCTCTGGACTATAGTTGTGCCCTAGTGAAGTGCTGAAATACTTGTGTTTCAGGGTCACAAAAATGAGTGCGCTTGTTGAAAATAAACACAATCACAAGTACAGGTGTCTCTGTTTCCTTTCTGGGCCCTATGGGGACTGGAACCACATTTGAATAAGAGAGGAAATTAAAATAAAAACTAAAGCAAAATGGAGTAAAATGATCAAACACAGGAATGATCTGAAGTCGAGAATAATCAGTGGCATTAGTGACTAAACTTTGGATTTGCTTTGATCAACACTTTATAGTGGGTTGTAGCGGTTGCATGTTCAAAACCACATCGTGTGTGTCCCTCCAAAGGTTTAGTCAACATGCAGATGAAAATTCCTATGGTTATACAAATTCTTCTGTAGTTAGTTACGCAGTTTACATGTAGTTAAACTTAAGTTTAATTAACAGGGGATCTGCGAAGTTAGTCTTCAACGGTTAGCAAGGAGTACTCCTAAACCAGTGAAGGTGAACTTTAGCTAATAAGAATTGCAAACACGGAAAGTGGATAATTAGAAACCCTAACTGGTGTTGAGGAAAGTATTCTAGAATACTCTGCCCTGTGGAACACAGGCGGTGATTAAGGGTTCAAGTAAATGATGCTAGCTGCTAACTGTGGAAGTTATTTAGCTTAGCCTATGCTGTACGGGAGCTAGGTTAGGTTAGCTTAGCCTAAGTTAGCTTGATGCTAAGCTAGGTTAGCTTAGCCTAAGTTAGCTTGATGCTAGGCTAGGTTAGCTTAGCCTAAGTTAGCTGGATGCTAGGCTAGATTTAGCTTAGCCACCCAGGCTGGTTTGTTTACAAAAGTGACATTACGAGTTAACACTTCCTGTGGCAAGTTGTTGTCATGGGAACCAGAGCATGTCAGAACAATTCAACAGTACTTGAAGAATGTCTGTACATTTTACATGAATCACACACGTTTTAACGGGTTAACAGGAGGCGCCTATACTTTGTTTTTCAAGAACTTGATGTTCTATTTAGTAAACTGCAGATGCGTTTTGGCATTTGCTAATTGTACTTTGCTCTTTACTTTACATGACTTATTCTATTTGTTTACAAAGTAAGGAAATAGAATTGCTGCAAGTCAAAGCTTGTTTTATTCTATTTGTTTACAGAGTAAGGAAATTGAGAATCTAAGGCTCTTTTACTTGAAGTAGAGATGTCAATTCCAGCTATTGTTTTATCGGCATTTAGACAAGCCAGCGATCGAAACACGTGTTGCACGTTTTGTTTTAGTTGGATCGCAATGATCAAGTGCACGCCCGTGGGTTAACGGTAGTTTAGAACTCAGGTGATTTTACTACACTCTGGCGTCAAGGTAACGTATACCCTATTTGGAGCTGGTGTTCTATGTAACTCTTCACTGTCACGGAACCTAATGTTTAGCGGTGCCGATTTACTCAACATCTAGAAACCGTTTGTTTCAAAAGAGTCGTGCATAGTCTGTCGGCCGTTGAGGCTTACATGTCCGTCTAAGATTCCTTTAAATCAGTAAAATTCTAATTTTACAGACGCAAAGTCTTGCAACTCTTTGAGCACACTTTCATCTACTTTTAAAAGTTTTATGTCCGATGTTGATCAAGGACCTTTTAGCTGAGTCTTGCACGGTGTTCGTGCAGTGTGTCTTCTGGTTTTGCAGTTCAGGAATTTGGGGTTTTAGGAATTCTTACTAAGGGGGACCTTCACGCATCGTTGAGTGGGCATTGCGTGGGGGCAGAAGAACTATGGTGGCTGACGGGTTTTTGAGGGAAAGTTTCTTGAAACTTGTGTCCTCAGTCACAGGTTCGTTGTAAGTTCCACAGCAAACTCGTTCGAAGCCGGTGGTGGTAGCACAGGTTCTTCTAGGTCTGTGCTGCTGGGTGTCTGTGACGTGTGTTCACCGGTTGGAGACTGCAGGTGAAAAATCAATGTCCTGTAGATTGTCAGAGATGTGTGGAAGGCGGCTTTTTCACCCCCCCCTTTTCAGCTCTTGTGCGTTGGTTGAAATGTGCGGACCGGTCAGGGGAAACTTGTGGTGTGTGTTTCCCCTTTTCAGGTCATGCTGCAGTCTATAAGAGTGTGGCAACTCTGTGTGATCGTTGCCAAGTTCGTGTTCGAGATCTTGTCTCTGTTGAACGGGCTTGTGGATGGTCGCACGGGCCTCTTTTGAGTTTTTCGCAGGCCGTGCGCTTTCGAGTCTCTTTCAGTTCGGTCTCTGCTCTTTGCAAGAGGCTTCACTTTGTCGGAGTTTCTCGTCGAGTTCCTCTCTGGTTCTTTTCTCTGACTATTCACTTCGGTCTGTGTCGATGAAGGTTAGCCAGGGCAGTTTGAAGTCTTTCCACTTCCTTTTGTAGCTCGGGGTCGTTGTCATCCTCGGCGTTGCAACCTTGTGCTCCAGGGCGATGCGGCTCCTTTGCGGAGGCGTGCTTGCGCGGTGAGCTGGAAAGCGAGGTTTTGACGTGTTTGGCCCAGTCTTTGTCGTGGGAGCTTTGGCTGGGTTGGTGCGACATTAGCGTGTCCACGTCTGCGTCCAGCTGCTCTTGGCTCGGGCTCTGTCACTGGCGACCTTGGGCAGGAATGGAGGTGTCATGAATCTCAGCCATGTCTCCATGTTGTCCCAGCGGGTTGTGGGACTGTAGGACCGGAACATACTGGCTTCACTGTGGGCGAGAGGAACACAACACACACAGAGAGACCAATGCAAGTTCGTCTATGTCTAACGAGCTATAATACCGGCTAGGCCGTGTATGAAAATTCTGGTTAACTGAGGCAGACAGTTAAACTGTTCGGTGGGACAATTTGGGTAGGTCATCATGTGTCTGAATGAAGATTTTTGACAGGGCGCTAGCTTAGGGGTCACCGGTTTATGCTAACGACTTGGTTGTCAAACTATTCTTCAGCTTTCCTTGGTGTCTCAAGAGGTTCTGTCTCTAGATGAACTGAAAGGAACAGAGCACAACAGAACAGAGCAATGGCAAGATAGCAAAGTTTGAAGTAACCTGCAACCATCAAAAATGGAAAGGTCTGTAATGAAATGGCATTAATAGTACACGAGAAGTGTTAAAAGGGGAAAAGGAGGCCTAAGCCTGCAGTTTGTGGCTTTGAGAGGGAGCCAAACACTCCCATGACCGGGGAATCTCTAGATTCTGTGGCCAATATTAAGTGGATGGGTTTAATACCTTTTTCTAGTTTGCCTGGGGTGAAATGAGGTCATTCCGCTCGAAGTCAGCATCGTGGTTGGTCCTTCTGTCGCCCCAAACACTTGACAGCAGTGTCCCGGGCCTTTCGGTGCATCTGTACCTAGGTGCGCCCTCTCAAGCAACTTGACCTGGAACACAACCAGCGGTGCCGAATTGGTAATGTCGTGTTGCGGGCCGCACGAAGGGAAAGATACAGGAAAGTCCGAGACCCGTGCTTAGTCAGTGCTGGTGACGCAGATCAGACGAACCAGCCCGCCGGACCTCGAGCAGAGCTGACTGTCAAATCGCCACAGCCCGAGAGAGATTTCTACCTACAAACACAAAACAGGATGAAGAACAATTGAACCTCAACGTGAATTAAAGCTCTTTTATCTAAATCAAATTGAGTGTCTCTTTTTTTTTTTTTTTTTTTTTGAAAAATCAAAGGCAACGGCTTTACTAAAATTATGGTAAAAACAAAGGGAATTATGACAATGTTAATTATCAGAATAACCTAGTCTCCCTTCGGAGGAGAGTTTTAGAGCCGCAGGAAGAGCACAGGAGGAGGCAGGCTGTAGTGGCGCGTTTGGGCCACAAAGGGGTTTGGGCCACTTCCTCTTAGTGGTCAAGCTGGCTGACAGAGAACTTGATTTAAATTGCATTCAAACTGGTTTAAATACGATTCAAATCAAGCGTATTTATAGATGTTAAGTAACTTCTAGAACAGCAAGGAGACAGTTGTAATAAAATAAAATCAAAATTATTAAAAATAATTTGAAAAGGGAAATATAGAAAAAGCCATAAAACAATTCCCAACAGGCAATGAGACTTAATTCAAATTAACCTTGAAATCTGTTTGCTTCAAACCAAATTTGAATAAGTGTAGGAAATTAAGGGTTGGCCTTATATTTGATGATCACGACCACAGTGAGGTGTCAGTGGTAGTAACCAACATAAGATCAACTGGGAGAAAGCCATTTCAAAACAGAGCGGTCATCAGAAACTGCTAAGACATAATTTTGAATTTTTAAGTTCAAATGTGGTTTGAACCAAAATCCAAAACAAGTGCACACAGTCAAGGCAGGGAAAATCATGTTAGTAAACGAGGCTGTAAATTGCCATGCATTGAAAGTTAGAAACACAAGTTCAAAATCTCACTGGTAAACTTTGAAGTTGTGGGAAGAGACAATTGAAGAAAAGACACTTTACCGCTAGTGTCCACACGATGGCGCTATTTCGCTCATGGAGGGCGTGGAGGCAATCTGATACTGGAAAACACTCAAGGGCGCACCCTAGCGTTTGGCAGTAGTATTGCAACCAGCCCGCTTTCGAGTGTCTCGGGGGACATGCACTGTCTCATTTAAATCTCGACGGATTTCTTTCCGGTGCTATACTTATTTTAAACACATTGGCAGGTTTTCTTCGCTGCGTTGTGCAAGGAAACAGGAATTATTCATCTGTTTTCAACTCCAAATAACATTTATCAAATGGCATTGATTAAAAATGTTTTCAGTTTTGGATTTTTATCGGTGCTATATTTATTTAACACGTTAGCAGGTTTTCTTCGCTGCGTCGTGCAAAAGGAAACAGGAATTATTCATCTGTTTTCGACTCCAAGCATATATCAAATAGCACTTGTGATAATATGCTTTTCGGTTTTTTACAATTGAGTAGCTAAGTCAATGTTTTTTCAAACCAGGAGTTCATCGTTACTCTAACGATTATAATATCAGGCCTTTTACTACTGAATCAAAGGAATCTCGCTCTGATCAGATTTACGTCTCACACTAAAAAGAGATTTCTTCGTCTTAATAGGCGGTTTTAAACATTAAAATGTATCACCTGCAGAGAGTTTTCTTCATCTCTTAACAGGACATCTGCAATATTAATACTGTAGTGTACTCAGCATTTAACAGTGATAAACATGTCTATGCATATTTTAGCAGCTGTTAAAATGTAACGTTACTGACTGACGTCGGTTTTTGCCTCAGTCAGTTAGGAGTGAGTTCGCGTTGCGACTTATCTCACAATTTCAAAATTCCATATCGTGCGTGCACAAAATTATTAATAACCATATAAACAGATTGAAACTGAATTTGCTCATAAAACAAAGTTTGAAATGCGTCGCGTTCTCCACCAAATTGTAGCGACATCGAGATGTGCCTTAATTAGCTCAAATTATGCATAGGGAATTTTAATAATTAATCATGAATATGATTAATATATTGCATATTACAGTTAAATTATCGAAATTGAAAATAGATCGATTGTATATATGAATGATCAATCACAACGAATTATAATTCCTCATTCATATATCAATGGTCTCATTTCAGATCGATTATATGAGATAACTTTAAGGGAATAAATTGGCTATCAAACAATCGGTTTGTCCAGCAAACGGCTGTAAGATTAACCCATCAATTAATTCAACAACGTTATCCCTTTTTATAAACTCCAAGAAATCTCAATGTTCCGGCCGTGAACATTAATTTTCTCGTGTTTATAAAATTTACGTTACTGATATAGTAACAACTTGTAAAGCTTTGTAGCTATAGGATCGCATTTCATTGACTTGTAAAATATGAGCATTCAAAACAATCAAGAATATAATGGTTTTAATAAAATGAAACTACGGATACAGAATTCTACATTTAAACACGGGATACATGTATGTACAGTAAACAGTAAAACAAATGAGACAGACGAATAACAAACAGGAGTGAGAGAGAGAGATTGCAAGAGCGCAAGATTGGGAGTGAGAGAGAGAGAGAGAGAGAGAGAGAGAGAGAGAGAGAGAGAGAGTGAGAAGATGAGAGATCCAGCTGGTTTGGCGAAATTCATCACAGACACAGAACCTTTTTAGACACCAAGAATCAACAGATCTTAAACCTTGAAAGAATGGTAAACGATTACTTGCACAGGTAAAGCTCTTTGTGGTTGATGTGAATAAGGGTGCGTGTCTCTGTCCTCGCGTCATGCGTTCACGTGGTAGTTCAGAGCGGGCAAAGCGCGTTAGTTTGAATGAAGGCTTAAAGGTCTTTGGTTCTCCTGGTGTTGCTGAGGAAAACCGCGTCTTGCGTGCGTGTCCTTAGGAGCGGGTGCGTGCTTTCTCAGCTCTTCTGGGCGAGCGTGGTCGCTGCAGATTCGAAGAGTCTCCTTCAGGTTGAAGTTGCCGATTACGTTCATTTCACTGAAACTAAACGTAAGAAAAGTCCGAAGACGAAAATAAAGAAAGATTAAAGAAAACGGAGAAAGCTCCCCGAAGGAGCCATGGATCCTCTCACAGGAAAAGCTCTCATGTGGGGTAGAAACTGCATCGAACAGATTGTGGCGTTCGAGTTTTGAAGGAGCTAGAGGCACGCCCTTCTTGCGTGTCCTATCCAATCGTTTGGGAGGGGGCGTGTTGTCAAACTTCTGTGTTTGCGAAAACACACGCCCTCCGGGTCATGTGCATGGAAGATAACATTTAGTAAAAATACACTTCTAAACTGGTATTGATAAAAGTATGCCTCATGTTGCACTTTGGGTCAGTGATTCGATCTTATTCGATTCCTCTGATTCCAATCATACCCAGCGCGACATTCCTAGGGCTAGTAAAATGCAGATAGATGATTTTTCGTGATTAAACGAATGTCAAACTTATTACATACCATAAAAGCTTATAGTTACATCAATTTGGTCACATGGGGATTGTAAAACACAACAAGAGAAACACTTCATACGTTTAAAGAGGTAAGCATTTAAAAGTTCATGAATGAGTGTTTCTGCGTGTGTGTGTGTATCAGAGTTCAGTTAGAGTTTGCCGGGGTGGTGGACTCTTGCTCACTCCCCCTCCGGGGAGTTTCGTGTGTGTGCGTACTCCTCTGAGTTGATGAGTTTAATCATTTGAGTGGTGGTGATTACGTTATTACACTTATGCTCTGTGTGTGAGGTGATTAAATAAGAGGAGACCCAAAGGGGTCGCGTGGTCTTTGGCCGGACTCACGAGATGTCATCTCGAGTCACATGTTCCGAGCTGGCTCGATTAGTTAGCAAAGCACTTCGTTGTTCATTCATCAGAGAAGCCGCTGCATGTGCGATGATTTAATCAATTCAAAACACTGTCCCCTTTGTTTCACGAATGGAAGAGACTTTAGTAAATTAGAATCTAGTTAATTTACTCAACATACCAGAGCTGGCTTGATTACCTATCTGATTATCACTACATTCATATTCCAATTATGTGTAAATGTTGTGTTTGGTACCGTTTTAATTATCTCGTTCCAACTGATTTGGTCAGATACAGAAGATTACAGTAAAATGTATGTTTTCTATGTTTTTATCATCTTGTGGAATGATTCTGACAAATCCTGACTGGTCATAAAAGAGGCGGACACGGCCATAGTTTAACTTTGACAAGACAAAGAGAATTTGGCCACCAAAAGTTTCGTTGAATGTCATTGGCCAGTTCGCACCTCAGAGGTGTGGACTCCAGTTCCTCTAAAGAGGACTGAACCTCCCTCTGGACTCTCTCTTCCTCCCGTGTCCTCGTGTCATGATGTAACATCTCGCCTCCGGGCGAGTTCTTCGCCTTTCTTTTATTTGTTTCTAGTTTAGTTTGTGTTTTTCAGTTGTAGATAAGTCTCTGCGTTTAATTCCAATCGACGATTGAAAAGAAAACCCCGTGACATATCTCTTCAGCAAATCCATCTACAAGGGACCTTTAAACGAGCGCACGCTCGCTTTGAAGGAGAAACACGCGCACGTGACCGCGTGACGCGCCGGACCGAGCGAAGCACGCGCTTCTTCGTCAGCCATGCACAGATGGAACATTAACTCCTCGTAATTCCTACGTTCTACGAAGTGAAATGAACTCAGCCGAACTATTTTCCTTTGGTAATGTTACCCCAAAGACTGTGAACCTCCGTTCAACACGCGCGCCAAGCAGCCCACGTGATGCTTCCTCACACACAAAGGAATCCTCTCACGCACGCGGCCAGACAAGGCCGCGCAGGATTGCCGCGATACAGAGAGACCATAACATAAGTTGATTGCAAGTATAATCTCTTTATAGAGCTTCTAAGAAGTTTTAATATGATGTTTCGTGTTGTAATCGGAGAGGTGAATGTCTTCCTGCCAATGAAATTCTCCCAATTTCTCTGTTCTCTCTCTTCCCATCCCCTTTCCTCTCTCTCTTACTCGCTCACGCGTGTACGTTATCCATTGTCCAAACTTTATGCATTTCTCGTTCATTGATGTCTTATTGTATTGTTCATTGTTGTCTATGTGTTTGTAAATACATATATCCCATGTAACCGTAGTAAATACATAAGTAGTCATGCCTCTATTAAATTAATTATATATTCATTAGATTGATGTGCCATCAATCTAATGCTCAATTTCATCTTTGATTTCATCTTCCATCTTTTCTTAATTTCATCTTCCATCTTTGCTCAATTTCAAGTCACTTAAGTGCCAAAGGTCTAACTTATGCTACAAGCTTTACGAATTAAAGATACTTTAAAGAGTAACGTTATGTGTTGATAGGGCGGGAAACCCAATTCTTCTGGCCAGAGAATTGCGTTTCCTGAAATCCTATAAAGTAAGATGATATTGTGGATCCCACAAATATTATCCTGACAATTGAGCTAATTCATTTTACCTGTTTGTGAAACATGGTCCGTGTAATTAACTACAATCAACTTGTGGTTAATTTCCGGGATTCACACGTATGCATGCAGGTAAAATGACAGATCCTCCCTTAGAGGGAGATTAAATTTAATGTAAGACTGATCTAATCCAAACATGTATGAATAATTATTAATTACCAATTATTAATTATGATATGCAAATTCCCCACGGATTAGATCCGCCCTGAATCCTTACATAACAGATCACTCTAAATTGTAATTTAGACATGCATTTTCTGTAAAGCTGCTTTGAAACGATATGTATTGTGAAAAATGCTATACAAATAAATGTGAATTAAATTAAATATAGGCTACTGGGGGGCGGGATATATACCTGCACGTGAAGCTTGCAGCAAAGCACTGGCAAAAGTAGCCTAATGATTATGGATGTGGAAACAATAGCAAGGAGATATTTTAATTGTTTATTAATGAACAAGTGTTTACTAATGGTGTGTTCATACCGAACGCGAATTTAATTATTTGTGCGAGTAGATTAGATACATAGTCAATGCAAAGACGCGAATAGACGCATCATTCGCGCCGGGTGTCGCGAATGACGCGAATTGGGTGACGCGTTTGCTGCGAACGTCTTCCGCGCAAGTTGAAAAATTTGAACTCGAGCTGAAGATTCAAGCGTCGAACTAGACGCGATAGACGCGTATTTGACGCTCTATTCGCGTTCGATGTGAACACCATTACTCTCAAGTGTATTTTGTGCGCTTCAGTGCCTAGATTTACCGTGTTGCCGGTCTTGGCAGCAATGATCTTGTCGAAAATATTGCATCGCGTGCATCTGGCATCGAGTCTGGCACATGACATAGGTACACTTTGGATCATTTCCACATATTTTCTATCTATCTGGGTTGGGACGCACGCTTACACACACACACACTGCAGCCTCACGTGCGACGAGCCGCGTCTCTGGGCAGCCGCGTAATCTAGTGTTTTTCCGCCACAGCCAATCATGCTGCATGCTTATTGTTTCACTGACGTTGAAGAGATTAACCACTTAGGTACCGAAATGTGGTACCAAAAAAACAAGACATGTTTCAATACTCGGTAGTATCGAGGCAATTCGGTCGGTACCTAAAAAGTACCGAACTCGGTACTCAGCCCTATATTTGGCTGCATTTATTTTTTGAGAAAATTAAATATGTACTCATCTTATCTGTATTAATATAGGCTACTATTCAGCTTTTTCATCCAGACCGTTTCTACTTGTCTGGTTGATATTTGGCTGCATTTCATTTTTGAGAAAATTAAATATGTATTCTTCTTATCCTAGAGTTAGATGTCTGTATTAATATACTATTCAGCTTTTTCATCCAGGCCGTGTTTACTTGTCTGGTTGATATTTGGCTGTATTTAATTGAGAAAATTAAATATGTACTCATCTGATCTTTTGAGGAGTCATTTATTTCTGAGGAAATAAATGGTTGTTCCCAGGATGAAATGGATAACACCTCATTATACGGTGCCCATCTCCCTTCGGTGCCCTCCAGCGAGTTCTAGTCTCAGTGTCTGACTCTCAGAAGGAGGGTTTAAGAGGGGTCAGTTCGGTTGTTTCCTGCCGGTCATCCGTTTCAGGATGTTGGATTGGCATCTCAAGTTATACTAGAGACCAGTCTCGAGAGGCTGGTTCCTTTTAGTAGTCTCAGCCATAGTTATTTTGGGATAAGACATATCTAAGGATAGTCGTTATCTCGAAGAAGGCTTCGACTAAGAAGTCCTGACGCCGAGGCTATCAGGCTTCTGAGGAGGGTCGCAGCGCTGCCAGTTCGGTTGTTCCCTGCCGGTTCGCCGTTTTAGGGCACCGAGGTGTCAGCGTCCCCAAACGATCCTCCGAGGAGGGTCGTAGAACAGTCAGTTTGGTTTTCCCTGCCGGTTCGCCGTTACAGGGCACCAAAGTGGCTGTTCGACCAATACCAGAGGCCAGGCTTGAGAGACTGGTCCCCTTAGTAGATTTTTTGGCAGAGTGGAAGCTACTGCCAAATATATCTCGTTGGGTCCTGCTCACTATAGAAAAGGGTTACAGAATTCAGTTCGGTTCTCATCCACCCATATTTCAAGGGTTCCTCCCTACGGTGGTGGACCCCAAGCAGGCTCTGGTTATGTTATCATAACCAGAGCATAACCCTCGTTCCCTCTCAGGGAACCTGGTATCATAACCCTGGTTCCCTGAGAGGGAACGAGACGCTGCGTCGCCCTGCCATACTCCCTGCATGCCTGTGATCGACTTGCTTCGGCCTATCAGAAGCTAGCGCGGTCTGTTTTCAGGTGTGCTTTATAGTTTCCTGGTTGATGACGTCACCCGCCTATGACGTCTCGTCTCTCCATTGGACTGATTATACACGTGCTTCACGACGCAATCACGCATGGGCGTTCCCACAGCGTCTCGACGCAGCGTCTCGTTCCCTCTCAGGGAACCAGAGTTACAGTCGTAATCTGAGAGGTTTATTTTTTTCAGACTACAATGTGCATGAGCAACACTTTTATCGCTTGTTTCTGTTCCTTTTTTGCCTGTGTTTCGATCTGGAGTTGCTGTACTCTTTCAGAAGATGTGTAATAGCGCCCATATAACAATGAAAACACGGAAAGCCGGAAAATTCTGTCAATGGCGGGGAAGCATTTTCTCATAAATTATGAAAATTCAGTCAGTGGAGGGGAAAGAGTAAAATATTTGGTGGAAGAGAAGTAAGGTGGAACAGCTTCAGTTTGGAGAAGTAAGAGCACTAATTGTAGGAGACACGTGGCAACCAAGTATATCCTCTAACCACGTGTGTCCTTGTATTTAATGTTGTGCAGCTGGAAAGCATGGTTCAGTTGGCCAACTGCAGTATATGGAAGCGTAACATCAATCATCAGTGAATTTGAGATGTGCAAGCAATTTTCTGTAGCATAATGACATTCACTATCCTTCATTTCCTTTTGTTGCACAATTAACAGTGAATGAGGACTAGGGATTTTAAAAGTACAGGAACTTTGGTACCAGCTCAATATCAAAAGTGAAATAATGTAACAATACCAGATGTTCTACAGTAGTATCCTACTAACTCGTTTTGGAGGTGGCGAATGAACTTTAAATAAAATAAAGTAAAAATAAAATTTAAATAAAATGTATTAGGTCATGCTGGCATTGCTTCATAATCTTCTTAGAGTATCAGGCACATAATTAATATTAATAAGTCACACCTTCATCATAGTGTTGTCTAAGGTCTAACTTACTAGTGTCTGCCTCTCACCAAAAACTCACTGTAGTGTCCATGAACACTCACAGGAACAACAGAAAAACACGACAAGAAGATAAAGAAAGGATTGTGTATCAGGAATTGTCAGATTCCCTTTCAAGGGAACTCGAGCTGCGTCGAGACGCTGTGGGAACGCCCCTGCGTGATTGTGTCTTCAGCAAGCACTCTCTGTGATACTGTCTCTGTCTATTTGGTGTTGTTTAGTCATTGAAAATCACACACACATATATATATATATATATATATATATATATTATGGCAAATAAGCAGCAGTTCAAACAGTGTGCTGTTCCCTGCCCTCGTTTCCTTACGGGTGGGGACACACGCGATCTGTGTGTTGCTTGTTTGGGAGTGGAGCATGCCCAGTCAGTTCTCAAAGGGGGCTGACTGTGAGCATTGCGATAAGCTTTCCGTAGGGACACTCCGCTCCTGCCGTGTGTTCTTTGAAGAGGACGGTTCGGTTCGGTTTGCTCTCCCAAATGGATCTGACAGCAGGGTTTGAGACGAGCCCAGCCCTATCTCTGCCTTCACCTGCCAGATCCAGTGCCTTGTGTCAGGGAGAAGCACAAGCTGCGGTTTCTTCTCCGCGGTGCGAGGTACCAGTGTTACACTTTTCCAGTTCTGAGGATCTGGATGTTAAAAGCATTGATGCAGGGGATTTTGAGGATTCGCCACCTCATACCCCTGCTTGTGAGGAGCTAATGGAGGTTGTGACTCGTGCTGTCGCTAAATTAAATATCGATTGGCCAGCCGAGAAACAGGAAGTGCAAAAGAAAAGTTTACTAGATGAACGATTTCTACCATCTAGATCACAGCCTCCTCGTCGGGGACTGTCATTTTTTCCCGATCTCCACACTGAGGTGTCGAGGTTATGGAGGAAACCAGTGTCATATTGTGTCTTTAACCCTCAAACTTCCTATTATAGTAATATTATTGGTATATTATAAAACAGCATGGTTATGTGACGATTCCTCGGGCTGAAGAGACGCTTGCGAGCTATCTCTCTCCTGAGTGAGCATCGTCACTAAAAGCCCTGATGTTACCCCCCAAGCCTTTAAAAGCCACTTTAATGCTGGTAGGTAAAACGTATTCGGCAGCAGGTCAGGCTGCAGCTTGCTTGCATACGATGTCTATTTTGCAAGCATATCAGGCTGACCTGCTAAGGGACATGAATAAGAGTGAGCAAGTCAGCGCTGATGTAGTTTGAAAATTGCGTCGCACAACAGATTTGTCTCTTCGGGCCACCAATGAGACGGCCAAGTCAGTAGGCCGGTATATGGCAGCCCTGGTGGCCACCGAGAGACATCTTTGGTTAAATCTGTCCGATATGAAAGATACGGATAGATCTGTTCTTTTGGACGCTCCGCTCTTGCCTTCTGCCCTCTTCGGCGACTCAGTTAACACGGTCGTTGAGAGGTTTCAGGAGGCGAAGAAACAATCAGCGGCGTTTCAGAAGTTTCTTCCTCGCCGATGTAGAGTATGAATGAAGAATCATGAATTCATTAATTCTGAACGCCATGCACACATTCTTGCGAACGGGTTCTAAAGTCACAACCTGTGACTCATCCAATCTAAATCATCAGTTAGCGCCAGCAAGTCTGAAGTTTAAATTGATTCCTGACACCTTTACAGCGCAACGATTCTCTCCAGAGATCCTCGTGCCATCCCTATCTATTCGTTAGACAACATCAAAGAAGACCGTTATCTCCAAGTCCCTCCATGGCGAGGGGGGAATGCCAGATGCTCAAATTAAGATACACACACACACACGCACACACACACACACACACACACACATATATACATTCCTACCATTAAAACCCAGAAATGAGTGATTCTGAAATTTAAATATGATGTATTCCTGTATGTTTGAGTTTTATACTGTTGTATCAAGTCTAGCTAGGATTGTTAGTTGTGTAGTTGAACTCTAAGGGCTTCTAAAAAGAATCTAAGAGTATATATACCCTTGTATAAATGCCAAACACAAACTTATTGGTATCAAACGAAACATCTCGACTTGCCCGAGCCAAATATATGTAAGAGGTTACTGTAAAAAGTAGTCCACTATGTTTTTCCATCTTTGAAGTGAAATGCCCAAACTTGCGACCTCATAAAAACACGCAAATGAGGTCATCAGGGGAAGACAAAGGAAATGTTTGCACGCCCAAAACCTGTGTGGTGCTATTGGTTTGTTCTCCTAAAGAAGGGGCGTGAACTTTCACTTTAAAAGATCGCGACACTGGTCTCTCATCCTCTTCTTCGTGTCACTCTTCCTTTGGTGTTACCTTCGGCCTTGTCTTGTTGTTTTGGTCTCTCGTCTTATTTGTCTTTTGTTTTATTTTGCATTTAGCTCAGTATTTTTCTTAGTGCTCAGTTCTCGTCTTCGGACCGAACTCCGCATTTTACGTTTTTGATCAGTCCTATATCCTCCGGGTGAAAGGACTCTCCTCCACAGCGTACCTTTAAGACGTTTTGAACTTCCCGCGAGCAAAACACGCTCTGGAAGAACCGTAAGGACACATCCATCTCACGAGCAACGAGGACATCCACACACACGCCGTGTTCTATTTCTCTTTCTTCTTGTTAGAGAAGAAACGCTTGATTGTCTCTGTTTGTTGATCATAGAACAAAGCCTCTTTAATGTGTGTTATTAAGCTATGAGCTGATATTGTTAAGTAAACTAATTTGATTAGTAAACTTATACTAAGAAGAAACCTTCTTGAGAATTGAAAAAGAGTATCAAACAAAGCAGTTCGGCGGACGAACTGATTACTTGAGGTGCGGTTAATTCTATTAAGGTATTCTGAAAATTAATATAGCCTGTCTGCATATGATGTATATTCTTAATTAATTATAATTCGTTATGTTTTAATTATCTATATATATATATATATCTGAAGCAGACGCGTGGACTATACAATCCCCTTTTTGGGTGATTTTTATGTATGGTTCAAACCCATATCCAATAGTTGTTGATTATGAATTAATAAGTATTGCATACATATTCCCCAAACCTGAGCTAGGTTCTTTACACCGATCTAATGTCCCCGAGACTGCTGGGCGGGAGCAGTCTCGGCTGTCTACGAGCTCCTCACAGCACAGAGTGCAACAAAAACAAAGCGTCGCCACTCGGGCTCCTCCACATTCAGGGGGGTCTGGGTGGCGGTCACAGTCGAAGCCATAAAGATAGACAAGATCTGAGGACTGTCATTATCTCCAAGAAGGCTTCGACTAAGACTTCTGAAGGCAGTCCCCTCCAGGGAGAAACGGTTTCCACCTCATCAGAACACGGTGCCCGTTTCTCCTCGGCGCCCTCTGGGGGGCGACTCTCTGAGGAGGGTCGCAGCGCTGCCAGTTCGGTTGTTCCCTGCCGGTTCGCCGCTTCAGGGCACCGAGGTGTCAGCATTCCCCAACAATCCTCCGAGGAGGATCTTAAAGCAGTCAGTTCGGTTGTTCCCTGTCGGTTCGCCGCTTCAGGGCACTGAAGGGGCTGTTCGACCGATACCAGAGGCCAGTCTCGAGAGACTGGTCCCCTTAGTAGATTTTCTGGCAGCGTGGAAGCTACTGTCAAATATATCTCATTGGGTCATGCATACAATAGAAAAGGGTTACATAATTCAGTTCGGTTCTCGTCCGCCCATATTTCTGGGGTCCTCCCTACGGTGGTGGACCCAGAGCAGGCTCTGGTTATGGAGCAAGAAGTTCAGACTCTTCTATGAAAGGAGGCTATAGAAAGGGTTCCTCCTCCCAGCAGCGAGTCATAGTTTTACAGCCGTTACTGTATTGTTCTAAAAAAGGATGGGGGGTTGCGTCCTATTCTAGACCTGCGCCAACTAAACCGCAGGGTTCAGAAACTCAAGTTCAAGATGCTTACACTCAAACAGATCGTGTCACAGATTCAGTCCGAGGACTGGTTTGTCACAATAGACTTGAAGGATGCGTACTTCCATGTAGCCATCCATACCTCTTCACAGGAAGTTCCTGAGGTTCGCTTTCGTGGGCGAAGCATACCAGTATTGGGTTCTTCCCTTAGGCCTAGGTTTATCACCCCGCACTTTCACGAAATGCATGGATGGAGCTCTGGCTCCACTGAGACTCCAGGGCATTCGCGTATTGAATTGCATCGACGATTGGTTGATTTTAGCTCAATCCGAGCAGATGGCAGTTCGGCATCGAGATTTCGTTCTGTCTCACATTAGAAAGTTGGGGTTGAGGCTCAACGTCAAGAACAGTGTGCTTCTTCCATCTCAGAGGACCACTTTTCTAGGCGTGGTTTGGGATTCGACGACGATGCAGGCACAACTGTCCCTGTCTCTCAGATGTAAATGGGTTAAAACTAGGCCATTCACTCACTGTGAAACTTTTTTTAGAGACTGTTTGGTCTCATGGCAGCTGTGTCCAATGTAATAATTTTTGGCCTTCTGTACATGAGACCCCTGCAGTGGTGGCTCAGAACCAAGGGGTTTTCTCTGAGGGGAAATCCGTTTCGCATGATCAAGGTCACCGGGAATGCCTATGTGCCTTAGTCATGTGGAAGAAACCTTGGTTCAACGCCCAAGGCCCAGTTCTGGGGGCTACTTGTCATCGCGCAATGCTAACGACGGATGCTTCCCTCACAGGTTGGGGGGCGATCATGTGTGGTCACGAAAGGTCTGTGGCAGGACCATCTACTTTCTTGGCATATAAATCGGCTAGAAATGATGGCGATGTTTCGACCTCCCAGACCTGAGGGAGCATCATGTGGTGGTGAAGCTCTTATAGGAGAAATTCGGTCAAGCACAAGTCGACCTATTTGCATCTTCAGAGACAACTCAATGTCCCATGTGGTTCTCCCTCACGCATCCAGCTCCACTGGGGTTGGATGCGATGGTTCCAGGTGTGTCCGAGGCTATACCTGTACGCCTTATCTCTGATATCTTTGCTCCCGGGAGTTCTGGACAGGGTTCGCCGAGAAGGGGCCCATCTGTTATTAGAAGCCTGTACTGGCTGGCCCGAGTGTGGTTCTTGGACCTAGTGTCCCTTCTAGACAGCGCTCCGATGGAGATTACGATCAGGACGGACCTATTGTCCCAAGCAGGGGTCATGATTTATCATCCTCGCCCAGAGTTGGGAAAATTGTGGGCTTGGCCCCTGAGGGGGCCCAGCTCATAGAATCTGGTCTCTCGACCGAGGTCGTGGAGACCATAGTCCAGTCCAGAGCTCCCTCCATGAGAAGACTGTATGCACTAATGTGGACACTATTCGTTTCTTGGTCTAGAGAACGTCAATTGGATCCTGTTAACTGCCCTGTTGGTTCAGTACTTGATTATTTGCAAGAACGCTTCTCTGCTGGATTATCATTATTATGTGGCGGCTACATCTGCTTACCACACTCCTTTGGGTGGGGCATCATTGGGGAGAGATCCTCTCATTACTCGTT
This sequence comes from Rhinichthys osculus, assembly GCA_029959095.1. NCBI lineage: Eukaryota > Metazoa > Chordata > Actinopteri > Cypriniformes > Leuciscidae > Rhinichthys > Rhinichthys osculus. The sequence continues at coordinate 25,951,516 of JARWKJ010000004.1, read as the reverse complement.
TTCTTCGTGGTGTGGTGGCAATTTTAATGATATTCATTGATCTTTAGTTAAATATAGATGATTCAAAGAATGTCACATGTGTGTCTCTCACTTGTAGTGAGAGAGGATTCTGTTTATGTACCTGGGGAGGCAGAAGAGGGAGACACTCCAGAGAACAGACGAACAAGGACCTCTGACCTAGATGTCAGAAGGCCACTTAGTGCAGGGGAGCTTAGTGGGCCAACTAGTGACGTCTATGGAAAACTACTGGGAGGAAGGCTCTGGGGGGAAGAAGGCCTTGAAACTAAGATAAAAGCTAGTTCAGTCTGTCTGGGGGGGTGTCACTCTTCTGCACAGGGTAACAACTGTGTATTAGACTGCTCCTATTCTTGCAAGAATAAATACTTCTATTTTATATAATTTGACTCTGAGTGTCTCTTACGCAGTGATGTTTGTTTGAGATGAATTTTTGCCACAACAGCTTTGGTGTCAGAAGTGATATTCCTTGGACGTGCCTCCTGGACCTGAGATCGGACGGTGTTTGGCCACCTGGACTAAGTAAGTTCCAGCTCTACCTCGTAAACTTGAGAGAGAGGGGCCGACCGATATCAGGGCCGGGAGAATCGACCACTGGAATCTAAAGAACCCGCAGGTGGCAACAGAAGCATCTCTGGTAAGAGACAGTTCTTTATTTTCTTTTGGGTAAGTTAATTAAATTCAGTTTAATTGGGGAGAAGAGTGAAATTGAACCATATTGGCTGAAGGCTGTTTTTGTGGTACGTAATCTGAGATTAATTGAGATCTATATAGATCAAGAAATTTCAAACAGATACGAGGGAAAAATCTGAGATTAATTGAGGTCTGTAACAGAACAAGAAATTTCAAGCAGATAAATAATCTGGGATTAAGTGAGAACTGTAACAGATCAAGAGATTTCAAACAGATAGGTACCCTGAAAATTAGTTGTTCCACGACGGAGCAAATTGTTTTTAGGTACTGAGGCTAATTAGGGGGAACCAGAATTTTTTGGTAAACCATAATTAGGAGGGCACTAATAGTGCAACCCGACCGATTTGGGTTAAAAGAAAAGAGTCGGATTTGTTAGGGACGCCGGTCCCACTTTATATTAAGTGGCCCTAATACCTGTGAACTTACATGGTACCTAGATATGTACTTAGTATGTAACTACAGTGTAAATACACATTGGTACATAGTATTTACAACTGTAATATTTGTGTAACTACACATATGTAACAACCCACGGAAAGGTATGTGTAAGTACAAATGTGTAACAGGACATTGGTAACAACACTTTTTCCACTACAGTAAGTACACATGTGTAACAGGCATTATGTAACTACATTTTGTAACAACAATATGTATTCACACAAGTTGTTCCACTTCCACACGCAGTCTTCCATACTGTAGTTACCAGTTAAGAACACACTAAAACCATGATGATTCCTATGTGTATACCATGTATTTACTATATGACCGGCAGGACTTATGTTGAATTGCAGCTAAAGTTTTCCCTTGTGGTACCAGTGTACATACATGATAACTCCTCCGGAACTGTCCACTTAATATAAAGTGTAAAATGGTCATAACTTACTGTGTATTATGCAAAACCCAAACCTCTGTGCAACTGTACTAACAGTGTACTTACATGGTAACTCCTCAGGAACTGTCCACTTAATATAAAGTGTAAAATGGTCATAACTTACTGTGTATTATGCAAAACCCAAACCTCTGTGCAACTGTACTAACAGTGTACTTACATGGTAACTCCTCAGGAACTGTCCACTTAATATAAAGTGTAAAATGGTCATTACTTACTGTGTATTATGCAAAACCCAAACCTCTGTGCAACTGTACTAACAGTGTACTTACATGGTAACTCCTCAGGAACTGTCCACTTAATATAAAGTGTAAAATGGTCATAACTTACTTTGTATTATGCAAAACCCAACCCTGTGCAACTGTACTAACAGTGTACTTACATGGTAACTCCTCAGGAACTGTCCACTTAATATAAAGTGTAATTGTTAGGGTCATTGTTGTGTACCACAGTTAATGCAAAACACAAGGTTACATAGTGGATATTAAACTCTGAAATATAAATGTGATAGTTATGCTTTGATAGATTCTGGGATATTACGGCATAGCACTTTTAAAGATTTACTCTTTATTTTAGATTTTTTTTTATTTGACATTGTGGTGACCTATTTGCCTTTACAGTAAATTACAGTGTTCTGTAAACAATAAACAAGAATAGCCTACACTTTAAAACCTTAAAAATACCTTGTTTAATCGTTTAACCATTTTGTAGTATTTAGTTCATTTACCGTGAGACACAAAAAGCGTTTTCTCCAATAAAACACAACATAAATTCACAAAAAACATTAATTGTATTAGCCTGATGTAATCCAAATCTTTAGAATCCATACGTTGTTTGCAAAAAACAGATCCAAATTCAGCCCTTTATGATCTTCATCTCCATTTCTCAGCAGCGACCGCAAACGTCAAATCCCGCGCTCAGGCGCGCTGGTGATGAATTCAAATTCAAAAAATGCGCCTTCAAGAAGCGTTACGACATGTTTTACGGCCGTGATGTCAAACGCTCATTGGCTCTCGCCTGCTTCGTCACAGATTGCGACATGCCGTGTTTCAGTCGGTGTAGTACATTTGAAATGGAGAAGCGCGCGCGCCTTCACCATTGCCTTCACAGAGCGAACCGAAACCGGATTAACATTTTCATGGATTAATAATTTATACTCTGATCTGTACCTCATACACAACTACCGGTATTATAATACTGCCAGAGAGGACTGCGGCTGCAACGCATCATCATGTGAACGACTTTTGGTACCGTTTTTTTTTTTTTTTTTTTTACATTTTTCGCAATAAACAAATTATTGTGAAATTTATAACGTTACTTGTCTGTCTGTTATGTTTTTATTTTCTTCATAAGTGTAACGTTAGCCTACGTAGTTTTAAGGAATGGTTATGGGTAGGTTTAGGGGTATGAGTAGGATGAGTGGCTCAAAATAAATTTTAATGCTATTGTTAATAAACCTATGAGAGGTTTGGGTTTGCTGAGATGGTCTCTGTTATGACAGTTTTACACTTTAAATTAAGTGGACAGTTCCTGAGGAGTTACCATGTAAATACACTGTTAGTACAGTTGCACAGAGGTTTGGGTTTTGCATAATACACAGAAAGTAATGACCATTTTACACTTTATATTAAGTGGACAGTTCCTGAGGAGTTATCATGTAAGTACACTGTCAGTACAGTTGCACAGAGGTTTGGGTTTTGCATAATACACAGTAAGTAATGACCATTTTACACTTTATATTAAGTGGACAGTTCCTGAGGAGTTACCATGTAAGTACACTGTTAGTACAGTTGCACAGAGGTTTGGGTTTTGCATAATACACAGTAAGTTATGACCATTTTACACTTTATATTAAGTGGACAGTTCCTGAGGAGTTACCATGTAAGTACACTGTTAGTACAGTTGCACAGAGGTTTGGGTTTTGCATAATACACAGTAAGTAATGACCATTTTACACTTTATATTAAGTGGACAGTTCCTGAGGAGTTACCATGTAAGTACACTGTTAGTACAGTTGCACAGAGGTTTGAGTTTTGCATAATACACAGTAAGTTATGACAGTTTAACACATTGTATCAAGATGTTGCCTGAGGAGTGACCATGTATGTACACTGGTACCACAAGGGAAAACTTTAGCTGTAATTCAACATAAGTCCTGCCGGTCATATAGTAAATACATGGTATACACATAGGAATCATCATGGTTTCAGTGTGTTCTTAACTGGTAACTACAGTATGGAAGACTGCGTGTGGAAGTGGAACAACTTGTGTGAATACATATTGTTGTTACAAAATGTAGTTACATAATGCCTGTTACACATGTGTACTTACTGTAGTGGAAAAAGTGTTGTTACCAATGTCCTGTTACACATTTGTACTTACACATACCTTTCCGTGGGTTGTTACATATGTGTAGTTACACAAATATTACAGTTGTAAATACTATGTACCAATGTGTATTTACACTGTAGTTACATACTAAGTACATATCTAGGTACCATGTAAGTTCACAGGTATTAGGGCCACTTAATATAAAGTGGGACCGGGACGCCTAACAGATTAAAGAAAACGCGCGTTGAAGAGAAATCCACAGGGAACAGAAAACAGCCAGTATGGGAAAATCTCAGAGTAAGCATGCCAAATTTGATACACCGGTTTTCTGTAGAACTAGGAAAGTATGGGGGGAACGTATGTTTTAGATATTGGAAAAATACGGAGAAAATACCATGATCATGAGCTACCATGAGCACAAATAGACTAAGAGTGTGCGAGATTCAGTGGAACAGGGCAGCGGGACAAAAGGTTGTTGTGGCTGCGTTCAACATGTGTGTAAAAATGTGAACAGATAATGGATTGTTCAGTTGAAGATAAAATGTCGAACTGCCAGGAGAAATAATGTTTTTTACTTCTTCATCCAGTAAATGGATGCATGACATTAGATGGCTATAGAACTTAAATTTATATGACAAGGATTGAAGTGGCAAGAAGCAATAAGGCTGTCTGTGTGAAATAGAGGGAACTGTAAGTGAGACTTGGTGGAGGAGGGAAGTGAAAAAACAAAAAGGTTGGTGTGTGAGATATGTGTGTGTGGGGATTGTTCAAACAATCATGTACTGGTTAGATAATGAAGGAACTGGCATGTAGGGAAAAGAAAGGAGAAATATAGTAGAAAACTATATGTGATGAAAATAGACATGGTCTGATAGAATTTATGGAAGTCAAATGTAAAATGTTTAAATGATATGAAAAGTTTTAGAATAAAATAAGGCATTGTATGATTGACAGGGATTAACATGATATGAAGAATGTTTTAAGCAGAATGGGGAACAATTCTAGATTTTGATAAAATAATGATTGAAATGATGATATATCTGCCTTATTTTATTAATGTTAAGAAAATAAGGGTATTGAAGCAAGTAGCTATAATGGTTGTCTGTGTAATTTACGGACTGAGTAATATAATCTGTTTTGGAGAAACAGTAGAGATAAGACTGAGACAATAATGTGATGGAAGGGAAAAAGGCTTCAAACCAGTGGAAATGAAAATAATGATGTACAAATTGTTACACTTTATGAAGAGTAACGGAACAGTCCGGGAAAATAAATAAGTAAATAAATAGTGAGACAGAAGAGAGCAAATGCTGTAAACAGCTCTGCTCTGAAGATCTCACTTTGAAGAGATTTGCAGATGATGTTTTGTAAAAGATAAGCTGGGATAACAGCAACAGTGCTTGCTTATTCGCCCGGTTTCCGGATGTTAGACATGTACTTGTAATTAGTGTTGTTGATGATAATACCAAATTAATAAGGTAAAGACAGAAAACAAATTCGAATATTTTGAGCATTTTCTGTGCTGCTCATGAAATTATGTTCTGCCAATAATAATGATGAAGAGTATGATGTGGCTATTGTGATTCAATCCGCTATTGGTGGATGGTCAAAGGAATACAAAGAACTGCTTATCAGTGGGTCTGTTTACATTCCTGAATGGGACACACACTGCTTCAAGGGCGTGCAGTTAGTTGAAGCCCTTTGGAAGCTCACAGTGATCAAACTGCAAGGTGTCTGATGCTTTAGTTGAGGCTGACACACGAACCAACCAGATGACAGAGAGTGTCTTGATTGTGGTCAGCAGGACTATTTAACACGTGACACATTTCTAATAATATTATTGGTTTGAAAATAGATCAGTGTTTAAATGACGACAGTGACAATTTTTGGTCTGAGAAATAAGAGATAAAAAACAAGGTCAAAAGATTGAAGTCTTAAAGTGAATCCTTTTGTGACTCCAACAAATGTGAGTTGCAAAATATGTAAAGGTAATATAGAGAGACAGATCTCAAAGATGATTTATAATAACTGCAAAAGATGCAGAATAGCCTTGTCAAAGTTAGTGTGAATCCTGATTGGAGACTGATAAACTCCTAGAAGAGAAAACTTTGAAGTCAGAGATTAAGCTATGGTAATTGAGATTGAGAAATGTGAAACGTTATTGAGAACTAGAATAATTACCATTATGTAAGAACAAATAAGCAGAAGCAGTAGGCTACTGAATTAACAGTTGCTAAATGTAAAATGTGTTGAAAGGCATCTGATTAAACAAACAGCTTGAAAAGTTGACCATGAAAGAACTAGAAGCTGATGTTTTGCTTTCAAAACATAAGTTTGTTATGGGCTGTAATGAAACAGTTCGCTTATCTAAAATCTGATGTGTGCTGTGCCTGAAACAGCCAGTGCGACAGAGACTCAATCTGAGTGGAAATTTGGGTCCCACTTTATATTAAGTGGCCCTAATACCTGTGAACTTACATGGTACCTAGATATGTACTTAGTATGTAACTACAGTGTAAATACACATTGGTACATAGTATTTACAACTGTAATATTTGTGTAACTACACATATGTAACAACCCACGGAAAGGTATGTGTAAGTACAAATGTGTAACACGACATTGGTAACAACACTTTTTCCACTACAGTAAGTACACATGTGTAACAGGCATTATGTAACTACATTTTGTAACAACAATATGTATTCACACAAGTTGTTCCACTTCCACACGCAGTCTTCCATACTGTAGTTACCAGTTAAGAACACACTGAAACCATGATGATTCCTATGTGTATACCATGTATTTACTATATGACCGGCAGGACTTATGTTGAATTACAGCTAAAGTTTTCCCTTGTGGTACCAGTGTACATACATGGTAACTCCTCAGGAACTCTGCACTTGATACAATGTGTTAAACTGTCATAACTTACTGTGTATTATGCAAAACCCAAACCTCTGTGCAACTGTACTAACAGTGTACTTACATGGTAACTCCTCAGGAACTGTCCACTTAATATAAAGTGTAAAATGGTCATAACTTACTGTGTATTATGCAAAACCCAAACCTCTGTGCAACTGTACTAACAGTGTACTTACATGGTAACTCCTCAGGAACTGTCCACTTAATATAAAGTGTAAAATGGTCATAACTTACTGTGTATTATGCAAAACCCAAACCTCTGTGCAACTGTACTAACAGTGTACTTACATGGTAACTCCTCAGGAACTGTCCACTTAATATAAAGTGTAAAATGGTCATTACTTACTGTTATGCAAAACCCAAACCTCTGTGCAACTGTACTAACAGTGTATTTACATGGTAACTCCTCAGGAACTGACCACTTAATATAAAGTGTAAAACTGTCATAACTTACTGTGTATTATGCAAAACCCAAACCTCTGTGCAACTGTACTAACAGTGTACTTACATGGTAACTCCTCAGGAACTGTCCACTTAATATAAAGTGTAAAATGGTCATAACTTACTGTGTATTATGCAAAACCCAAACCTCTGTGCAACTGTACTAACAGTGTACTTACATGGTAACTCCTCAGGAACTGTCCACTTAATATAAAGTGTAAAATGGTCATAACTTACTGTGTATTATGCAAAACCCAAACCTCTGTGCAACTGTACTAACAGTGTACTTACATGGTAACTCCTCAGGAACTGTCCACTTAATATAAAGAGTAAAATGGTCATAACTTACTGTGTATTATGCAAAACCCAAACCTCTGTGCAACTGTACTAACAGTGTATTTACATGGTAACTCCTCAGGAACTGTCCACTTAATTTAAAGTGTAAAACTGTCATAACAGAGACCATCTCAGCAAACCCAAACCTCTCATAGTTTTATTAACAATAGCATTAAAATATATTTTGAGCCACTAATCCTACTCATACCCCTAAACCTACCCATAACCATTCCTTAAAACTACGTAGGCTAACGTTACACTTATGAAGAAAATAAAAACATAACAGACAGACAAGTAACGTTATAAATTTCACAATAATTTGTTTATTGCGAAAAATGTAAAAGAAACCGGTACCAAAAGTCGTTCACATGATGATGCGTTGCAGCCGCAGTCCTCTCTGGCAGTATTATAATAGTTGTGTATGAGGTACAGATCAGAGTATAAATTATTAATCCATGAAAATGTTAATCCGGTTTCGGTTCGCTCTGTGAAGGCAATGGTGAAGGCGCGCGCGCTTCTCCATTTCAAATGTACTACACCGACTGAAACACGGCATGTCGCAATCTGTGACGAAGCAGGCGAGAGCCAATGAGCGTTTGATATCACGGCCGTAAAACATGTCGTAACGCTTCTTGAAGGCGCATTTTTTGAATTTGAATTCATCACCAGCGCGCCTGAGCGCGGGATTTGACGTTTGCGGTCGCTGCTGAGAAATGGAGATGAAGATCATAAAGGGCTGAATTTGGATCTGTTTCTTGCAAACAACGTATGGATTCTAAAGATTTGGATTACATCAGGCTAATACAATTTATGTTTTTTGTGAATTTATGTTGTGTTTTATTGGAGAAAACGCTTTTTGTGTCTCACGGTAAATGAACTAAATACTACAAAATGGTTAAACGATTAAACAAGGTATTTTTAAGGTTTTAAAGTGTAGGCAATTCTTGTTTATTGTTTACAGAACACTGTAATTTACTGTAAAGGCAAATATGTCACCACAATGTCAAATAAAAAAAATCTAAAATAAAGAGTAAATCTTTAAAAGTGCTATGCCGTAATATCCCAGAATCTATCAAAGCATAACTATCACATTTATATTTCAGAGTTTAATATCCACTATGTAACCTTGTGTTTTGCATTTACTGTGGTACACAACAATGACCCTAACAATTACACTTTATATTAAGTGGACAGTTCCTGAGGAGTTACCATGTAAGTACACTGTTAGTACAGTTGCACAGAGGTTTGGGTTTTGCATAATACACAGTAAGTAATGACCATTTTACACTTTATATTAAGTGGACAGTTCCTGAGGAGTTACCATGTAAGTACACTGTTAGTACAGTTGCACAGAGGTTTGGGTTTTGCATAATACACAGTAAGTTATGACCATTTTACACTTTATATTAAGTGGACAGTTCCTGAGGAGTTACCATGTAAGTACACTGTTAGTACAGTTGCACAGAGGTTTGGGTTTTGCATAATACACAGAAAGTTATGACCATTTTACACTTTATATTAAGTGGACAGTTCCTGAGGAGTTACCTTGTAAGTACACTGTTAGTACAGTTGCACAGAGGTTTGGGTTTTGCATAATACACAGTAAGTTATGACCATTTTACACTTTATATTAAGTGGACAGTTCCTGAGGAGTTATCATGTATGTACACTGGTACCACAAGGGAAAACTTTAGCTGTAATTCAACATAAGTCCTGCCGGTCATATAGTAAATACATGGTATACACATAGGAATCATCATGGTTTCAGTGTGTTCTTAACTGGTAACTACAGTATGGAAGACTGCGTGTGGAAGTGGAACAACTTGTGTGAATACATATTGTTCTTACAAAATGTAGTTACATAATGCCTGTTACACATGTGTACTTACTGTAGTGGAAAAAGTGTTGTTACCAATGTCGTGTTACACATTTGTACTTACACATACCTTTTCGTGGGTTGTTACATATGTGTAGTTACACAAATATTACAGTTGTAAATACTATGTACCAATGTGTATTTACACTGTAGTTACATACTAAGTACATATCTAGGTACCATGTAAGTTCACAGGTATTAGGGCCACTTAATATAAAGTGGGACCGAAATTTGTAATGTCTAAATTCCCTGAGATGGGCAAAAGACAAATATAAATAACATGTTTATTTGAAACCGTATGTAATTTCTGGCAAAGATGCCTTAAGCTGGGATAGAGTTAAAAGATGATAGATAAATGTTTGATGTTAGAAGTATATGAGAGAGCAGTGTACCATCCAATAGAGTCTCAGAGTCTCTCTCATTCAATGAGTCAGCTAAAAGCTGGTATCTGTGATAATAAGTAAAGCACAGTGTTTCAGTTGAAGATCATAGACACAGAGATGTTTTAAAAATAAAACTGAATGACTTTAAAAAAGTATTTAAAATAATAATACAGATAGAGATGACATTTTGATTAGCTTATTTTAGGACCAGTAACTTCTTTGTCTCATTTAGTCTCCACCATTCAGGAACGATGGCTCCGGCTACAGATGAAGTACACTGAATGTACGGTTGTGATCTAAATTCACTGAGTATAATCCAAGTAGCTAGGTTGCTGCTTTTAAGATAGTTAATGGATTTAAGTGATTAAATACTGTTGTTATTGACCTGTCTCCCTGTGTGAACACTATTAGGCAATCCGAATGGCCCTGGTGACTCTTGAACGTGCCTTTCCTAAGCTCCAGAAAACAGCTGAGTTCTGTTGAAGAGAACTGATTGTGTGATTGGAAAGAGCGGTCACCAGTGGGCACGAGTGACCATCTCGATGACGGGTAAGACCTTCTTTGGCCAGACAGGGGGCAACCGAAGCCAGAGTGGATCACGTAAAGTCACTGGCATCTCAAGATGGAGGTGTTTATGTGAGAAAGGTATGAGAGTGGAGCGGATGACTGTGAGGCCAGCAGCATCCTTTATCGTTAGGGGCGGATGAGCTGTGAGGAGTTACAGGCAGTCTGTCCCAGAAACGTGAGTGTTCCTCTATACCAATCACAAGAAACCGCATTAGTTGTATGGCTTGTTTTTTTTATTGTGACAAGCGTCTGCAAATATGCCAGGGGAAAACACCCTGATGGAGATTATAGATAAAGGGCTAACAGGAGTGGGCTTTCAAGAGCCAGCTGAGGCCATGAAGTGATTCCCATTAGTTGTTGTGGAGACAGTAGCAAAACTTTTTATGTACTGGTTGCCTTACGGGCAAGGAAAATCATAGTGTTGATTTTGAACTAATAGGTCTATGACATAGTTTTAACTCTTGAAGGTCGTTAGACATGGTGGTGGCTAAAGATGAAGACAGCTTTTTGATTTAAGAAAAGCCTGGATAACAAAGGTGAATGGTCAAAGGTTATTGTAATGAATACAAATTTTGTCTAAGTTACAGCCTTAGGAGGCTGGTGGAAAATTATTTGTTTATAGTGAGAGAGACTGCCTGAGTTGGAGGAAGGGATGGTAACTGTGTCTGTCTTTCTGTTATCTGCCTGCTAGAGCAAGCTGAAGCAAAATAATGATAATGAAACAAAACAACCCAGCTGACTTGTCTAAAAAATCAAATGAATAATGAACAGACGTGCTTTGAAAGTGGTTTAGATACCATGTAAAATTAGGTAGAAGCTACAGGAAAAATGGAAAGGTTAAAATCTTATTTAAAATTTAAATCTTTAAGCAATAATATAAAGAAAAGTGAACATTGAGAATGAGCAGTTAACATATGTGTGTCTAGTACGAGTGTGTGTGATGGTGACAACACTTTATGTCTTGTATGTATTAGTTTGGGGCACTAATATTCCGCCTGAATGGTGTGTATATTGCGTCATTAACCTCTGGAATGAGTTTATCATTACAGATGGGTTAAGGCAAATGACAACTTTTAAAGAAGCTGATAATTCTGATGAAAAGACAATACAGAACATGGGACAAGCTTTAAGTTGATTGGCCATCAAGCTCTGTCTGGTAGTAATAATTTTGTCATACATAATGCAGATTTGAAGATCAGTTTAAGTAAATTGGAATTGTGTAGTTGTATATCACCATCTGGCATGGGCTGAGATAAATGAAAATGTTGCAGATTTGAGGGAAACAACAAAGTGACATATTGGCTAAGTCAACATGAAATTATCAAGAGAGCCTCTCACATTTATGATTATTGTGAACAAAGGGGGAGAAATGATTGACTGACATTGACCAAGTCTGTACAGCACGACTTGACCTGATAGGGAAAATTGATGACTTTGGAAATGTTTGTAGATGACTGACTTGAGAGACCAAACAACAGGCCTGAAAAGCAGAATACGCTGTGAGACTGAGGGCCGTTGCCTTTCAAATACTTCGAGAAGAAGATGAGATTGTGGCTTTAAGTGAAGAATGTAATATTTTTGTTTCAGAGGCAGAGAAATTTGTCTGAAGGACAACGTTTGGGTTAGTGTTGATGGCAAACTTCATAAAAACACTATGTTAAATGTTATGTTAAATTGATGCTCAAGTTGTGTCGTGCATCAAGAGGGAGATGGTATAACAATTGCCAAATATGGTTTATTAAGGGGTTCACAGTTGCTGAATAAATGTTGGGAGAACACTAGGGGTAATTTGATAAAAGCCCTGAAAGAAGCCATTTTTTCTGCCTAACAAAATTGATGTCTGTGAGTGTGCACACACCAATAACAAAGATTGTTTCAACAGGAAACGCCAGGGCATCGAAGGACACGGGAGAACAGTAGACAAAAGAAACTGCGTACTTTACTATCTGACAATAACCTCGAAATTTGTTTCTCTTTACAGAGAGCATGCAGGATTGGGAGACAGGGCAAAATGTGCCAATAAAATAATGGTTATGGATGAATTTGGCTAACTGTCCTGGCCTGGGTTATTAGTGTGGCAGAAAGGTGCTACACCTGCGCAGCGCATAACTTAAAATTTTCCTTTTACAGAATGTCAGGATGGATTGGGTCAAACAGAACTAATTCTGTTCCAAATGTATAAATATTGTGTGGACATGAGCAAAGTGGGTTGAGTGTTTTTTCAGGGTAAAAGGACCCCGAGTGCTATTAAGTGAGCAAGAAATTATCCGGTGATAATATGTTTCAGGTTGTTGATTCCACAGGTCACACCAAAGGGGACGAGCGGCTGTCAAGCGGTCACTAACAAAATACTTAAGGTCTCCATTCACAGGTGACAGTTCACTCCAGTTGGGGTGCGGTCGTGATTTAAGGGAAAACCTTATAAGGATCAGAAAATGGTTGGAGAGTGTGACACCTGGGTCCAAGCCTCTCACCTACACCAACAGGCCACAACCATCCCATAGTCCATGGGGCGAACGAGATGATCAACACGCCTGGAGGAGGATGTGAACCAACTAATGGTTTAAGAATGTGGTTTTTGTGATTATTTTGAGGATTTTATTTGATTAAATCAAAATAGGGCTTAGTATTGATAAACAGTAGATCAAAAGATTTGATTGGTTACTTATTCATTAGGAAATATTTAAGGAAAATGTTTTTGGGAAGAGAAGATCTATTAATTAATGTAAATTGTAGGGATAATTGTTGAAGCTTATTAAGTAGAACCACAGCATGTTTGAATTAAAAGTTAAAGGTAAAAGAACACGGAACGTCCATGGGGCGAACGAGATGATCAACACAACTGATGGTTTAAGTTTAACAGAAGAATCTGTTTTTGTGATGATTTTGTTTGATTGAATCAAACTAGGTATTGATTTGATTGTAAATGTAGAAAATATATTGATTTTGTCCGTAATGGAAATATTAGAGTTAATATTGAACAACTGCATTGGTTAGAAAAATGGATAAAATTATAAGACTTCTCTGGTTAGATTTTGTTAAATATGGCATTAAATAGAGCTTACTAAATTGAATTAGAAGTGAACAATATGGTTAGGAAAACCGAGGTGAAATATGGAGATGGGCGTAGATTAATGGAAAAGGCTTAATGATAGGAGTTAGGATTGTTATTCTAATAATTTTGTTATTCATGGGGGAATATGATTACAGTGACAGGTGAAACATGCTGTCTGTTCAATTGGTGAAAATGACAGTCTATCCCAAGGATGAACGAAATTATGTGACGATACAGGTAGCGGGAGCTACAGTGAGATATGTGTTAAATGTATGTTCTGTTTGTTTTTCTTCTATTTGTTTATTTTCTGAGAAAGATTAAGGGCAAAAGATTTAAAGAGGGTTAAAAGCAGCAGTCATCCGTGTTACGAGATGGCGTACAAATATAGGGTTTGAGTGAGTGATTTTTATTATACTTTTATCTGTTTGTTTCCTTACTATGTTATAACTACCTTTTTCCTTACTGGTGTGACTGAGGGTCTGTTTACAGGAGCGCAGGAACAGTGATTTCTCGCTTAGCCCGGCACCGTAAAAATGTTTACTTGCTTGCTAAAATATTACGGCGCCTTTCCCCCACAAAAATAGCCTTATGCTTCTTCATTCTAAACTTTTCTTCACAGGTTCAAGGAGAGTGATCATTTATGGAAAAATCAGAGATGAAAAGTATAAGTGTGATGATATGACTTAAAATTTGTCTTATTGTTTATTATTGTGATTATGGGTAATCAGAATGATAAAAAGTGAGGAGTTGTGGTGGCAATTTTAATGATATTCATTGATCTTTAGTTAAATATAGATGATTCAAAGAATGTCACATGTGTGTCTCTCACTTGTAGTGAGAGAGGATTCTGTTTATGTACCTGGGGAGGCAGAAGAGGGAGACACTCCAGAGAACAGACGAACAAGGACCTCTGACCTAGATGTCAGAAGGCCACTTAGTGCAGGGGAGCTTAGTGGGCCAACTAGTGACGTCTATAGAAAACTACTGGGAGGAAGGCTCTGGGGGGGAAGAAGGCCTTGAAACTAAGATAAAAGCTAGTTCAGTCTGTCTGGGGGGGGGGGGGGGGGGGGGGTGTCACTCTTCTGCACAGGGTAACAACTGTGTATTAGACTGCTCCTATTCTTGCAAGAATAAATACTTCTATTTTATATAATTTGACTATGAGTGTCTCTTACGCAGTGATGTTTGTTTGAGATGAATTTTTGCCACAACAGTGGCACTCTGAGGCTGAGGCCTGCACTGCGCACTAAAGCACCGGCTTGGGATCTGGCCGTTGAACTTGAAGGCCTGACTCTGGGTCCCTTCGAGCCTATTGAGGAGGTTTCAGAAAAGTACCTCACACTAAAAACTTTATTTATGCTTGCTATTTCTTCTATCAAGAGAATTGTAGACTTGTAAGCTTTGTCGGTTGCTCCTTTGTGTCTGGAATTTGCACCTGCTACGGTGAAAGCCTCATTTCACCCTAGGCCGGGTTATGTTCCTAAGGTCCCTACTAATGTTGCGTGCCCCATTATGCTGCAGGCCTTCTGCCCTCCACCATTCTTATCATCAGATCAGGAAAAACTTAATCTGATATGCCCTGTTCGGGCTTTAGATGCCCATGTCCAGAGAGCTGCCCTGTGGCGAAAATCGGATCAATTATTTGTCTGTTTCGGGTCACCTAGGAAAGGGTACCCTGCATCTAAGCAGAGAATTAGCAAGTGAGTGGTTGAGGCTATCTCACTTACTTATGAAGAGGCGGATCAGCCTTCACCCATGGCTGTCCGGGCCCATTCTACCAGGAGTATGGCTGCCTCAAAGGCGTTATTGTCAGGTGTCTCCCTTCATGACATTTGTGATGTAGCAGGCTGGTCCTCACTGCACACATTTGTGAGATTTTATAACTTGGATCTAGGCTCCACTCCAGGGTCTAGAGTGCTTGTTTCTTAGTGTGCGCAATGATTCACACAGACAGGCATTGGTTATTATGGCACCTGGGGTATAGTGTTCCCACAGCGTCTCGACACAGCTCGAGTTCCCTTGAAAGGGAATGTCTCAGGTTACGTATGTTAACCTGGTTCCCTGAAGAGGGAACAAGACACTATGTTGCCCTGCCATACTTCGTGCATGCCTGTGAACGACTTGCTTCAGCCTACAAGAAGCTAGCGCTGTCTGTTTCTGGGTATGCTTTATAGTTTCCTGTTATGTGAGGTCACCCACCTATGACGTCTCGTCACACCATTGGAATGATTCTACACATGCTTCATGACGCAATCACGCAGGGGCGTTCCCACAGCGTCTCGACACAGCGTCTCGTTCCCTCTTCAGGGAACCAGGGTTACATACGTAACCTGAGACGTTTCTCAAATACAGCACAAACACACATTTATCCACACAACCCTAGATAAGCTCAAAGAGATATTCATGTGTAAGCAATTTTCTAAAGTGAAATCCTCAAATCTGTTTTTTTCATCCCCTCATATGATAAACAGGCTTCCTAAGAAGAGGATTTGCAGTAGAGTTTTATCCTGAGCATAGAAAGGACAACTATACATGGATTTAGACAGATCTTAGATATATATATCTGGTTATAATCAAGAAACCTTCATTTTCTGTTTACAAAATGCTGTCAATGACCTTAACACATTGGACAGCCATCTGAAAACCCTTTCAAATCACACCACCACCATCAAAACCAACCACACATGCACTTCACAACTTCATAGTCATGTTTTTGATATCTTCTTCTTCTTCTTCTTCTTCTTCTTCTTCTTCTTCTTCTTCTTCTTTTTCTCCTCCTTCTATTTAAATAAAGGTTTAAAATGTAAAACCACAAACAATGCCAGACTTCATCTATTCCCATAGTGCTAGAATGTAATTTATGGGCTTTCATTGTATATTTGTATAGATGACACACATCAAATTGTGACAGTAATTCTCTGCTGGTTTGGAGCTTTAGCTGCTCGGTTCCAACAGCAATCACTAATACAGATTTTGACTTTTAACTATTAATCTCTGACAAACAATGTCAGTTGTGATTTAAAGAGTTCAAAACGCTGGAGCTGCGAAGAAACGGAGCAAGGGAACATCCATCACTCATTGACACACACTTGTTGCAGTGTTTTAACACCAGGGGCCTGTTTTGTGGCTCCAGTCTGGAAGGAGAGATCATCTTGGTTGTTAGGTGGACAGAAGGAAGAAATGTTTATTCAGTAATTCAGAAATTCAGAAAGAAAGCAACTCACTAGTCAACCAAGCAAGAAAAAACAACACAGTATTGTGTCTTTCTCTAATAAAGACCAATGATTTTTTCAACAGAGGCTCTCAAATTAAAAGGATTGAATGTGTCTGCACATCCAAATTCTCAGCAGGTAATAAAGCAGAAATGGTTCAAGGCTTCATTAAAGGTACAATATGATAAGATTTTTTAATAAAATATTAAAAAACTACTTGCACAGTGTAATTTATTTCATGCAGTTGTGTACTTACATTATCCCAAAAGTTCCCAAGGATTTGTAAATCCAGAGAAATTCCAGTTTTAAATAATGGCCCTTGTCATTGTCGCGTATCAATGACGTAATATCCGCGCTATCCTCAGTTTCCGCTTGCAGAAACGTCTCAGTGAGTAGGGAACCCTGAGTAGACTTCCCTGAGTAGGGAACAGAGACGTTATGTCGTGACGACGAATGGGGTTTCGCTTAGAAAGCCTCTCATCTTCGAGAAATAAAACGAGCCAATGGCAAAAAAAATGCTTACAGACTTACAGAATACACATATGACCCGGGAGGGGGCTGCATATGGATAACACTGGGGTGTCCAGCCCGCAGGGTGGAATGTTTCAACCCCAGGGGTGGCAAGGTGGCTTGCCAAGGGAAAGACACATGCTCAGAGAGGCTTACAGTGGAAATACACATGTGGGGGTCGCCCAGAGGGGGAACCATGCACATGGCGGCACCTAGCCAATCGCGAAAGCTGCCAGTGGCATAACTCTGGCGTTGACGTCAACAGTGCTGGAGGAACTCAGGGCTTCTCGGGGAGGCTCACCTGAGGAGAATATCGCACGTATCCAGTCCGTGGAGTGGAATGGCGAGCAGATCCTAGTACCGGCTGGTTGAAGCGAGTACACGAGAGGAAACTGGCTCCACTCGGAGATTGTAGAATCTCGCGAATGGGTTGGGTGTCGCCCAGCCTGCAGCTCTGCAGATGTCTGTTAGCGAGGCGCCATGCGCTAGAGCACAAGAGGAAGCCACACTCCAGGTGGAGTGGGCCTTCACACCAAGGGGGCACGGTCGACCTTGCTGCTGGTATGCCAAAGCAATGGCGTCAACTATCCAGTGAGGCAACCTTTGCTTGGAGAGAGCCTTTCCCTTCAGCTTCCCACCATAACAGACAAAGAGCTGGTCTGAGGTCCTGAAACACTGCGTTCTGTCTACGTAAGCACGGAGGGCACGTACTGGACAGAGCAGTGCCAAGGCTGGGTCTGCCTCCTCCAGGGGCAGTGCTTGCAGGTTCACCACCTGATCTCGAAAGGGAGTGGTGGGAACCTTGGGCACATATCCAGGCCGGGGTCTCAGGATCACGTGAGAATAGGCTGGCCGGAATTCCAGGGATGCTTCGTCAATGGAAAATACCTGCAGGTCCCCTACCCTCTTAATGGAGGCCAATGCAACCAGGAGCGCTTGATTGACAGGAACTTAAGCTCCACTGATTGCAGAGGCTCACAGGGAGCACTCTGCAGGGCAGTTAAAACCACTGAGAGGTCCCAAGAGGGAACGAGAGGAGGGCGAGGAGGATTCAGTCTCCTCGCTCCTCTCAAGAACCTGATAACCAGGTCGTGCTCTCCCACGGACTTACCTTCGACTGCGTCATGATGTGCGGCGATAGCGGCAATATACACTTTCAGGGTGGAGGGAGACAGCCTTCGCTCCAACCTTTCTTGAAGGAAGGAAAGCACGAGACTGATTGGGCATTTTCTGTGGTCTTCTCGGCGAGAAGAGCACCAATTGACGAAGAGGTTCCACTTCAACGCGTAGGCATGTCTCATGGACGATGCTCTGGTGGAAGTGATGGTAGCCACCACCACTAGTGGTAGGGTACTCAAACCTGCCTCGTCCGTCCAGGAGCCACACGTGGAGGTTCTAAAGATCGGGACGAGGGTGCCATGGGGTGCCCCGTCTCTGAGAAAGGAGGTCCTTCCTCAGAGTAATTGGCTAGGGAGGTGCTGTCGCGAGGAGTACAAGTTCGGAGAACCAAGTCCGGGTGGGCCAATGAGGCGCAACCAATATGACCTGCTCCTCGTCCTCCCTGATCTTGCACAGGGTCTGTGCAAGAAGGCTCACTGGGGGAAATGCATACTTGCGGAGGCCAGCTGTGCGCCAGTACGTCCGTGCCGAGCGTGCCCTCGGTCAGGGAGTAAAACAGGTCGCAATGGGACGAGTCGTGGGAGGCAAACAGGTCTACCTGTGTGTCCCCAAACTGATCCCAAATCAGCTGAACCGACTGGGGATCGAGTCTCCAGGAAGAGGCTGAAGCCGTGAGAGCTCGTCGGCTGCACAGTTCAGGTCTCCCGGGATATGAATGGCTCGAAGCGACCTAGATGCTTCTGACTCCATAGGAGGAGGTGGTGGGCGAGTTGTGACATACGGCGGGAGCATAGACCACCTTGTCGATTGATGTACGCTACTGTCGCGGTATTGTCTAATCGGACTAGTACGTGCTGGTTCTTGAGCAACGGATGGAAGTGGTGCAGAGCGATACGTACTGCCATCAACTCCAGGAACTCCAGGAGCCCGCGGGTCCATTGCACATGGAACCCCAGCCCGTGGTGGAGGCATCTGTTGAGACAACAACATGCCTGGAAACACGTTCTAAGTGCACTCTGGCCCATAGAAAGCTGAGGTTCGTCCACGGGGTGCTTAGGGTCACCACATCAGGTGGAGGCGCTGTGGGGACACAGTAGTGTTGCCACAGAACACTCCACGGGGAGAACCCCAGTGTACCCTTGGCCACGGCCTCAGCGAGGGCAGAGAAGGTGGAAGAGGCTGCTGAGCAGTCGCGAAAAGTCAAAGGAGACTTACACGATCTCATGACCTCTTCATGCACGTCCGGGAAGAAAGGTATTGAGGGCGGGTGCACACCGCCTCCAAAAACCAATCATCGCGGGAAAGCATGGCAGTCAGTTCTGGATCAGACTCGGGCAATGCTGGCCCTCCCGAACAGGGGCGGACTGGCCATCTGTAGCACCGGGACTTTTCCCGGTGGGCCGCTAGCCAATGTGGGCCGGCCCGGTACACAAATATACATAAAAAATTACAGAAATCATAATATTACATTTCTTTTCTACACAAATGGATGAGGGAATCGATCGCGCGGGCGCGGCCGACAAGGAGTGTGTTTCGTGTGCATGCATGTGAGTGTATTGCCCTCCCTCCCTGTTAATTAGTTTGGTCTACTCCATTGCGTATCTTGAAACACGCCCTCTTTCACGTCCTGGAAACACACCAAGACAACGCCGATGAACTAGCGCAGATGAAAGCTTGTGTTGTCGCGGGAAAAAAAGCTGCACTTTACACACCGAGAGAACTACAGTCGACTGTCAGCTAGAATGCGCGTTCTGCGCCTGCGTGTAAATGAGACAACACTGTCTATTTCTGCAGATATATTAGTCTATATTCGTCATTCAAAAAGAGAAACTGACGCTGCAGATACACACCGTAAACAAAGCAGTGCATGCTTACCGTTTGAATATCAATCCTGCTAAACACTTGTTAATATTGAAATATTCGCCAAGGAACACTCAGGTAAGATGATGTAACATAGAACAGCCTTATCTGTGCTGTTTTGACTTCTTTGCTCGCTGTTTTGCTAATATTATCGTGCAGTGCACTGACTTGTTCACTAAGCTGAACAGCCCATCAGAGTTCTCTCTTTCACCGACATGTTGAATCAGCCAAAAAAGCCGACGAGGACCAATTTCAGCCGACGGTGCGGATCACACTGAGAAAAGTCGGCCGACGCACAAAAGCAGTTCAACAGGCTCTGATGGCTCTAGCTTCCCCTGACTAGCTGATATAATGTCTTTATAGTTGTATATTAATAATGTTGTGTGTCTTAATGTTCTTCTGTTTGTTTCCCTTTGGTTTTACAAATATGAGCTAATATATGTTGTGTTACTTAAAATAAATGTTTAAATACCATTTGTTTTTGTATTGTGTTATATTTTTATGCTGTAAGTGGTGTTAAAAAATATTCTGCACATTAATGGGCCAATGTGTTATGATGTGAGATGTGGTGGGCTGCTGTGGGCCAGAAAGTCCAGGGCCACTTTTTGGTCCCAGTCCGCCCCTGCTCCCGAAGGAGGCAGCACAGTCGAGTCTTCATTTTCAGATGACTCAAGCCCACCTTGTGATGCGCAATAGACATGCTTTCATCTGCCGGGGCGCCGAATAGAGTTCTGTTCGTGCCCATCAGCAGAAACACACGCGCTGTTTGCAGACCACTGCACAGATCAGCAGGCAGGAATGTGAAACTTGCTGGATAAACGCCGTCACACCAACACAGACCTGAGAGCTGCTTGTCTCGAAGAGTGAAGAGAACGAAGATCTCAGGATGGCTTGTGGAGTGAAGTGTCAACTTGGTTCCGAAGTGAAAACATATCTGCATGTTGCCAGTGTACTTCTTTATATGCCCACGAGGTGGGGCAGAGTTACGCTCTGCAAATTCCGCAGACCCATGGCATTTCTTTGCCATTGGCTCGTTTTATTTCTCGAAGATGAGAGGCTTTCTAAGCGAAACCCCATTCGTCGTCACAACATAACTCGTAGTGACTACGAAAGGGAACCATAGACATACATAGATACCTCATTAGCGGCCGTTTCAATGGGCCTCTATACGTAAGCCACCAAGGAGGATCTATATATCTATGATACAGTATCTCGTGCGATTATTGATTGGCGAGTACAGAAATTTCCATAAAAACCCTGTAAATGTAGATCAACTGAGGCAAACAGACTTTGGAGAAAAAAAACAGAGAAATAAAACAAGGATCAATATCAGCGTGGCGTTTTTGAGAAGGAGAGCTCCGCGACAAACTTGGACTTGACAGAAACACTGCCCTGGCATGTGTTTTAATAGAAAGGTAAGCAAATATATATTATTTGTACACATATGTGTGATATAGTGAATTTTATGTTTATTAATTTATTCAAATGCATTATAGAAGTTCAATGTTTTTTTCTTGATATTGCTAATATTGTTTAAATCCTTATTTGTGCTTTCTGTAAACCAAACACAAAAAAGAGCGTTATGTGCATTTATTTGTTTAATTATTTTCGTTTGGCATACCGGCGTGATGACGTCATTGCACACTTCGGTATGTTGCGCGCGCCCGTGATACGCTCCATTCAGAATCAATACGCTGTTAAAGAAGCAATCACTGCAGCACTCTCTTTTATTTCATTCTTCTTTAATCTTCTTGTACTTATTCTTAGTGATGGGCAGATCGAGGCTTCGTGAAGCAATGAAACAGTCGAAGCAAATGTGCCATTTTGTTTCGAGGCTTCGAATCAATCCGAAACCCGTCTCCACGGTGACACCTAGAGGTCACTTGCAGGTGTTGATCTGAAACAACCTTTACAAAGAGCTAATAAAAAATGTTTTTTTTTTTTTTTTTTTTTATTGTATTTTTGTAATATATGAAGCTTGTAACCTGTAGTCTCTTCACATTGCATAATGTGATTTTGGTCATGAAAAATGAATATTAATAAAAATAAATCAAGCCACAATGTCTCCCTTTCTTATAGATTTTTATTCAAAAATATTAATTTCTCTGCTGTTGAAGGACTCAGCCTACTTCTTTTTTTACAGATAATTTCTCCAGCCTTTGAAAAAATTCTCTCACAAGGGACACTTGTTGCTGGCATACAAAGATATTTTTTAGCTAGGACATACAAATGAGGAAAGATTACTGCTCTCTCTTTCCAGTAAGTTAGAGGATCATGAGTTCTGGGCAAAAACGCATCGCTGAAGTATTTTTTCATATCTAGTATATTTTTTCATAGATAGTATATCTATCTATCTATCTATCTGTCTATCTATCTATCTATTTTATATGTAGCCTATCTATCTAATAATCTGTCTATCTATCTATCTATCTATCTATCTATCTATCTATCTATCTATCTATTTTATATGTAGCCTATCTATCTAATAATCTATATGTATCTGTAATGTGTCTATCTATTAATCTATATATATATATATATATATATATTTCTATCAATGTGTCACTATATGTACTCTGTGTGTGTCTCTAAGTCAATGTGTAAATGTAAATTAAATCCTAAATATAACTAAACAAATCGCACTATAAATGTCACTATATCACCAAAAATCCGCTATCTCAAAACCAAACTCCTCTCACAAAAACCCACGATATGAAAATGCGTTGACAAAACTTTTATACTGTGTGATTGTGTGATTTGTTCCCGAACCGACCAATCAATGAAACCCTGATTCGGAGGAGCACTCCACCTGGGGCATGTTCAAGATCACAACGGTGCGCAACGTTTTGCTACGGTTTCCAGGTTGAACGTCATGTTTCCTGGAAACGGCGTGCAACGGTGTGCAACGGGGTTTGAGATGCGTTTTCTCTTGTTCGGTGGGCGTGTCAGAACTGCAGTCCAATCAGCAGCAACATGTATATAAAGCACACGGTATTAAAGAGAACTCGCACAATGGAAGTAATTTACAAATGTGTTCGATACGCAACAACTAAGGATATCAGAAGACATGTTTGTCATAAGTATTATTGTAAAAATATAGGATATCAACATAATGATGTAGTTGTTTATATTTTTAGCTTCATTGCAAGTGTGTGACATTTGGTATAGAAATAAACAATGCATGTAAAGTGCTTTTCCTAAAAATGAGAAAGAAAATACAGGGTATTAATAAAACATTGTGAACAACAAGAATGTGAGGCTAAATAGATGTGTTTTAGTCTTTATTAGGTAAGATGTGCTTCCATTTCAGTTTCCACAAATCCCTTCACTCGATTGGGATGTTCTCTTGTGTTCTGGGCGGCAAGTGCAGTAACTGTAACATCGGGCATATTTTGTAGTATTAAACATATTTATACCGACTTCATCAGGCTCCGAAAATTCTTCACAAAGAACACAAAAAGCCTTCTCAGCTGCCGTAGTTGCAACTCTTGCGTCATCACAACAGTGCGTTCAACGCATCACCGTTTCTGTTTAAAAAACGTTCTGCAACGTTTTGTCGGCGCTGAACGCAGCCCTGATGAAACACTTAAGTGGGTCGCACACCTGACGAGAAGCGCAGCGCCGCGTCGCGCCACGTCTAGGACAACTCCAGGTATCGCACACCGGACGCGCACATTCTAATCGCGCGAGCACAATTTTGAATCAACTCCTGGTAGAAGAGCTGCACGATGTGTGTTTTATCTTGATTTATTATTTATTTTTTTATGTTCATTGAATAATAGCTGATGTTTGAACGTTAATCAAGTAAAAGTGTCTATCACGTTGAGTCTGTTATTTTGTTGTAACGTTATCCGTTGTCTAGGCAACTATGTCACATAATACAATAGTATTTATTTAGCTAGTTTAGCTAACCCGAGTGAAAACAGCACGGGGTACATTAACGACGATTTGAGACAAATAAATGTACATTTAATATAAAACTATGCAAATGGCGCTCTGTGGCGCGGCAGGGTTTTGAACAAGGTCCTGAGCCATAGCTGGGCGCCGCGGACAGACGCCGAATGGCGCCGCCGGTGTGTGTACACTCATAGAGAATAATGTGTTCGAATTTGAAAGACCTGGCGCTGCGCGACGCGGCGCTGCGCTTCTCGTCCGGTGTGCGACCCCCTTTAGACGCTTCATTTAGCCGTTGTCACGTGACGTGGGTGTTTTGAATCACGCTTCGGATCAGTATTTCGAATCATCTTTGCTTCGGGATCTCGCAAAGCTTCGGAACGTCTGTTTCGCGCCAGCCATCCTTACTTATTCTTCAAGTAACTAAAACACTTCGGTTTTGAGTATTAACATTGTTTAATGCAATACTGATGAGTTGTACTAATTGAAAGTAACGTTAGTTTAGTGATAGTGTGTCATGAGTTAGCATGCCTGAGCACATGATTAGCATGGGTACCTCGCGATTAGCGCATTAGCCCGCTACACGAGAGAGAAGGTAATTTATGTCAATAATATTTGAGTATATAAGAGTTCATGATGTTGTTTCAGTTTTATGAGTTATCTTAAACTTGCACATTTGGGCAATTAACTCCTTCATGTCTGTGAATTGAGTTATGCATTTCATTAGTTTTCATCAGTCTTGTATTTGACTTTATGGTAGGAAATACATCGGAGACGATGGAGGGAACATTGGTTAGACATGAGTAGTATGTGATTAATATCTCAGCTGCATTGTTGTCATCAATTTCATACTGTCATTTAGAGGTTCAATGTAATTCAGTCTGAAAATGTTTTCTTTTTGTAAAGAACTTGAGATTTGAGTGTCACTGTGTCGTCTCTTGTGTGATGATGGGACATGCTTGAAGTCACTTACGTTTACAGCCAGTCATTACTGTGAAAGAAAAGTGATACATGCACTGATAATGTAATGTACTGAGCATTTGTTATACATGTATGCTTTTTTTATTTGCGATTCAGAATCAATACACTATTAAAGAAGCAATCACTGCAGGACTCTTTTTTATTTGATTCTTCTTTGACATCTTCTTGTACTTCTTCTTCAGAGGTACTACACATACAGTTATATTGCACTTTGTTTTATCTTAAAGGTGGGGTATGTTATTTTCTATTTTGACCATTTTTTCAAAATCACTTGAAATCCTATTCCTAACCCACTTACAGCCACTGAGTTAGAAGCACTGAAATGAAAATTAAGCAATTTAATCATCTGTGGAACGGGCAGGACTCGAAAAACTCCAGCCAATCATTTCCAAGACCACCTAGAATCATTGGACAGTCAGTGCGTCAATCAAACGGTCGTACCTCATACCCCCCTCGCGCGCGTGTCCCCTTCGTGCGCATACTCAAAGCTCGTGACCCAGTCACAGTAAGTGCAAGTTACGCCGGTACAGAGAGAGAGAGAGAGTAAGTGCAATCTCGCGCATCTGAGTTTTGCAGATGCATGATTGCTCGTCCATGTTCTTCGAATGGGTGGAGTCAGGGCAAGCGTTGGAGGAAAGAAGGTAGGACCTTTTGAGTTGTGTATTTTCAAAATCTGCTGGCCGTTTTGCAAATACCATACCCTACCTTTAAGTAATGCTTTTTAACAGGTGACCAAGTCTATGGCAGTGAAATTAAATACAGTAGCCTATGTTTTGCATAAAAATATTTAGCCATTACATGCAAATATTGTGGGTTCGTTCAAATTTACTTTTAGTACGATTGTTTTAAACGTGTAAAACTGCGCTGTATTAACCCACCAAATCATTTGACAAATAGTCACATATCAGTAACAGGCTAATACAGCATTTCAAGTTACTTGCAGCTAATTCATTATGATGACATAATGTGATCAAACATACAGGTAATAAAAATCTAATTAGTTACCTCATCCGTGAACATGATTCGAGAATTCCATATATCTCTGGATGGTGAAAACGACATCTCCAATCGTTCCACTCTCCTTCATAGCGTCATCAAGCTTTGCCTTTGTTATTGTTTTGAAAACGCGCTGCAAAAATGCGCTTCTTGTTTGCAGTTTAGAACCAGAGTCAGTGTAGTTGGTTCATGTTTTTTCTTTGTTTGGCTAATGTGTTGACAACCTTCTCCCTTTATAATTATTATTTTAAAAATAGAATTGTTTGAAAAGTTTTCCTCCTTTTCAAAGTATGTAAAACAAGTTTATCCTACACAGTGACATTTGAATGTCTTTAAAAAATAATGCCTTTAATTTTTCATGTCCCACCCTTTGAGAAAACGCTGACAGAAGGCAAATGAACAGAAAACAAAAGTTTTAAAAATCAATAGACAAAATCATTCCCCCTCAACACTTTTCAAAGCCTGCCATCTTCTTTTTTTGCCTTTGTTATTTTTTTTTCTGTTCTATTCTTCTCCCCGCCATGCATATTTTGTTTCTGCTCACCTCCTCCCCTCGATTAACCATTATTCACCTCCATTTCTGCAGATCTTCTCCTTTTTCAATTTGTTAGAATAGCTTGAAATGAAAGAGTTGTATAATAATTCAATGGAACGGACTCACATGCACATACACACACCTTCATTTGGGTTCTTCACCCTCCTGCGATATCACTGAATTCATTTTTTTTTTTTTTTTCACGTTGAGGAACACATTGCATAGAAACCCCTCTGGAGATTCTGAAAATGAAAATGTTTCTCAGTTTACCTTCAGAATAGTTTAAGTGGAGCAAGATTATCTTGGCAGTGCAGCGGAAACTTCTTGATTAAGAAATATTGAGCATCAATACATACATGGATATAACTATAAATAGAATACATCCATAAATAGAGCTATAGCCCATTCAGGCAGGACAATCTTTTCCATGGTATTCTACATATAGAAGGTATAAAGATAATATTATTAGTAGCTTTGACGTGAGCCTTATTTAAAATTTCCCCTAAAGTTTAGTAAAGATTCCAAACGCTCTTTGGTCAGTCCCTTCCACCAAAAAACACTTTTATTCATCCAAAGAGAGAAAGACTGAACTGCTCAGATGACTTTTTCTTAGCAACAAAGTTTTTTTTAAACAAAGCTTTCAAACAGTAACTTGTTTTTTCTGCTACATTTAATTTGATGGTAAAGTGCCATGCATCATCAAATCAGAACAAAATGGGGAAATAGTAGTGAAAACAATTGCTTAAGCTTAAGAGAAGCTTTTGTCAAATTCAAAAAGCGTTATATTAATGATACTTGTATTTTTTGTCATATGAGCAAGTAGTGATGAATCTCATACCATAGCTTGTTATTGCAGTAATTGATTTGGTGATTTTCACAAAATAGTTTGGTACATTGCACTAAAATGTTAAACTGTTATGTACACTGTTAATGTTAAATGTAATATGTGTCCCGGATTGAGATGAAAAGGAAGATGATGAGGAAGATAGCTTGCAATTAAGTGGGTTAGCCTACTTATTAAAGTATATAAAACAACACAAAGGTAGTATTCCAATGAGATCAGCAACGCAACAAGCTTTAGGTTCTGTTAATAAAGAAACATATTCATAATCTGTTGGTTTACAGACAGCCAGGCTTCTGGAGTCATTTCATATTACAGGAGAAAGGTTGGAATAGGTGGAGAACATCAGTACACCGTCTACAAACAGAGAGAGATGAATATGATGTCAGCTGGTATTTACTTTTCGTTGAAATCATTTAAAAGTGCCTTGTCTTGTTTTTATTGTACTGGAAAGGACTGAGGCAAGACATGCCATAAAGCTCCTCATAAAATAATGTGCAGTCACAAAATGTAATGTTTATCTTTATTGATTTAATAATGTTTGCTAAAAATCAAAAATTGCAAGTGCAAATGTCAACGTCATCATATGTCTAAAAATGATTGAAGCCTGTCTGGTTAAACATGAACTCACTAAGGTGTTTTATTTCAAACATTATTCCAGGTCCCATAGTATGGAAGTAAAATAATGAGACAATATTTTTTAAACTAAGTTTAATGGTTTCATATAAGAGTAATGGTCCGTCAACTAAATATTTAGCAGTTTATAAATGTAAGTTATCAGGTATGGTCACATTTACCATTGTTTGATGATTTTATGCAGGTGAAATCTAGTCCTTTTTAATAGGAATCCACAAGATTTTCCAGATGCCCGAAATGCATGTTGCATGTTGGTCATTCAAATTCACTGTGTTGACCAACAGCAACTGTTTGGTTTAAAAGTGACTTTGGTGTGAGCTGTGCTTCATATATAGCTACAATATTGACAATAGATGTAGCCTGCCCCAGAACTTCTGCAGCCCAAAATAAAATTGAAAGTGGTATAAAGAACATTGAAGTGGACTAGAATAAAACAAGAATCTTGAAAAAGTTCCAACTCAAATCTGGGATCAGAATTACCTCTTTCCCACGCTTTTCTTTTTAAGATCAAAACTGAACTAGCAGAAGAACCATTGAGATATTTTGCGATTAAAGTCTTGTTATGAATAATAGCTTGTTCTTTTGAGAGTCAGTAAGGAAAATATGTTTTAGCTTTGTGTTTCAGGCCACATGACCTTTCCAGCCAATTGGACAGAGGAAGCAATTGATCAAATCCTATATCATTATCCTGCTCTCAGATGTGTTGGAGATTCAGTTGTCTTCATTTATGCTGGAGTGGATGTGATGATCTGAACTTGTCCAGACTGCTTCTGCTCTGTAATATCAAATAGTGCTTTTCAACATACTACTGCTGTTTCCCAGTGTGTGCCATTTAAGCAAGATGGTTTTTGAGAACAGTGGTCAGTTCTGCTCCTGTGAAGATCTGAAGAGAACAAGGTCTACTGTCAAATATAAGTCGACTGAAAGAAACTGAGCAAAATCAATTAGCCTGTGCAGATTTGGGGGTGGGATTAATGAAATAAAAATGAATAAATGAATCAAAAGAACTGTGTGTATGAATCTTCTGAATCTCTGTTGTTTCATCCTCAATCATTTTTCCCTGCAGCAATGAAAAAAAGCCTGTTCCTCTACAGCTTTCAAAGGGGGTTGTAGAATGTGAGGAATGCCATGAATTTAAAATATAGTTGTTATGCTTTCAAAAGGTCAGCTTGTTATACGTTTGAGTTACGACCAGAGACGACTGAGTTGAATGATGAAAAGTGGGCTGAAAGGGTGAAAGGCTGTCGTGAGAATTCAAATGTTACGATTCATTATGGCCAAACGTGTCCCTCCAAACTGATGATATCTTGTTTGAACTACAGTACATCCTTGTGCAGCTATGAGGCACTAAGTGAGTGAGCTAAATTCATGAGAAGAAAAATTGAGAATGGAAAAAGTAGAGTGAAGATTAATGGTGGACATAACGTCTCGGGTTACGTCTGTAACCCTCGTTCCCTGAGAAGGGAACGAACGCTGCGTCGAAATCGACACTACGGGGAATGCCCTTAGCATGACGCGTCTGAAGCCTGAATAAAACTAGTCCAATCTTGATTGGTGCTGCGTGATGACGTCAGCCGTGACGTCGTAGGTGACGGTGAGCGGAACTATAAAACGGGCGCCGGAACCCGGAAGCGGCAGCTTTAAATAGTCCGAAGCAAGTCGGCTCTAGGGGCGCGAAGAGTGTGGCCGAGGGACGCAGCGTTCGTTCCCTTCTCAGGGAACGAGGGTTACAGACGTAACCCGAGACGTTCCCTTCCGAGGGAACTCCGCTGCGTCGAAATCGACACTACGGGGAACGCAATGCCCACTGCGCCACACTAAGAGAGTACGCTCTGGTGTGAAGCAATCTGGCACACTCAAGACGAGAGAACCTGTGAACCCGGTGTAGAGGTCAGATCCAAACTGTAATGTCTTACAAACGTTTGAGGGGAGGCCCAGCCTGCGGCATCACAGACCTCCTGAAGGGAAACACCCGCAAGAAGGGCTTTAGAGGAAGCCACTCCTCTCGTGGAGTGGGCCTTAAGCAGAAGAGGTGAAGGCAGGTTGCGCACCTCGTAAGCTGCCAAAATAGCTTCCACAATCCATCTACTTATAGTCAGCTTGGAAGCAGGAGAACCCTTTTTAGGCGCCCCAAAGCACACAAAGAGCTGGTCCGACTTTCTCCAGCCTGAGGATCTCTGCATATAGACCTCCAGGGCTCGGACCGGGCACAGTAAATGAAGGTTAGCTTGCTCAACCGACACATGGGGTGGAGGATGAAAAGCCTGGAGGATAATAGACCGTGCCACATTTGAGGGCACTTTAGGGACATAGCCCGGTCTAGGATGGAGAATAGCCTTAACCTTGCCGGGAGAGAACTCGAGGCAAGAAGGAGCAACCGATAGAGCCTGTAAGTCCCCAACTCTTTTAAGGGACGTAATGGCAAGCAGGAATGCTACCTTAAAAGACAAAAATTTCTCCGACACCTCACCCAGAGGTTCGAAGGGCGCCAGGGATAACCCTTCGAGGACCACTGTTAAGTCCCACGAAGGAACTCTGGACTGGGTGACAGGCCTCATCCTCCTTGCTCCACGAAGGAAACGAACAATAAGAGGGTGCCTCCCCAAGGTGCCCACCCCTAAAGGCGTGTGGAAGGCAGCCACGGCCGCCACATAGACCTTAAGCGTGGACGGGGAGAGCCCGTCAGAGAAGCGGTTTTGAAGGAACTCCAGCACTGAAGCCACTGGGCAGTTAACTGGGTCCAAAGAGTGATCTCTACACCATAAAGAGAACACATTCCACTTCAAAGCATATAGTTTCCCCGTGGAGGGGGCTCTAGAGTTTAGAATGGTCTCAACAACCTCGGTTGAGAGACCTGCATTTATGAGCTGGTCCCCCTCAGGGGCCAGACCCACAGTTTCCATAGCTCTGGACGAGGGTGAAAAATTGTGCCCTCTGCTTGAGAAAGAAGGTCCCTCCTGATCGGGATTTGCCACGGAGGACCTGCTAGGAGGACCACGATGTCCGAGAACCATACTCGGGCCGGCCAGTACGGGGCTACTAGAAGTAGGCTGACTCCGTACCGCCGGACCCTCTCTAGAACCCCTGGGAGCAGAGCGATCGGGGGAAAGGCATACAGACGTAGCCTCGGCCACGTCTGTACCATGGCATCCAGTCCCAGAGGAGCTGGATGGGTAAGGGAGTACCATAGCGGACAGTGAGAATTCTCTCGGGAGGCAAACAGGTCCACCTCCGCCTGACCGAACTCCTTCCATATTAACTCCACCGACTCGGGGTGGAGTCTCCACTCCCCGGGCCTCAGCCCCTGCCTCGACAGGATGTCTGCTCCCAAATTGCTGTCCCCCGGGATAAACATTGCTCTGATTGACAGAAGTTTTCCCTGGGACCATAGGAGAACTTGATGCGCCAGTCTGCACAGAGGGCGCGACCTCAAGCCCCCCTGACGGTTTAAATATGAGACCACCGACATATTGTCTGTTCGCACTAGAACATGATGACCTCTGAGGTCCGAGAGGAAATGCCTGAGAGCCAGAAACACTGCCATCATCTCCAGGCAATTGATGTGCCAAGAAAGATGATGGTCCCTCCAGAGACCTCTGGTGTAGCGGCCTTCCATTACCGCACCCCAGCCTGTGAGGGATGCATCCGTGGTCAAAATTTTCCTCTGACACGGTGCCCCCAACACAGGACCCAGGGACAGGAACCACGGTTTCTTCCACATGATCAAAGAATGAAGGCATCTGCGCGTTACTTTGATCGTGCGAAAAGGGTTCCCCCTCGGGGAAAACCCTCTGGTCCTGAGCCACCACTGCAGGGCCCTCATATACAGCAGGCCAAAAGGAATAACGTTGGACGCTGCTGCAAGAAGACCCAGAACCCTTTGGAAATGTTTGACAGTGACAGCCTGGCCTAGTTTGATACTCGTTACTGTGGTCAGGATGGAGTCTATACGAGCGGGAGACAGCTGTGCCCGCATCGTGACTGAGTCCCAAACCACCCCCAGAAAAGTTGTTCTCTGTAGGGGAATTAACGAACTTTTCTTGACATTGAGCCTTAACCCCAAGCACTTCAGGTGATGCAGAACAACATCTCGATGTTGAACCGCCAACTCCAGCGACTGCGCCAGTATCAGCCAGTCGTCGATGTAGTTGAGGATGCGAATGCCTTGAAGTCTCAAAGGAGCAAGAGCAGCATCCATGCACTTCGTGAAGGTGCGAGGGGACAGTGCTAGGCCGAACGGAAGAACCCTGTATTGATACGCTACTCCCCCGAAAGCGAATCTCAGGAACTTCCTGTGCTGAGGAAGGATGGAGATATGGAAGTAAGTATCCTTTAGATCTATGGTGACAAACCAGTCCTCGGATCTGATTTGACTCACAATTAGAGGTATAGTTAACATTTTGAACCTGTATCTCCTCAGAGACCGATTCAATACCCTGAGATCTATAATCGGGCGCAACCCCCCATCCTTCTTGGGAACTATGAAGTACCGACTGTAGAACCCGGTTTCCCAATCTTGAGGAGGAACACGTTCTATGGCCTCCTTTGCCAAGAGGGACTGAACTTCCTGTTCCATGACCTGACCCTGCTCTGGTTTGACCAGCGTATGAACCACTCCGCTGAATCGAGGTGGACGATATTCGAACTGAATTCTGTACCCCTTCTCTACTGTGAGCAGGACCCATTGAGAAATATCTTGAAGACCCTTCCAGGTGTCTAGATAATCCACTAAGGGGATCAGCCTCTCGGGACTGACCTCTGGTCTTAAAATAGAAATATCGGTGACCTGAAGCATTTGACTGGCATGAACTAACCGACTTAATATTCCTGCAGACCTCGTGAGAGGGAACACAATGCGCGGAGCCGCAGATTTTACGGACGGGCACTGCACCTTGCATTCGCTGGAAACCGATGCGTCCCGAAGCGCACGTGGCGGCGGGCAGCATACATCGATTTCCTGAGGGCTCCGTGAAGGAGCGAGCTGTTGTTGCTCGATCACGGAGGGGACCCCCCTCAGAGGCCTGCGCAACGCATCAGGACCTCTTTGACGAAGCCTTCCTAGCCTGAATGACAGTCCTCAGATCTGCCCTCGGTTTGGAAGACTTCGTTTGAGAGTGTTGCCCCTGGCTCCAGGCCTTCTTCGGGGGAGCATGAGAGGCCACACTCTCCTTCTGCTGCTGCAGGCGTGAGGAGCTGGCGGCTGCCTCATGGGACTGCCCCCTGGCAGCAGACCCATGAGACTTAGAACGACGGCGGGGGATAAGGTGTTTGAGTGCGGCTGACTGTCGTTTCGTTTCCTGGTACCTCTCGACGACAGTGTTGACTGCGTCGCCGAAGAGGCCAGTAGGCGAAATCGGGGCATCGAGGAGGAAAGCCCTGTCTTTATCCCCGATGCCCGACAGATTCAGCCACAGGTGTCTCTCCGTAGCTACCAATGCTGCCAGAGAACGGCCGATGGCACGGGCCGTCTCTTTGGTAGCACGGAGAGACAAGTCCACCGTACGACGCATCTCGCGAATATCGTCGTAGGCGACCTCCCCGCCGTCGTCCACCTCTTTGAGGAGGTCGGCCTGGTACGCCTGCAAAAGCCCCATAGTATGCAGGCATGCACCAGCCCGACCTGCCGCCATATAAGCTTTCCCAACCAAGGCCGAAGTGGTACGGCAGGGCTTGGAGGGAAGCGCTGGAGCTCTCAGGGACGATGCAGCATCGGGCGAGAGATGGTTTGCAAAAGCCTCTTCAACCCGTGGCATCGTCCCGTAGCCCCTCTCTCTCGACCCCATAATGGATGAATATAAATGAACATCGGGACTGGAAAGTCGAGAAGAGAAGGGCTTATTCCACGATCTCGACACCTCGGTGTGGAGATCAGTGAAAAACGGGAGACTCCGGCGCGAAGGCTGTGACCGGGCTTGCAGGAAGCGCTCATCAAGTTTACTTTTTTAGTCGCTTCCTGCACTTCTGGGGGCCAATCGATATTTAATTTAGCCACAGCCCTGGTCACAACCTCCAGCAGCTCCTCAAAGGCAGGGGAATGTGGTGATGGAATTTCATAATCCCCTGCCCCGACGCTGGGAACATCTAAATCCTCGGATTCAGATAGTTCTAGCATCGGTTCCTCTCTGCGGTCGGGAGAAGCCGCAGGGCGGGCTCCCGAACCGTGAGCGGGAACATGAGAACTGGCCGATGAATGCTGAGAAAGAGCCGAAGCTGTCTCAACATTATCAGCCAGATCCTTTTGCGATCCCCATGAATGCAAGCGCCGCGCTGCCTCGACAGACGCGGGACCTGATCCATGGGGAGCGCGAGCCTGGCCTGATTCATCGAACAGGCTCAGGCGGGAGCGGAGCGTTCTTAAGGGCAATGTTTCACAGTTTGCACAGGCAGCGCCCTCAAACGCTGCCCGAGCATGCTCCACACCCAAACGAACAACACAGAGCTCGTGTGTGTCACCCTCGCTTAAATAGCGTGGGCAAGGGGACGCACACTGTCTGAACTGTTTCACAGTCTTCTCCATCACAATACCTTTGATTTACCGAACAAACAACACCAAATAAGACAGACAGATTCACATATAACGCTTTGCTGAAGGACAAAAGCTGCCGCTTCCGGGTTCCGGCGCCCGTTTTATAGTTCCGCTCACCGTCACCTACGACGTCACGGCTGACGTCATCACGCAGCACCAATCAAGATTGGACTAGTTTTATTCAGGCTTCAGACGCGTCATGCTAAGGGCATTCCCCGTAGTGTCGATTTCGACGCAGCAGAGTTCCCTCGGAAGGGAACAGTAAAAATACAAGTGTGAAAATACAGACAAAGCCACTTTAGATACTAGAAGGTCATTCTCGCTCCCTTATGGTTTGAAGCTGGGTAACAAATCCTGATTTATCCTGTGGGGACACGGATGTCTGTTATTTACAGTGGCTGCTTCCAGTGTGGTTCTATTCCCCTGTTCCCTCTGGCCTTTTGTGAATGCCAGACATGGAGAACAGAACCGGAACACCAGAAGTTCCAGAGCAGAGCTCAAGGGAGCGTCGCAGATAATTACAAACCTCTCACCGATGTCCTGCATTGACAGAAATACAAGAATGGCAGAATCACAGAGACAGAAACCATCGAGCTGGGAGAATTGTGAATAGTTGGAATGATGTGGACCGAATCGGTCTGACATTAGCTTATTTCAAACAGTTCAACCTTTCCTGCTGATAACATTTCATTTTTAAAGACCTGTTTATCATTTCTAACAGAGCAACTTTAGACAGAAAATTATTATTTCAGGTCAAACTCTTATCTTTACTCAAAGAACAACTTAATTACATATTTTTGACTCAATGCTACAATAATAGACTCAATAGGCCCTATTTTAATGATCTGAAAAGCAAGTGTCAAAGCGCAAAGCGCAAGTAACTTTGTGGGCGGATCCCGGCGCTGTTGCTATTTTCCCGGCGGGATAAATGCCTCTTGCGCCAGGCGCAAATCTAAAAGGGGTTGGTCGGAAGTAGCTTCATTATTCATAGGTGTGGTTTGGGCGTAACGTGAAATAAACCAATCAGAGCGTCATCTCACATACCCTTTAAGAGCAGGCGCGCTTGTTCTAAAGCGGATTCCTATTATAACGGCGGATTTGCCAGGCGCGCGCCAGGAGCGGTTCACAGCCGAGGAGAGCAACGTTCTCGTCAGGGCCGTAAAACACAGAGTAGTGACATTGGGGATGGAGAAACCCACCCAAATTAACTTCTGTTAAACAGGCGTATGATAATTTGGGTTAATGTGTAAGCTACATGTATGCTTTTATAATAAATTATCTATCTATCTATCTATCTATCTATCTATCTATCTATCTATCTATCTATCTATCTATCTATCTATCTATCTATCTATCCATCTATCTATTGTAATAATGTAGGATTTGCAAAAATGAAAACTGCTGCTTAGATGAGAGAATCAAAGTGTATGCGCGTTGTGCACACGCTACATTGATTATGGCCAAGCATGCGCGCTTAAAATAGCATTATGAACAACCCGCACCGCGCCACTGACTTTAGACTAGGTTTTTTCTGGTCAGTGGCGCATTTGTTTTATAGAACAGCAAAATAGCAAGAGGGAAAGTTTGCGCCTGAACACGCCTCCTCTTTGTGCTGAACCGCCCTGGGGAGCACAAGTGTATTTCTTAGTTAACCGACGTGCGTCTGTGGAGGGAAAAGTCTGCTTTGCGCGGGTGCAAAATAGGAATGATACATGCGTCAGTGTACACAGTAATTTGCGTCGGGTGCAAGATAGAGCCCAATATGTTATATGAATATATGTAAATATTGCTTTTTTTCACTACCGTATGGGATCATACACAATATGTTGGATCATAGCAATATTTATGTATGATTTAACAGTTTATTGTCATAAATATCAAAAATATAAAAGGTGTGCATGATCACTCTAGGGGCCCTATTTTAACGATCTGAAACGCAAGTGTCAAAGCGCAAAGCGCAAGTAACTTTGTGGGCGGATCCCGGCGCTGTTGCAATTTTCCCGGCGGGATAAATGCCTCTTGCGCCTGGCGCAAATCTAAAAGGGGTTGGTCTGAAGTAGCTTCATTATTCATAGGTGTGGTTTGGGCGTAACGTGAAATAAACCAATCAGAGCGTCATCTCACATTCCCTTTAAGAGCAGGCGCTTGTTCTAAAGCGGATCCCTATTATAACGGCGGATTTGCCAGGCGCGCGCCAGGAGTGGTTCACAGCCGAGGAGAGCAACGTTCTCGTCAGGGCCGTAAAACACAGAGAAGTGACATTGGGGATGGAGAAAGTTTGAGAAACCCACCCAAATTAACTTCTGTTAAACAGGCGTATGATAATTTGGGTAAATGTGTAAGCTACATGTATGCTTTTATAATAAATTGTCTATCTATCTATCTATCTATCTATCTATCTATCTATCGTAATAATGTATGATTTGCAAAAATGAAAACTGCTGCTTAGATGAGAGAATCAAAGTGTATGCGCGTTGCACACGCTACATTGATTATGGCCAAGCATGCGCCCTTAAAATAGCATAATGAACAACGCGCAACGCGCCACTGACTTTAGACTAGTTTTTTTCTGGTCAGTGGCGCATTTGTTTTATAGAACAGCAAAATAGCATGAGGGAAAGTTTGCGCCGGAACACACCTCCTCTTTGCGCTGAACCGCCCCGGGGAGCGCAAGTGTATTTCTTAGTTAACCGACGTGTGTCTGTGGAGGGAAAAGTCCGCTTTGCGCGGGTGCAAAATAGGAATGATACATGCGTCAGTGTACAAAGTCATTTGCTCCGAGTGCAAGATAGGGCCCTAGGTGTCAGTGCCGAAAGTTGGGTTGACGTCAAAACCGCAACGTCAGACTGACATCAACATCCGACGTGGTTGAAAATAAAAGTTGGGTTGACGTCAGTTGGGTCGAAAGTCTCTTATCTTATGCTCACCAAGGCTGAATTAATTTGATAAAAAATACTGTAAGAACATAATATTGTGATACAATTATTACTACAATTTTAAATAACTGTTTTCTTCTTTAATATATTAAAATGTAATTTATTCATGTGATTACAAAGCTGAATTTTCAGCAACCATTACAGTCTTATTATTATCAATGTTGCATGCTACTCTTTATTATTTAATGAATAGAAAATTAACAAACACAGCATTTATTTGAAAAATATTTTTTTATAACATTATAAATGTCTTTACTGTAACTTGTGATCAGTTAAATGCATCATTGCCTAATAAAAGTATTTTCTTTAAAACAAAAAGTACTTACCCCAACGTTTTGAGTGGATGTAAGTTTACCTATTGATTCTGACAACAACTACCCATACAGTATATCCACTTTTATCCATCACTTGTTTTCTATGAGAGGCAGAAATGTATGACTTTTAAAAGCAAAACCTTAGCCTTCTATTTGATGTTCAGCAGATCAACTGCTCCATTCAGTTATTTGTAAGAATAATCAGTGGGATTAATAAAGGTTCAACTATTTTCACATCATCATTAGCATGTACATCATCATCACTACATCATCAACATCACTGACCGCATGTGATTCGCTAGCCACTAATTACTCCATCAGTGAATGTCTTTTATGTGCCAAGCTCTCCTGCCTGTGTGTGTGTGTGACGAGAGAGATAGAGATGCTGAATTGCAGAGAATGGGAGAGCATGTGATGTGAGAGCGAATCAATAAAAGGATTATTTCCTTCTCTCTCCACTTTGCTCATTCTCTCTTTACTGCTGCAGATATAGCTTCATTCCCAACCAATGCTGGGAAGCAGTGGGGGGAAATCACTGCTCGTCTTTCTCTTCTCCACCCTCTTCAATTCCACAATATCTTGTCGTCAACCAGATTTACAATATACAAAGCTCATCCTACTCCCTTCTCACCCTCTCTCTCTCAGTCTCCCTCACACTATCATTATATTTCTTTGTCTACCTGGACCTTTTATTGATTTTTAGACCACACTCTTTGAAGGCGAGTGTGGCACAGTCTGGTTTAATTACATTTTCAGTTTCTTTACATTTATGTCTTTGTGTGTGTGGATGACTTATTTCATGTCTAATAGTACAAAACAGTAACACTTTAGAATACGGTTCCTTCGTTAATGAATAACTACACAAGAACCAATGAGTAACACAATATTAACAATCTAGTAACTTATTAACTAACAAGAAACTCTGATTAACGAACTAGTAAGTAATAACGCACAGACGAAAGTGGTAGTTCACTATTAACTAATCAATAACTACTATTTTTTAATGATTCCCAGAGAACTACTGAAAAAGTTTATCAACAATCTAGTAACTACTATTAACTAAAAATAAACACTGATTAACAAATTAGTAAGTAATAGCGCACAGATGAAAGTGGTACTTCATACTTCAATGGGAATTACTAATTATTTGGATCCGTATTCTGAAGTGAAGATCATGGGAACTAACTAGTAATGATTCAAGTGTTACTATATGATAGTCATGATTTGTGCAACCAAACACAAAAGTCATTTCAAGCGTTTGAGAATTTGGTGAACTTTTAAATAGTATACTTTTAGAAAATTTCTTTAGAAGTATGTTGTAACACTTGAGTCATTACTAGTTAGTTCCCATGATCTTCACTTTAGAATACGGATCCAAATAATTAGTAATTCCCATAGAAGTATGTAGTAACACTTGAGTCATTACTAGTTTGTTACCATGATTCTTACAGTAGTTAATGAAAAGCCAATAAAGTGTAGAATCTTCTAATCACTCTCGATATGCACACACACACACACACACACACACACACACACACACACACACACACACACACACACATATATATATATGAGCTAGGAGACATACATAAAAACATATTTTTTTGGGAGGTATAGGTTCAATAATAAGATAACTGTATATGTTTTTTGGGTGGCTGATGACTCAATATGTTCCAGTACTCACCATGACTCTAGTGATTCAATGCCAGAGGAATGCCGGAAAATTGGCCACAGGACAAGTAAGGTCCCGACAACTGTATTTAAAAATCCATTGCTTTAAAATTATTCAGTTGATAAATAGACAGCATAGGCCAATTATTAACAGCTTTCCCAAATCATAAATCTGCTATGCTATTACATATTGATAATGTAAACAACCTTGTGTATTCGTTTACAGTAGCAGTTAAAATGTTAATGTAGTGCTAGTCATTTGTCCTGCCTTGGTTATTGATTAGTTTTGCATGAATTATGAAACTTTTTCAGTAGTTCTCTGGGAAGCATTAAAAAAATAGTAGTTATTGATTAGTTAATAGTGAGGTACCACGTTCATCTGTGCGCTATTACTTACTACTTCGTTAATCAGAGTTTCTTTTTAGTTAATAGTAGTTACTAGATTGTTAATATTGTGTTTGTCACGGGTGGACAGGGAATAATTCCGTGGATTCAGGTGCAGAGCAGAAGTATTTTAATAAGACAAAACATAAAATAAACAAACCAAATCTAAATCCAAAAACAGACAAGGCAGGGTAGGAACAGGCACAGAATACAACATGCGTAACAAATACAACGAACGAGCACAGGACAGCAAACACAGGAAGACTAAATAGAGAGGCAAACAAAGGAGGGTAACGAGACAGACAGGTGGAGCAAATAAACCAATAATCAGACAACAAGGGGGAGGGATCAAACAATGACAAGAGCACATGGCTCAACATAACAAACACCCATGTGCATCACAAGACAGGACAGACATGTGACAGTGTTACTCATTGGTTCTTGTGTAGTTATTCATTAACGAAGGAACCGTATTCTAAAGTGTTACCTACAAAACATATACTATCATTTGAAGCTTTGGTTAACTGTCTCTTTCTGAATTGGATGAGTTGTGTAAGGAGAATCATAATTGTAATTTGTTTCTTTTCTCACATTTTACAAAGAGAGAGTGGGAGTTCCCTTTCGAGGGAACTCGCGATGCGTCGATGACGCTTTGGGAACGCCTCCGCGCGTTTACGTCTGAAGCACGTATGTCAACTAGTCCAATGGAATGAATGAGCGTCACGGGCGGGTGACGTCATGACCAGGAAGATATAAAAGCACATCCGGTGCGATAATCGCGTTAGCTTTTGTGCCTCAGCAAAGCGCTCTGTGTCAAAACTGTCTGTGACTATTTATTGTTGTCTGTCTCTCAATATATATCTAAGTCTGGCGAAACAACTATTTAAAGCTTGTGCTTCTCCCTGCCCTCGTTTCTGTACGCATTTCCCCCTGTTACTCTGCTCCCAGGAGTTCTGGAGAGAATCCGCCAGGACTGAATAAGTCTATTGCTAGTAGCTCCACGCTGGCCAAGTCGAATTTGGTTTGCGGACCTCATTCATCTCCTCGATGGCCCTCCCTTAGAGATCCTGATCAGGAGAGACCTTCTGTCTCAGGCAGGGGGCACGATATTTCACCCCCGGCCAGAGATTTGGAAACTGTGGGTTTGGCCTCTGAGGGGGCCCAACTTATAGAGAGTGGGCTCTCAACTGAGGTTGTTGCCTCTTCGGACCAGGAAAAACTGAATCTCTTGTGTCCAGTGCGAGCACTTATGCTTATCACTTATGTCCACAGAGCTGCCCCGTGGAGAAAATCTGATCAGTTGTTTGTCTGCTTTGGATCACCTAAGAAAGGTCTTCCAGCCTCTAAACAGACTATTAGCAAGTGGATAGTCGAGGCTATCTCTCTTGCGTATGAGTCCTCTGGCCAGCCGTGCCCTATGGTGGTCAGAGCTCCTTCTACTAGGAGTATGGCGGCCTCTAAAGCCTTATTATCAGGGGTTTCCCTTCAGGAGGTTTGTGATGCGGCAGGCTGGTCCTCACCGCTCACATTTGTGAGGTTTTATAGCCTGGACCTGGACGCTGCCCCAGGGTCCCAGGTGCTTCTTACTTAGTTTGCCGACAGTTTTGTCATCTGGCATTTTGTAAGTATGGCGTATTGGGTATTCTCGTTCCCAAAGCGTCATCGACGCATCGCGAGTTCCCTCGAAAGGGAACGTCTCAGGTTACGTCTGTAACCCTAGTTCCCTGAGAAGGGAACGAGACGATGCGTTGCCCTGCCATACTTCCTGCATCTAACGCGATTATCGCACCGGATGCGCTTTTATATCTTCCTGGTCATGACGTCACCCGCCCGTGACGCTCATTCATTCCATTGACGATTTAACTTGAGACGATTGTCCTCTATCAGCATTGTATCATCTACCTGGATGATACGTCGCCATCTATAGCGCATCAGAACGCCTATCCATCAGATAGGGGTTGCCAGTCACTGTACATGGAGAAAATTACTATATACATGGCCTACTGGCCATTATTGATAGTAGCTGATGGGCAAATTTGTTCAAGATGCCAGGGTTAAACTCCTACTCTTTTTTTAAAAACACTCTAGGATTTTTTTTTTATTACCACAGCAAAACAGAGCTTGACTTAATTTACTCCTCAGTTTGAGACATTTTTTTCAATAATAGGTCAATGACATTCTTTACACCTCTTCTATGATGGCATGGTTTTAATTTGGATCAATTTAGGTATTTTGGGGTGGCATAAGCCTTCTGTTGCCTCTTTGAAAACAAAGAGTCGACAATAAGAAAGTAGTTTTGCTTAATAATTTAAACAAAACTGCTAAAAAAACGTCTGCCAAATCACAGTCATGTGGTGCAAAGACAACGCATGTAGTTCAATTTATGAAATATCATGTGGTGTGTGATTCCCTGAAACCTTTAGTACGTTAAAAAGGTTGAATACTATTTATGAATTATATTTATGTATGATATTTGATATTTAGAATGATATTTGTTTAAAAAAGTTTTGTGGTTTAAATATCTGGGGATATTTATCACCGGTTCGCTTAAAGACTTGTTTCTTAAGAACATTACACCACTTTTTGAAAAATGCAAGTCAGATATGGCTAAGTGGAGTTCCCTTTCCCTTTCTGAAATAGGTCGTGCAAACCTTATTAAAATGGTTATCCTGCCGAAGTTTTTGTATCTTTTCCAGCATCTTCCAGTTTGCATTAATAATCCTTTTTCACTAATTTAGATCAGCAATTGAATTGATTCCTTTGGAATAACAAACCAGCTCGCATCAGGAAGTCAGTTCTTCAGCTTCCCAAATCTGAAAGGGGTTTAGCTCTGCCAAATTTTCGATACAACTTTTGGGCATGTAACATTCATAAATTACTATATTGGGTTGGCCTTAAAAGTTGTGCCTCTAGTCCGCCCTGGGAGCATATAGAGATATCTTCCTCTCATTATTTACTTTCTAATATCTGCTCCCAGCTTCCCCTTGGGGTACACAAAATCTCGAGCAATCCAATAGTTATTAATACTCTTAAGATTTGGCATCAATTCAGGAAACAATTTGGTCTACATAGACTAGAGCATCGATTCATATGCCAATTTCAAATAATCATTTATTTCCCCCGTCCCTTGCAAACAGCTTATTTGATATTTGGGCAGCTAAGGGTCTCTCTACTCTAAACGACCTGTAGGAAAACGAAGTCTTCTCCTCGTTCTCTTCTTTATCAGCTAAATTTAACCTTCCTAATAGTCATCTTTTTCGTTTTTTTCAAGTGAGACACTTTATTCAAAAGTTATTTCCCCATTTTCCCAATCGTCCACCCGAATCAAAAATTGACTCAATTCTCATCTTCGACTCTGGTCAAAGACGACTGATTTCAATCATTTGTGGAAAAATAATCTCCTTAACCACTTCTCCGATTAACTCCCTTAAGCTAACGTGGAAGCAAGATTTGCGCATTGACATTTCCGAAGACCAGTGGAAAAACATCCTCAGTTTAGTTCACTCTTCATCTATTTGTGCTAGACATGCCCGAATACAATGTAAAGTGCTTCACAGAGCCCATTTCACTAATGCCAGACTGGCTAAAATTTTTCCTAACAGAAGTGGTGCCTGTAACAGATGCAGACAATCCCCAGCCGATCATCTTCACATGTTCTGGTCATGCCCGGTGCTATCAGACTATTGGTCCGACATTTTCAGAACTCTCTCATCCCTAATTCCTTGACTGTCCTGTTCGGCCTTTCCCAAACACATGTATACCAGCTACAGCGCACTGCGTCATTGCCTTTACTACTTTGCTAGCCAGGCGTGCCATCCTTCTTAAATGGAAGCATGCTTCTCCTCCATCACATGACGATTGGATAAGAGAGGTATTGCAATGCATCCACCTTGAAAAAAATAGACACTCTCTTAAAGGTTCGCTGAGATCATTTCATAAAACATGGAGCCCTGTGACTACTGTTAAAGGCCTTATCGTGATGTCAGGACCTCCTGATTAGACTTCTGTGGAGAGGGTGGAGACTTTTCTTCTTTTGTTTATTGTCTTATAATAACAACTTTTGGATGCGTATTATGTATTTTTTTATTTTTTTATTTTTTATTATATATAAATAT
Source organism: Rhinichthys osculus (assembly GCA_029959095.1). NCBI lineage: Eukaryota > Metazoa > Chordata > Actinopteri > Cypriniformes > Leuciscidae > Rhinichthys > Rhinichthys osculus. The sequence continues at coordinate 25,907,475 of JARWKJ010000004.1, read as the reverse complement.
ATATATATATTAGGTCTGTCAGTTAAACGTGTTATTAACGGCGTTAACGCAAACCCATTTTAACGTGATTAATTTTTTTATCGCGAGATTAACAGTCTTTTTGATATAGCGGTGGCAGCGGTTTCAGGACCGCAGTTCTAGGATCCAGGTGGTACATAGTATCAAGATCCACCTAAATTATCTTAAGTCTTGTTAGAAAAAAATATATATATATTTTAACAAATAAGATTATGGAATAGAAAAGCTCCTGCATCAGGTGGATTAGAGCAAGTAGCATCAACTACATGACACAATTTAAAAGATTAATATTACACTTTTACTTAAAGCTCACTTTAAACCACCATCGAGTATTTGTATCATATTCCTGTCGCGGTTTAAAATGGTTTTAAGTCAAAAAAGATGTTGAAATATGTTATATTTAGCATTATATATGCAGCTAATGGCTATACCTTGCTTAGCAATACTGTAAACATTCTTTATTCATATGAAAATATCCTAAATCGCACGAAAATAAATCACAGACAAAAGATACTCGAAATCGTGCATTTATTAGTTTCTTTCAGGTGAAGAGATGTGTCTTAGCTTTGTTATCACGGAGGTCAGAATGAGGAAGTGTACACAGCATACACATGAGCGTCACGTTGAACCACGTGAGATGACAGCTGTATAGCGAATAACAGAGCGCTGAGATCATAACTGACGCAGACGCTGGCGGGTGCTGTATATTGCATGTATATGTGAACACAAATAAACCGGAGAAGACGTGAATGACTGCTTTATGAGTGATCATTTCTATTCAAAATAACGAACTTCACAGAACTTCGCAGTGGGGAAACTCCCTTTACTCGATTTACTGAAGCTTATATGTAAAACGCATTTGCAGCTGCACAGCCAGCCCCCTGAGCGTCTGACCCGCTCATAGGCTGTGCTGCAGCAACTGCACATCCAATGGCGCGGGCGACTCTGACGCACAACCAATAAGCTAGCCCAACGTCAGAGCCCGTCGAGGGGGCGTGCCCCGCCTATATAGACCCCCGAATTCGCCATTATAGCAGATTTTACTCCTTCAGCGACAGTACACATGTCCCTGAGCTTTTTACTGTAGCATTCGCCGTCGAACAAGCCTTTCAGCCTGAGCGTGCTTCTCTTCAGCAGACTTCGCCTGCACGTCGATTTCTCCTGACGCCGTCTCACCTGTGGCTATCCGGCGACATTATATCCTTTGTTCTATATTGCTAACATTCTTTTCAGTATGCCTCGTCCATCCTGCGCCACGTGCGGAGGCCGTCTGCACGAGGCAGACCAGCACACGAGCTGCATTTCCTGCCTGGGGATCGAACACGCAGAGAATGCTCTCTCTGCCGGCGGATGTGAGGCCTGACTGCATGACTCACCGGTCCCCCCCCCCCCCTCACGTGGCGGGCCTCGTCTCCTTCGGCGGATCTCTCGAGCGCGACGACAGCTTATCCATCGCCGCTTCTGAGGACGAGTGGCCGGGCTCTCTCGACCCCGTCACCGCTTCTCAATCGGTGGCCAGCGGATTAGCGACCAGGACGAACTCCGACGCCGAGATGCTTCGGATCCTGACGAAGGCCGTCGCGGACCTCGACCTCGAGTGGGCCTCGCCCGAGGAGCCGCCTCGTAGTCGGCTGGATGGATGGTTTCTGGAGGGGCGCCAGCAGGCCCCGCGTCACAAACCGGCGCCATTTTTCCCCGAGGTCCACGAGGAGCTAACCAAGGCCTGGCGCGCTCCATACTCAGCACGTGTGGGATCCGCAGTTTCCGCGACGCTCTCCTCCGTGGATGGCGCAGCGGAAAAGGGTTATGAGTCTTTGCCGCCCCTCGAAGAGGCCGTGGCAGCTCATCTTTGCCCGAGCTCTGCAGCTAGCTGGCGAGCTAGAGCCGCTCATCCCAACAAACCCTGCCGTAACACCTCAGCCCTCGCTGGACGCGCGTACGCCGCCTCCGGCCAGGCTGCATCGGCCCTGCACACGATGGCCGTGTTGCAGGTCTACCAGGCCAAACTCCTCCGGTCCATGGACGAGGCTGGCCCGGACCCGGAGACGTTTCGGGACCTGAGGAGTGCTACGGACTTAGCGCTGCGGGCTACTAAGTCTACAGCACAAGCCATCGGCAGAAACATGGCTAGTTTGGTCGTGCTCGAGCGCCACCTGTGGCTTAACCTCACCGAGATCAAGGAGGCCGACAAAACGAGGTTTCTCGACGCTCCGGTGTCCAGCTCCGGTCTCTTCGGCCCGGCGGTGAAGGGATTCTCGGAGAGGTACACGGAGGCACAGAAAGCGTCCCAGGCCATGCGACACTTCTTGCCGAAGCGTTCGGGCTTCGCGTCCAGCAAGCCCAAACCTCCGCCTTCGCCTCATCCAGCCAAGCCGGCGAAACAGGCCTCTCAGCCCCGCCCTGCGGCTGATAGCCAGCGCCAGTCAAGGCCCGCTAAGCGCTAACCGCTCCCCAGGCGTCAAGGCCCTCGACCCAGCGCCGCGGCCGACCAGGCGCCTCCGAAGTCGTCCTAGCACGGAGGGGAAAGAGAGAGGGCTCGTGTCTCGCGCTAGCCGGACCACCCTCGAAGAAACCAGCAAAACTTCCCACAGCTCCCTGTTCAGTTCAGGCGGCTGGGGATTTTATTATTGTAAACAGGCCCGCAGCAGTGAGCGCGTCTCTGCAAACAAACGCCGTTTTCACGGCGACCCAAATAAAGCACAAAAAGAGCATGTTTCACAATCACAACACACGGGTTCACGGTCCCCCTCCACTAGGCGGCCCCCGCCCTGTTGTAACACTGACTTCCCCCCAGGCAAAAGCCTATATAGTCAGTCAAACACTCAGTATGTGCACAAATCACATTATAAGGGTATCAGGTCCCCCTATGTTAGGCGGTCCCCCCCATTCAGTGTGTCACGCCCTAGCCACACGAGTGATGGCCTGGCAAGCCATCCCTGGTGTGTCGAGTTGGGTCATAAACACTATAAAGCGAGGCTACTCGCTCCAATTCGCTCGCAGACCCCCGAAATTCCAGGCGGTTATCGAGACATCGGTGAGAAGCGGCGTGAATCACGTGCTTCGCACCGAAGTTCAAGAATTATTAGCAAAAGGAGCGATAGAGTCAGTCCCTCCCGCGCTAATGTATTCGGGGTTTTACAGCCGCTATTTCCTAATACCAAAGAAAGACGGCGGGCTCAGACCCATTCTAGATCTGAGGCGTTTGAACAGGGCTCTCATGAGACGGCCTTTCAAAATGTTAACACTCAAACAGATTCTCGCGCAGGTTCGCCCGGGGGACTGGTTTGTTTCAATGGATCTGAAAGATGCATACTTTCATATTCAGATCGACCCTCGTCACAGGCCATTTTTGAGATTCGCCTTCGAGGGGAGGGCATATCAATACACCGTTCTGCCGTTCGGTCTGGCTCTGGCACCCCGTACATTCACGAAATGTATGGATGCGGCGCTCTCCCCGCTGAAAAGCCAGGGAGTGCGTGTGCTGAATTATCTCGACGACTGGCTGGTGCTAGCGCAGTCGAGAGACAAACTAATAGTGCACAGGGATTTGATTCTCAGTCATTTAAAATGCTTGGGTCTCACAATCAATGTTGCCAAAAGCGAACTGAATCCCAGCCAGACTGTGGACTGTGGCACGGTTTTGGACTCGGTGACAATGAAAGCGCGGCTCACTCAAGAGCGCGCGCTCTCGGTACAGACACTGGTAGCCGCATTCAGGAAGAGGTTTCAGAGACTGCTTGGTCTAATGGCAGCTGCATCATCAGTACTCCACTTGGGATTACTGCACATGCGCCCGCTGCAGCACTGGCTGAAACGCCATGTGCCAACCCATACATGGCAGTCAGACAGCCTGCGCATTATGGTGAATCAAGGGTGTTTGAGAACACTGGTTCCCTGGCGGGCTCAGGACTGGTACTGCAAGGGGGTGACCATGGGGATAGTTTCCAGGAGGAAAGTGGTTTTTACAGACGCATCCAACATGGGTTGGGGAGCGCTGCACGAGGGCAAGCCTGCCTCCGGCCTCTGGTCGAGCACGGAGCAGAGCTTACATATCAACTGTCTGGAAATGAAGCGGTTGGTTTGGCCCTAAAAGCTTTTCTGTCAAACCTCAGGGGTCACCACGTCTTGATCCGTACAGACAACATGTCTGTGGTGGCCTACATAAATCGCCAGGGTGGCATCAGGTCAGGCAACCTGTATGTGATGGCGAGGGACCTCCTCATGTGGGCACAAGCCAATCTGAGCTCTCTGAGAGCAGCGCATGTCCCGGGCGTCCAGAATGTGGGCGCGGATATGCTCTCAAGGGGCAACACTCCCCTAGGCGAGTGGTCCCTGAACCCTCAGACGGTCAGACTAATATGGGAGAGGTTCGGCGAGGCCGAAGTAGACCTTTTCGCCTCGAGAGCAAACACCCACTGCAGGGTGTTCTTCTCGAAAAACAGGGATGCGCTGGCTCATCTCTGGCCCAGCCGCCCCCTTTACGCGTTTCCCCCCGTCTCGATGATCCCACAGGTTATCGAGCGGGTCAGGGAGAGCGGATGCCCAGTCCTTCTGGTGGCTCCTCTCTGGAAATCCAGACCATGGTTTCCGGAACTGGTTCAGTTGTCGGACACGACCCCCTGGCCTGTTCCGATGAGGAAGGATCTCCTCACACAGGCCAACGGAACGATGTGGCATCCCCGACCCGACTTATGGGCCCTCCATGTGTGGCCCCTAAACGGGTATCCGGGGACCTGCCTGACAGGGTCTTAAGCACTATCTCTGAGGCAAGGGCCCCGTCTACTCGGCGCCTTTATGCTTTAAAGTGGTCGGGTTTTTCCAGCTGGTGCTCGAAAAATCGTATTGACCCAGAGTCATGTGAGGTTTCAATGGTGCTCGCCTTCCTGCAGGAGCTACTGGACGCGGGCCGCACCCCGTCCACGCTCAAAGTGTATGTGGCAGCCATCGCAGCGCACCATGCTCTGGTGGCTGGCCAATCACTGGGAAGGAATGACCTGGTGGTAAAGTTTCTGAAGGGTGCTAGGAGGATTAACCCCTCCAGGCCCCCTTCGGTGCCGCCTTGGGACCTCTCCACGGTCCTTAGGGCCCTGAGGGGTCCACCTTTTGAGCCGCTCCAGTCGGTTGATCTAAAACCACTTTCGCTAAAGACTGCTCTCCTGTTGGCATTGGCATCTATCAAGCGAGTGGGAGATTTGCAGGCCCTCTCAGTGAGTCCTGCATGTTTGGAGTTTGGATTGGATGACTCCAGAGTCATTCTCAAACCCAGGCTTGGTTATGTGCCCAAGGTGCTCTCAACGCCGTTTAGAGCACAAGTTATTACGCTATTAGCCCTTCCCCCTTCTGCTGAGGATGGGGAGGTTAATCTTCTCTGCCCTGTCAGGGCGTTGAGAATCTATTTGGAGCGTTCTGCGTCTTTTAGAAAATCGGAACAGCTGTTTGTCTGCTTTGGGGGCCGATCTAAGGGTGATCCAGTCACTAAGCAAAGACTGTCTAGATGGATAGTGGATGCCATCTCTTTGGCCTACACCGCTGTGGGTCAGGTTTGCCCCATAGGTGTCAAGGCCCATTCGACCAGAGGTATGGCCTCGTCGTGGGCTTGGTCTTCTGGTTTTCCCATTCAAGATATTTGTGATGCGGCCGGCTGGTCCTCGCCTTCCACATTTATGAAATTCTATAATATGGAGGTACCTTCCCTGCAGGCGAAAGTGCTTTCGGTATGATTGAGACCTGACAGTGGCTGGTCTTGTCTACAAAAATTACTGTGCATAATCACATACATATTATATAAACCCGCTTCGGCCGGTAATAAAGTATACTAATAATCCCGACGGTGTCTGGTTTTGTTAGTATATTCTGTCAGTGGTGACTGACTTATTATGTATATTAGGCAGACCCGACTGTGTCTGGTCTGTTATATATACATGTATATGCATATGTTTTTGGGTTCCTGAGTGGCAGGACAACCAGTTACTCAGGGTGCGGCGTTTTGCATGGTGTCCCCACTGCGTATACGCAATACGAAGTGACCGTTCGAAAGGGAACTACTCGGTTACTATCGTAACCTCAGTTCCCTGAGATAGGGAACGAGTATTGCGTAGCCGGCCGCACTATAGTAACTGGTGAAGTTGTCGCTTCAGTCGTATAACCTGCTATAATGGCGAATTCGGGGGTCTATATAGGCGGGGCACGCCCCCTCGACGGGCTCTGACGTTGGGCTAGCTTATTGGTTGTGCGTCAGAGTCACCCACGCCATTGGATGTGCAGTTGCTGCAGCACAGCCTATGAGCGGGTCAGACGCTCAGGGGGCTGGCTGTGCAGCTGCAAATGCGTTTTACATATAAGCTTCAGTAAATCGAGGAAAGGGAGTTTCCCCACTGCGTATAGCTACGCAATACTCGTTCCCTATCTCAGGGAACTGAGGTTACGATAGTAACCGAGTAGTTTTATAACAGAGTCTTAAATCTTTCTAATGATGCTCAGTTTGTCCAGATCAAATAAGTAAGAGTGTGATGTTTTAACGAATAATGAATGTTGAACAACAATAATCTGGGGCCATCTGTGATCTTTGCCGCGAAAGGGGTTAAATGAGTGTTTTTGGTGATCCAGTTCGGTTGGTAGCGCTGAAACAGAAAACTAGGGTCCTGAAACTGGGGTCCTAGAACTGGGGTCCTGAAACTGCAGCCTCCGGTTGTGCAGGAATACCCTTCTCACTTTTGCCACTGTGACGATTACCAGCGCGGCAAACTTTTTGGCATCCAAAAAGTTTTGAAAACTGGCGTAACGCCGCGCATTCCGCGTCCTGTCTGAAATCTGATCTAGCTAGAGATTATTTGCTCCAAGTAAGAATATTTTAGTGTGAAATTTAACACAGTGTTGTCAATGTTGTTTTCAATAGAAAACATTTGCACTTTTTCATGTTGATAAGAGTATTAAAATGAGAAAAAATAATGGGACAAAAAGAAATCAAGAGACATTTAGAATAGATAAAAATGTGTGATTAATTGAGATTAATCGCGATTAAATATTTTAATCGTTTGACAGCACTAATATATATATACACTCACCGGCCACTTTATTAGGTACACCTGTCCAACTGCTCGTTAACACTTAATTTCTAAGCAGCCAATCATATGGCGGCAACTCAGTGCATTTAGGCATGTAGACATGGTCAAGACAATCTCCTGCAGTTCAAACCGAGCATCAGTATGGGGAAGAAAGTTGATTTGAGTGACTTTGAACGTGGCATGATTGTTGGTGCCAGAAGGGCTGGTCTGAGTATTTCAGAAACTGCTAATCTACTGGGATTTTCACGCACAACCATCTCTAGGGTTTACAGAGAATGGTCCGAAAAAGAAAAAACATCCAGTGAGCGGCAGTTCTGTGGGCGGAAATGCCTTGTTGATGCCAGAGGTCAGAGGAGAATGGCCAGACTGGTTCAAGCTGATAGAAGGGCAACAGTGACTGAAATAACTACTCGTTACAACCGAGGTATGCAGCAAAGCATTTGTGAAGCCACAACACGCACAACCTTGAGGCGGATGGGCTACAACAGCAGAAGACTCCACCGGGTACCACTCATCTCCACTACAAATAGGAAAAAGAGGCTACAATTTGCAAGAGCTCACCAAAATTGAACAGTTGAAGACTGGAAAAATGTTGCCTGGTCTGATGAGTCTCGATTTCTGTTGAGACATTCAGATGTTAGAGTCAGAATTTGGCGTAAACAGAATGAGAACATGGAACCATCATGCCTTGTTACCACTGTGCAGGCTGGTGGTGGTGGTGTAATGGTGTGGGGGATGTTTTCCTGGCACACTTTAGGCCCCTTAGTGCCAATTGGGCATCGTTTAAATGCCACGGCCTACCTGAGCATTGTTTCTGACCATGTCCATCCCTTTATAGCCACCATGTACCCATCCTCTGATGGCTACTTCCACCATGTCACAAAGCTCTAATCATTTCAAATTGGTTTCTTGAACATGACAATGAGTTCACTGTACTAAAATGGCCTCCACAGTCACCAGATCTCAACCCAATAGAGCATCTTTGGGATGTGGTGGAACGGGAGATTCGCATCATGGATGTGCAGCCGACAAATCTGCGGCAACTGTGTGATGCCATCATGTCAATATGGACCAAACTCCCTGAGGAATGCTTCCAGCACCTTGTTGAATCTATGCCACGAAGAATTGAGGCAGTTCTGAAGGCAAAAGGGGGTCCAACCCGTTACTAGCATGGGGTACCTAATAAAGTGGCCGGTGAGTGTATATATTTTTTTTATTATCTACGTGAGAGCTACGAGTGGCCTTAGGGGCGGGGTGGGGGGGGTTGACTGGTGAGGGTATATGTGCGGAACTGTTCTGTTGATTTCTTTTTTTTCTCTTTCAGACACCTTGTTTCATTTTACATCTGTTCCAACACCCTTTATATGTCTGCAGAAAACTTAATAAAAAATAAATAAATAAATAAATAAAAGTTTTGTTTGTAAAAATAAAAGTAACTAAATATTGCAACTGTTTAAAAACGTCATGTAATAATTTTACTTGGTGACACAACTTTTTTTTTTAGAAACATTAATTTAACCTCCTGAGACCCTGCGGCCTCATATGAGGACATTACATTTTTGCCTCTTGACACAATGATAGTCAAATTTGTAAATCTTAGACATGTTGGCCACATTTAGGGGCACTGCCCACACCATCTTGTAGTGATATCACAACATTACACCAATGTCAGTGAGAAGAAAATGACCCTAACCCTAACACTTCTACACCAGTTCCCGACAGAAAAATGACCCAGGTAAAAAATCTATTCAAATTATATGAATGAAACAAATGTATCTATGTACAATACTGTCTCTATCATCATATGGGGATTAAAATTTGACATATTTTAGTAATAGTAGCACTCTAGGACATCAGTGAATATGAAGTACTTGTTTGAGGACATTGGGACTATATTACGTTATCCCCTTAACTGTCACCGTCCCACGTGGGACGTTTGCCCATATATATTTAGAACAATAATATCTTAGTAAAAACCTAAAGTAATATTGACAAACTAAATATCATTTGAAAGCTTACAATCTCTAGTTTTCATATTTGGTGGCTGTTTTTTAAAATAAATTACAGAATAGCAGTAATTTATCAATTTGCAACAAGAATATTTCATATTCATTAGGCGTGTTTAGGCCTTTATTTTGAAATAGAAAAAAAACATGAAAAATCATGAAAGATTGGTAGAAACCTCAGTTTGTTTTCGTGCCAAGAGTTCAAAAGATAACACTAATTAAATGTTATGAGAAAAAAAGGTCTGAAAATTTTTAGAATATAAAGAAATATATTATGATTTCTCGATTTGTGATGCAGCAGCGAGCTATAATGCACATATGTGCTCTTTTTATGTTTATTAGAGGTTGAAATCAAATCAAATACTACCAAAACACCCATACTATTTCTGAATAGGATGTATACTTAATAAATTGTATGAAATTATGGAAAGACATGGTTCAGATCACTAAAAACATATGAAAATGGAGACACCCTTATATGGTCAGTAAGGAAGCTGGCTGTCCATCTAGTGAAAAAGTTTGGTACTACGCCCAAATAAAATCTTACTGAAAGCTCATTTTTTGAGATATCAACCTAAAATTTGGAACACAACTTGTTTAGAGTTTTGGCTTTAATTTTCTAGCAGTTTTAGAGTAAAATATATTTTAAAATATAAATAATTATATTTTTACATTCTATATTTTCATAAACTCAAACTTATATAACTTTTTTTCTGTTTCACTTTCATAATTTATTTCACTTCTACAATAATCTGGCAAATGTCTTCTTAAAAACAAGACCAACCATATGTCTATATTCCAAAGCATTCTTGAATTACAACCATTTTACAACCACAAGTTTTTTTTATGGCTAGTACTGTGTCCTCACACGAGGACATCATATGGTAAATCATAGACACACTGTCCTCACATGAGGACATCATTTTAGTTATTATATTTATTAGGTCCTACTTATCCCAAATAGCAAGAACAATTATAAAATGCACACCAGGCAAACTCTCGGGTCTCTTCTTGAAAATTGTATGTATGTTTCAGAACCAAAACCAGCATGAATAAGACTACATTTCTAAGAACTTGTTTTTTAAACTAGATTTATAAGAAAAAAAGAAAAAGATCTTATTGAGTATTGGTCCATATGCTTTTATTATTATTTCAAAACAGCTGTCCCTCTTCTTCTCCCTCACCCCTCAACTGTTTTACAAACTTTGACTCTGGCATTTGAAGAAGAACATGCAGGCCACTGCCTCTTCACAGATCTCTGCTTTTGTCCTCATGCTCCACCGTCTGTGAAAACACACACTTGTTCAAGCACGCAGATAGAGCAACATGTTTTATGTTAAAAAAGAACATATATAGCCAGAATAAACTGTTTAAACTGTTCCAAAAGTCCCTTGACTAAGGCGGCTGAGATGCAGGTCTTATGCTCCACCTAACACACACACACACACACACACACACACCTGCATCCAAAAGCTCTTCTTTGTCCACTACGTAGTCTCAGCTTTGGGCGGTTGTTTCCTGAGGCCTTGTAGAGGGTTTAGACTCTTATTCAATCCTGTAACTGTTACATCAAAGTTTGCACACTCTTGTCCATACTGATATGTAGCTGTGTGCCTTATGAGATGAGAGTAAAATTGAAATTGTCTTGAAAACTCTTCAATATAGATTTTAAGGATACATAATACATGTGCCTTTGTTTGCAATGAAAGTTTCAGTCTGTGGATTTTGAGTAACTTCATTGTAAATTAATTTCCATAATGTTTCATTGTTTTTTTTTTTTCACAGCCGAGCCAGGACCAACCAGTAAATACAGGTGCAGTGCTCATTGACAGTTGTTGTTATAGGCCTATTTTGTTGATTAGTTTTGTCGATTAACCTTCAGTAAAGTTGTGAATAGTTTTAAACATGTTATTGTAATACTAAAGATTGTTCTCATTTGTCACCTTAAAATTTTATTAGGATGGGGCACAACTTTGGCCAGCAGAATGTGCAACTGACTCCGTTATCACGTGGATTGCACCTGTGTGTTCACTAATTATGAGGAAAATGTAATTGTTGCTAAACTGACAGACACCCAGATTATCATTATCTGTGCTATCAGATAATTGGCAAGGGTAGAATATCTAATTGATGACAAAAAACGTCGATTATAACGGTTTCGGTTGGCTTAAAATATTGTATCACTGCGATGAGGGTTACAGTTAAACTACACGCGTTTAAAAACAACTTTAGTTAGCCTATTGTATTGCGTGCAGCTGCAATTAATTTTTAGCCTACTTCTGACGCTCACCCAGTCTCCTTTTATTGCACGTTGAGCTGCTCATTTCGAAGTAGTAGTTTCTTGACCCAGAGGTTTGGAGAAGTCATCTCAGTGCCGACGGTGAATGAGCGAAAAAAGAAGAAGAAAACAAAACCGAGCGCGCTTAACGGACAGGCTCTGACGCTCGAGGAGAGCGAGGAGTTTAACACACGAGGAACCCCGTTAATCTGCGCTAGTCTTGTGAAAACGCTCGCCCTCTGTCCTGTACACTAGGACAGCCTGGGGAACGAACCACCCGCGCGCGCTGTGCTTGAAGAAATATCTTTTCCGCCACGTTCATCCCGCTATCGGCTCAGGAATACAAAGTTGTATCACTTATAATCGACTGAACACGTTTTCTGACAGACACATCTGTAGTTTTTCGCCTTTTGAGTGGCACTGGCATGGATATACACGCGCGCGACTCGCGCCCGTTTTCTTTTGCTACTTCGTGTGGAATATCTGAGGACTTTTTTTAACGCTCCTGGAGGAAAGAAAAAAACAACTTTGTGGAAATTTGAGGAGTTTATTTATTTATTATTAGTATTATTATTTTCTTATACGTATGATATTGCGATGTGTGTTGCGAGAGTCTTCGCCGCCCCTTTTAGACCAGAATTAGTCAGTGTGGTCCCGTAATAGAGGCTAGACAGTGTCTTCTCGATCTTGCGCACTCTCCTCAGATCCTTTCCCTTTTTCCTCCAAAGGTTTTTTGTCTATATCCATGGAATAACTGAACAGGAAAACGACTGAACGACAAGGTGTCTTGTTTTTTTCCACCGCCTGTAACTGACAGGCGGTTTAGTGTTGGCTCTTCTCCGGAGAATGCTCAATGATCGATGGGGAATCATGAACAGCTCACCGGAACTCGAAGACGGACAGCGGGGCAAAAATCAGGTGTGTCCCCCGCTCGCTTACACTTCGTATAATGAATGTAGTTTTAGAATGAGACACAATAGCTACTCATCTATCTGTGTGTGCGTGTGGGTACAGAGAGAACAGTGAGTAGAACAATGAGTTGAGTGCGGCTTGTTCCTGTCACTCCGCATAAGCGCGCCCGTAGATCATGCGTGCGGCAGAAAGTGGCTATTTTGTTTCCCGTTTATGCGGGTAGCTGAAGATAAGGGCGCCAATCATGCGAAATGCAGCTGCTCTGTGCATTCGTAGTGATTAATGGACTTTAATGGAGAGTAGTGATTTATAATCTAGTTTCAGTTTTGACTAAGTCTATGTAGGCTATTTACCAGCGGCATTACTGGAACAAGAGAAAAATCTGGAAAGAGAACCATTGAAGCGTATACACACATTCAAACATAATGAAAAAACAAAACACATAGCTATCAAAAGCAATATCAAAACCAACACATATCTCACTCGAGGCTTGAGCACACCCACACCATTACACAATCAACTAGCCTACACAGACTGTAGAGGGAGAGAGAGTAACCAGTGCAGTAGTATTCAACCTGTTTGTCCCCCTCATCTCATTCTCCATTCATCTCCATGTATATTCATACTGCAAATGTTATTTTAAAGGTTAAACCAAGAATTTGAATCCACTGTACCTAGTCTCATCTGTGTTTCTCTGTATATAAGAGTGCTGTTCTTACAGTGCACTGTAAAAAAATCCCGTTGTTTTTACGGAAAAAAAACTGGCAGCTGTGGTTTACCAGAACTTTACCGTCAAAAATACAGTATCAACGTTATTGGTTTTACAGACTTAACTCTAATTTACAGTAATAACCCATATTTCAATATATGATATAATGTTAATTTCATACCTATTGAAGTATTATTATTTGTTTTGTACCATTGTAATACACTGATAACCAACAATCATCACAGCAGTGATGAGAGTCATATGATCAAAGCTCATCACAAGCAGTCTTCCACAAGAAAGTTAATACTATTATATAGAAGCTGCACAGTCATTCGCACAAACATTAAACACCATCATGGTAACACACATGAAATGAAAAAAATGCAATAAACATTCAATACATTTAACAACATTAAATGTAACATAAAACCCTAATGCACATAACTGTTTAGAAAAGAACTAAGAAAACTAAGAAGACACAGTTATTTCAACAAAAATAAATCAAATGTGAAGTGTCACCTAGGGAATTGTGGGAATGTCAATTTGCGGGTTTTCACTGTAAATTAGGCTATACAATGAGTTGTTCTTTTTCACTTTCAAAAACTGTAAATTTAATGGTTAAAATATACCGTTAGATCTATCACAGTTATTTACCGTATAGTAAGGAACTTTCTATTAACCAATTAACAGTTTTGCACTGTAGCATTTTTACAGTGTGGCTGAAGGGATCTGATATGATCTTGTCTTTGGATTTAAGTTGTGTCTACTTATGAAATTAGCATCACACAATTTTTAGTTTGTTTCTATGTAAAGGTGCCTGCATAGCAGCTGATAAAGGGGTCTAGGTTAGTTCATCTCATTTTGGTTGCCAATTCTCTTTTTTATCCTGTTGTGTAGTTAAGCTCAGATGTTGTGCAGAAGTAACAGAATACATCTAGAATTTCTATGAACTTCAAGCAAGAACAAAATTGGGATCTATTTTTAGGCTTTTGATATGCAAGACAGTTTTTAATCAATAAAGAAGTTCCCAGGATTTTCTCAACACACACACACACACACACACACACACACACACACACACACACATACTGCAGTGGTGGACTGGAATTGATTGAGATAATTTTTGCTGACAACAGTCGACGCTGGACTCCTTACATGCATTTTAAATTATATACTGTATAAGTGACTGTTCCTTTGGAAATTGGTGGGTATTTTGTGTTTGTTTTAGCTGAGGAGGTTAGTAATGAGAATAATGTTACAGAGAACATTTTATGATTAATGTCCCAAATGTTTCCATTGCACATTCATGCTGTCCTAAATTAGTAAAGACTGGGTATTTCTTTCAGTGTATAAAATCAAGTGAAATCTCTAACAGTCTCAAACATACACCTACTCTACTGTATCTAAATGCCTGTCTGTTAAAAAAAGAAAAGAAATCAGGAGCATGGACAGCAACAACTGTAAGTTATGTGTCACATCCAGAACCATGGGCAGAACCTGTGGAGTTCGATCTTCTTGAACTGTGTGTTTACAACCAATATAACCACAAGAAAACTACTTTTAATGTAAATAAAGATTTATGCAGTTAGACTTTGGACTCATATAGGTAATATATTGTAGGGCCCCGTGACACCCCCTTTAAAGTGTGAATTGAAATGTTCAATTTGCTACAGTTCATGTCAGGATAATCCTGATTTTTAGACAGTTAGATTGCTTGGTCTCTATCATGAATGTCCTAAAATACCATACGGTCTCACAAGAAAAAAAACAAAAACATATTGGAATGAAGTATAGCAGAGATTTGGGATGTCTCTCTTATTTCAATTGTTCAGTGCTGGGGAGGCTTCAGAAAAGGTTTGAAAAACTCCTGAAAAATAATGATCAGCAAATGTGCAATACTGCACCATGCAGACTAGACAGACCAGTAATAAACCTCAAATGAATAATACAGTGGCCATAAACAGCATGTGCAGATTTACAAACATTATAGGACACACTGTACAGCTGTAATGAAGAGGGCAGTTTACAATGGTAAACTAAATATACAGCTAAAAAATGAAGTGCAGTGACAAATCACACCACCCATTCACAGATTGAGCTATGAATGACTAATGCTTTCTCCCTATATGGGAAAAAGGGTGGAGACAGAGACATGAAGAGACAAGTTGTGAGGGATGTCAGGTTGGACTAGAAGGGAGTTCTGGGGATTCCTGTTAGCTTTACGCTGCAAGGCAAACACATACATACATGTTTAATAACATTAAATTAGCATTCTACAGGATGACTTCCTGTTGAAACAAGTGCTCTGTTTATGCATGAATTGAAATGCTAACATCTCTTGAATTTGCCTAACATCCTTTAACTGTCTATGTGTGTGGAGTACTTTCTCCATATGTGTCCTTGTGAATATCTTTGTTTGTTTTTTCCTCCCCATGCCTTTCTCATTTTCTAATTCTCCTCTTGTATTTCTCCTCTGCTCTCTTTACCCCTCTCACCATCTGTCTCTTACCTTGCCTCACACTGTCAGTCAACCTTTTACTTCTTTTCCCTCCATCAGGTCAAACACTGACCGTTTCGTCAATAGAGGCCCAGGGGGACATGATCGTTTTCTTTCTTTTATTTTTCCTGTTCTGCCTTTCCCTTGAACCTCCTCTGACTTTCTCATCCATCCCTCCCCATGTTATTGCATTCTCTGACATACTGTATTTGCACACTAACAGGAGCATGAGCTATACACGCAGACACTTGCAAACATCATCACTCAAGACCACTACAATGAAGAATCGAGATTTGCCTTGGTCATGTTGTGCAGAGTATTGTACACTCACATGCTGATGGAACACATGCCCTGCAGCTTTATCAAACACAGAGTGAGTGCTGTGTTAGTACCTGTATTCTACTATCCTCTCCATTTCATGTTATGCATTCAGCACCACATGTGACAGTAGCCTCAAGTCATTAGCCATTGCTGAAAAATTTATGAAATGGAACTTTACGCTGTACTTATAGTAATCATAAAACATTTGCAGTGAAATTTTCATAAATTTAGGCTGAGTCAAAAATCGTGGGGTTATGCTTTTGAAGTGCACTTATTGCACAGATGAGAAATTATGTAAGTGGCATGTATTTTGCTGTTTCTCATTGTTAGATGGACTTCAAAATGCTGTAAATCATGTTCAGAATCTTTGTATCTACTTACTTTTTACCTCACCATGTACAGTACTTCCAAAATTTGGAAATGTTACAAGTTGGTTTTCGACAATATCTCCGTAAATTCTTCATCATTTGCATTGACAAGGTACAACACAATCAATGCACAATCTGGTACACTTTGAGAGTTTAAAATTAAGAGCTCCAACCCATGTTCAGTGTGTAAACTGAACAACAACAACAACAACAAAAAGTCAGTGAACTGACTTGCACCAGAACTTTAAAGGGAACTCAAACCTCTTTTCGCTGTGATATAGGGTCTCGGTCTACATTAAATTCACACTTGTGTTTAGGGAAGCTAAACAATTAGAAGTTTTTTATTTTGACAGAAACTGCAGTTGAGTTTTTATTTTGGTGGAAAAGTGCGCACCACATTTCACAAAGCCATATTGTGCTTTCTATTTTAGTTTGTTTGACAGATACTTTGATCAGATACGCAAAACAACGTTAGAGGCCTATTATAATATTATGAGAAGTTTAAAATATTTTCTGTTCATTATGAAATTGTGACTGCACAGATTAGACTATGGTGGGTCACAGTCTAGGTAATTAATGGGAAACACTCCTAGAGTTATTTAAAAAAAAACATCTCTGTGTTCTGATAGTACAGTTGTGAGCTAAATTTAACTTTAATTAGTCAGTACAGCTATAAATATGTGCTGCCTCAATATTATTAAAAAAAGAAACATGGGCCAAACGGAATCCAATAATAAAGCATCACAGCAGCGAAGTGGCATGTCTGACTGCCTTTATTTTTATTATGCAAAAAAAAGAAATTTCAGTAATAATTTGCAAGTAACTTTAATACATACTTTGATACATATGCTTCTATGTTTCCATCAAAGAGGGCTGTCCTTGCAGGGAGAATCCTCGGCAATGATCCACTGATGGCAATTTGTCAACATACTCGCTGCCTATGAATACAAAGGGCCCTATTTTAACGATCTGAAACGCAAGTGTCAAAGCGCAAAGCGCAAGTAACTTTGTGGGCGGATCCCGGCGCTGTTGCTATTTTCCCGGCGGGATAAATGCCTCTTGCGCCTGGCGCAAATCTAAAAGGGGTTGGTCTGAAGTAGCTTCATTATTCATAGGTGTGGTTTGGGCGTAACGTGAAATAAACCAATCAGAGCGTCATCTCACATTCCCTTTAAGAGCAGGCGCGCTTGTTCTAAAGCGGATTCCTATTATAACGGGGGATTTGCCAGGCGCGCGCCAGGAGCGGTTCACACCCGAGGAGAGCAACGTTCTCGTCAGGGCCGTAAAACACAGAGAAGTGACATTGGGGATGGAGAAACCCACCCAAATTAACTTCTGTTAAACAGGCGTATGATAATTTGGGTAAATGTGTAAGCTACATGTATGCTTTTATAATAAATTGTCTATCTATCTATCTATCTATCTATCTATCTATCTATCTATCTATCTATCTATCTATCTATCTATCTATCTATCTATCTATCTATCTATCTATCCTATCTATCTATCTATCTATCTATCGTAATAATGTATGATTTGCAAAAATGAAAACTGCTGCTTAGATGAGAGAATCAAAGTGTATGCGCGTTGTGCACACGCTACATTGATTATGGCCAAGCATGCGCCCTTAAAATAGCATAATGAACAACGCGCAACGCGCCACTGACTTTAGACTAGTTTTTTTTCTGGTCAGTGGCGCATTTGTTTTATAGAACAGCAAAATAGCATGAGGGAAAGTTTGCGCCGGAACACGCCTCCTCTTTGCGCTGAACCGCCCCGGGGAGCGCAAGTGTATTTCTTAGTTAACCGACGTGCGTCTGTGGAGGGAAAAGCCCGCTTTGTGCGGGTGCAAAATAGGAATGATACATGCGTCAGTGTACAAAGTCATTTGCGCCGAGTGCAAGATAGGGCCAAAAAACACACAGATACAGTCAGAGTACAGTTTGATTGGTGGCTATAGAGGTTCTCCTGAACAGTAATGATAGGAAGCTAATTAATACAGCAAAGTAACTGAATCATTAATGAACAACAAAAGTGTTAATCTGCCTAGAAAGAGCAGGATGATGAGATACAAGGGATTGGGGGTGGGCGGGGTATGTACAGCCACACTGTGCTGGTGTGGTATAGTGGTTAAAGTTCAGGGCTGGTCACTTGAGCCATGAGCAATCAATATTGTGCAAGACATTTAAACCTCAGGTTGCTTCAGGTGGTCTGTCCTTGTAATAATTGTACTGTGAGTCACTTTTGCATCTCTGATCAATAACATTTACTTACTATTTATCTTGTAAGTGGCTAAAATACTACCAAAATAGAATCTTTCAGGGATTTCTTGAGCATTGTTAACCCAAAGCCATTCTAAATGTTGATTAAACAATGCTAACTTGTTTACTCTGTTTTTGAATCCTGGGTAGTCAAACTGTACATTTGCAAACCTCAATGTTAATGTTTTATCTGCATATTTCTGAGTTTAATAACATTCAATACAGAACATTCACATCCTGTTTTAATAACTGTTTGTCTATTTGCTTGAGAATTTGTTTCCACAGATGAATGCTCTTCCTGTTTTAAGCCACCTGAAATGTAAAAACAAACAATACAGTATCTGGTTAACTTGGTCTCTGTCACCATTTGACATTTGAATTTTTCTGGTAGATGCTGAAACTAGTGACGCCACATGACAGTTTCTCTGACTGTACACAATGCATGAATATTTAATGATTGGTCGATTGTTGCTAAACACCTTGCTATCACATTTTACCTACACAATTCAGTGTTTTCTGCTCCGGAGCACTGTTTCATAATCCAGAATTAAAAGAGGCCATCATTCTTTTAAAATTACAGATGTGAAGCCTTGTGCTTTATTCAGAGTTACTTAGTGCAATGTGAAGATTACTTTTCAGTTATAATTTTTGGCTGTTTTATCTCTGCATTATTACGAATTTAAAATTCATTAAGACAAAAACAGACTTCAGGGTTCACTAAAGCAAATTATTTCTTTTTTAACTGTTTATAGGACTTTTTGAGTCACACATGGTAATAAATATGAAATAAATAATGTTAGTATACATAAAAACACACGTTAGGTTAGACCAACAATATTCCCTCAAATGTTGTCCTTGCTATCCAAACAAAGACTGGACAATCAATTTTGCACCATGAATAAATTATGCTATAGTGTAATACTATTATTGTTTTGCTGTTTGTTGACTTTTGCGGTTATTGTTGTTGTGTTTGTCATTTTTTTGTTGTTTGCCAATGTTAAGAGTTTATATTATTACTTATTGATAGATTGGCACAATTATTGAGATTTTATGTCTATGTACATCTTTGAAAACTATTGAACATGATGTATCTTGCTCTGCAAGTTAATGCAGTTAACTTCATTTTAAAAAAGAAATATTTAATTGTTTACTTGACAAGAATTTCTTGGCTGAATGAGATATTTTGCATTTAGAGAATGAACAAAATGAAAATGAAAAAAAAAAAAACAGTTACTAAGAATTAATAAGACTTTTAGAACTCAAGCATTTCATTGCATCATGTTACCGTATCATTTATTTATTTTTTATTTTTGTTACAATTTTGAGAAGTGCAGTCTTATGAAATGCAAAGTAACTGTAGAAATTTGCAGCCTTGGTAGAAAGGGGAAACGTGAAGTCTTGTAAAAACATTAACTGTGTGGTTTTTGCAGAAAACTCAGTTGTCATTTAGATATTAAAGTTTAAAATTAAATAAATCAAAAATATTTTATTAAAGCGGTTTTATATGAATATATCAGTTGTTGGCTGCCAACTCAAGGATTCACTATTGTTCCATTGTAATAGTGTGTATAGTGATACTTTTGGCCTCCTGCACTTAAGCCTGATTTCATAATGAACCTGGACCTGTCAATTGTGTTTTGGATCTATGTTTTGAAGTCAATGGAATCAAGTGATTTTCCTGATAAGAGAAATAAAGTCAGATGTGTGACATTTCTAGGCTTTGGTAGATTTCTGAAGTCACTACTAAATTGTCTTTTGTCCACATGCATTAGGTTTTTGATCAATTATATTTAGAATTGTTTCGCTCCTCTGTTTGAATATGTTTATGCTTATGTGTGCGGTAAATGTGGATGTGTGAGTTGATTTAACACAGAGTGATAATAGCATCATTAAGGCGGAATGATGTGATCAGGAATGTCAAGGTTAATCACTGAACTAATTACAGCCTAGAGATAGAGATTAAAGGAGGGGAAAAAGTGCGAGAGAGAGAGAGAGAGAGAGAGAGAGAGAGAGAGAGAGAGAGAGAGAGAGAGAGAGAGAGAGAGAGAGAGAGAGAGAGAGAGAGAGAGAGAGAGAGAGAGAGAGAGAGAGAGAGAGAGAGAGAGAGAGAGAGAGAGAGAGAGATTTACCAGTCTGTAACTACATCTCATATCTTGAGGACTTCAGCACAAAGACACACAGACAGTCTCTCAGATGATGACTGACTGTATGAGGGCGGCAGCTATTAAGGTTGCTAATGGCGATTGTTTTACACAGCGTTTTTCGAAAGACCAATAAACTGACGGATTGAGTGAAAGATTTGAAAAATAAAGGAGGGAAGAAGAGACACACATTACAGGTTCCACGCTAAAGAAACAGGCCCGGTAACAGTAATCCAGCACATTAATTATTTACACTGCATCTAAACTCAATCTGACAAACACAGATCAATTCCTCTGCACAACATACGGGGGAGGAAAAAGAAGGGATGGATGCAAGGAGGAGGGAGAGAGGGGGCAGATTAATAAATTAATTTAAGAAGTTATTCAAATGCTAAATTATTTACATGTGAAATCAATTTGAAGAGCTGAGAATGGATAGCTGCAAGATTACCTCATTTTAAGGCAGTGCAGAGGGGATGAAGTGAGGTGAGAGAACCGGATAAGAGGCGTTGGGAAAGAGGCTAGAGGATTAGATAAATAAAACATGTGAATTTATGACCAGTAACTGCTTATTTTCTAAATATCCAGTATTAAGGAAGGTGACTCCAGCAGAAACCATGAACAGTGTGTTTTTGCCATGTGAAAGAACAAATCCCTGAAAAACAATCTACTGTTGAAAAGCCCATTTTTATAAACTCCCTCTTGTTCTCCAGCATGTATAAATCAATGAAAGCGGGACCAGCATTAGTGGTGTTGAAACTACTGAGGGCAAGTGGGATCAGTTTTAGTGTAGCTGCTATAAGTGTGCTGTTGAGATGCAGACTGTCCATTTACACTCTAAAGTCATTCTCATTTGTGTATTATCTGCATAATTATCTGGCATTATCTGTCAGACAACCTGAACTCTTCTTTGCTTTCTTTGTGACATTGATCATGTTTTTAGTTTTTAGTTCCCTTTCAGTCGTTCACATTCGACGTAGTCAACGTGTCGACTGATTGGGATCACGCTTAGAGAGAGCGTCATCTTCGAGTACTATTAAAACGAGCCAATGAAATTGGCGTGCGTGAAATGCATCACACACTCCGCCCCCGCGCCGCGGGTATAAATACGGAAGTGGATGCAGGCACTAGATGTCTTTCACTTCGGAGCCGATCGTCTTTGATGTCTCTGAAGAGTGCTGTTGTTTACAACGAGCGAGTGTGTCAGTGTTCTTCTGGAAAACTCTCCCAGTGCTGATGGTTCTACAGCGCGAGTGCAGCGGTGATCGCGAGCTTTGATCTCTCAACTGCTGTTTACAGCTACATATTTCTAAAGGTTTGTGTGTGTTGACGGCTGGTTAGAGGGCAGAAAAGTGAGTGCTTCACTGTTTCAGTTCACTGTTCAGTGTTGCCGCGTTCATTCCCCTGTGTGCTCCGGCACTGGTGACGGGTCCTATTTCCTGAATGAGCAACACGGGTGCGTTTGCGTCTTTTTCAAAAAAAAAAAAAGAAAAAAATATGTCATTCCACCTATGCGTTTCTGGATGCGGTCGTTCCCTTTTCCTCTCTGACGGTCACAATTGTTGCATCACATGTTTGGGCTTCCAGCACGCTGAAGCAGCTTTTGTGGGCAGTACATGTTCCCATTGCGGGAATATGACTGTCGCGGTGTTGAGATCGAGACTCGCCTTCGTCCGCCAAGCGCGAGTCCCCATTAACATGCCCCACCCCTGGGTGCCGTGTGGGATGGGTAAACGGAGGATAGTGATGGAGATCTCGCCCGGTAACCATTCCCTGTGGCCGCTCTCACTGGGCCTCCGCAGGAGCCTCCAGCCAGGCCTCAGCATGGAGCCGGCCGTAGCAGGGACGCCCAGCCCGCTCCAGGCACTGCCAAGCCAGGTGGCAAGCCACAGCGAAAGCATTCCGGACCGGGCCGCTCAGGGATGGAGGAGGTTGCTCTGGGAGTTCATCAACAATCCACTCCCTCCCCCCGGGTGAGGGCCGGGTGGAGTCTTTGTTTGTGTGTGTGTCTGTTCCTCCGCTGCTCCCAAAAGAAGCGGAGCAAGCGGTACCCACACTCCAAAGAAAGAGCGAATTCCTCTGTTCTTGGGTTCCAAGAGAGCGAGTCTGGCGGTGTACGACCGCCAGAAGCAGGGCGACCCTGTAAGCCTTGCACACCTCAGCCCCCTCTTGTTCGCCAGCACGGCAGCTGGGTGCGGTTCGAGGACCCGGTCATCCGCCTTCTCACGCATCCCTGGCCGTCTCGTGGAGACAGGTAAGTGTTATACACCACACTCAGACCCTGCTTCGGGCCGCCTTCGGGCCTTCCGAGCTGGGTCCCTGTCCTCCACCTCGCTGCCCCACCTCGGGTACGTCTGTGGTTCCCTGGCCCCTGGCACGGTGTGTGTAAGCCTGAAGATGCTTCCTACCGCTCCAGCTGGCCCCGAAACTACCAGCAGACTCGGCTTGCGATTCATTTCGCTTGGCTTCGCCCTGGCTCAGTGATATTCTTCATACCTAGGTGTTGAGCTGAGATGCTCCTAAGATTAGTGATATTTATCACGCCTACGTGTTGAGCGCTGCTCCTGTCCTGTGTGCGCACGTCGCAGTCCTACTGGCGAAGGACGCGATGTTGCCTCTTCTCCAGCCGATATGAAGGCCGGTTTCTATAGACCCGTACTTCATTGTACCCTAGATAGGTGGTGGGTTATGGCCATCTTGGACCTGTGTCAATTGAAACGGGCCCTTTTTCGAAAGCCTCCATTCAATTACTACACAGAGATGCATTTTCAAATGCTCCGTCCCCTAGGTTGGCCTGCAGCATTCGACCTGAAGGACAGTACTGCAGATCTCTATCCTTCCGCTCCACAGACCATTCTGTGTTCTGGCGTCGAGGGTACGAAGTATCAGTACAAGTCCTACCCTTCGAGTGCTCCATAGCCAGTTGGGTCTTCAGGTCAACTGGAAGAGAGTAATCTCGCCCTCGGGCTGAGTATCTCTGTTTCAGTTCAGGAGAAGGACTCGGTCCAACACGTCTCTTCAAGAAGAGTGTGTTAGACTAGTGCTAGAAGTGAGAAAGGGTTCCACTGAAAATTTCAGAGGCTCCTTGGGCATATGGCAGACGCAGCCGCTTGGCTTCCTCCATATGAAGACCGCTTCAGCACTAGTTTTATGATCGAGTCCCGAGGTGACCGTGGCAGAGCGGCACGCCCTGTGTGATAAAAGATCACCCCGGCCGGCCGGAAAACTCTCAGCCCGTGTTCAGACCTTCAGGTCCACTAACACCGACTGAGGGGCCATGTACAAAGGGCATGCTTTAACGGAGGCCTGGGCGACCTCCGACTGCATTGGTATTCGTTACCTCGAGTTGGCAGTTCACCTCGCTTTGAGCCACCGCTGCTCAGCGAGCTGGTACTGGTCTGAAAGGACAACATCGCGACCGTTGCGCTAAGCTTCCCTCGCATGTCACAACTCGCCCGTCACCTCCTCCTTGGAGTCAGGAGCTTCTGAGGTCGCTTCATTCCACTATAAAATTCTTCCAGCCTGCTCAATCGTGCCGCCAACGAGCCTCACGACAGCTATGGCCAGGGAGAGTGGAAACTCCAATCCCCTGGCGGTCCAGCTGGGCAGGGACCTCTTCGGGGCCGCACAGTTGCATCTGTTCCCCGTCCGGACTCGTCCCTCTGCCAGTTGTGTTTCTGTCTGAGCGGACATCCCTTGGATAGACACTGGCTTTCAGCTGACCCCGGGGCCCAGCAGAAATGCGTTCCCAAGTGAGCCTTCTAAGAAAGCGGCTATGCGATTCATTATCGCTTGGCGCTGCTCAAGTTCAGTGATGTTCATCACACTCAAGTGTTGAGCAGAAATGCTCCTGAAGCTCAGTGAATTATCACATCTAGTGTTGAGCAGTGCTCCTGCCTTGTGTGTGCATGTCGCTTGCACCTACTGTGCTAAGTCAGGAGTGGAACAGGTCTTGATAGTTGCCCCTTTTTTGGCCCAGACAGATCTAGTTCCCTCGACAGCCTTCCTGACTTCCCCTGAATACATTCAGGGATGGGGCATGATGGCACCCGCGTTCAAAGAACTGGACGGGGAGGTTTAGGTCGCTATCACAAGGATATGTGGTAGTGAACATCACTTCTGCAAGCACCCCCTTAAGATAAGGCAGTTGTGCTTCGCTAGTTAGAAGTGGAACCTATTCGTTGAATGAGTCTTCTCTCCGTGAGGAGATCCTGAGAGCGTTCGGTCATTTCAGTGCTCTCTTTCCTGCAAGTTGGGGTGGAGAAGGCTGTTCCTTCACCCTCAATATGATACAAACATCATATGCAGAAGTATGGGAAGCACGTCCTGATTGTCAGGTTCCTGAGGGAGTAAGGGTCATCCCTACGCCCCTCTTTATCCTCTTGGGCCTGTCTCTGGTGCTATTGCAATCAGAGACCGCCCCTGAGCCACTGCAGGCAGTGAGTTAAAAATTCTGTTTTTTACAGTTCTCCTGCTCGCATGTTCTCTTCTAGAGGGTAGGGACTTGCTCGCTTTCGGTCAACGAATTGTGCCTGGAATTCGGGCCGGCTAACTCTCACTAGCTGAGACCCCGGCTTGGATATGTGCCCAAGGTTCCTACCTCTCCCTTAAAAGGACCAGGTGGTGAGCCTGCAAGCGCTGCCTGGAGGAGGCAGACCCTGCCCTGGCTTTCTCTGTCTGTCCGCTTCATTGCGGGGTTACGTGCACAGAACGCAAGTTATATGACCTCAGTTCAGCTCTTATCTGTTAAGGAAATCAGCAGAGAGGGAAGGCTGTTTCCAAGCGAGGTTGGCTCAAATGCCTTCATCTTGGTGAAAGTCCTGAGATGCTCATGTCCACTTAGGTGGTGAGCTCCTCTTTAATGAGTATGTTCTCCCGCTTAGGCGTTGACACAGAGTGCTTCGCTGACAGATATTCTAGAGTTGAGGGCTGGGCGACACCTTAGTCGAACCTCTGCTTTCCGTGGGCTCCCTTCACTTGAAGCCAGTTTCACTGTAAGCCCGGTTCGTTGTGTCGGCTTGCTGCGCCATTCCCCTCCTATGGACTGGATACGTGCGCAATTCTTGCTCCAGTTGAGTTCCCCTTTTTAGCCGAACCCTGTCGAGTTCCTCCATACCCTTCGGCAACGGACATGGCGGAATGTCTGAAGCTAGGCCTATCACTCGTATGCACTGGTGGAACCTGTGTTAGGCTGGGTCCATATGCTGTGATCCCTACGGCGATCCCATATGTGTATTCTTCCACGGTACGGCTCCCTGTGGCGAGCCCGTGTCTTCCCTTGGCAGAGCCTGCTCTGCCGTCACTGTTCGGTTGAGTCTCCCCCTGTTAGGCTGGAGCCACCCCAGTGACATTCCATATGTTGTACTGGCCGGTCATCCGCCCAGTTCATATGTGTATTCTCCACATGTTACCTCCCTTCGGGCAGGATGTGGCTTCCGCAGCGTCCCTTCCTTCCATGTTTAGGGAACACTTTCCCAGTGGTCCTGTAGGAACAGCAGTGACTTCCCTGGCCTAAGCCCTGTCCTTTCCCCGCCTATTGCGGGGGGATCTGGAGGCTTTTGTCTAGGCGCTGGAAGGTGGCAGCACTAGATGGCGTTTTTATTGGGATCCCAATCAGTCGACACGTCGATTACGTCGAACGTGAACGACTGAAAGGGAACGTCTCGGTTACGTATGTAACCCTCGTTCCCTGAAGGAGGGAACGGAGACGTAGTCCCGTAGCCACTATTGCTGGACCACCGCTGACTCCGAGTTACGCTCGGCTCCTCAGCAAAAAACATCTAGTGCGTGCATCCACTTCCGTATTTATACCCGCGGCGCAGGGGCGGAGTGTGTGTTGCATTTCACGCACGCCAATTTCACTGGCTCGTTTTAATAGTACTCGAAGATGACGGTCTCTCTAAGCGTGATCCCAATCAGTCAACACGTCGACTACGTCTCCGTTCCCTCCTTCAGGGAACGAGGGTTACATACGTAACCGAGACGTTCTTTTATTAGTGCTCTAAAATCTTAGCAGGTTAGAAAGATACTTTTTTAGAAACCACACCCACAATTGTGATTGGATTCTATGATTGAGTACTGTAAATTAATTTACTCTTGCAATCCATTTTCAAAAGGCCATATAACGTTAAATTTGTTTTTATTAGCATACATATCACTACCATATCAGTTATCGAATGATATCAGAGCTTTTTAATTTATCAGTATTGGTTGATATTAGATATTTAATTGTGCATGCTCATTCCCTTGCATTTTGATTACCTTTGCCATCAATTAAAACTGTATTAAAGCTAATTTTTCATAACACCAATAACTTAATAGCACTGTTAAATGTAATCTTCAGCAAATCTCAAATGAATTTCTATTTTTCATACTTCACATTATATGTTGTGATGCCTAAATTCACTTTTATCATTTAAAATGATGATAATTTATTATATTTCTATTTTAGTTGGGGTGTTTTTGCAGATAGTTTTATATGGAATTTTAACGTTTATTGGCCATCGACCATAACATGATAATTATTATGTTTATTGATCTCGATCGGAATTTTATAATTAATGCATCCCTAAAAATACACCATTGCAGTTAGTTAGCTGAGCAACTCAGTTCTTTGAAAACAGAAAGATAGAGAACCAAATCGAATGGCTTCTGTGAGAGATATTTCTTATAGCACAAGAAAACTTTTCAGTGTGTTTGGGTAAAATCACTGTTCCTCTTCATGCTTTCACTATGCATAATAAAACCAATGTCACATAATTCAATGGGAATCATATTTTAAACAGTGAGCACAAATCCATTCGTCTGCAGTATTCTTGCGCTGACTGAGCAAAAGTTTGGTGCAGAACTGAAGCAGTATTTCAGGAACATAATGACTTTCTCCAACTGAGTGACTTTGGGCCACAGGTGTACTTTATAATGAGTCTATGTGTGTGTCTCAGATACGGCTGACTGCTATTGTGATTGATAGGTTTGGAGATATGTCACTCAAAACTTCAGTATATAGAGACATACACAAACAGATGATGAGAACCCTTAGAGAGAAAATAAGAAGCTGATTTGGATTGTAGCCTACCTGTCAAATATTACTTTAAATACTTACTGCATTAGTATTACATAATGAGGTTTTGTGTTTTAAAGGTGGTTTAAAACAGGTGCTACAATAATGGATGTATAAGGCACATTCAAATGCACAAGGGCTCAGCAATAGCAGCAAATGAAGTGTACTTTAAAGGTGCTTCACATTAAAGCCACTGTGGAGATACTGTCAGGCTTTTAAATGAGCCCAATTAAAGGGAAGGGAAGCCGAATGGCAATTTTATCATTAGCTCTTCTGAGTAATTCACTAAATTAGCGCAGCTCTTGTTAAAGTTTAATTTTGAAACATTCTGAATAGATGGTGATAATTGCTACAAGGTAATCATGAGTTTTAGGCTAACTCACTTTAAACAGGCTCAAAATTAGGTTTGCATAAATTGTAGATGATCATTGTTAGATTTGTAAGACATTTTAGCATTGGTTTGATTTAGCAAAGGAGAAAGTTTAAGTTCATTAGTGAAACAAACTATGCAATAAAGGCAACTGAAAATGCTGTTGCATTTTTATAAGATTCATAACTCATCGTTATCGTTGCATTATGATCCAATGTATTCTAAGGCCAAGAGTGTAGAGTTCAATAGTTCATCCAAAACAAACAAACAAACAAACTAAAAAGTCATTATTTACTAACCCTGTATTAGTTCAAATCTGTATGATTCAATGTTGTTTGGACTCCAACGGCCTTCAACATATCTGCATATAATTATGTGGCTTAGTAAATATCACAGTAATAATTTACTTTATTAACTTAATAAAATCTTTGAATATCATTTACTTGATGGTTTGAGTTAAAAAAAACATACCAAAATAATTGACCAAAAAATCCAAGAGTTAATTTCGTCTAAAATTTACAGTTATATTTAAGTTTTTTTCACTAAAAGAATTTCGTATTTGACTATAATTATTTATATAAAATACACTTAATATATTTGTGAAATTTCTATCAAAATATTTGAGAATGGATAATTAAACTGATCGGTTTAAAGAAACCACAAATATTACTTACTCAATTTCTTAAGAGTATGTGAAATATTAATAATATTGATTTGAATTAAGTTTACTCAATTAAAACAATGCGCCCCTCCCCCGCCCTCTGACGGACAACTCAACAGTTAAGTGAGCGCGGGCTGTTTGAATTCTCTCCAATCTCCAGAACAGTTCTCCCTTCTCCGCGTCGCAGAATTTGTGCATTTCCTCTGTGAAATTCAGGTTTGTGTACGTTTTATTTTATCTATAAAATCATTAGTGATGGGAAACCGAGGCTTTCATCAAATTGAGCATTTGAGGCTTTCATCAAATTGTGCCGAAAAAAAGTTCATTACTCGAAGCTTTTAACACATTGTGCATTAGTGACATCTAGAGGTCACACTTCTTTTCTCTACCATATCTAACAAAAATCACCTCAGAGCAGTAAAAGCCTGTGACCAAACAAAGCTTCGGAAGTCTGTGACAGTGACATAGTGTGGGATCAATAAAGTTCTATCTAAGGCCCCGTCCACACTACTGCGTTTTCGTTTAAAAACGGAGACCTTTTGCTATGTTTGCACCTCCCGTCCACACTAAAACGGCAAAAACGGAGACCCAAAACGGTGAAGTTTAGAAACGCTGCCGATCCATTTTTCGTTTTGAATCTTCCGGAGGGCGTTTTAGTGTAGACGGAGGACTTTAGAAACGATGACGTAGTAGAGGCTCACGCTCGGCTCTATGATTGGGTGTCATCAGTCATGGCGTAAATCTTTGCTAGCAGCTGTTGTACAAGTAAATTTTCATTTTACAACACTACTATTTCCTACTTGCGCCGGAGTCAAGCTATTATTCGAGCGATCTGTGACAATTCCCGTGTGCAGCGGCGGCGTTGACCGTACATGGAGTGTTGGTTTGGGGTTAACCTAGCCTGGCATGCCAGACCTACATCAAGATGTTAGGTCTGGGAACTCTCCATTGACATACCTCAATCCGAGGGGCGGGATAAACGGTTACCTTTCAAAATCCCTCTGCACGCAATAGGATAACGCTACAACTGACCAGAGCAACGAACGGTTGTGGATGAGTGAGTCCCATGTGTTTTTCCACCAGCGGAGCTAATTGATATATTAAACTTTTGCCGTATCAGGACGGCAAAAATCCGAACACATCTTCCTTTTTTAAGAATGACTTAAGTGACGTTCTCTTAACTCCAAGTCCTCCAGAGTCGCGGCCAAAGCCGATTCGAAAGACTTCTTCATTGTTTTCAAGTAGCAGGGAAATCACCTATGGAAATCACGCGGAACGTCATGAACTGTGCCGTCATTGTGTTAAGCCCGCCCGCCGACTCTATACACGATGTGATTGGCCTGACCAGTTTTTGGTTTTTCCAGCTCAAAAGCCTATGGAGAGTTGCTAGACCACACTGGCTGCGAAATAATTTTCGCTGCCGCTAGGGTGCGTCTAGATTTCTAGGCTAGGGTTAACCCAGAGCATGGTGGGATAATTTTATCAATGAAGTTGTGTTTACACCGGTACGCGCATGCCCAGTGTTTGTGAATGGTCACGTGATCCGCTTTTTTAGTCGTTTTAATGTGGACGGAGATCAATTCTAATACGCAGCTAAAACGCTGGTGTGGACGGAGATCGTATTCGTTTTAATTATCCGTTTCTAAACTAAAACGCAGTAGTGTGGATGGGGCCTAATATCATCTCATCTCATCTAAATTAATTTGTGCCAATGAGACCACAACTCGTGTCATGTGTAGCCTGGTCAACAATAGTTTCACATATTGATCAATGATATAAAATATAAAAGTATGTGATCATAATTATAGTAGGCTAATTGTAATTGAAAAAAGTATTTTGGGTGTTCTGTTTTAAGAAAATATAAATGAGCCTATGTTATAGAGAAGTGTAGTGTTAAATAATTTAAATAATGCCTCCTCGATAATCATTTCCCTTTTTATGCATCATATGAGGTCGTGATTCTCGCAAAGCTCCTTTTTCTTCAAGCCAGCTGTACCGAGCTTCCGATACTGCATGCCGTTCGAAGCTCAAACGTCATCAATCACGTGGTGTCATTTTGATACAAGCATCGGTGTGTGATACAATAGTGCTTTGAAAACTGCGTCGGAGCATCAGAGCCCCGGTATCAACCGTCCCATCACTAAAAATCATTACTGTGCTTTAAATCATTTTATTTAGTGCAAAACAACATACTGAGACGCAATGTGAGTCACCTAAACGAGTGTCGCGTCTGTCTTTTCGCGTGATTGAAACGCCTGATGCCTTGCATAAAACACACTTTATTCCTAAAGATAATGAATATAATTAAGTTGGATAATAAAATGTTCTCAGAACTGTGCACTGTTTGTTTATTGGCAGGTTATCCAATAGCACAGCATCTTTCGGCTATGAGTGAAACGCAGAACAGCGGTTAAGTTCACCCGCAGAGCGTGAGTCCATCTCAGGCACGAGAACCAGCGCTGATACGGTGGAAATTGGATAACGGATCGGTTGATTACACTTGAATTACTTTTTACATTTTTAGTTTTTACTTCTAATATGTTTGTTATATGAGTTTAAATGTAGGCAATGTTGTATACATGTTATAACAGTATAAAATATGCTGTATTGCTGTACTCATCGACAACAAAGGCAATGTCCTGTAGCCGTACCTGTGTTTGTGTGGAGTATTTTACAAAGGTTTAGAATAAATTAAAAGTTAATATTACTCATATTATAAAGGTTAATATTACTCATAAATAAAAACAGTTAATATTATGTATAATATTACAAAATGCAGTTACTCAGATCTACTTTTTTTTTTTACTTACATTTACTCAGTTCATATGGTGTATGTTATTGATTTCATTGCGTTACAATTTAATCAGTATTTTTAAGTGTATAAATGTTTCACCAAATAAATTTAGTAAATCATAGTAAAAGTTTTTAGAGTGATTGCTCAAGCTGTTTTATTGATATCTTTCCGCAGTTGAAACACTGTTTGAGAGAAACATTTAGATCGATTCTCTCTTCTTCTGTGCTTTTTACTTTTAACAGTGTTGCACTGCCAGATGCGTGTTATTATGATTACGGTAATCTGCAGGCAGCACAAAAAGACAGGCTTTGAGGTGTTTTTCATACAGCGAGTCTTCAGCAAGACCCACCTCTCAAGGAAACAACTAAGTCTGTCATTAAAAAAATATTTGTGAACTTAAGAATTTTTCAAGATTTGCCCCATGGAACATTTTTACGAACTTCTCAGAACTTATCTTAAGAGATTTCTTAACTCCTTTCTTATAAGAAGATTTTCGTGAATCCAGCCCCAGGTCGTAGTTTAACATGGCAAGCACACCACTTGAAAGTATGAGAGAGGAATGTCATCCTTACCATATTTGTGGGCTTACCTTCATCTTTAGAGTCTACAGGGGCTTGTTTAAGTGTCAACCGCAATTTCATTCAAGTCATTGTGCCGATCCGGCCTTTTGTTTTGTCTTGTTAAAGGACTTTTATGTTGAAATGTATTCTGAGTTTCCATTGTGTCTGTGTTCCTTTCCTGTGTTTGATTTCCATTCTTCTGTGTCATATTAATCATGGTCACCTTCATTATTTCCAGCTGTTGTTAATCATCTGCTCATTGCTTTGTGTATTTAAGCTCTTGCTTTTCAGTTAGGTTATGAGTCGTTGTTGGTGTAGCGTGTGGTGTACTTGGGGTTTTTCTTGTATGTTCCTGATTTCTGTGTTTATTGGATTATTGCCTTGATCTCTGGTCTGGATTATTTATGTTTTGCCTTAATTTATAATTAAATCTGTGTGAGCGTTTGGATTCGCCCTGGCTTCATCCTTGCACACCCGTTACAGTCGTTTTGTCTGAACAAATACAAACTGGGTCCTATCTCAGAACCACATTGAGTATTAATCACTGATCCTCAACAAACCCATCTCCATATCGGCGTGACTCCGATCTTCAACCAGATGGAACTGGATAATATTCTGATTGTTCCAAAACAAATTTAACCAAATTTAAACTTCTGACCTATAATGCTGCCTGAATCATAACCATACACTGTTCGTTCATTGGCCAGAGGAGAACTGGCCCCCTGACTGAGCCTGGGTTCTCCCAAGGTTTTTTTCTCCATTCTGCTACTTGATGGAGTTTTGGTTCCTCGCCACTGTCGACTTTTTCCACCTTTGTTGCCATTGGCTTGGCTTGCTTAGTTGGGGACATTAAATTTAACTTTTAATTTAATGTTCAACAATAATATTGATCTGCCTGCATTGACATTATTATCCTGAACTGAACTGAGCTGGACGATGACATCACGGTTTACTCCAGAGCAGCTATATATATATATATATAAATTAACTAAATTAATAACTTTTTTTTAAAACAAAAATGAAACATCACTGATCTTGCTTGAGCTGGACTGTGACGCTATTTTCTTCTGAAACAAACTTTGTTGCATTATTTTCCTGTTATCTCTGTAAAGCTGCTTTGAAACAATCTGTGACTTGACTTGACCAACAGTATCTTTGCGTTGGATATTTATTAAATGGCAGACAAATGTGTTTAACTAAATGCAACTGATCCTTTGAGCAAATTTGTATCTTTTTTTAATAATCCCTTAGCACAGTGTAGTTTTTTTTTTATCTTTTCACTTGACTCACTAAGTGGGGGATGTCCTTTTCCCTGCATGTCTTGTTCACACTGTACCTATGGAAAACTGTGAATTGAAGGTGCAAAAAGGTTTGAGTCACTATAGACAAAGACGACTGAAGTAATGCTTAGAAGTTAGTTTAGCAAATGTATCCTAATTCTTCATTATTGGATGAAAATATCTCTGTCTGTCTATCTGTCATTTGTCTCTCTATCTATCAAGCTTTCTGACCGGTTGGCCGTCCGTCCGTCCGTCCATCCATCTATATCTTTCTACCTAAAAACGTTAAACATAATTCAGTTTGCATTGCAACAGTTTAAACTAAAGATAATATTCTACATTGTATACGTCTCATGCTATTTTAAACAAATGTTGGCTTTGCCATGCCAGCATTCAGTGTTTGTCTTGACATACTTTGCTTTCCCTGTTTACAGTTTTTCTCAGTCGCTATGGTACATTTCTCGAATCATCCTCGACATTTGCAAAACAGTAAGTCCATTTCTCAAAACAATTAGTACAAATAGCAAAATACCATGGATTTCCTACAAAAGCCAGTCTCTTGCTTAAAATCCTTAGTTCATCTGTGTCAATGAACATGTCAGTGCCATCAGAATGACAAGTCCTTGTGTCATTGTGTACGGATAAGACAGTCAAATGTCTTAGTCATGTTGTCAATATAACAGTGTACTCTGGAGGGATGTTCTGATGTAAACTATATCTAAAGTTTTGATGACAATTATTGTAAAATGTAGGTTACACCTTAGTGTATGTGGGAGTTTGATTGCAAGAGACTGTACAAGATTCACATTTAAACGGCGGGTGAAACATTCAGTTTCAGTCAATCTCATGTTAATCTTGAGTACCTAGTATTGCATCCTTCATTTCTCCAAAAAGTCTTTAGTTTTATTATATTTATAAAAGAAAGATAGGCTGTACCGAAACTTTCCGGAAAAAAATGAGCGGGTGGAGGCGTGCCGTGTGGGCGGAGCTAAATAATCACGAGCGCGCAAAGCTTTTGCGTTGAGAGCATCTAGAAGCTGTGACATCCCAAAACAAACCATGGCTAACAATCAGATTCAGCCATGCATTTTTGATCCCGAATCAGATCCCGAGGCTGAAATTGAAGACGTGCAGCAGCAGCAACGACTACAGCAGGACGTCTCTATGTGGTGTGTACTGGAATTGTATAACTTATATTTGCTTAGCGGTTTTTGTAAATGACTAATTTTCTCTTTATGTCGTCGTTTTTTTTTTCTTTAAAGGTGTACATGTGGGAAGTGTAGTTTGATGCCGACTGAGGCGGGAGTTTTTTAAAAGTAGAAATGATTTGAACTTGAGCGCAGTGTTTTTAGAACACCATGTCATGCGCGAGTTATAACTTACAACATTTGTGTGTGTTTATTCGTGGTTTATGAGGAAATGATTTGGTTTTACAATAAACAAACAGACACCTACAGTGGCCAGCTAAACAAATGTATTTAAAGACATTCTTGAACAAATATGCAGCGCTGCCAATGATTTCCTGTTGAAGCGCGTTGATGTGTGCGGTCTCGCTCTCCTCTGGTCGACGTGTGTACGGGCGCGCTTTTCCGAGAGAAATGCTTATATAAGGAGTTCCACTCTCGTCTACAACATTAGATCGATGATCGAAAAAAAAAACAGCCGAAACTTGTACCAACCCGGAAGTAAGATTTTCGGCACAGCAATTCTCTGTTATTCGTCCAAAGTATTTTTTTAAAACTTTGGCCATGTTTAGCATGAGAATCCATCTCTTTAACACTGTAAACAACTCTGAATACATGAAACACCATTGTAACCCCCCCCCCCCCCCTCCCTTTAAGCTTTTACTGTTTGTACTGTAACTTATTGACAGACCATGTCATTGCGATACAGAAAGGAAAAGACAGCACTGCATAGTACTATAGAAATGTGAACATAGGACAATCTCCTTAGGGAAAACTGTACATGCATATTATGACAACTTGTTCAACCATTTTGCATGTAAAGACTTATTCGTGTTCGGCTCCTGGCCGCGTCTTTCCAGAAAGGCAGCATCGCACCTCTAAAGACATTTCAGAGGATGCTGGGTTATATGGCTTCAGCTGCAGCTGTACTTCAGCTGGGTCTACTGCGCATGGGCCCGCTGCAATGCTGGTTGAACGCTCGAGTGCCTCACCGAGCCTGGGTGTCCGGCGGCATTCAAATCAGAGTAACTCAGAGCTGTGTTTCAGCACTGAGACCCAGGCTAGCCGCCGGCTGGTACCAGCAGGGAGTGACAATGGGAGCTGTCTCACACCGACAGGTTATCTCGACGGTCGCCTCCAACTTAGGTTGGGGCGCTCTTTTCAAGGGCAGACCGGTCTTTGGCCTGTGGTCAGACCAGGTGAAATGCCTTCATGTAAACTGTCTGGAGATGATAGCGGATGAAGCGCTTCCTCCCACACTTAAGGGGCCACCATGTTCTAGTCCGCTCGGACAACATGTCTGTGGTGTCCTACATAAATCACCAGGGCGGTGTCAGATTCAGGAGTCTGTGCAGACTGACGGAACGCCTTCTCGTGTGGGCCCATCGCTCGCTGAGAGCCGCTCATGTACCGGGCCACGAGAACATCGGCCTGGACAGACTGTCCAGGGACAACATTCCCTCGGGAGAATGGTCCCTGCACCCCCAAACGGTCCAGTCACTCTCGCGCCTTTTCGGCAGAGCGGAAGTCGACCTTTTTGCGGCAAAAGACAAAAGAGCTGGTGAGGCTGTCGCACATAGCCCCATGGCTGATCTCGGTGAGGAAAGATCTTCTCTCTCAAGTCGGTGGATCGGTGTGTGGCATCCCCATCCAGAGCGCTGGTCTCTGCATGCGTGGATAATCAACGGATACCCCTTGCGTTGCCAGAAGGGGTCATGAACACGATCTTTTAGTCCAGAGCTCCTTCTACGAGAAGGCTCTATGCGTCTAAATGGTCAGTGTTCTCCGAATGGTGTGCTACTAAAAGCCTGGACCCACGCACATGTGGGGTTTGGTGGGTACTTTCCTTCCTCCAAGAGCTGTTGGACAAGGGCAGGGCCCCTTCCACGCTCAAAGTGTACGTTGCGGCTATTGCAGCATTCACGGAGTCGACGCGCGGCTGCGCGATAGGAAGGAACGAGCTCATCATCCGCTTCCTCAAAGGAGCCAGGAGGATGATTCCCGCGCGGCCCCCTTCAGTTCCGATCTGGGATCTTTCTTTGGTCTTAGAGGCCCTGAAAGCTTTTCCCTTTGAACCATTAGAATCTGGTGGCTTTAAATACCTCTCACTCAAGACCGTTTTTCTGATAGCTCTGTCATCAGTAAAACGTGTGGGGGATCTACACGCGCTGTCTATCAGCCCTGCATGTCTCGAGTTCGGACCAAATGACTCTAAAGTCATTCTCAAACCGAGACATGGTTACGTCCCCAAGCCGATTGGCACGCCTTTTAGAGCACAGGTCATCTCTATCGGCTCTGCCAGCATCCGATAGCGAGGACGATGGTAACCTTCTGTGCCCCGTCAGGGCGCTGAGAATTTACATCACGCGCTCCGCCGCCTTCAGGGGTTCTGAGCAGCTCTTTGTTTCATTTGGAGGGCGCATCAAGGGTCTCGCTGCCTCGAAACATAGCCTATCCAGATGGATAGTGGACGCTATCGCAGCAGCTTACGCGTCCAAACAACTGCAGTGCCCTATGGGCATCAGGGCCCATTCCACTAGAGGCATGGCTTCGTCGTGGGCTTGGTCCAGCGGGATTTCTATTCACGATATTTGTATGGCGGCAGGCTGGGCCTCCCCCTCTACATTCATGAGGTTCTATAACCTGGAAGTTCCCGCCTTGCACGCTAAACTTTTGTCAGTCTAAAGTGATGTGTATGTTCTGCCCAGTTGTTCATGTGCAGGCCAATCTCATATCAGGGCGAGCCTCGCTATACATAGACAGGCTGAGCCGATCTGTATTTCCCTATGACGCGCCGGTATACTTGTGCGGGCCCGCTTTGCTGGCCCCCTATTCCCATACAGCTGCGCGAAGGGGTAATGCTTTCTATACATAGTCCTGCGGAGCCGCTCTATTATCTGCCTATTATGTGCTTGTGAACTGTGCTGGCCCGCATTGCTGGCCGCCTTTATTCTACATTATACATAGACCGGCGGAGCCGCTCTGTGTTCCTATCAAGTGTCTATTACATGTGCTGGCCTGCGTTGCTGGCCGCCTGTTGTTCTGCATGTTTTGTTCCACGGGTCTCCCCGGGTCTCATGCAGCGGATGCTTGGCGCGCACGGCGTTGACAAGGGGTTCCCGTAGCGTAAGCAACTTACGCAATACGAGAGAACCTCTCGGAAGGGAACGTACTCGGTTATCTAATGTAACCTCGGTTCTCTCTAGAAGAGGGAACGAGTATTGCGTAACCTGCCGTGCTCGCGCCACGAGCTTATTTGCTTCAGTCAATGAATACCAGAGTTCAGCCTGTTGAGCCCCTTTTTTCTATACGCTAGCCACTCCCATTCTGGCAGGTTGTGACGCGTAGAGGGACGCGTAGAGGGACGCGCATAGTTGAATGTTGTTAACCACCTGTTTTGCTGTGAAATGGCCTTGGAGGTGATAGAGGCAGAAATTACAGCAAAGATCCTAATTAAGCTCAAATGTAGCTCAAACCTCATAGGCTGTTATTAACTGTGTGTTGTGTGCTGCATTTATTACTTGTTTTTTCTAAACCTATTAAAACACATCTCATTACAGCATTGTGCAACAGAGTGTCACCTGTCACAACAGCAGTTCTTGTTAAATAATCACATTTTCACATTTAACTGTTCATTTTCAGCAAAATAATCACGCTTTCACTGGAATTGTAGTTACTGAACAATGGTGAGCTCAATTCAGCTTTGAGAAATGTTTTGCTTTTTTCAAACAGGAAATACCATTTTTACCCCCTTTTCAGTATGTGGTATATTGAATTGGTAAAAAAACAAAAACTGATTTGTGTCATAGGGATAAGAGTCTGTTGAAAACAAAGTCTTGTGAGCATGCATTCAATTACAGATTTTGTTATGCCACAAATTGTCAGTTGCGTTGTTGAACAACTGAGAAGCTGAATTACTCACCGTTGCCTAAACATGACACCCTCTTGAAGAGAGAGAGAGAGAGAGAGAGAGAGAGAGAGAGAGAGAGAGAGAGAGAGAGAGAGAGAGCTCACACACACACACACAAACACACGCAGCTTCACGCACAGACTCACACACACACACACCTTCTAAATTGTTCATAGAATTCAAAAATGTTGATTTATTGTTCTACTTACTTTTTATGTATATGTACACGTATGATGATTCACTGTAAAAATTAGAAAGGCTTTGGCAAAACATTGATTGTCATGCCAATAAAGCACATTTTGAATTGAATTAAATTGAGAGAGAGAGAATATTTAGATTATTTAGAAGCTTTCATCACAATATCCATAATCACTACCTTGTTGCTGCTGAAAAGAAAAGAGACTATTAAGGTCTGTTGTCTTGGTCTAGCTATTTTTCTTCAAAAGACCTACATTTAATGTATGACGCAATGAGGTTATTTTATTTTTAGTGATATGAAATCATAATGTACTCCAAAATCTCTGCCTTCCAATTGGCTCTGGAGAGGCCTAGCCACCCGCATTGCCCTGAAAAGAGTTTCTGATGGCATGTGAATCAACGCACAGCTTTGGAGGTTAGTAGCTACTCTAAAACACACACACACACACGACTCTGAGAGTTCTCTAATCCACCCACTGTTAGGTAGGCGTCCTCTCTAATGCTCACTACTGGAGAGAGAAAGCTGGGATGGATTGGTGAGTGAAAGAGACAGAGAAGTATGACAGATGGGCGAGAAAAGAACATACATGAAAGGTACTAAATTGAAATATAAGGTGACAATTAAGCTTTGTTGTTCACTTGAAAGTGTGAAAGCCTCTTTTCTCAATCATCTTGTATTCAGAGAGCAAGGCTTTGTGTGTTTTCCCTTGACTGTGTTTTCTATACCAAAAGACTTTGTGCTTTTATGCTGGAAGTTGGGGATTATATATTTGGTGTCAAGTGTTTTGAGCCAGTTTAGTCATGTAATTGGATTTTAGGGCTTTTCTGTATTTTATTTGATACAGCAGTTTTGAAGCCACAGTAAGTGTGAGGAGAATATAGAGGCGGCATAGGAAAATTACCTGAGTCATACTTGAACACGGGTCACATGCACAGGCTCAAACAGGTCACCAGGGGGCTGTTCCATAAATTAAGCTTAGAAAAGCGGGGATTAAACTCCAAAACCGGACTTGAATGAGCCTAACAAATAAGTTGGGGCTAAAGTGGTTCCATAAAAGGTAATTGAAGTTCACGCAATCTCACTAATTTGATCCAGGTTTATCTAGTCTAGCTGATTGCGTGTGCACGCGTTTCTGAAGCAGCCCTAGAGGTCGATCGTGGATCAAATCGATCCACCATCAAACAGCGTATATGTTGTGCTGTTTTATGCGTTTGTGACATGTTTTTTTTCCCCCCACAGTGCAAAAATTACATTTTACAGTTATATTCTCCATCTGTAAATGTTAGAAAGTCGTGCAAATGTATCCATTTTGCTGCTAATCTTTATGAACGAGCGCTGCTGCGCGCATGCGCGCCAAATAGGAGCGCAATAATTCTGACTAAAATATACATTTTTCTTGGAAAATTAATATGCGATATTTTATAACACTAGAAATATCTTCTAATTATAATAATTTCTCTTTAGGATGTTGGATATGTTGCAGTGAACTTCTAGCTCATTACACTCATATATTTTATACTTCTAATAAAAAAAAGAAATTGAACAGAAGTAGCCTAATTCAGGGAAGATTTTTTTTTAAGAAACTAAATATATAAAGATACAAAATATAGTTTTGGGTATAGGACCTATGCTACTTTATAAAGATGATATATACTTATTTAGAATGCTGAGAATTACAGCTTTTTATGCAATATTTTTTTTGAGAAAGCAAGAATCCCCAGTTTTAAATGAGTGGTTAGATTTAGTTTCTAAAGTACATTATGGAGAGGATAACATTAAATTAAGAACAAATGTATACATTTTGAAAAGATATGTGCAACTCTAAAATCAAAGAATATTCCATAAAATAAAGGAATATATATTGGCCTACATTAACTACATTTTTATGTAACCTTCCCTTTTATTTCTAGTTATTTGTTATTTTATTTATTTACTTATTTAATATTGAATATTTGATATTTAAATAATATTACTTGAATAACTATTAGGAATTATGTGTCATTCATTATAAGAGTTTGATATATGTGAATGTTATATTTTTATTAATATTTATTTATTGTTTTATTTATATGTATGTGTTGGTATTATCACAAAAGAAAAAAAAGTAGAAGGAAAAATAAGGAATATTTATTGGGGGAAAATATGATGTCTTTAAAGGAACTGTCCATTTGTATAATTGTGTTAAATGTGTTTGAATTGAAAGACATAATAATGTACATAATATATATATATATATATATATATATATATATATATATATATATATATATTTATATATATATATATATATGACAGTGTAGAGAAAGAATTATCTGATAACCGAGGCACTCCTTAATTAAAATGTCTTTATTACAAAAATGACATGTCCTAAACGGACAACTTTAAAACGCCTTAAATATGTGTCTATATTGTCTATATTGTAGCCTTATTTAAGTTGATTTTCTGTATACTGTGTATTTATAAAGTCCAATAATGGTATTAGAGACTGTCAGTGGTAATATCATTGTGTTCTTGTCGGTCAGTGTTGAGGATCTGTGTAACAACTGAGGCTTAGCCTGACAGTTAGCCTGCCCTGGACCAGGCTAGTTTCCCAGCATAAGTTGCCAGGGTAACTGAGTTTGAACTTTTTTAAATTTGATTTATGAAACCGAATCTACCAAAAATAAGCCTGACTAACCGAAATAAGCCTGGCTTATACTCTAATCTTGGTTTATGGAACAGCCCCCAGGTCATGTCTACAACAAATGAAACCCTGTTTGAACCTCAAAACAAAACTTTTTTTCAGACATTGAATGACATCAATTTGCTTTGGATATTTTTGGCAAAAATTAGTTCTAAGCAAAAGTTTATGTAAATGTATAATTCCTTTCCATCACAGAATTTAGAGGTTAGTTCACCCAAAAATGGAAGTTGTCATCTTAAACAAAGAGACAAAATAACAAAGGCGTAGCTTGATAACGCAGTGAAAGAGCATGGAATCATGGGAGTTGTCATCTTCACCTCCACATCGGATAGAGAGCAATCCGACAGGACTCAAGCAGAAATCATGTTCATGGATGAGCCAATGTATTAAAGTTTTATTAACGTTACTGTGGTATATAGCAGGGTAAGGCCGAGAGCCGTGGGAGCGGAACAAGGCTGGTGGAGCGAATGTTAATGAGAGACACCTGTGCGACACACCTGTCTCAAGTCCCATGGAGGAGCTCCAGAAGAATTTAAAAAGGAATTATGACAGTGAAGGGCGAGATATCAGGCCTGGGACATTTTACGTTGCTGTTTTTATTATGTTTATATGCCGCAGTTGGCCGCTGCCACTCCTTTCATTTTGTTGTGTATGTTGATTTTACAATTAAAGTTGCGTTTAACGTCTGCCTCCTTATTCCCTGAACATTGTTAGAGTTACATACAGGTCGATTTATTTGACAAATTAAAATTGTGGGGTTACGCAGCGCTGTTTTACTTCGTCAAAACAATCATACTAAAAATACATTTGAGTGTGTTGAAAGTTAAGTTATAACATTACTCTGTGCGTTCGCTCGGTGGCCGGTATGAGACACTTGTTGCACATTGCAATATGCTAGATCGATATTAGAATATCATATTAATAAAAGCTTCATGACTTATGTTGCTAAATGCTAAAGGCATGCAGGTAATTTTAAAATATATTGTATGGTGGAGAAAATGTTTTACAATCTGTTGATTACAAATATAGTTCTTTAGATTAAGCCAGGATTAGGCCTTAGTTCTATTAGGGAATTTGAGTAGCTTTTATAAACATGCCTTAGAAAAAAAACATTACTGATGTGCTTGAGACAAACAATGCCACTAACATATTTTATGATGTATCAGTGCAAGTTGCTTTCAGTTACAGTTTTTCTCAATTGTTTACACACAAATTCTGGTACTTGAGACACAATGACCACAACATGTAGCTCATTCACCAACCCCCTGAATC
This sequence comes from Rhinichthys osculus, assembly GCA_029959095.1. Lineage (NCBI taxonomy): Eukaryota > Metazoa > Chordata > Actinopteri > Cypriniformes > Leuciscidae > Rhinichthys > Rhinichthys osculus. The sequence continues at coordinate 25,864,927 of JARWKJ010000004.1, read as the reverse complement.
AATTCTGCTAAACTACAAGCACAATTCCTGCTTTACACTCAAATTGCAGTTCTAAAACACACTTTTTTCAAAACACTACACACAATTCTCTGCTTTTGGCACAATTTTCATGCAGAAAATCTCTTGTTTTCACAAGGAACACACTGCCATTCAAATACGCACACTGACTCGTCACAAGGGCAAACACATGTCACACAGTTTTACAATTAGCAATCAGAGCTTTAGCATAAAAGACCGAAACAGAAGAGAGGATGCAGCATAGTTTTTTTTTTTTTTTTTTTTTTTTACTTTAACTGTATACAGTACATTTTTCTGTTGTTTTGTATGTAGACCACTGTATGTGCAACTTTGTGTTGGTTGGGATGTACACTGTGTACATTGTTTTTTGTGGGGAAAAATAAATATATTTGTTTAATGTGTATTTGTGTGTTCTGAATATAAAAACAATATTCTCAAATATTTTACAACACACTTATGTATGTACTGTCTGTAGTAAGTGTAACACTGAACAAAACAAAGGCCTAAGTCATTATGATGAATGGAAAAGAAGTGTTCCCTTTCGTAGTCACTCCGAGTTACGTCGGATGACGCAGAATGGGGGTTTCGCCAGAAAGCCAATCCTCTTCGAGTATTAAAAAACGAGCCAATGGCAAAGAAATGCCATGGGTCTGCGGAATTTGCATAATGTATCTCCGCCTCACCGCGTGAGTATTTAAGGAGAGACACCTGCAACAGCAGATCATGTTTTCGCTTCGGAGCCAAGAGAACCTCTTCACTCCACAGCCACATCTGAGTTTACAAGTGACTCACCTCTTCGAGACGAGCGAACTCTCCAGTGTTGGTGTGACGGCGGTACCCAGCGAGTCTTCACATTGCCTGCGATCTGTGCAGTGGTCTGCCTGACTTTGTGTTTTCTCCCTGGTCGCCTCAGCATTGCAGAGTTTTTCCTCTCCTAAAAGAGCTGCACGTGGCACGTCTTTATAAAGATGTCTCACCCGTGTTCTTCTGGTTGCGGTCGTTATCTGTCGTCTTCTGATGGGCACGAGCGCTGCTTTGTGTGTCTGGGCTTTGAACACGCTAAAGCAGCGCTCGTGGATGACTCATGTTCCTTCTGTGGGAACATGACCATCGCAACACTTAGATTAAGACTCAATGATCTTTCAGTGAGAGTCCCCGCGTCCACCACCCGTTCTGCTTCCTCCACGAGAGGTGGTAGTTCGGCTGGGGGACAGGGTGATCTGAGGGTGACGGTGTGGAGCAATCCGACGATGCGTCCTCGGACCACGCCCCCCTCCGCTGTGTTGCAACCCGCGAGTGCCGCGGTGATTCAGGCGGGCTCTTCTTCGGAAGCCCCGCGTGTTTCATTCGGCGCTCCAGAGGATGACACGATGTCGATCGCGGCATCACAAGGTGGGCTTGAGTCTTCAGGAAGTGAGGATGCGGCTGCGTTGCCTCCTTCGGGAGTCCCAGCGTTGCCCGTGTCGGATCCTGAGATGACAGCCATGCTGTCCCGGGCAGCCGTGAGCATCGGGCTAGAGTGGAACCCTCCGCCCTGCCCCGAGTGATCGCGGCTGGACGATTGGTTTTTGGGTGAGGCTGCCGCCTCACGGCCTCAGCCAACCCCAATTCCTTTCTTCCCGGAGCTGCATGAGGAGCTGTCGAGATCATGGAAGGCTCCTTTGACCTCCCGTGAACGCTCGTCAGCTTTCTCCGCCTTTCCTCCCCTCGATGGCGCAGCTGCCCATGGGTACACTGGGATTCCCCCGGTGGAGCGCTCTGTTGCGATGCAACTGTGTCCTCAGAGCGCATCCTCTCGTGGTAATCCTAAGCACCCGTCCAAGGCCTGTAGATTCTCGTCATCTATGGTGGCGAGGTCTCACAGAGCTGCAGGACAGGCGGCTGCTGCCCTGCATGCGATGGGCACCTTACAGGTCTACCAGGCCCAGCTGCTCAGAGACATGCACGAGGGCAGGACTGACCCAGGGACGTTCGACGAACTGCGTGCCGCCACTGACCTCGCTCTCCGGGCGACGAAAGTGGCCTCACGCTCCCTGGGTCAGGTGATGGCCACTAATGTGGTCCAGGAGCGTCACCTATGGCTGAACCTGGCCGATATGCGGGACGTTGAGCGGACTCGTCTGCTCGATGCTCCCATATCCCAGGCCGGCCTCTTCGGCGGAGCGGTTGAAGACTTCGCCCAGCAGTTTTCGACCGCACAGAAGCAGTCTGAGGCGATAAAACACATTCTGCCCCGACGGCCAGCTGCTGCCTCCACCCAGCCGTCGGCACAGACGCCTCAGCCTGCTCACCGCCGAGGGCGCCCTCCCGCGGCTCCCGCCCCTCCCGCACGGCCCCAGCAGCAGCCTTCACCCGGGCCGCGTCGTGGAGGAAGCCGCAGGAAGGCGTCCCAGCCCCCTCAGGCCCCGCGCCCCGCTAAACGCCAGGCCAAGCGGCGCTCCTGAGACGGGCTGCTCAGTGATGGTGTCGGTTTTTTCACAGGAGGCGGTTGCAGGCCCCCTCCTTCCCCCGGTGGAGGGCCGGGGGAGAATCTTTTGTTCTCCACTCCCCGCTGCTCACCCACGGGTGGGCAGCACCCTAATGTGGTTAAAGAAAGAACCGAAATGTCCATCACTGAGCACACAGAGCCGGATGACAGTGCGCGACGCCCCCGTGCCTCGCCACTCTCGTCCTCCTCTGTCTCTGAGGGCGAGGATGACAGTGCGTGCCGTCCCCGGACCACACCACTCTCATCCCCCTCTATCGCCAGACCCCTGGCAGAGCAGACCCCCGTGGAACGCTGGTCCTTCCCTGGTCTCCTCTGTCAGGGCGCGGAGCTTGGCTGTGCACACGCTCAGGGCCGCTATGCCACCCTTGCCTGTGCCGGTCACTCCGCCTCGCTGCCCCTCCGGGGGGACGCCTGTGGCTCGGATGATTCCGCTGGATCAGTTTTTGGGGGCTTGGTTAGAGCTCCCCAATCTGTCCCGTTGGGTCGCCCGAACTATCAGGCTCGGCTATGCGATTCAGTTCGCACGGTCTCCTCCCCGCTTCAGGGGAGTCCGCTTTACTATGGTCGGTGGCAATGCCCCGGTCATGAGAGCGGAGGTTGCTACCCTGCTGGCGAAGGGTGCAATCGAGGCTGTCCCTCCAGCCGAGATGAGGTCAGGGTTCTACAGCCCCTACTTCATTGTCCCCAAGAAAACCGGTGGGTTACGGCCAATCCTGGACTTGCGCGTCTTGAACCGCTCCCTTCACAGGCTGCCGTTCAAGATGCTCACGGCCAAACGCATTTTCGAATGCGTGCGGCCACAGGATTGGTTTGCAGCTTTCATGTCTCCATTTTACCTCGACACAGACCGTTTCTTCGGTTTGCTTTCGAGGGGCAGGCATACCAGTACGCGGTTCTCCCATTCGGGTTGGCTCTGTCTCCTCGCGTCTTCACGAAGGTCGTCGAGGCAGCCCTTGTTCCCCTACGCGAACACGGGGTTCGCATCCTGAATTATCTCGACGACTGGCTAATATTAGCTCACTCTCGAGATCAGGTTTGCAAACACAGAGACCTTGTGCTCCGGCACCTAGCCCGTCTGGGCCTTCGGGTCAACTGGGAGAAGAGCAAACTTTGCCCCGTGCAGAGGATCTCTTTTCTCGGTATGGAGATAGACTCGGTCGCCATGTCCGCGCAGCTTACGAGCGAGCGCGCACACTCACTGCTGACTTGTCTTCGACAGTTCGAGGGCAAGAGTGCGGTCCCACTGAAACTTTTTCAGAGGCTCCTGGGGCATATGGCATCCGCAGCCGCGGCAACGCCACTCGGATTGCTTCATATGAGACCGCTTCAGCTGTGGCTTCGCGATCGGGTCCCGAGGTGGGCATGGCATCACGGTACGCTCAGAGTTCCAATAACTCCGACCTGCCGTCAGACCTTCACCCCGTGGCGGAACCTCAGCTTTCTACGGGCCGGAGTTCCCCTAGAACGAGTTTCCAGGCATGTTGTCGTCTCCACAGATGCCTCTGCCACGGGCTGGGGCGCCATGTGCAATGGACATGCAGCCGCGGGCTCCTGGACAGGACCCCAGGGCCTCATGCATGTCAATTGCCTCGAGTTGCTGGCAGTACGCCTTGCCCTGCACCGCTTCCACGCGTTGCTCCTGGGTCAACACGTACTTGTCCGCTCGGACAATACCGCGACTGTAGCGTACATCAACCGTCAGGGTGGTCTACGCTCTCGCCGTATGTCGCAACTCGCACGCCACCTCCTCTTATGGAGTCAGAAGCACCTGAAGTCCCTTCGTGCTATTTACATTCCAGGAGTGCGGAACCTTGCAGCCGACGAGCTGTCACGGCTCCGGCCAACCTCTGGCGAATGGAGACTCCATCCCCAGTCGGTCCAGCTGATATGGGACCAGTTCGGGGACGCACAGATAGATCTGTTTGCCTCCCACGACTCATCCCATTGCGCCCTGTATTACTCCCTGACCGAGGGCACGCTCGGCACGGATGCACTGGCGCACAGCTGGCCGCAGGGCCTACGCAAGTATGCGTTTCCCCCAGTGAGCCTTCTCGCACGTACTCTGTGCAAGATCAAGGAGGACGAGGAGCAGGTCATATTGGTCGCCCCATACTGGCCCACCAAGACCTGGTTCTCCGAACTGATACTCCTCGCGACAGCACCTCATTGGCCAATTCCTCTGAGGAAGGATCCCCTTTGCACTGGAAGACCTGATCCTCAGGTTCCTGAGAGGAGCGAGGAGACTGAATCCTCCTCGCCCTCCTCTCGTTCCCTCTTGGGACCTCTCAGTGGTCTTAAGTGCCCTGCAGAGGGCTCCCTTTGAGCCTCTGCAATCAGCTGAGCTTAAGATCCTGTCAATGAAGACAGCGCTCCTGGTTGCGTTGGCCTCCATCAAGAGGGTAGGGGACCTGCACGCATTCTCCGTTGACGAAGCGTGCCTGGAGTTCGGGCCCGGCCTCTCTCACGTGATCCTGAGACCCCGGCCCGGATATGTGCCCAAGGTTCCCACCACTCCCTTCCGGGACCAGGTGGTGAACCTGCAAGCGCTGCCCCGGGAGGAGGCAGACACAGCCTTGGCACTGCTCTGTCCAGTACGCGCACGCCGTGCTTACGTAGACAGGACGCAGTGTTTCAGGACCTCAGACCAGCTCTTTGTCTGTTATGGTGGGAAGCTGAAGGGAAAGGCTCTCTCCAAACAAAGGTTGTCTCACTGGATAGTGGACGCCATTGCTTTGGCATACCAGCAGCAAGGTCGACCATGCCCCCTTGGTGTGACCGCCCACTCCACCCGGAGTGTGGCGTCCTCTTGGGCTTTAGCGCGTGGCGCCTCGCTAACAGACATCTGCAGAGCTGCAGGCTGGGCGACACCTAACACATTCGCCAGATTCTACAATCTCCGAGTGGAGCCAGTCTCCGCCCATGTACTGTCTTTTTCAAGCTAACATGGGAGCTGTTAAGTGTCTCGCTTGCTCGCCATTCCACTCCACGGACTGGATACGTGCGATATTTCCTCAGGTGAGCCTTCCCCTCTGAAGCCCTGAGTTCCTCCAGCACTGTTGACGCTGGCGCCAGTGTCTATTGCCTGTGCGTCGGCTAGGTGCCTCCGTGTGCATGGTTCCTCCTCTGAGTAACCCCCACATGTGTATTTTCCACTGTAAGCCTCTTTGAGCATGTGTCTTTCCCTCGGCAAGTCACCTGCCACTCCTGGAGTTGAAAGTAGATGCCACCCTACGGGCTGGTCACTCCAGTGTTCCTCCATATGAAGCCCCCTCGGGCCATATGTGTATTCTTAAGTCCTCCCTACGGGTAGGCATGCTGCGGCATATCTCCCCTGAGATATGCTTCCCAGTGTACCTTGGTATTCCTGTGTTAGTAGGACTCCTTCGTCCGTGCCTACATCACGACAGGGAGGTCAGACTTCGCAGGGCACTGGAAGACAGCTGTGAAGGTGGCGTGATTACACGGGGACCCCCATTCTCCGTCATCCGACGTAACTCGGAGTGACTACGAAAGGGAACGTCTCGGTTACAGATGTAACCCTCGTTCCCTGAGTAGGGAACGGAGACGTTACGTCTCCCTGCCACTTCCGCTGTACCGCTGGGTAGACGCCTGAGTTCAGTCTCGGCTCCTCAGCGAAGACATGATCTGCTGTTGCAGGTGTCTCTCCTTAAATACTCACGCGGTGAGGCGGAGATACATTATGCAAATTCCGCAGACCCATGGCATTTCTTTGCCATTGGCTCGTTTTTTAATACTCGAAGAGGATTGGCTTTCTGGCGAAACCCCCATTCTCCGTCATCCGACGTAACGTCTCCGTTCCCTACTCAGGGAACGAGGGTTACATCCGTAACCGAGACGTTTTCCATTCATCACAGTGTTTTACATTGAGCACATCAGTGTTCAACTGGTTCTTATAAATGTCTATTCATATGATGGTTTGTGTGTGTCATTTGAAAACAAAATACCATTTTGAGAAGAAATAACTTTGTTTTGAATGTACAGGTCCTTCTCAAAAAATTAGCATATTGTGATAAAGTTCATTATTTTCCATAATGTAATGATAAAAATTAAACTTTCATATATTTTAGATTCATTGCACACCAACTGAAATATTTCAGGTCTTTTATTGTTTCAATACTGATGATTTTGGCATACAGCTCATGAAAACCCCAAATTCCTGTCTCAAAAAATTAGCATATCATGAAAAGGGTCTCTAAACGAGCTATTAACCTAATTATCTGAATCAACTAATTAACTCTAAACACCTGCAAAAGATTCCTGAGGCTTTTAAAAACTCCCAGCCTGTTTCATTACTCAAAACCACAATCATGGGTAAGACTGCCGACCTGACTGCTGTCCAGAAGGCCATCATTGACACCCTCAAGCAAGAGGGTAAGACAGAAAGAAATTTCTGAACAAATAGGCTGTTCCCAGAGTGCTGTATCAAGGCTCCTCAGTGGGAAGTCTGTGGGAAGGAAAAAGTGTGGCAAAAAACGCTGCACAACGAGAAGAGGTGACCGGACCCTGATGAAGATTGTGGAGAAGGACCGATTCCAGACCTTGGGGGACCTGCGGAAGCAGTGGACTGAGTCTGGAGTAGAAACATCCAGAGCCACCGTGCACAGGCGTGTGCAGGAAATGGGCTACAGGTGCCGCATTCCCCAGGTCAAGCCACTTTTGAACCAGAAACAGCGGCAGAAGCGCCTGACCTGGGCTACAGAGAAGCAGCACTGGACTGTTGCTCAGTTTTGCATGTCATTCAGAAATCAAGGTGCCAGAGTCTGGAGGAAGACTGGGGAGAAGGAAATGGCAAAATGCCTGAAGTCCAGTGTCAAGTACCCACAGTCAGTGATGGTCTGGGGTGCCATGTCAGCTGCTGGTGTTGGTGCACTGTGTTTTATCAAGGGCAGGGTAAATGCAGCTAGCTATCAGGAGATTTTGGAGCACTTCATGCTTCCATCTGCTGAAAAGCTTTATGGAGATGAAGATTTCATTTTTCAGCACGACCTGGCACCTGCTCACAGTGCCAAAACCACTGGTAAATGGTTTACTGACCATGGTATTACTGTGCTCAATTGGCCCGCCAACTCTCCTGACCTGAACCCCATAGAGAATCTGTGGGATATTGTGAAGAGAAAGTTGAGAGACGCAAGACCCAACACTCTGGATGAGCTTAAGGCCGCTATCGAAGCATCCTGGGCCTCCATAACACCTCAGCAGTGCCACAGGCTGATTGCCTCCATGCCACGCCGCATTGAAGCAGTCATTTCTGCAAAAGGATTCCCGACCAAGTATTGACTATTGAGTGCATAACTGAACATAATTATTTGAAGGTTGACTTTTTTTTTTTTTGTATTAAAAACACTTATTTTATTGGTCGGATGAAATATGCTAATTTTTTGAGACAGGGATTTGGGGTTTTCATGAGCTGTATGCCAAAATCATCAGTATTAAAACAATAAAAGACCTGAAATATTTCAGTTGGTGTGCAATGAATCTAAAATATATGAAAGTTTAATTTTTATCATTACATTATGGAAAATAATGAACTTTATCACAATATGCTATTTTTTTAGAAGGACCTGTAAAGTTTCATTTTGCAGGATAATTGAGGGGTTTTGCCCATTGTGTGTGTTTTTTTTTATTTGTGTGTAGAGTTCTGAGAGTATGAGGCATGCTTTCAGAAAATGTGTGTAAACAATTGAGAAAAACTGTAAGACAGTTCAAACAAGCATTTTAGTCTGGGACTATCTTAAGCCTTGTTTGTGAAACCGGGGTATAAATACATTAAAGTGTCTTTAGTGGTTTCTACTAATGTAAAACCGGAAATTGAATGTAAGGTGGATATGACGTCATTAATTTAAGTACACAAGTCAACAAAATATAGGCTAACATTTCTATATTATGTGATATGATTGTTAATAATATGAAAGGATTGCTGCAAGCTCATTAAAAATGGTGTCCTAGCTGTTTCTGCAATTTCTACATAGTATTTAACTATCTGTTAGTTTATGTCTAGCAGGGGAAATCTCGAGTCAATATTCAGTTGTGGCTGCAATCCAAATCAGTTTATCAATCTCAAGGATAATGTCTGAACTTGTGAAACTATCATTAGTGTTAACTGTCTTCTTTATAACCGTTAACTAGACATGATTATATGATTAGCATGAACACATTTGGCTGGAAAGCAGGTGTCTTTGTCTCTCAGTTAAGCTCGGGATCACCTGTCATTCAATGATTGCCACAGAAATCAGCCCACAGTGGATTCAAGATAACACCGCTAACCACAATTTTGAAACCACATCAAGCGATCATTATTTGAACCATAATTTTTGACAGAAAATGGATCTCACACACAAATGTTCCTTTTTCTCCCACTGTGTTCATGGTGTTCACAGTTTGTTAATAGTTTCTTACATATTTCCAATAACAGTGTCTTGTATGGATAGAACTGTGCCGTGCATTGATCCAAAATACACAGGCTTTTGAATAGAGGCCCATTGAGTATGTCTCTATAATGGAGTGAAGCTTCTGTTTTTCTTCCAAAGTAAATAAATCTTATTGAGTGCAAGAGAAAACCAGGACAATCCAGTTTACCCATTTATGCTTCAAGATGCCCCTAATTCTTCGCCTCAGATAGCATCAGATTCAGTTCACACATGCCTGTGGCCTCGGTTGCCCCCAGTGTCTCAGTGGTGGATCTTTTTGTGTGTGTTTGTGTATGCTGTCCTTGGCTCGCCCTTCTATCTCATATTTGTAATGGCCATCACTTCACACCCGATAGAATTTGGGGTGGATTAGAGTTGAAGGAGCACCCAACCGCACACATACTGTACACACATTTGTTTGTCTATCATGATGGAGACTTTCCATTGACTTATGTTGTTTTCATACTAAGCTAATGATATTTGTATCCCCTTAACCTTAAAAAATAACCCTCACACAAATGTTTGTGCACGTTTAGAGTTTAATTAAAACATTATTTAGTATATTTAATAAGCGGTTTTCCTCATGTGGACTGTACAATGTAGATGATTTCAGGTTTTACTATTCTGCTAGGGTCCATGTAGGCAAAAACTTTCCAGTTGAGAGGAAGGAAGGGTAAGCCGGAGCAAATGAAATTGAGAAAAGAGATAGAAAGAGAAAGCAAGTGATAGAGAGTTCATCTTTGTGGTCAGATGGTATTGATTCGTAGGTTATTACATGCATTATTCACAGGAAACTCTCCTATGTATGAGTGGAGATATATACACGAGGAGCATTGGTTGAAAAATCCATTCGTCTTCCTCACCGTGGGATATCTGTGCAATGTGCAATTTTGTCTCTTTGTCATGGCCTTAGTTGAGATTGTTGGAAACCTCAAGGTGTCTATGACTATAAAACAACAATGATACTAAAGTAGTGAGATAGGTTACTGTACAGTAGTATTGAGTTTTTGAGTTTTTTTATGTGTGTGCCACATATGCAAACGATGGATATTGGATAGGGAGATGTGTTTTGTTGTCTGGAGATTTGACAGGCAGTTAGAAAGGAGAAGGGATGTTGGCAGTTTTATTTGAAAGACCAAAATGCGTTTTAATATACATGAAGTGTTACATTTTATACGATTGTGTGAACACAGCATGGCTGGGCATTTAAAATTCTTCCTTTCAATTCGTGATTGTGAATTTGAATTGAATTGGAATGGCAGGAAAGAATTAAAAAAAGAGTAATTAATTAAGAGTTAATAGTAAATTACATTTTATTTAGCAAAAAACATATTACAAATAATTAATTAGGCTTTTCCATCTTATCTTAATCTTTCAAACTCTAAAAAGCTCTCTGGGGAATGAAGTGTTTTTCTTTTGTGCTTTTGTTATTCAGTATTAGATCAGTATTTTTATGTTTTTGAAAGAAGTTCTTATGTTCACCAAGGCTGCGTGTATTTGTCTTTTGTGTCATATGACCTTCAGAAATTATTCTAATATTCAGATTTGGTTCTTAACGGGACTATAAGTAACTTTTTAGGTAATTTATAATCTAAAATCAATATTTTTTTTCATAAATATGTCCCCAATGGTGTACAAATACCTCTGCCATCTGATTTATCCTCGTAAACGAATAATTTATTATATTTATATACATGGGACGGGTAAGTCCACGGAGGCTTCCATGTAGTTCCGCCATCTTGAAAAACTATAATAGCAGAGAGGGACAAAAAGTACGCCAACGCGTTTCCACAGCGCGTTTTCGTTCAGAGCCAGCGTGACGTAACTGAAAGCAGCAGAAACAGAGGAGCAGAATGCTATTAGAAGACATCCTGTCATAGCATTTTGGTACATAACGGCTACCGTAGATGCAACACGCATTTGAAAACGCGAGGCGCTGGAGAGCACAATTCGTTTGAATGCAAAATACAATTTCACCGCTAGATGGGAGTAATTCTTACTTAATGTCCCTTTAAGAAACATTTCTTTTTATTATCAATCTGCTTAATATTTTTTGTGTAAACATATTCTTACTTTGATGAATATAAAGTTCAACTGAATATAATTTATTTGAAATAGAAATCTTTTTGATCAATGTATAACCTCGCTGAATAGTAGATCTTATTATATCACTATGGTAAAATCAGATAGATTTGGTTTTTCAAGTGGAATTTAATGTGAGCCTGTATGGAAAATGAAATATAGGAAACCTCTGAAAAGCCAATCATGAGGCTGTTTTTGGTGGTACAAAGACAAAGCACAGATCTAATTTCTGCAGTTCAGTTGTTGCCGTGCAATCATTTACTTTTAAAGCTGTAATACTTTAACACTGTGTAGTTGATTTAGTATTCGTAAACACAAACCAACGATTTGAACACCTGTTCCTGCCAGATAAACTTGCATGGTTGGTCAACAGATGATATTGTTCATAGACAGTTCTTACAAAATGAATGCCTATAATCTCGTCCTGTTTAGAAAAAAAAGAACCTGCCACTGAAAAATGCCTGCTTATGGATAGTGATTTTTACCAATGGGTGAAAACTGCACAAATATGAGCACCACAAACTCATAAAGTCTCATTGTTCCTTTCTGTTTCACAATTTGTTTTCTCTCTCTGTCTGTTTCTTTGTCTCTCTTACTGTTCGTATCAACTGAAACTAAGTTTTGGCTGTCAGAATGCTCTGTAGTCAGTATGGGTTGTCTGATCTCTTCAGGCTCTTCACCTGTTTGCTTTGTTTCAACGTTTCCTCTGTCTCTTTTTTTTCTTCCTCGCCCAGGTGACCGGCGTAATTCGAGGCTTATGATGTGTCCTAAACCAGGGAAAGAAAGTGTGTAAAGCTTCTAACTCTAAATTAGCTTAACAAGTAGTCAGCTTATGCAGACCTGGAACACTCTTGCTCTCTATCTCTCTCTTCATTACGGGCAGTATCCATGCATGTATCATGTGAAAGTTACAGGGTGTTTACTGTACATGGTTATGATAGGAGCAGAAAGATTGGATAACTGCACATGGTTAGTAAGCGATTTTATGACACTAGTCTCATGTTAACAGTTATAATGTCATGTGGCTACACTTTTGAAATTGTGGATTTTTACATTTATTCTGGTGCAGTGCCTTGCTGTAAACAATATTTTGTGTTTTGACATGTTTGGGGTAATTTTGTTGAGTATAAAGTCACAACCAATTTTTCATCCAAATTGTGATGTATTTCAGTGAGAAAAATACAGATATTCAATGAGGTAATTTGTTATTTATTTTATTTTTTATCCATTGCTTTAATCATAGCATGTTTCTCTAGGTGGCTGGATAGGAGGGATTGGAAAATAAGAAAGTCTAAAAAAAATAACCTTTTTTTTTAAAAATAAAATGTTGGAATAACATACACCATTGAGTTGTTTGGTTGAACACACTGAATCTGTAAGAGTGATTGAAAAAAAAGAGACCATCTGTGGATGGCATTAGATAGCACTGACAGGCCTTCCTAATGTCTCAGTGATCTGATTTTGTTACCATATAGCGAAAAGCTAATGTAATATTGTTATTGCCTAGGACATAAAAAAGAAAATCTGATGAGATTGTTATGAAAGTGTATATGTGATCTTATGCGTTTTCAAGATAAGAGGAGCTATATTACTAAAAGGGCATTATTAGAGACACGCACACACACACACACACACACACACACACACACACACACAGGTTTGTTTGAGTATAGGGAGAACATCTCATAGACTTCCATCTCATAAACCTAACCCTCATAGAATTCTGTGCACAACATTAGATTAAAAATACAACCTTGATTTGACTTCTGATTACAGAAGTCGGTTGTCATGATATTTCACTATATTAGTGAATACATCTGGCCTTCACAAGTTTAGCCAAACCAGTACACACATACCAAATGCCAAATAAAAATATCACTTAATTTAGTTTTATGTTTGTTTGTTTGTTTGATGCAGACATTCTGTGAATGTGTGCCCAACTCCTCTCAGCTCAAACATCGCTGGTCAGACTCAAACACAGTCAGACAAACACCGCCCAAGGTAAGGGCTTCAATCTCTCACACCATTATAGATTATTAGTTCCTTGAACTACTGGAGCATATAAAGTGGGGTCTAAACGTCTGAGTCTACATTGCAAATCTGAATTTAAAAATTAGTTGGACATAAAAATAAAAAAAACGTTTTAAACAAAGAAACATTATGACACTAATAACTAATAATATACACTCACTTTATTAGGTACACCTGTCCAACTGCTCGTTAACACTTAATTTCTAAGCAGCCAATCACATGGCGGCAACTCAGTGCATTTAGGCATGTAGACATGGTCAAGACAATCTCCTGCAGTTCAAACCGAGCATCAGTATGGGGAAGAAAGTTGATTTGAGTGACTTTGAACGTGGCATGATTGTTGGTGCCAGAAGGGCTGGTCTGAGTATTTCAGAAACTGCTAATCTACTGGGATTTTCACGCACAACCATCTCTAGGGTTTACAGAGAATGGTCCGAAAAAGAAAAAAACATCCAGTGAGCGGCAGTTCTGTGGGCGGAAATGCCTTGTTGATGCCAGAGGTCAGAGGAGAATGGCCAGACTGGTTCGAGCTGATAGAAGGGCAACAGTGACTGAAATAACCACTCGTTACAACCGAGGTATGCAGCAAAGCATTTGTGAAGCCACAACACGCACAACCTTGAGGTGGATGGGCTACAACAGCAGAAGACTCCACCGGGTACCACTCATCTCCACTACAAATAGGAAAAAGAGGCTACAATTTGCAAGAGCTCACCAAAATTGAACAGTTGAAGACTGGAAAAATGTTGCCTGGTCTGATGAGTCTCGATTTCTGTTGAGACATTCAGATGTTAGAGTCAGAATTTGGCGTAAACAGAATGAGAACATGGAACCATCACTGTGCAGGCTGTTGATGGTGGTGTAATGGTGTGGGGGATGTTTTCCTGGCACACTTTAGGCCCCTTAGTGCCAATTGGGCATCGTTTAAATGCCACGGCCTACCTGAGCATTGTTTCTGACCATGTCCATCCCTTTATGGCCACCATGTACCCATCCTCTGATGGCTACTTCCACCATGTCACAAAGCTCTAATCATTTCAAATTGGTTTCTTGAACATGACAATGAGTTCACTGTACTAAAATGGCCTCCACAGTCACCAGATCTCAACCCCATAGAGCATCTTTGGGATGTGGTGGAACGGGAGATTCGCATCATGGATGTGCAGCCGACAAATCTGCGGCAACTGTGTGATGCCATCATGTCAATATGGACCAAACTCCCTGAGGAATGCTTCCAGCACCTTGTTGAATCTATGCCACGAAGAATTGAGGCAGTTCTGAAGGCAAAAGGGGGTCCAACCCGTTACTAGCATGGGGTACCTAATAAAGTGGCCGGTGAGTGTAGTTTGCAATGCAAACTAAAACAATTGTTTTCGTCTTTTTGACCCCACTATCTTATATACATAATTAAAGTGATGCATAGGCTTGTTCTTCACAATTCAGCATCTCTTTCTCCTCAAAGGAATTTCCACTCTCTGGAATTCTATTCCCCAACACATTCGCGACCTTCAATCATTACATGATTTCAAACCCCACCTTTTTGCTTCTTGTGTCTCTGATCCATGACTTTATGATGACTTTATTATCTTTTCAGTTTAATTATGTTACCTATTCAGTTTATCTGTATTGTTTCTTTGTCTACTGTCATGTTTATTTGTATCATATTGTAAAGCGACCTTGAGTTTGTAGAAAGGCGCTATATAAAATTAAACTTATTATTATTAAAGGGAAACGTGCAGTTTCTGTCAGGTCAGGTCATTACTTGTCAGGTGTATGCTTTGGTTCTGTTCAGTTAGTAATCCCTCTTCGTCTTGCGCTTACAGCAGTGAGAAATAAATATAAAATGGAGGATTGAATCTTGCCTTTGGAAAATTTATGGGCTTAAGGAAAGGCTTTTACTATATTACACCTAACGTTTCATATGTAAACCTTTCATGTCTGTCTTTAAGAATTGCATATTTGTGATTGTACTGATAAGCAGTCAGAAAATATAAGACTCACACACACACACACACACACACACACATTTGGCTAATACTCTGCATTTCATTATTCTTCCCTGTGTGTCAGCTCTCTTATATGGATTCATTTATGATCTCATATCTACTGAAGTTGCATTCTGAATATTTTATGCAAAACACTTTTTTTTTTTTTTGCAGAAACACCCTTCATCTCTCTGGGCGTTAAAATTAAAATTCAAGTGAATACACCAATGTGTGGGAGAAAACAGACGTGTTGTTTGTGTTTGTGTTTAGAATAACACGTGTATGTGTCTGTGTGAGAGAGTTTTGGAAAAGGGACAAAGAGAGAGAGAGAGAGACTAGTTGTTGCAATTTTCACTCAATAAAATACTACAAGCAAAAATAGCTATCAATCTACTGAGGCTCAGCTGGAAAGAATGAACATGGAAAAGAAAACAGTCACGTTGATCTGCAGGGAAAATGGCTCATACTGTATAGTCCAACCATCAATACTGCTTTCAATCTTTTGAGAGTTTGTGGTATAAATCTGTTTTTAGCAGTTTTTCATCTTGATGAAACAGCTGTTCAAAAGGAAAGTGTCCAGGGGGCACTGGATTGAGTTCAATTGGATTACATGTAGAATTTAAGCGCATCAGTCACCTGTTAAATAAAATAACATTTGTCCTTTAGTATGAACAGTTGGCTTGAATAAATATGAAGACATCAATTCATTATGTTGGACCTGGAAAACATGAAATAATGTCCAATGTGTTATGTTGTCTTTTCATTCATGCTGGCATTTTAATTAGCTGGAAAGTGAATTTAAATATGTTTCAATCATAATTTAAATTTCCAATGCATGTAAATACATATGTATGTGTGTATGGAAGTAAAGTAATGCCAAATGTTTTTGAAACAAAAAGCCTGTTGAATTGTACTACTTGAAAAAAATATGCATTGCATTAACCCTGCTTGTATTTTAATGCATTGTATTTTTAGGGCTTGCATTTTTATGGGCTGAAATTTAGCATGGTTGAATATTTAGGCTGTGAATATTTCAATTCAAAACATTTCAAAAGCATTTCCATAGTAAAAATTCAATAATCCATTTTCACCTTTCATATTTCACTTCCAAAATATTCAAACTGATTAAAAATACAACCTATAATATTCACCAGGCTGTTTTCGGTCCATTTTATTTCACTTTCAAATTCGCTTCCACAAATTCAGTGGTTCAAATTCGACAGTAAATTCAACGTTGACATCCAGGAACTGCAGGAAAAGCAGTCGATTACCGAGCATAATCTCCATCTGCTGTTAGTCGTCCTCACCAGCAGGGGGTGCAAGCGCGTGATGTTGACGAAGACCAGAGCAACAGTTAGAGCAAGCCATTCATTCATTAAAAACTAATTAACAACAATGTAAGTGTATCTGTGATTATAATGACGTCTGTTTTATGTGAAATTCAGTGTCTTCACGATTACAGTGTCTTCTTTCTCTACCGTGAACGAGATTATAATGTTATTCCCCCGATGCGGATGTACAGGTCCAATGTTACATTTGAGTTTGACATATATTTCTATTGGTTGTTTAGTTGCGGCGATGTGTTGCATGCATTACTAGGGTTTCCCTCAATACGTCAGGATTCCCCTGCTGGACATATAAAACGCTTAACCTAGCTTAATGGACTAATACAGTGATATAAAAGACCAAACTCACAGGCAAGCAGAAGGACTCAGAATATGACCTTAATGCGCAAAGTTTAATGCTGAGCGTTTCTCAGTGAGACCGGCATAAATTTGGCTTGACATTGGACATTCGCACATTTAGGGACCGTCTCTAAAGTTACATACGACATTGGTATACACATTTCTAACTTCAATAGCATTTGAAGAGAACGTCTCGGGTTATGACTATAACCCTTGTTCCCTGAGAAGGGAACGAGACACTGCGTCGAGAATCGACTCTTTGGGGACGCTCCCTTAGCGTGCGCCTCTGAAGTATGAATGAAACTATTCCAATCCTGATTGGTGTTGCGTCATGACGTAACATGTGACGGCATAACCGGATGCATAAAAGCTACGCCGGAACAAACACAAACTAGCCTAGCGATGAAGTAAGCCGCTCTCAGGCCTTAAGGGGCGTGGCAGAACGACGCAGTGTCTCGTTCCCTTCTCAGGGAACAAGGGTTATAGTCATAACCCGAGACGTTCCCTTTCGAGGGAACTCTACACTGCGTCGAGAATCGACTCTTTGGGGAACGAGTGCCCACTAGGCCACGCACCGAACAGGCCTGTCCCGGAGTGAAACTGTCTAGAAACTCAGCAAGGACTGAGCACGTGTGCACCAGGCGTACTAGGAAGGTGGAGACTGTAGAACCTAATAAAAGGATGTGGAGTAGCCCAACCGGCTGCCTCACAGATCTCCTGCAGAGGTACTCCCGAAAGAAGGGCCCTAGAGGACGCCATGCCTCTAGTTGAATGAGCCCTCACGGCTAAAGGTGAAGGCAAATCGCGCACCTTGTAAGCCTCAGTAATAGCCTGAACAATCCAATTACTAATAGTCTGCTTGGATGCCGGGAACCCCTTCTTAGGTGACCCAAAACATACTAATAATTGGTCCGACCTTCTCCAAGAAGAGGACCTCTCAAGGTACACGCTCAGAGCTCTGACGGGGCAGAGCAAATGAAGCTTCTCTTCTTCTGCCGACACATGAGGTGGAGGATGGAATGCCTGAAGGACTGTAGACCGAGCCGTATTAGATGGAACTTTAGGCACATAGCCCGGACTCGGGTGCAAAAAAGCTTTTACTCTGCCAGGGGCAAACTCCAAGCAAGCTGGTGTCACTGCCAGGGCTTGGAGATCTCCCACCCTCTGAAGTGAGGTAATAGCCAAGAGAAATACCACTTTTAGCGTTGAGTCCTTAGGCGAAGCCGACTGCAAAGGTTCGAAGGGGGCCAGGGATAACCCTTCAAGAACTATTGCCAGGTCCCAGGCAGGAACCCTGGACCTGGTTGCCGGTCTCATCCTCCGAGTACCACGGAGAAACCGAATGACCAACTGGTGCCTCCCCAGAGGCCCATCACTCAATGGTGCATGGAAAGCCGCAATGGCAGCCACGTACACCTTAAGTGTGGAAGGGGAGAGACCCGCAGAGAAACGATTTTGAAGAAACTCCAGAACTGAAGCCACTGGGCAGTTAACTGGATCTAACTCCTGTTCTCTACACCAAGTGGAAAAAACATTCCACTTGAGGCCATATAATCTCCTAGTAGACGGAGCCCTAGAGCTAAGTATGGTTTCAACCACTCCGGCTGATAGACCAGCATCTAGGTACTGAACCCCCTCAGAGGCCAGACCCACAGCTTCCACAGCTCTGGGTGAGGGTGGAAGACTGTGCCCTCCGCTTGAGACAACAGATCCCTCCTCAGAGGAATCTGCCATGGCGGAGCTATCAGGAGTGATATTATGTCTGAAAACCATACTCGGGTCGGCCACCTCGGGGCAACCAGAAGTAAACTGATGCCCTCTTGACGGACCCTCTCCAGGACTCCCGGAAGCAGAGCGATCGGGGGAAATGCGTACAGGCGAAGCCTCGGCCAGGCCTGTACCATGGCATCCAACCCCAGTGGGGCTGGATGTGAGAGGGAGAACCAAAGTGGACAGTGGGACGTCTCTCGAGACGCAAACAGGTCCACTTCCATCGGTCCAAACCTCTCCCATATTAACTTCACCACCTCTGGGTGAAGTCTCCATTCCCCGGGCCTCAGCCCCTGCCTCGACAGGATGTCTGCTCCCTGATTCTGAACCCCCGGAATATACATTGCTCTGATAGACAGTATTTTCCCCTGGGACCAAAGAATAATCTGATGCGCCAGTCTGCACAGAGGGCGCGATCTGAGTCCCCCTTGTCGGTTCAGATAGGCTACCACTGACGTATTGTCTGATCGTACTAAGACATGGTGACCTTTGATGTCTGGGAGGAAGCTCCTCAGAGCCCTGAACACAGCCATCATCTCCAGGCAATTTATATGCCAAGAATGATGATGGTCCTGCCACAGACCCCTGGCAAAGCGGCCGTCCATGACCGCGCCCCAGCCAGTGAGGGAGGCGTCTGTCGAAACGGTTTTCCGGCGACAAGACACTCCCAACACTGGCCCTTGGGATAGGAACCAAGGTTTCTTCCATATTTGTAGAGAACGAAGGCATCTGCGCGTTACTCTGATCATACGAAACGGATTTCCCTTGGGAGAAAACCCCTTGGTTTTTAACCACCACTGAAGGGGCCTCATGTGTAGAAGGCCCAAAGGAATGATGTTGGATGCCGCTGCCATGAGACCCAGCATTCTTTGAAATTGCTTTACAGTGATGGCTTGGCCTAGCTTTAACCTGGATACCATCGCCAGAATTGACTCGATACGTGCGGGAGACATTCGTTCCTGCATCATAATCGAGTTCCACACGACTCCCAAAAACATCGTGCACTGGGATGGTTCTAGCACACTCTTCTTTGTATTGAGTCTCAACCCCAATTTCTGAATGTGGCCAAGGACGACATCTCGATGCCGAACTGCCATCTCCCGAGACTGAGCCAGAATGAGCCAGTCGTCGAGATAATTCAATATACGAATGCCTTGAAGTCTCAGTGGAGCAAGGGCTACATCCATACATTTGGTGAATGTACGGGGAGAGAGTGCTAGGCCGAACGGAAGAACCCGATATTGGTAAGCTTCGCCCCCGAAAGCGAACCTCAGGTATCTCCTGTGACATGGAAGGATAGAGATGTGAAAATAAGCGTCTTTTAGATCTATCGTGACAAATCAGTCCTCGGATCTGATCTGACTCACGATTGCAGGAATGGTTAGCATTTTAAACCTGAACCTCCTCAGAGACCGGTTCAAAACCTCATCCTTCTTTGGAACTATAAAGTACCGGCTGTAAAACCCGGACTCCCTGTCCAAAGGAAAAACACGTTCTATGGCTTCCTTTAGCAGCAGAGTCTGCACCTCTTGTTCCATCACCTGAGCCTGCTCTGGAACCACTGTAGTCTGCACTACCCCCGAAAACCTGGGGGGGCAGCGCGCGAACTGCAGTCTGTACCCTGATTTTATTATATGCAGGACCCATGCAGATATGTTGGGAAGATGATACCATGCCTCTACAAAATCTACTAGGGGTACCAGCCTCTCGAGACTGGCCTCTGGTGTTTTTCGAGCATCTTTCTCGACTCCCTGAAGCGGAATACCGGCAGGGTGTAGTCGATACGACTTTTGTGACCATAATTGATGCTTTTTCTTTATTAGAATATTTTCGCTGGAAAGAGATGCGGCCCGAAGCGTCGTTGACGGCGGGCAACAAACATCGTTTCCTAGAGGGCTCCACTGCGAGAACAACCTCGGTTGCCCTACAGCGGAGGGGACAGCCCTCAGAGGTCCTACCACTTCGGTTAGGACCTCTTCCCCGAAGCCCTCCTAGCCTGAATGACGTCCCTCAGGTCGCCTTTCTGGTTGGAGGACTTCGATTTTTGAGAGTGTTTCCTCTGTTGCCAAGCTCCAGGAGGAGGGGCTCTAGAGGAAACGCTCTCTCTCTGCTCTGCTCGGTGTGAGGAGCTGGCTGATGACTGGGGCTGATCTTTTGGCCCCACCCTACTCGATTTAGATTTCGCCTTACGGGGGAGGTACTGCTGGAACGCCGCAGATTGTTTCTTTGCCTCCTGAAACCTGTCGACGACCGATGTAACGGCATCGCCGAACAGGCCAGAAGGCGAAAGCGGCGCATCTAGCAGAAAGGATCTATCCTTCTCTTTCATACCGGATAGATTTAGCCACAGATGTCTCTCCGTGGCCACCATAGCTGCCATAGAGCGGCCAATGGCGCGGGCCGTCTCTTTTGTGGCCCGAAGAGACAGATCTGTGGCTCTCCTCAACTCCGCAATATCCTCAGGAGTTGGCCCCACCCCCTCATCTAAATCTTTCAGGAGGTCAGCCTGGTATACCTGCAAGAGTGCCATAGAGTGCAGACATGAACCAGCCCGACCTGCCGCCATGTAAGCCCTGCCTATTAATGCAGATGTATCTCTGCAGGGCTTACTAGGCAGCGCCGGGGTTTTTAGGGAAGATGCCGACTCAGGGGAAAGATAACCCGCTAGAGCCTCCTCCACTTTAGGCATCTTCCCATAACCCATATCCCGTGCCCCCATAACATTGCTATAATCCACCATACTGGGATTGGAGACACGGGATGAGTGCGGTTTATCCCACGATCTCGGGATCTCTTTGTGGAGATCGGGGGAAAACGGCAAACCCCGGCGCTGAGGTTGTGATCTGTGCTGCAGGAAACGCTCATCAAGCTTGCTTCTCACTTGCGTTCCCTGCTCATCATGTGGCCAGCTGATGTTAAGTCTGGCCACAGCACGAGTCACAACCTCCACCAGCTCCTCATAACCTTGGCCGTGAACTGGCGCGCCTAGATCACGGTCATCCGCATCAATACTGAGCACATCTACTTCCTCGGAAGCAGAGAGCTCAAGCATTGGGACCTGATCATGGGCAGGAGAAGCCGCAATGCGGGCTCCTGCACCACTCTCAGGGGCTACGAGATCCTCCGATGAAGAGTGAGAAGGTGCCTCAGCAGTCTCAATCTCATCAACAAGATCCCGCTGCGAACCCCACGATCTCAATCGCCGCGCCGCCTCAACGGACGCGGGACCAGAACCATGGGGAACGCGAGCCTGACCGTGCTCATCAAAGCACGCCAGCCGGGAGCGCAGCACTCTAATGGGAAGTGCTTCACAGTCTACACAAGCAGCTCCCTCGAGAGCTGCCCGTGCATGCTGCGCTCCCAAACAATTCACACATAAAGCATGTGTGTCCCCACCCGTGATGAAACGAGGGCAAGGGTGCACACAAGCTTTAAATTGTTCGCTGGCCATAATATCAATACTTTCTGAGACAAACAACACCAAATAAGACAGACAGTTTTCAACACAGAGCGCTTGCTGAAGAGCGAAAGCTAGTTTGTGTTTGTTCCGGCGTAGCTTTTATGCATCCGGTTATGCCGTCACATGTTACGTCATGACGCAACACCAATCAGGATTGGAATAGTTTCATTCATACTTCAGAGGCGCACGCTAAGGGAGCGTCCCCAAAGAGTCGATTCTCGACGCAGTGTAGAGTTCCCTCGAAAGGGAACGACTTACAGTCATAAAACCAACTGTAAAGTGTTCATGTAGCTGTCAGGCATAATGCGCAATTTATCCAAATAGATTGAAGTTTGCTATTGAAGTTAGAAACGTTTAGGCCTATAGGACTACCAATGTTACTTTAGAGACGGTCCCTAAATGTGCGAATGTCAAGCCAATTTTACATTTAGTCATTTAGCAGACGCTTTTATCCAAAGCGATTTACAGTTAAACTAACAATATAGAACAGCAATATGAAAGTGCTATGACCCTTCCCAGTTTAATCTAATGCAGTACATGTATGTTGGCATACTTCCTCAATCCTCAATAAGGTGCGAGTTTTGTCTTTTATGTCACTGTATTATTCCATTAAGCTACGTTAAGCGCTTTGTCCCGACAGAAAGGGAATCCTTGAGTATGATGATGAGGTATTGAGGGAAACCGATTATAATCCCATTCATGGTAGAAAAAGCTGATAACATGTAAGGCTACACAGGGAAAGTAACAATGAAGTTAATGAATGATACATAAAAACAGCTTTTGTGCCTTTATCATCTTTTCCGCATGTATATACTGACCCAGATAATCATCACAAAAAACGTAATGCATGCTAAATTATTGTACAGTTTTTATGAATGAATGGCTTGCCCTAACTCTTCGTCAACATCACGCGCTTGCACCCCCTGCTGGTGAGGACGACTAACAGCAGATGGAGATTATGCTCGGTAATCGACTGCTTTTCCTGCAGTTCCTGGATGTCAACGTTGAATTTACTGTCGAATTTAAACCACTGAATTTGTGGAAGCGAATTTGAAAGCGAAATAAAATGGTCCTAAAACCGCCTGTTGAATATTAGGTTGTATTTTTAATCAGTTTGAATATTTTGGAAGTGAAATATGAAAGGTGAAAATGGATTATTGAAATTTTACTATGAAAATGTGTTTGAAATGTTTTGAATTGAAATATTCACAGCCTAAATATTCAACCATGCTAAATTTCAGCCCATAAAAATGCAAGCCCTAAAAATGCAATGCATTAAAAATACAAGCAGGGTTAATGCAATGCATTTTTTTTTTCCAAGTAGTACAATTCAACAGACTTTTTGTTTCAAAAACATTTGTCAATATTTTACTTCCATATGTGTGTGTGTGTGTGTGTGTGTGTACAGGTTTGGCTATACTTGTGTGGGCTAAATGTCCTCACTTGCAGTGAAATATTAGGACAACGACTAGTTAAGGCATTTTACTTGACCTCACTAGTTAAAAAGGCGTTTAAATCAGACAAAACATGTTTTTATTTAAGTCTACTGTTTTGTGCATGTTTCTGTGATGGGTAGGGGTAGGGGTAGGGTAAGGCCATGGCCATGGCCATATAAAATATCTAATCTGATAGAAATAATTAACCTGAAATTAAATATGCTATGTCCTCACTCATATAGTGAAGCAAACGTGTGTGTTTGTGTGTGTGAGACAGAATACCAAAACCATAAACTAGACTAGACTAGAAGTAATTATTTGAAGGATAAGCCAAGGTATAACAAAATGTATTCAACAAGTACCGTGTGGTTTGATCCTATTTAATTCATACCAGGAGCTTATCTATTGCCTCAACATGTTCCACTAGCCTTCAGAGATGGAGGAGAGAGGATCTCTTGTCTCTGAGTAAACTGTTCACTGAAGTGCTTCCCCGAAATCTTTTTTATATTCCCTTAGTTGATCGTAAAAGCCAACTCGTAAAGCAAGCCATTAACCACCCATCAGCATGGGCCAATGCCAGCATGGCTGTTTTGCATACTTATGAACAAGAAGGAAAAAAAGAGAACATATGTGTACGCACCTTTTTCAGGGAATAACATATTTTACACAGAGAACACACCAACACTGCCAGTGCATCATTGCACACACATGTCCAAACTACACATACACACATTTGGTTGGATGGTAAAATCAAAGTGGTTTATTTTTTCCCTATTACGGGAGCACTGTGGAGTGAATAGATAATTCACAATGACACCACATGACAACATTGTGTCTACGTCTGTGTGGTTTTATGATTCTGATTTGTAAAATGCATTTCTCAGATGAAGAACACATGATTACCATACAAAGCTCATTCTTATGCGTATGTATGATTGTTATTCATACAAATAATAATACATCCTTACATGTATATACCCATTTTCTCAGCACCTTTATCTCTCCTTCTTTGTCTTTCCTGCAGTTGTGTCAGACTGCAGTATTATCCCCAACAGGCTTTAAAAAGCACTTTCTGTTCTGCCAAAATGATAATGATGATTATGTTATTACGCTTTAACTCTTTGTCTCTCTGTCTTTTTTTCTGTCTTTGTCTGTCTGCAGAGGATGAGTTGTAGCTATCTGCTATGCACCATCCTGCTCTTCGTGGCCGTTCTGCTCGCAGTCACAGTGACTGGAACCATTCTTCTTATGAACCACTACCAGGCTCCCCCCATGTCGGATGGTCCGCCCCATATTAGCACCAATCAGGACGAAGCCAATGCGTTGGTGACAGTCGAGAGAGGTGATGGATCACGCATTAATATCTTCATCGACCCTAACTGCCCTGATTATAACAGTAACTTCTTGCGGCTGGAAGGCGTGCAGACATCTTTGCTGCACTCGCTCACCGACCATGATACGGATCTTAAGTCCGTCAAAGGTCAGGATCGAGCGCTATTGGTCAACTTGGCAGAGGAAGTTGCTAAGCTGTCAGCCCATGCGGGCCAGCTGAAGATGGACTATGAGTCTCTTAGACGAGGACAAGGCAACCTGGGACAGGACCTGAACACACTGCAAACTGAACAGAACAGACTTATACAGGTAATGGCGTGCTGATACACACATATTCAAATATAACAGAACGTTACATGCATGTGGGTAGTTGACATATTGGGCCCTATTTTAACTATCTAAGCGCATGGTCTAAAGCGCACTGCGCAAGTGCACTTAGATCGTGTCCGAATCCACTTTTGCTCGTTAAAATTGTCGGCGCACATGGGGCATGGTCTAAAAGGGTTGTTCCGATTCTCTTAATGAGTAATGGGTTTGTTTTGGGCGTAACATGCAATAAACCAATCAGAGTCTCATCTCCCATTCCCTGTAAAAGCCTGTTGCGCTCGCGGATTCGCTATTTACATGGCGGAATTTGCAAGCATAAAAACTGAACACTTCTCTAGCGAGGAAACGGATCTGCTCGTGCGCGAGGTTAAAGCCTGCAAGCAGACCATCTACGGGTTAAAGTGTATGCGCGTTGTGGACCCGCCTATAGGTGCACATTACTAACGCGTCCTTTAAATAAAAAAAAATATTGCGCCATTGACTATATTATATTGGCGCAGTCTATTTCAGTTGCCTCAAAATAGCAAGAGCGTCAACAATGCGCCTGAACAGACCTCGTTTTCAGACCAGCACACCCATGGCCGCACAAATGGGCGCAAATGCATTTGCTATTTAAACAAGGACGTGAACATGATAACTAAAATGTTAGGCTGAAACTAGCAAAAAACACTTGCGTCGTGCCTGGCGCTGCATTGCATGATAGGGCCCAGTGTGTCCATGAAGCACGTCCTGATTTTCTGGATCAACATATTTTGAACATTCCTGTATGAAAATTTTGTCCTAATCATATCCCTACCCCTAAACCTAATAAGTTATCCCTAAAAGAGGTAAATGATAGGTGAATAACACTGATGTAGAAGCACCAAACCTTGATAGTAAGCCTAAACTTGACGTAAACTGTAAACTTGTCCCTCAAATCTGATTGGATGTTGTTCCAGAATCAGCAAAGTTGTACTTCGTGAAATCAGGTTCTCCATCCATGGAGGAAAATGTAATTAGGTCATCAAATCAATAAAATATGTGAAAAGTAGTTTTAGATATAGCATAGCTCTTTACAAAGTGAATACCCATTTACCCGCTGAAATGACGAAATGACTGACATCACAGGTACAAAACAGTCTCCACATGAGCAGAACTGCACTGAGAAGCAGGTGTGCCTTCAGCTCAGCAGTAGATTTTGTCAAACCATTGAACTTCTGGGAAATGGACAGGATCCATAATAAATGACATTTCAGGGAGAATAATGCTGAGTTAACACTTGGTATGTTTCCCGGAGTCTAAACCTCCGCTCAATTGCTACCCCGCTGGTTTGTTCTCACACTTTATGCTGTTTCAAACCGTGGCTCATTTGCAAAATGCTTTTCTCATCAATGTGAGACCCATTGGAAGCTGTTTATCACCATTGCCATGCCAGTTTGAACTCTGAAAGTTAGTAATGGAGATAAATGTTCACTGGAATTGTCCTTGCGTATCAGAAACTGAACATTAAGACTACCCATCCATCAGTTTATCTCGTATGTCATCTTTACAGTGCATAAGTTGCATATGAAGAGTCATGTATGATCGAACATTGCATTTACATTTAATGCTGTACAGCAGTGACATGTACAACAGAAATAATATTTTGAAATTAGTATTTTAAATATGAAATTATGAATATTGAGCCATCAGAGAGACATTTGAAATTGTCTGTATGAAGATTATTTGTTTGGTTGGTTTGTTTATCATTATTGATTTTTTTTTTTTTTTTGTATATGTACTCTACAGTTCAAATTGTTGCGGTCTGTAAGATTGTTTTAACCCTCATATTATCCTCATTTCCCCTTATCGTCTTTGGGGACAGTTCGGACCCTAAACATTTACAGAGCAATTGTATAAAAATATATAATTTAACTTCTCAAGTATACATTTATGGTGTGTTTTGGGGGATATGTGGTACTTTGTTTACATAAACAATTAGCTTGCATATAACATATTACATTTTTCAGAAAAAAACAAACACTTAAATGATCTATGGCATCTTTACACAGCCGAGTTAAGGCTGATCTTTAGCGGCTCTGTGTCGGCTCAAAATTGTGTGTAAAGACACAATGGCGCATAAAAGCAGACTTAAAATATGCAGGGTCTGACCCACCTCAGCCCCTCAAAGTATAAATGAACGCGAACTTGTGCCGCCCTAAACTGTCATTGTCATGACATCCTAAAGCACGCCTGTCCGCTCAAGTGTCACGAGAATCAAGAAGCGGGAGATGAAACATAGGCCTAGCTCAATATTGTTTTAGCCAAGTTAAAAAAAAAAAGTCTGCCTACAAGGGACTGTCATGGTGTGGTGTGGATTGAAGAAGACTCAAAGTCCAAAGGCTCCAATACAAACTGTTACGTGTTTAAAGATGTATAAGGGGATGTTTACATAACATTTATGTGAGACACTGTTGCTGTGTGTGGATGCAGGAAGAACAACCAAGAAACTTCAATTAAACGTTAAGATAAAACGTTTATTCTCTTTGAATGAAAGATTTAGACATGTTCACTTAAATTAAATAACAAGGTTGTTTTAGAAAGAAAAATAACACACGAGAAAACAAAGACAGACAGGAGTGTCGCCAAATTATTGAAATAAGCAAAACATAACTGATATCTAATTTTAAGTGTACCCGTTAAACTAACTGCCACAAAAGAAAAATAGAAACAAAACCGAGTTCTTCAGCGGAATACGCCGCCTTAATTAAACTACACTAAATAAAAACAGAAATACAAGAATGGCGAACACTCCACGCATACCTAACACAACAATGATTCCTACCTCCCGTCATATGATTTCGCAACAGAGAACTCAATGCTCCAGATGTAAGCGGATCGGCTAGGCATCTCTTAGTGTCTTACTAAAACTCAGGTCAGGCAAAAGCATTTACTCAAATCAGCAACAATAAAGACAATAAGCGTGAATCGTGGTAGTGGTTTCGACAATGTGCTCAGGACGCATAAGTTGGGTGAGATCTGGCGAGGATCTGTCTTCCTAGTTGTGGATGGGCCTTTTAAACTCATGGCACAGCAATGGATTGGTCGAACAGATGATGACGCCCCCACAATGACGTCACGTGGCCGCAAACAGCCAATGCTCGGTCACCACCTGAAAGTAATGAATGGGGACAGAACAGAAACACACACACAAATACACGTGGAACGTAACACTTCCCCCCTAAAAAAAAAGAAAAAACATCAAAACATGAACAAAAGAACATGTTTTTTTTTTTCTTTCATTCTAATTCTCGGAGCACACCAGCTTAAACTCTGGACAAAGCGTCCGCAATTATATTCTCCGCACCTTTCTTGTGTTTGATCTCTAAATTGTAGCCTTGTACCATCAAAGACCAACGCATCAGCCTCTGATTATGATTGTACATGCGACCTAAAAACACTAAAGGATTGTGATCCGTGAACACAATCACAGGCAGATTAGTTGAGCTTGCATAAACGTCAAAATACTGTAAAGCCAGTAATAAGGCCAACGTTTCTTTCTCGATTGTAGAGTAGTTCAATTGGTGTTTATTGAACTTACGTGAAAAGTAACATACTGGATGGTCGATACCAGAAACGTCTTCTTGCACCAGCACTGCCCCCGCACCAACAGAGCTTGCGTCAATCTCGAGCTTGAAAGTTCGTTCAAAATCAGGAGCTGATAAAACAGGCGTGCTGCACAACAAAGTCTTGATGTTATCAAAAGCATTCATCATTCCAGAGAAAAGTGCATGATGGACTAAGGAGTGACGTTAAAGGATTGGCCACAGTTGAAAAATTCTTGCAGAAACCCCGATAATAACCGGCCATTCCTAAGAATCTACGAAGTTCTTTGCGCGTAGCAGGAACAGGAAAATCAGCAATTGCAGTTACTTTTGCCTCCATGGGTCGAACTTGACCTTGACCCACTTCTTTGCCCAAGTACGTAACCGTAGCTTGACCAAACTCACACTTCGCTAAGTTTAACGTCAGTGAAGCTTTCTCAAGGCGCTCAAACACCTCTCTCTTATCGTTGACACATGTGCAGACCAAGTAAGCGAGTAAATCACGAGGTCATCTAAATATGCGTTACAGTTAGGGACACCTGCAAGCACGATGTTAATAAGCCGCTGGAATGTGGCTGGTGCGTTGCGCATCCCGAACGCCATTACGCAATATTGCAGAAAATCATCTTGGGTCACAAAAGCAGAAATATTGGAGGCGCGCAATGTTAGCGGCACCTGCCAGTAACCCTTCAGTAAATCTAATTTACTGACAAATTTAGCGGTCCCCAGGTTGTCCACACAGTCCTCCATACGAGGTAATGGAAAACAGTCAGGAACAGTTACAGAGTTTACCTTTCGGTAATCTGTGCATAATCTAGCAGAACCATCACTCTTAGACACGAGTAGACAAGGTGAGCTCCAGGGACTAAAACTCTGTTTCGCTAAACCATGTTCACACAAGTAGTCAACTTCAGTCTTGATCACAGAACGTTTAAAAACATTCGTTCTATAAGCATGTTGCTTAATAGGAACAGCATTACTCACGTCAATGTCATGTTCTAAAATCGTAGTGCGAGAGGGAACGTCATTAAATAACGAAGGAAAGTCAGAAATGATTTCTTTCACATCATTACTCTGAGACTCGGATAGATGGGACAGGTGAGAATTTAAATCAGCCAGTACTTCAGAATTCTTCAACCTGGCACACTGCTGATATGTGTGTCGTATCAAAACTCCGTCATCTTCCTTGTCAGGTGTAGAATTAAAATCAAACGACTCACACGTAAGCGCAGCAGCACAAGATATATTCGACTCATTTTCTTTCAGGACATCCTGCACTGACTCTCGAACAAGATACGCCTTCAGCATATTTACATGACATACGCGAGATTTCTTCCGGCGATCTGGAGTACGAATCACATAATCAGTGTCACTCATTTTCCTAAGCACTTCATATGGACCTGAGAAGCGTGCAGACAAAGCAGAACCAAGGACAGGCAATAAAACGAGCACCTGATCTCCTTCCTTAAAATGACGTTGAACAGTTTTACGATCGTATTTACTCTTCATCATCATTTGAGCGTGCAATAATGAATCTCGTGCCAAAGTACAAGTTTTGTACAATCGCTCACGAAATTTGCTCACATAGTCCAGTTTGTGGTTTGAACACTCGATTTGTGATCTAAAATATTCTCTTTAAGCATCTTTAAGGGACCCCTGACAGTATGCCGGAAAACAAGATCGGCAGGACTAAATCCTAGACTGTCTTGTACCGCTTCTCTAGCAGCAAACTAAACTAACGGGATGCCCTCGTCCCAGTCTTTACCTGTGTCCATACAGTATCGACGCAACATCGCTTTCATGGTCTGATGGAACCGTTCCAAAGAACCTTGAGACTCAGGATGATAGGCACTTGAAATTCTGTGAGAAATATTCAAAGTCTTTAACACTTGTGTAAAAATCTTTGACAAAAAGTTCGTACCTTGATCAGACTGCACAATCTTCGGTAGACCAAACATTGAAAAGAATTTTATGAGCGCGCTGCTGATCACCGGTGCCGTAATCTTTCTCAGTGGAATCGCCTCTGGAAAACGCGTCGCTGTACACATTATTGTAAGCAAGTATTGATTACCAGATTTTGACTTAGGTAGTGGTCCAACACAGTCTACAATAACGTGCTCAAAAGGCTCTCCCATCACTGGTATAGGAACCAGCGGCGCGCGCGGAATCACCTGGTTCTGCTTACCCGAGAATTGACAAATCGTACAGATTCTACAAAATTTGGCTACATCAGCCTTCATTCTGGGCCAAAAGAAATGTCTCAATATTCGATGGTATGTCTTCTTAATGCCTAAGTGACCAGACAAATCATGATCATGAGCGAGTGAAAGTACTAAGTGTCTATAACACGTCGGAATGACAATTTGGGTCACAGAAGACCATTCTGAACCATTCGCAATATCAGCACACCACCAACGCATCAGTAACCCATTCTGCACATAATAAGCGTTTCTCTTCTTTTGCGCCTCTTCCAAGGAAACGACAGAAGAAAAACATTTACGCAGAGAAAAGTCCTCTTTTTGGGCTGCAATAATATTCTCACTAGTGACTTCTAATTTCAAATCATCTGATTTCAAATAAATGACTGCGCCATCTGGCTTACCTGCATCAGGCATCAGTGCATCGTTTACAAACATAGGTGCTCTGAAAGTGGAGGATAAATCATCAGCATCAGCAAACTTACGAGCCTGTGCTCGCGTCACAGCACAAACAGGAAAAACCTCAGGGAATTTCTCTGACATTTCATCAGTGCCGTCGGGCAAAATAGGTTTATCACAAACCTCTAATAGCGGCAGAATTTTACCACCTGCAATATCATTACCGAGAATGAAGTTCACTCCATGCACTGGTAAGCTATCACGAACTCCAACTTTCACAAATCCTGAAAACAAATCTGACTTCAGGTGAATCTGATGCAAAGGAACTTTCATAGTGCTCATCTCAAGACCACGTACTAACACATGACTTCCACAAAAAGTACATTCAGAAAACGGCAACGCGTCAGCTACTATAAACGATTGCATCGCTCCAGTATCACGCAACATAGTAACTCTGACTGGATCAGGAGAATGTTCACTAACAGACACAAATCCTTCCATCAGGAAAGGTTGATAACTAACATCTAAGACATCACAATTCTCATAATCTGTGCGATCAACAGTCTTCACAAACGCGACACTTTTAGTACTGACACCTTGCTCTTTGCGCTTTAAAGCCAGACAATCAGCAATCAGGTGTCCCGGTTTGCGACAGTAAAAACATTCTCTGCCTTCTTTAGCTTTTGGAACATTTTTCGAACGCCACTGATCTCTCAAGACAGCAGGAACATGCGAAACGTTTTCAGTCCGAGCAAGAGTAAAAACATTCTTGTGCGTAAGCGCGAACTCATCCGCACAAACAGACGCCTGTGACACTGACGTCACCTTCTGCTCGTTTAGATAGACAACAATACGATCAGGAATACAATTTTTGAACTCCTCTAACAAAACCAACTCACGGAGAGCATTAAAATCTGCTACTTTATTTGATGTCCACCACCGGTCAAACAACAAACTCTTCTCTCTAGCGAACTCAACGAACGTCTGATTTGAAACTTTTTTTGTGATTCCTAAATCGCTGTCTGTACGCCTCCGGTACGAGCTCATAAGCCCTCAAAATTGCCGTTTTAATAATGTCATAATCTAAGCTATCCTGTAAAGACAGTGCAGCACATACTTCCTGAGCTTTTCCCGTCAACTTACATTGAAGCAGAAACGGCCACACATCTCTAGACCAGTTAAGCATAGAAGCAACTCGTTCGAATACATTAAAATATGAGTCAACCTCAGCCTCTCTGAACTGTGGAACAAGAGAAATGTGTTTACTCACATCAAACGTCGAACTTGCACCCGCCGCGACAGCAACCGGCTGCGCAGGTTGAGCAGCTGATACAGGAAGTGTGGGCGGAACCGGTGTCTCTCTGGCTATTCTCAGGTCCAACTCACGCAACTTTACTTGCGTGTCCGCCTCTATTTCCAGACGACGGATGTGGAGTTGCAAATCTAACTGAGCTCTACGGTCCTCAGCCCTCTCGCGCTCTTCCCGTTGGACTTTCGCCAAACGTACCTTGAGACGCGACTCATCTCCCGCAACAGATGGAGAAGAAGGTTCAAAGGGCGGCAAGACTGCTTTGGCTTCGGAACCCTCCGCCTCATCAGTCCCACTCGCTTCCCCCTCACCTAAAGGACCAGCTCCAGAGCTCAAAATCTCCTCAGATTTATCAACCGGTTTCAACACCTCCAACTTCCTTAGCTGCTGCACTAACATTTTTTTAATGTCTCGTTTAAGCTGCTGTCTAGAAACTCTAATTTGGTAATGTTCGGCAACTCTCAATAAATCATCTTTCCTACACGTACTCAATTGTTCGACCGTTGGTGCACTCACAAAACTATCCAGATCAAAATCATCCATTCTGACTAAACTTACCACCACAAACGCTAGAATCCACAGAAGCCTCTTAAGATCTTTCATTCAGACAATACCTCCTTCAAGGTTACTGCTCCTACCCACACACAATCAACAGCGCTCACAAACTCATCCCAAGAAAATAAGATATCCCTTTAAAAGGAATATCCCTCCGCTGCCACCACCAAATGTTACGTGTTTAAAGATGTATAAGGGGATGTTTACATAACATTTATGTGAGACACTGTTGCTGTGTGTGGATGCAGGAAGAACAACCAAGAAACTTCAATTAAACGTTAAGATAAAACGTTTATTCTCTTTGAATGAAAGATTTAGACATGTTGACTTAAATTAAATAACAAGGTTGTTTTAGAAAGAAAAATAACACATGAGAAAACAAAGACAGACAGGAGTGTCGCCAAATTATTGAAATAAGCAAAACATAACTGATATCTAATTTTAAGTGTACCCGTTAAACTAACTGCCACAAAAGAAAAATAGAAACAAAACCGAGTTCTTCAGCGGAATACGCCGCCTTAATTAAACTACACTAAATAAAAACAGAAATACAAGAATGGCGAACACTCCACGCATACCTAACACAACAATGATTCCTACCTCCCGTCATATGATTTCGCAACAGAGAACTCAATGCTCCAGATGTAAGCGGATCGGCTAGGCATCTCTTAGTGTCTTACTAAAACTCAGGTCAGGCAAAAGCATTTACTCAAATCAGCAACAATAAAGACAATAAGCGTGAATCGTGGTAGTGGTTTCGACAATGTGCTCAGGACGCATAAGTTGGGTGAGATCTGGCGAGGATCTGTCTTCCTAGTTGTGGATGGGCCTTTTAAACTCATGGCACAGCAATGGATTGGTCGAACAGATGATGACGCCCCCACAATGACGTCACGTGCCCGCAAACAGCCAATGCTCGGTCACCACCTGAAAGTAATGAATGGGGACAGAACAGAAACACACACACAAATACACGTGGAACGGAACACAAACTTTTACTAATAACAAAACAACAAACAGGTATAGGCAGGCAGACGGTACACACAAAGGTAACCTTCACAAGAACCGACCAGGACTGACTGAACAGAGGGAAACTAAATACAGATACCAATGAACAATGAGGTGAGGACAGGTGACACGGATGATGATGACGAAGGACAGGTGGGTGATTGAGGGAGTGAGTTCAGGTGTGGAGACAAGAAGGATTCTGGGAAGTGTAGTGAAGACGAAGACAGGATGGTGCAGACGATGACTGTGACATAGCGCCCCCCTTCAAAAAGGCACAACCTTGCACCGTAGAACATCAACAGGGGTGGGGGGTTGGGCGCCCTGAAGGCTGACCAGGGCGTGGCCTATGCAGGGCAGGGAACCTCCAGGGCGGAGCAGGATGAGCAGGCGGCCATGGCGGAGACGCCTCTTCGGGTGGCCATGGCGGAGAGGACCCTTCGGGTGGCCATGGCGGTGAAGACCCTTCGGGTGCCCATGGCGGAGAGGACCCTTCGGGTGGCCATGGCGGAGAGGATTTTTCTGGTGGCCGTGGCCCCTTGCACCTATGACCCCCCAAAAAAAGATTCTTGGGGAAAGTGACAGAGTTAGGACCAGCCTCTGGGACAGGGACTGGCTGGGCAGACGGGACGTGAAGCGCTGGCTCGGCAGGGCTGACGTGGAGCGCAGGCTCTGTGCTGGACGGGACCAGCGGTGAAGGCTCTGTGCTGGACGGGACCAGCGGTGAAGGCTCTGTGCTGGACGGGACCAGCGGTGAAGGCTCTGGCCTGGACGGGACCAGCGGTGAGGGCTCTGGGCTGGATGGGACCAGCGGTGAGGGCTCTGTGAAAAGGTCAATTAAGTCCTTCTCGTCCGGACTCTGGACAAGGACAGGAACAAGAGACACTGGACGGGCGGTCTCAGCGTAATGAGACTCAGGACGGGTGGTGACGGAGGCTGGTGACGGTGGTTGAGCGGCGATGTGCAAATCAGGTGTTGTCATGGCGTGCCACTGGAGGAAGCTCTCCAGACAACTGGAGAGTGCCTCTCAGATCTGGGAGCTCCCTTGGATCGACCGCCTTAGCCCCCAGCCGGTAACACGCCTTGATTGTCTCGTCACCCAGCGAGCAGGAGGCAGCGAGAGGAACAAACCCCCAGGTGAAGTGGAACAGATCGCGGCTATCCAGAGCCAAAGCCCTGATCTGTCCAGCGAGCTCCCAGCTCATGATGTGGTCGGTTCTCATGTCACGGTGTGGTGTGGATTGAAGAAGACTCAAAGTCCAAAGGCTCCAATACAAACTTTTACTAATAACCAAACAACAAACAGGTGCAGGCAGACGGGCAGAGGGTACACACACAAAGGTAACATTCACAAGAACCGACCAGGACTGAATAAACAGAGGGAAACTAAATACAGATACCAATGAACAATAATGAGGTGAGGACAGGTGACACGGATGATGATGACGAAGAACAGGTGGGTGATTGAGGGAGTGAGTTTAGGTGAGGAGACAAGAAGGATTCTGGGAAGTGTAGTGAAAACGAAGACAGGATGGTGCAGACGATGACTGTGACAGGGACAATGAAGTAAAAGAGTTCTGTACTCACATCGTGATGCAAACCACCAAAATAACAGAGTCGTCGACGTGTGTAATCAATGGCTTTCGCGTTTGTAATCTTCCTTTGAAGAGACTGGCAGATCAACACGCTTCTACATTTCTCTCAGATACGGTAAATGCTTATTCGGCGTCACTGTGATTGTGCATTGATATATTATATTCCAAAAATCATCTCCTTGAGGACGATATTTCACCCACACACAAAGGTGACATCTGCTGTCCTGCCTGAGATGCTAACGCTAGCATAATTGTTCATGCTTTCTGGCTCTCATGCTTTCTGGCTCTTTGAAAATCCTGCTGTGATCTAACGTTACCCGGTGTAATAATTCATAATTTCTTTGTAGAATTTGTTCTATTTGGAACAATTTTATTAAGAAATAGAAAATCACTATTAGTACCACAGAATTCTGACAAACATCAAAGTGTGATATATACCACACAGAGGAAACTATTTTAAAATTCCACATTTTTATTTATCTCGAGTTTTATTTCATTGTTTACTATTTAATTATTTTAAATCCATTTTATAACACTTTGTTAAAACTGTAGTTTTAAAATAGTAATGTTCAAAGCATTGTTTCCCGCGATTTTTAATTCCTGTGTAAATGCATTTATGCGCTTCAGAGAAGCAATAAACATTGTGCACATTTTGTGATTTATGCCGCTTCAGATTTGGTTTCTGTGCTGCTCTTTCTGTGTAAAGATGCCTTAAAGGGTAACTAAACCCTACAACTTTTTTTTAGTTAAAGCTGCCGTCGGCAACATTTTTTTGATCATATTCAGTGAAATCGACACTATAATCTGACAGAACAACATAAATAAAGTGGTTTTAGAAAAAACCCCGAGCTTCTAACTCCACCTGGAGCTTGTTATTTGTTTTGCAAAAATCCACAGCTCCCGGTTCATCGGGTCCAATCAGCGCAGGGGTGTGTGATAGAGCTTTAATCGGGCCTTAAAAGTTAGGCCCGACGGAATTCGGCCCGAGCCCGACAAGTACAATTTGATTGATAGCTTTTTAAAAGCCCGAACCCGTTTACAGCCCGACATTATTCAAATGTGCGCACGCACACAGCTCTTTTGCCTTTTGTCAAGTCAAGTCAAGAATGAGTCATTTTATTTATACATTTTTAACATCATTTATTTATGACTAAGGTATAGGGAATTTGGAAGGAACAAAGAAATAAAATAAGTCCTCGGTAACATCTCAGGCTCAGCATATGCCGCATACACACATAGCCTATAAATAGGCCTACGTGCCTATAAAAATGAGTCTTTCTTAACAAATTAAATCAAGATAAATTCTAAACTAAGATTTGTACTTAGCAATAACGAAATAAAACGAAAAGTTTCATAAAATTGAGATTATGCCTAAGACAAACGAAAACGGGACTTGCTTGAGGCCGACTCTCTCCACAATCACCAATACGAATATAAAAAGACCAACGCGCCAATAAAGCGTCTTTATAGGAGACTTTCTTAACAAATTAAATTAAGATCAATTCTAAATTAAGATGCGTGTTTGGCAATAACAAAATTAAGATAAAGATGCAGGCTTTGCTTCTCACTTAGTAGCCTATACTCTGCTGTATGTATACATTATGGATTATGGATTATGCATTTAAGACTAAATTAATATTTAGTTATAATTTGAAAAACCTTTACTCACCAAGATTAGGCTACATGTTTTTGTGGAGGAAAATTATTGAATCCACTGTAGATGGCTTCAGCGCGGTCCTGCGCTCACTGATGGTGCGTCCAGCAGCACTGAACACCCTTTCACTGCTGCTGCTACTGGCCGGGATGCATAGTACTGATCTGGCTAATTTTGCAAGTTTTGGGTAGGATGGATTGTTGGCCTTCCACCAGCCAAGAACATCCATTTCATTTCCCATGACAGCAGCCATTTCAATGTAGCGAGTGACCTCGTCATCTTCCCACTCAGCTTGCCTTACATTTTCCCACTCCGCAAAATTCGCCCTTTTTGCCAGGGGACTGTCACTGGGTTCGACTCCGGAGAGCTCTGGTTCTCGAATCTCCACATCTGGTGCACCTGCAGCCATGGCTTGCAGAAGAGTGCGGACATGAGCATGTACGGCATTCCTGTCTGAATGTGATAACATTCTCAGCTGATTAAATTTTGGCCAGAGGAATGTTGCGATCTTGTGAAGGTCCTGTATGATCACTTTACGCGCGAGCCAGTCTTCGTGCCGTTTACGCACGACAGCTTGCTGAGGGGAGTCCAGGACATTGGGCTGACAGTGGCGTTTCAGTTTCTCACTCCAGAGACACACACTATTAAGTGTTGGATATTTGTCTCCCTCAAGTTCCCGCTGTGCTTCATAGAACGGCTTCAGAAAGTTTATCAAAAAGTCCAGTGTGTCTGGTGCTATTTTCTCAATGCGCGCGCTCTCTCCTCGCGCCTCCAGCTTTTCATGGAGCTCATGATAAATGGCCTGTATAGAAGTCAGTGTGAGGTACACCGTACTGAACCGAGTGTCTCCCATTTGCAGCAATGTTGTTGACAGTTGTGCAGCCAACCCCGACTGTTTAACGTACCTCACTAGTGATTTAGCAGCCGAAATGGTATCTCCTATGTCCGGAGCACCGTCGGCTTTGGATAACTCGGCAATGTCGGGTCCATGGCGCAGTACCGTATTGATGAGATGGTCAATGCAGTCCAATCTCTGGTATGGCCGCAGAGCTAATTTAATGTTTGCCCCCTCATCGGTCACCCAAACAATTTTGCTGAGAGAGGAAGCGTCAAGGCCAAACTTTGTCACCAGTAGTTTCAGTATCTCCCGTCTGATATTTTCTCCCGTCTTTGCCTCTTCCAAAGGGAACATTGTAGTTGTCAGGGTTTTATTCACCAGTTCCATATCCTCATTTATGAAATGGCATGTGATTGTCAAATAACTAATCTTCCGATAATCCTCTGTCCACATGTCCGTGGTCATTGCGACTGTGCCATCATTTAACAAAGTCTTAAGTTTCTGTACTAAAGCTTCCCTCTTTTCTTCTGCCATGTCAGTGCACCTCTTCGCAACTGTCACATGGCTGGGAATAACAGAATTTACGGGAACCCTCCCATATGCAGGCCCGACATTAATTAGTTCTTGCGCCAGCTCTTCAAACCCCTTACCATTTACGATATTAAAAGGCCTAATGTCTTTACAGCAAAAGCTGACACACTTCTCCGTCACCGTTTGTTTCACCTTTGCAGGGATGGGTTTTGATGCTGTAACAAACGACGTGATTGTAGTTTGATCCTGGGCACTGGCAGGTGTTGAACAGCTTCGATCAACATGCCTTTTCAGCGACGAATTCCCTGTCGTTTTGCTGTCGTACTTTAACAGAATGTCGCATCTTTTGCATTTCACATATCCCACTGTCTCATTGTTCTCATTATGCACAAAGTCAAAATTTTTCCACACCTCAGACTTTGCTTTCTTTGTCTGTGCAACCAAAACATAATCGCCAGAGGCCAACCTCCGTTTCACCTCCTCAGCATCCATTTTCGCGCTAATCGAAACGCATCACCTGACCATTCATTTACCGCGCAATCCGGAGCGCAAGCCCGAGCCCGGCCCGAGCCCGCGTAAAATGATCGAAATTCAGACCGAACCCGACCGAACCCGTCGGGCCCTGTCGGGTTCGGGCAAAGATCTTCAGCTCTAGTGTGTGAGATCTGACTGTCAATCACAGATCGGGCACACGCCACCCCTCGCGCACGTTACAATCACATGCACACGCCTGAAGTTCGCGGAGTAACGAAGAGTGATGGCGTAAAATCAAGTAAGCTCATTTAGAGTATAAATGACGTTAGCAATTGCAATATATCGGTAGATTAGCCAGGACAGCATACCTCCAAATACTCCATGGTGTTGATGGATGCTGATGAGACGGGCGCGTTCCAGGGCTCTCAAGTTTTGAAGACAGGTAAGAGTGACACCCAGCCGACGGGGGGTTGGATACATTTTTGTCATTGGTTGTTGCGTTAAATCTTACCCAGATACAATAGTGCTATTTTCTGATTGGCTATTGTGTAGCTCGACGAACAACACCAGAGGAAACGCACTTGATTCATGCCGGTTCCACAGTGAGAGCGGCGCGGCCAGAGTTTTGGGCGCTGCGGCATATTACATATATTACAAATAGTTTTTCAGCGTGAGAAATACAATGTGTGGCGGGAGAGCGTGACAAAAGACCGAAATGAGTGACTGTCACGCTCAATGCGTGACACTTGAGAGCCCTGGCGTTCACTGAAAATCTGGTGCACACGCACTGACGAGCATGAACTGGGTGGGAGGGTATCCGTTGATAGTGGGGGAGGGGCATGAGAGTTGTAAACATTCAAAATTTTCCTAAATCCACTCAATCTGCCAGACTTGCCGACTGGAGCTTTAATGATCTGTAAGAATGGGGCTTTATTAATGCTGTTCATTGATTCAAGTAATTTTTTTGACATTTGGGTGTAAAGTGTTTTAATTCTACAATATATGGTGTAAAAACGTCTGAATACCGGACGGTGTCAGCACGCATGATTGTATGGAGCAGGAGCGGGAATAAACGGCTCGAAAAAAATGTCGGGCTAGAAAATACAGTTAAATAACTGTTACAACATTGAACAAATTTTGATGTTATGTTCTGGCAAACATTTTGATGTTTTATGACAATTTTTATGAATTAACACTTACCATATACGTTTTCTCAGCCTCAGAAAATACCGGACGCTCTCTACAGCTCTCCTTGATAATAATTAAAGCTTCTTGACAGTTATAGCGCCACCTATGGTCCGATCTCCATGAAATTTTTCGGATTTACAGGCTTTTGAGTGTATTTTGCCACGCCCATTTTCTAAATGACCCCGTTTTAGACATACGAAAAATGCAAAAGTTCAACTTTTTTTCGATAATTATTTATCTAGAAAGTCTAGAGAATTGTCCTAGAGTGGTTTGGTTCCGATCGGGCCAAAAACCTAGGACTAGTTCGCTCTCTACGCGCCCAAGAACTGCAGTGAGTCAGCGAGGCTGCGGGGGAGGGGAAAGAACAGGCTCGAGAGTCGAGACAGTAGTCGATTCAAAAAAGATTCGATTTATAGGCATCAGGAATTGAAAGTCTCGTGTGATTCAGCTCCAAATGAGAGTCGGAACTCTTAACACACTTAACACTTAACACAAATCATAACACTTAAAATCTCAATTTTTTGCTGCCAAATGAGCCTACATTAAACACACCTGTTTAATTTTTGATGCCAAAACTTGCTATTTTAAGTAAAGTTAAGTTATGATAACTTGATTTCTTTATTAATGACAACATTGGGGTTTACAGTGTGATTAATAATATTATTAAGTTGTAAAGTAAAGATCCGTTATGATTGTCGAAAGAATTCCGGGTGCAGTTTACTCTCAGCCAATAAGATTCCATGTATCATTTTCATGGTTCGGTCGTGGAAGTCTATTCTGATTGGTTGGTAACTTTTGAGAACGTTTAATCCAGAAGTGAAGATAATTAATTTCAAGTGCAAAAACACAGAGAGATCACGCAATATCTGCACGTGAGGAGATGCACTGCAATACACTGCAAAAAATGCTAGCCTAATATCTTATGGCATTTTACTCATCTATTAAATGCATCTTGATTTAAGAATTTTTTTATATTTGGACTGGAAACAAGACAAAAATACTAAGTAAGAAAGGCATTTTTTGCAGTGTAAGAGAGCACTGTATATTGGAGAGCGCACATCCAGTTTTGTGCGAGAGCAGTAGTGGAGTGGCAATCGGGAGAGTCAGGACTTTTCCTGGTGGGCCGGTAGTGTTCCGAGGCCGCGAGGGCCGGTCTGATAGTTATACATTGCACCACAAAGGAAAACAAATTTGCCGATTCAAAACAGAGTTTTTGTTGTTGAATCATATTTTTTCTAGTACATCTTAAAATATAGAGCTCATGACAAATAAAAGTTCCAGATGGACAAATAGTAAACGCAAAAACTAACAATATCTTAAAAGAAACTAGAGAGTGGCAAACTTTGAAGTAGGATTCAAGTTTTAATTAGTTGTACAGCTTGAAATGTAAAACTTGTTCTCATACACAGATATGGCCTATTTATGAATGAAATTCATGCTTGTATTTGTCATTTAAACTGATGCAAACAGGAAAAGAGTAGAAAGACGTATTATCCTGTCGCCCCCTCTAGTGGACAGCATTAAGTATTACGCCTTCATTGCTCAGACAAAGCAAGTCAATGGATTTTTTTTTGGAAAAAAGTAAGTCTGACCAATTAGAAAAGATATAATCGAGTCAGATCATTTGATTTCCAATTTGAAATGAAATAAGCAGAAATGAGAAAACGGCACCTTTATTCGTTTTTTCGTTATTTAAAAAAAACGAAAAAACGAGATTTCGGCTTGATTTTTCGTTTTTTAGTTCACAGGCAAAACACGAATACATGACTTCAAAATTCGTTTTCCACATGTGGGCGGTCATGAGACGCCCCCTTCCGCTGATTGGTCAATTAAATCTGAGCATGTGACGTCATCAGTCGTCGCTCAGGTCTGTTCAACAAAATAATCGTCCTCAACGGTAATCTACCCATTAAGGATGTAATTTGTCTTTTTGAAAACCCAAACAAATCTTTAGAATCTACTGGTAACTTCCTTATCCTTGTGGCAAACTTTTACTTTCACAAACAAAGGTTTCTTAAGAAAATTCCTACTTTTAAAGATTTCTTATGTGAAGTAAAATATTTAATCAAATCACTAAGAATAATTGATAATAGAAAATGTACTTCTTTTTTGAAGAAATATAGAGATAGTTTATGTACCATGATCATTATCTGTTTGCTGTTTCTTTTTTTCCCTTTTTTTCTTCTTTGTTTAGCTCTCTCCATTTGTGTGCTATGATTGTGCACGAATGAGTTTACTTGTTTAATATATACATATACATTCTAAAAGATGTGTTTGCACTATTGTCATTTTTTTTTTAATAAAAATAAATAAATAAATAAATAAATAATAATAGTCCTCTACTACCGCTTCTTCAACTGTACAGGGCAGGTTCATTGGGCTTTCTTCTGTGCGACTTAACGCGTTTCACAGAAATATTTACATCAGAAATATTAAATATTAGTCTCCCACCAGGCTGTTTTATTTAGCTGTGCGGAGTTAAATCTGTGTGGTGCTGCGCTAGACAGCGCCGAGCGGGTGAGGCACAGACCAGTGTTCAGTCAGCAGTCACAACTTTTCTTTTAGACAGTATAAGCTCCATTTTGGACACGGGATGGTCATTGAAAATACTGTAATTATGCCAATCGGCTGAGGGTGGGTACCGATGATGGTGAAATTAAATTTTACTGAAACTGTAATCATAGCCGCGACCCGCGAGAATGAGACAGATGATTGACAGGATGATAGCGGAGGCAATTAAAGGGGCAAGATAACTTCTGTTAACAAAAAAAAAGTGTTTAATATAAGTGACTTTGTCTTTGTTTTATTATTTTCAATAAAATAATAGTGAACGGTTGACCACAAACTGAGCCTTCATTTTAAAGGGCAATTTCCAAATATTTTATTTATTTGTTATAATATGGGTATTTTGGGTCACCCGTCTTATTAATAGTATATTTGGTAATAAAAAGTTTTTTTATTTATTTATTGTGTTTTCATTAAAAATATAGGCCTATCATAACAACTTATAAATATCAAAATCTACAGAAGACATTAACATTTTGATGTTAGACTATGTAGACATAGATGTTTGACATTTTGAACAATTTAAATTGAGTTGGGCCAACTCAATTTTGGAAAATTTTAATTATAAATATTAATTATTGAGTTGAGCCAACTTAATTTTGAACAATTTAAATTGAGTTGGGCTAACTCAATTTTGGAAAATTTAAATTGAGTTGGGCCAACTCAATTTTAGAAAATTTAAATTCTAAATATTTATTGAGTTGGGCCAACTTAATTTTGGAAAATTTAAGTTCTAAATATTAATTATTGAGTTGGATCAACTTAATTTTGAACAATTTAAATTGAGTTGGGCCAACTTAATTTTGGAAAATTTAAATTCTAAATATGAATTATTGAGTTGGATCAAATTAATTTTAGAAAATTTAAATTCTAATATTGAGTTGGGCCAACTTAAATTTGAACAATTTAAATTGAGTTGGGCCAACTCAATTTTAGAAAATTTAAATTCTAAATATTAATTATTGAGTTGAGCCAACTTAATTTTGAACAATTTAAATTGAGTTGGGCTAACTCAATTTTGGTAATTTTTAATTCTAAATATTAATTATTGAGTTGGGCCAACTTAATTTAATTTACTGTAACATGTATTCAACATTAAGTAGGCCTATAGGGTTATGCCGGTGAGGAAATTTTCCCACTGATTAACTTATGACAACACCAGTGTTATTTGTTAATGTCTTCTGTAGATTTTGATCTTTATAAGTTGTTATGATAGGCATATATTTTTAATGAAAACACAATAAAAAACAACAACTTTTTATTACCAAATATACTATTAATAAGATGGGTAACCCAAAATACCCATATTATAACAAATAAATAAAAGATATTTGGAAATTGCCCTTTAAAACGAAGGCTCAGTTTGTGGTCAACCGTTCACTATTATTTTATTGAAAACAATAAAACAAAGACAAAGTCACTTATATTAAACACTTTTTTTTTTTTAACAGAAGTTATATTGCCTCTTTAATTGCCTCTGCTATCATCCTGTCAATCATCTGTCTCATTCTCGTGGGTCGCGGCTATGATTACAGTTTCAGTAAAATTTAATTTCACCATCATCGGTACCCACCCTCAGCCGATTGGCATAATTACAGTATTTGCAATGACCATCTCGTGTCCAAAACGGAGCTTATACTGTCTAAAAGAAAAGTTGTGACTGCTGACTGAACACTGGTCTGTGCCTCACCCGCTCGGCGCTGTCTAGCGCAGCACCACACAGATTTAACTCCGCACAGCTAAATAAAACAGGCTGGTGGGAGACTAATATTTAATATTTCTGATGTAAATATTTCTGTGAAACGCGTTAAGTCGCACAGAAGAAAGCCCAATGAACCTGCCCTGTACAGTTGAAGAAGCGGTAGTAGAGGACTATTATTTTTTTTATTTTTTTTATTTTTTATTATTAAAAAAAAAATGACAATAGTG
Organism: Rhinichthys osculus; assembly: GCA_029959095.1. Taxonomy (NCBI): domain Eukaryota; kingdom Metazoa; phylum Chordata; class Actinopteri; order Cypriniformes; family Leuciscidae; genus Rhinichthys; species Rhinichthys osculus. Next base: position 25,820,082 of record JARWKJ010000004.1, on the reverse strand, counting down.
CAAACACATCTTTTAGAAATCTGAAACATTTCCAACAATGTATATATTAAACAAGTAAACTCATTCGTGCACAATCATAGCACAAAAATGGAGAGAGCTAAACAGAGAAGAAAAAAAAAGGGAAAAAAAGAAACCGCAAACAGTTATTAATCATGGTACATAAACTATCTCTATATTTCTTCAAAAAAGAAGTACATTTTCTATTATCAATTATTCTTAGTGATTTGATTAAATATTTTACTTCACATAAGAAATCTTTAAAAGTAGGAATTTTCTTAAGAAACCTTTGTTTGTGAAAGTAAAAGTTTGCCACAAGGATAAGGAAGTTACCAGTAGATTCTAAAGATTTGTTTGGGTTTTCAAAAAGACAAATTACATCCTTAATGGGTAGATTACCGTTGAGGACGATTATTTTGTTGAACAGACCTGAGCGACGACTGATGACGTCACATGCTCAGATTTACTTGACCAATCAGCGAAAGGGGGCATCTCATGACCGCCCACATGTGGAAAACGAATTTTGAAGTCATGTATTCGTTTTTTGCCTGTGAACTAAAAAACGAAAAATCAAGCCGAAATCTCTTTTTTGTTAATAAACGAATAAAGGTGCCGTTTTCTCATTTCTGCTTATTTCATTCCAAATTGGAAATCAAATGATCAGATGATAGACGGACCATTTATCGAGGCAAAATCGAATTTTTCGTTTTTTAAACTAAACAAAAAAAAAAACAACGAATAAACGAGCTGGTTTTCATTTCTCGTTATTCCATTCCAAACAGGAAATCAAATGACCAAAAGATACACGGACCGACATGTCCCACCCGCAAATTACGCCTATGATGACGACGACTTCACTGGATCTAAACAAATCAACCCCCCTTTTGTTTCTGTTATCGTATTGTTTTTTTTTGTAGTGTTGTGTGTGTATAGCTGAGTATTTGTTCTTGTGTGTACCTGCCTAGGGACTGCGGACGTAAATTTGCAATGTTGCTATAATCCGGCTTGTTTACATTGTGTATTTTGTACAAATGTTCATTAACATGCTTTGTCCCTATATAAAAAAAAAAAAAAACTGAACATGGCAGAATTGGCAAGCGGAAAGACTGAACGCTTCTCCAGAGAGTAAACGGTTAAAGCGCGCAAGCAGGCCATCTACGGGACAAGCTGGATTCCACCATATCTTTACGTACACGGCAGTGGCTCAGTGGTTCATGTGGGTTGTCTACAAACCGGAAGGTTGGTGGTTCAATCCTCGGTTCCACCTGACCAAGTGTCGAGGTGTCCATGAGCAAGACACCTAACCCCGGCTGCTCCCGACGAGCTGGATGGCGCCTTGCATGGCTGCCGTCGCCCGTCGGTGTATGAATGTGTGTGTGAATGGGTGAATGTGAGGCAAATGTAAAGCGCTTTGGTGGCCATTGGGTCTGTGAAAGCGCTATATAAATGCAGTCCATTTACCATTTACCATTTACACAATATTAATCTTTTACATTGTAATCCTTTTTGTATATTTTTAATATATTGTTTGTGTGCTGATGCGCGTCCCTGTATAATAAGCAGAGTGTATCCGCGTTGTGGACCCACCTATTGGCGCACATTATTAATGCGCCCTTTAAATAACTAAAAAACTAAAAAAAAGTTCAGTTGCCTCAAAATAGCAACGCGTCAACAATGCGCCTGAGCACACCTCATTTTCAGACCAGAACACCCATGGCCGCACAAATAGGCGCAAATACATTTGCTATTTAAACAACGTGGCGCAGGGCGTAAAAAATATAACTGCATCGGGCTGAAACTAGCAAAAAACACTTGCGTCACACCTGGCGCTGCATTGCGCCGGGTGTATGATAGGGCCCTTAGCATTAAAATAACGGCATATTCATTTCATTAAAAACAATCTTGCTGGCCCTGAACTTTTGAATTGTTTTGAAAAGTCTCACATACAGGAATTATGATGAATATTTAATTTATATTAGCAGTCTAATGCAATACAATTATTTACATAACAATATGAAATGATTAAATATATACTCCATTATGACAGTGCAAAGTTTAAGGCTGCTCTAAATGCTGAATTTCATTTACACAGAGGCAAAGCAACATTTAATAGGGGCTTAGTCACATATTGTATTTTAGGCTTCAAACTGAATTTAGAGCAGTAATTACTCGGCTGTGTAAGACACCTTTATATGTGTCAGAATGCCACTGATTGTTTATTTTCAATATATTGTAATTTCCTTGTCCTGCAGGGTTCTTTTTAGGTAAGATTTTTTGCTGCTCCAGGGCATTTTATAAGTGTGTTGACTTTCACTCTGGCATCCTGTAAGATATTGTACTCCGAATGCATTATGCTAGTGCTACATACATTCTTGAGCTGAGGACAGAGAAAGCTGATATGAGGACATTGATACTAGATGGCTGCTGTATTCTATAGACTTCAGTTTCAGGGCTGGGGAACAGCAGATGCTGCCTGTTTTCCTGTGTTAAGTGAATTACCACAGAGTTAAAGCCTGACTTTTATTTGAATTACGACGACTTAAGGTTTAGGATTAACACCATCTCTCTCTAACCACAAGTTACTGACAAGCTCCTACACACCAAATCTGTCAAACACACATACATGCACGCACACACACACTCACAAACAGCGGGCAGGAGTGAAAGAGTTGTTTATCACTACCAAACACCTGTGCGACAGAGAAAAGCGTTAGCAAAATCCCCCCTGAATAGAAAATAATCCTCCGTTTTCTGATGACTTTTAGACAGCAATGGTGACCCGTGTTTGTGTGTGTATGAGTGTGTGAATGTGAGGGGTCTTTCTGTTTTTATACTCATACTTTTTTGGTTGAGCTTTGATACAGTTTGAATGAATAGTTGGATTTGTGAAATCTGGAAAGGAGCACAGAAATCTACACTCAGCACAGACTGAGTGCAACTGAAGAGTGATGAAAAAGAGGCAGGGGTGCGTTTGCGGTTACCTTAGAAACAGTGTAAAAATGTGTCATCCCCAAATTATCAAACCTTATTAATTAAGGGCACTTTAAACTGTAATTATCTCCCTTCACATGAAAAATGAAGCATGGACAGTTCCCTTGTCACAGATTAAACCCAGTTCTGTATTAAATTGTAATGCCAGTTTAATTGTTAATTTGTGGTGAAACCAGCTCTGATAGTGCACTGAGGTAGGATTTTAGGTTACACATGATAGCATTTTAGCACTTATGCTCCATAAAGCAGCAGGATATGCGCACACGAACAGTATAGGCCTCCCCCTCCCCCTCAAACCTCCGAGAGTAAATAGCATCAGTTGTTTCAGCTCTAGTGGCATTTTAGCTTCAGCGACTATTCCGTTTACACCCTGAAATTTAAAGTAAGTAATTCTGCACTGTCAATCATCTCAGTATTACAACTTACTGATATAACCACGGAAAAGCCCTGAAGCTAAAGGTTACTTCCTATGGGCATTACACTGTCAGTGCGCTAGGATGTGTGTGTTTGCGTCATGTGTAAGTGTTTTAGGTGTCAAACCAACCATGATCTGTAGAATTCAGTGCGCTAATAGTCAAGGGTCCCAGAGAACATCATTCGGTTTGGTACAGTGTATTAGTAATGTTCCTGTCCGTTTCCCTCTCCCTTAAGAGGAATTGGACTCATTGAATTCAAAAGGCTCAAAGACGGAAGCGTGTGTTTGGTTAACTTTTAAATTCATTAAGGGGGGTAAAATCACCCTGATAGAGTGTGTTTTTTTTGGGGGGGGGGGGGAACAAATCAGTAAAATCATTATTCAAAATAATTATTTGATATTGTATTCCTTGTAATTCTTACATGTGAGCATCAGCATTGTTATTTACATACATTACTATTCAAAAGTTTGTCATCAGTACTTTTTTAAATAAATAACTACTGGTACTGTTCAGAAAGGAAGCATTAAATTGGTCGAAAGGGACATCAAATACATTTATAATGTTACAAAAGATTAGTATTTCAAATAAATGCTGTTCTTTTGATCTTATTTCTGACAAAAATTTAAGCAGCACAACTGTTTTCATGTTTGCTAATAATCATATTGCAAATGACACTGAAGACTGATGTTGAAAATTCAGTTTTGTCATCACAGGTATAAATTACATTTCAAAATATATTAAAATACTGTATTTTGCTGTATTTTTGATCAAATAAATGCAGCATTGTTTATTATTTATTATCTTGGTGAGACTTATTTCAAAAACATAAAAAAATCTTAAGGCGAGACACGGCAGACTTCTTTCAGACTTGGGCTGAAAAAAAGTCCAAAATACACGTTTAGGTCTTTATTTTACTACACTTTGTCTGTTTGCGTGAGTAGATTTCGCCTAAATTCATCAAAAGTTGGCGTTCTAAATCATAACGCTGATCCGCGATCGCTGTCTGCACCATAGATATCCATAATAAAGGCTAGATGTCTCGTCTGCGCTGCTGGCCAATGGAGGTCGACGTCCGCACCTGGCGGCCATCTTGTCACAGGCAGCTCGCTCACTCGTAACATTGTGTTTTAATGGTGCATGTACTTTTTAAATAACCATAACTTGCTCAATTTTCTACCGATTTTCAAACGGTTTGGTTTGTTATAAACATCAGAGATGTAGTTATGACACTGCATACTTATGAATAATAAGTGTATAAATAAATAATCATCCAGAATTATAGCCACGTTAATAACGTTTGTAAGAAAGCAAACCGTTTGTAAATCCGTCAAGATTTCAACGAGATAAGAGTATTTGTGTTCCTGCTGATCCCTCATCTTACATCAGATACCACAGAGCCCGCCAGAAAGCTTGCCTGTGACAAGATGGTCGCCGGTGATGACGATAGAGACTCCGCCGTAAGACATCTAGCCTTTATTATGGATATCTATGGTCTGCACCCTGTCATCACACACACCAGAAGGCTCTCTCTCTCTCCTTTGCAATGCTGTCGGATCCAAATATGGTAATTTCCTGTTTATCAGCAACCAATCATGAAAGTAAAATGGGCGATTTAACTCGAAATGCGCAATCTCATTGGCTGATGCCAGTTTCTGACAAAGTGATTCGGTCAGAATCATCACGTGACGGGCTCTGTCATTATATACATACATCACATACTATACTTTACACACTATATAAAACAATTACATTACACAACACATTTCAGTTTTTGTATAATATAATTACTAATAGCCTACTAAACAAATCTGTAATTGTGGGATCCTAAAGTGGTTGTGAGTCTCTCAGGCAGATACATATTCACCTGTGTGATGGACTGTTGATGTGTTGTTTTGATGTTTTGATGTAATGTTTTGGATGTTATGATCAGTGATGGATGAATCAATAATGAGTTTTGGATGTTAAACAGTGTGATACATGGATTTTACTTGGACCTAAAGCATATTTGGTCTGTAATTAATGGCTTTCAATAGAAATTAGTGGAATTTTACCATACAAATCTTTAAACGCCGTTTTTCTCTAAATAATTTTTTCTCACACTCCGAGTGATGATTTTCCACTTCTGTAGCACCTACATACACCACACTTTACAGTCATATTCCTAACTATATTGTGAAGGTTTGTCCAGAGATTTGTTGATATATCATTCTTGGCCTGGTTTATATGACATTTTATGCCTAAAAATAGGGCGGAAATCAATTTAAGGCTATTGGGAGTATTTTCTGATTTACAGGGTAAAAAAGGGGAGATATTCATAATTCCCTCTAGTAATGTCTTTTCATTGAATATATCAACAAAATACAAAAATAATTTTGAACCTTGTTTTTTTCAATGATTTCACTTCAAAATATATGCAAATGAGTGCATATGTAATTAGATATAGCCTGATTAGCATATTTAAACATACAATCACAGAAAACTTGCAATACATTTTTTTCTCCTATTCATGTGAGTAAATCAACTGGTAAAGTTTCATGGTGATATCTGTAAGTTAACATTTTTACCCTATTCGCCTGTAGTGTCTCGCCTTAACCAAACTTTTGGATACTAGCGTATTGGTTGGTCATAGTTTCCATGTATTTTTTTAATCACCATGGTATTTTTTTTTTAAATAATAATATTTAATTTATTGATGCTCCATGGTTTACTCAAAATTATATTTTGTTTTGGAAAAACAACATTATTTTTACTACTTCTTTTTTTTTAATCCACATAAGTCTCTCATACATTCACTATAATTTAAACATACCTTATAGGATGTGTCTGATGATTCAAAGACCATTTTGAGTCCATACTTTTGACTACTGTTCTCATTCCTTCAAAACTTTGCCTAAAATCCATGTACAGAGAGGATAAAACTTATGAGATTAACAAAGTTTCCTAATTTATATTCATAGCTCATCAGTTATAGCAGGTATAGACAGTGTTCGTCCTGCTCAATGTGTTGGTGTCCTTTAAAGAATACTGTATAGGACACATTGTTGAGCTGCAGGCAAGAACAGGACACTCATTTATTATGTTGAATGTACCTCACAAACAATGACACAATCACACACTCATGCTCACAGGAACACAGGGTTTTCCATCTAAAATGGGTCAGATCTCATAAGTTTATGGGGAAAAGGCATACAGTGGTCTTATCTGGCACAAAGACCTTTACAGCTCTATTGCATGTCAAGTATCTGAGCTAAAATGACAGTTGGCCTTATAGAACCTGTCTCCCAGACAGATTTTGCCTTCTCATGCGGGCTACAAGGGATTTTCATTTTCACTGGACAATAAGCAGTTCGCTTCAATGCTCCAAAGCTTTCTATATGTCCAGAAAATAAACCTATAGTGTTCTTATAAGTTAAAGCCATCAAACAGAATTGTTTTCTGTTGTGCTGCAGAGCTATTTGAACATTTTGCTGTCCAAGGCACCAAAATGAATCTCAAGAGAATGCATGTTATCCACAATGGCTGATATATTTTTGGGAAATGGAATCTAATATCAACTTATTTTGAGATACTAAACACTAAATATCATGGGGTCCAAATTGTGCTGTGATGTGAGCACTGTCATTACAGAGCACTTTCTTCTGTGGATCACAAAAAGAAATGTAATGAAAGTCAGATAAATATTCGTAAATAAATATTATATTAATAAATATTCATGTATGTAATAGTAAGCTGCTGATCAACCGTATCGATCTGATTCTCTGCTCACGTCTGTTCCTTGCAGTTTATTCTGGACAGTTTCCTTGTCAGTTCATGCTTTCTGTGTAATAGTTTTTGTTTGTGTTGCAGCTGCTGTCCGAGAGCCAGATTAACATGGTGAAGGTTGTCAACTCTGTGAGCGATGCTCTGAATGCCATGCAGAAGGAAACGGGAGGTCTGAAGGCCAGGGTGAAGGCTGACCTGCAGAGGGCACCAGTCAGAGGAGTTCGCCTTAAAGGCTGTGCTAATGGTAGGGGATCAAGTTTGCCCATCTTCTGTGTTTAACATGTTTTGGGTTTTACCTAAGTGTCCATTGTCTATTTGCTCCACTTTACAGTACCAAACACCAAGGCTGCATTTATTTGATCAAAAATACAGTAAAAATAGTAATATTGTGAAATATTAATACGGTTTCACTTTATTTTGGAGGACCCTTTAACACATTCTGTTGACAATAAGTAACGTTGCACCTACATTTGCTGCTCTAGAAACATTCCTTGTAATTATTATTATTAATGTTGAAAAAAGTTGTGCTGCTAAACATTTTGGTGGAAACCGTTATAAATTTTGTTCAAAGTTATTTGATAAACAGACAGTTCAAAGAACAGCATTTATTTGAAGAAAACTTTTCTAGCTTTACTTTCAGCTTTGATAAAAATGTGATGACCCTAAACTTTTGACCAGTAGTGTATGTTTCATTGTTCATTCACATGTAACCAAGTCCATCCATCCCTCTCTTCACCCCAGGGAGTCGAGATTTGGCTGGTTGAAATCATTCTCTTTTGAGAACCATTAAAAATAATTTTGTTTGATTGCTACATATGTATTGCTAATATCTCATTATATAATGACAGATTCTTTTTTGGAGGCCCTTAAAAGCATGAAATTGACTTTTTAGAGTTTAGTATGTCATTAGTGAAGGGAATTAGTAAAGAGAGTCCAGAATAGCATAGTAGCATACTGCTCTTACTATTTCCTGTGGCTCCAAAGTGATTTGTCACATGGCATTTTTGCTCAGGTGATTGAGTTTAAAAGTTATGTGGTCCCATGGACAAAGATTTAGATTCAAATCATGTACTCTGACTACACCACCTCAGAATCACAAGCACTTTGGTCCCCGAACAGAGCGCCTCCTCCCACTGTTGACTCATTGATTCTCAATCCAAAGAACATCACACAATTTCACGGAAAACTGTGTTTAAAAAGCGCACATAACTATTGTCTTCTTTTTGTGCCCCGCTGATCTGAATTCTCATTAGACGAGTTGCTGGAAGCCAGAGGAAAGTGGCTGTGCTTAAATTGTGCTCTCGGGAGGCCTAATGTGTCTAAAAGCATTTTACCACTTTACTTTTAAGGTCCTGATGTGTCTGCTGGAGCCACAGGTGTGGCTTGTAATGAACCTGGTATGGAGCAGACACTTGTATGTAAGTGTGTGCCAGTGAAGGGGAGTGTGTTTTCTATAATCAGGGAAAAGGATCGCTCTTTTGGGAACAGAGACCAGTAAATTGAGAAGCACCAGCTGCCTTGGAAAGATGGGCACAAAATCATGTTGGCTAACCTATAGTAATATTCCTTTGGTCATTAAATTAGTCTTGGCCTAGTTCAGCTATTTGCTATCCTGTAACTATTTGCTATTTTTGTGTTTGATGCTCTCTCTCTCTCTCTCTCTCTCTCTCTCTCTCTCTCTCTCTCTCTCTCTCTCTCTCTCTCTCTCTCTCTCTCTCTCTCTCTCTCTCTCTCTCTCTCTCTCTGTCTCTCTCTCTGTCTGTCTGTCTTTTTCAAGGCTCTCGACCACGGGACTGTAGTGATATATATGCTAGCGGTCAGAGGGAAGATGGCATCTACTCTGTTTTTCCCACTCATTACCCTGCCGGCTTTCAGGTCTACTGTGATATGAGCACGGATGGAGGTGGATGGACGGTGAGTCACATTAACATATTTGTTCTTGTGAGTTTGTTTTAATATGCACCACCTGAAGAGTAATTAAATTGTATTTTTGGTAGTATCACACCAGTAGCGTAGCCAGAAAAGGGACTCTGGGTGTGTGTGTGCCACATTTATTGTCAGATTAACATTCCGGCCATTTCGGTGTCTTCTGATTCAACAGTTTTTTCCGTAGCCAGCAGTGCAGGAGGAGTCACACCTGTTGATGTTGGGCCCGGGGAGGGAGAAACATCCTCATCAGGTGTAACGTTAAGGCCTGTTCACACCGGGACGAATTTCGCGCGCGATATTCGCCGACGTTTAACGCCTCGTGACTAAACAAATGGCGCCAATGTGAGTGTGCACACCGACACGAAAAACGCCACGCGTAAAAGCGTCATTTTTTTAAAAACGCCTCGGGTTCGTTTTTTTAGTTTGACGCGCCGCGTCAAAAACTATCCGACCAATGAGATTGGCGCTTTTGCTCACGTGTCTGGAGCTTCTGAAGTTACAGTAAAACACAACTTGGGGGCGCTCAAACACAAAACGGTCTTGCCAAACACACATACGTAACGGCGAAGAAGATATACACCAAGATGCGTCTACACTGCCGGGAAGAAATAAGACGAGGAAGATGCAAGGCAAGATGAATGTAGAGCTCCTGGTCTCGTTGGTGTCGGAACATAAAGAACTATATGACAAACGCGACAGTGACTACAAAAATCTTGATAAAAGAGAATGTTATGGAGTGGTATTGCAGAGCAAATGGGCGCCATCTAATGTCAGGGAATGAATTTGCATGTTCACTCAGCTCATCGTCAGCGAAAATCGCTTGGGTGTGAACACAAAAAACGCGTTGAAAAATGCTGCCGAATAACGCGCGCCAATGTTCGTCCCGGTGTGTACGAGCCTTTAGGCCTTGTGTCCGGCTGTCCATCAAGGGTTTATTGATAAAGAAACTAAAGCTGCAGTCCATAGCTTTTTTTGGGTTAAAAATTATCCAAAATACATATTTGAGAAAATACATAACCAGCCAGTGTTCCAAGCTATCTGCTTGCCTTAGCTCGATTTAAAGCGGTAAGCTTGTAATAATGTTTTTAATTCCAGTGGTACTGGTGGATTTCCGCGGGAGATTCGAGCATGTCTTTGCGTCATTACGTCACATCTGTACACACAAAGAAGGAATTTGGCTAGTGGGCTATATTGCGTGTGAGGTAGGGGTGTGCGATATATAACATTTGCGCTTATATCGTAATTGTTGTTTAAACGATATGCAAAATCATATTATCGAGTATGTCACTCATTTTCAGAAACCAATCAAAACGATGCATAAGTTGTTCACGAATTGACGGCGCGCAAGGGTGCACACGTGACACGTGCATTCAGAGCGTGCGGTGCTTGACAGAAGTTAAAATGAGCAAAGAAACTGAGAGAAGAAGATATTCAAACACCAGCAAACTCACAATCCACGCTAGATTTAATTCCTAGACGTGGGCCGTCATCACTAGTATGGAGGTGGTTTGGTTTTGAAAGGTCAGAGGTGTTAGTAGTCAGGGAGCCAAAGTCTCAAAAGCTCAATAAAATGGGTTGAACCTGACATGGTCTGTCATACTTTTTATTTGTGTTTTTTCTGTTAACTTTGACCCTAAGAACCAATAATTGGAGGGTCTGCTCTGCCGGAAATATCACGAAAAAAAAATTGTGGCCATTTTAGTGTATGCACCCTTTATTTTTTATCTGAAAAATGTGAAAAATGTTTTTTTTTCATCAAATCCTTAATGGGTTGGGTAGGCTGTCAATAAATGCAGTCCAGATACACAGAACACATGTGCTGACAACATCCACTGAAAAAAATAACTCTTAAACACATTTCTACATGATTTTGCATCAATTTAATGCAAAAAATTAGGCGTTTTCTCACTTTTTTCCAATATTTTCATCTTTACTTCATTGGCAATCAACTATTCCCCTAAGTTATGACATCAGTCAATATGCCATTCTTTTCACCAAACACTATACTCATTCCACAAAAAAAATTTATAAAAATCCAACCAAAATCAATGGATCTGTGATGATTTCACTACTAGTTGGCGATCAACAGGCTCAGAACTTCAATAGAATTTTAGACTACTCTCAAAATTCTTAAAAACATGCTGGATATTTAGCATCATGGCACACTTACACACACACACACACACACACACACACATGATCTTAGTGATTTTAATGAGTTTGGAACAACCAACCAACGGTTACCAACGGTTACCAACGGACTTCGAAGCTGCTCATCATTGTCTGTGGTAAGTGACAGTGACTTTAGTGAATAACGGTAGGTCTGCCCCAGCGTTTTGGGAAAAGAATGGTAATATGGATATTCTAATGGTAATTAACTGAAAGGACCACACCAGTCTTCAAACAAGTATATTTCTGATGATTCTCATCCCAAACGTATCCCTGTAGCAGCAGCATTCATTCTCTACTAGTTTACTTAGCTAGCTTTAGCCGTTTTAGCTCATTTCGGTGGTTTCTTTAAACGGCCATAACTCCTCACAGGTATGGAGTAGAGACTTACTTTTTTTTTTTTTTTAATGCTCAGAATCTTATGCTCTAAGAGAGGTATGTGTCTATATGTCCATTTTGCTTCGACCGGAAGTTGAGAAATTGTGAATAAATGCTGCTACCGGGATACGTTTGGGATGAGAATCATCAGAAATATACTTGTTTGAAGACTGGTGTGGTCCTTGAAGTGTTTTTCATGTCAGACAGATAGTAGGCTAGTAAGGATAACTAAAGGCTACACTAAATGTTAGCTGCCGTTAGCAATTAGCTACATGGCTAGTTGTTACGTTCAGGTTTAGAAAAGTTTTAGCTAGTTAGCTTGTGGCATGAATGGCCACACAAAAAACCCCCGATATATATAGCTATATTGGATATCAGACTGTACACAGTACTGAACAATACAAATGTTCTGTAACATGTAAACATACTATATATTATGCATAGTTTGTTTTTGTATATAGTACTGTACAGTATATAGAGTGAGTGATTTGTCAAAAGCTAGTTAGCTAGTAGTGTCAAACATTTAGATTTCTTTCACCCGAATGCACAATATTTCCCATTGGCAGATTTGGTTCTGATCTTATTGGGTTTGCTGTGGAGGAAAAGTTAATGAGAAGAGAAGGCAGCAGAGGATTGGAAAGGACTGTAAAGAGGAGTGGAGTGGAGGATTGAACAGAAGAGAAGAGTGGAATGAGAAGAGAAGAGTGAAGAGGACAGGGGTGGACTGAACAAGAGAGAAGAATAGTGGATGAAAAAAGAGTGAATTGATCAGATGTGGTTTGTTGGTGACTTGGGGAAGAAGGGACCATAGCTAATCACAGTTGCAGGGATGGTATCTGGGATGATAAATGCTTGGAAGGAACTCCATGTTGGAGCAGTGCAATTTAGTTTCAGGTCCTCCAATAGTTTGTTGTTGACTTGGGGAAGAAGGGACCATAGCTGATCACAGTTGCAGGGATGGTATCTGGGATGATAAATGCTTGGAATGAACTCCATGTTGGCAACTTGGTTTCAGGTCCTTCAATAGTACAGTAGGGCAGCTATGCACCAAATGCCAGAGGATGCTCAGGTGGTCTAGAGGTTCTGCTAGACACACAGGAAGCTTAGGCTCTGTTTCAACTCCAACCAGGGAGCAACTCTTTTGACGATCTTTTAGACTGAGGTGGCTTCCCTTGGTTTGAAAAGGCTGAGAAGATTCCAGGGCTGGTTGGCGGGTTTTCAGTAGAGGTTAACTAACCGTTGGTGCAAACTGTATGAATCATCCAACCACCAGGTTTGTTGGTATGAAGGCACCATCCCTAGTTGTCTGCTCTTCAACTGCCATTGCCATTGTTGTAATATATCTCTGTGCTTCTTTGTAGCTGATGCTGTTCCCAAATCTATTTAGGAGTGACACAGTCGACTTGCTTCTGGTTTCCTTAACGGCTGTCCCAACGTGTTTCGGTGTTGGGATCTTGGCAACTGCTTGGCAGACATCCTGGGCAAGGTTGAGAACTTGTTCTTGCTGCTTAGGACTGACTTTCACCCGGCCGTCCTCACCTAACTCTGGAGATGCATCTGTTATCATCCATGCCAGGTGGTTCTACAAGTTAGAGCTCACTCTTCGGGATACCTCCAGGTATGATATCTCTAGCTGCGGTGACGGGTCTTCAGTCATACTTCCAGGCATCTGGTGACTTCCTCTGGCTTGAGCTGTTCTGGCTTCTCTTGCTTCCTTCAGGGCCTGCTTACGTTGGTCCTGGAGCTCCTTCCGTATTGTAGGAAGAGACTATGGTGTCATCTGGTGTCAACTCATCATCACTTTCTTCTTCATACTCTGCCTCTTCAGTTTTCTCCTTAAGTTCCTTCAACTTTGAGAGCATGCAGCCAACATTAATTTCTGCTGAGCAAATCAGGGTAGAACATACTTTCTGGGGCATAACCATTATTTTACAATTGCCACCTACTTCATAGTGCCTTCTATAGTCAAAAGACGCCGATCTGCAAAATGTGCCGAAAATCGGTTACAGTCAAAAGCAGCTCGACGACCAATCTCTTTCTTCATCTTCGAACTACCCACCGCACTTAATATGAGGATTATGAAAAGCTTTGCGAGTCAGCCGAAAGTTCCTTACGACAGAAAAAGCGACAGATGGCAAGATATAGCCTAACAAACGCTGTTACCAATTACATTGCCAGAGACATGGTGCCAATTCAAGCGGTTGAGAGAGATGGTTTTAAACAGCTTTTAAAGACGTTAGATTTTTTTACCTTTTAGTCTTTAAATCGTAGACTTTGTTTACAGTAGAATCATTTGTTTACATATACATATTTTTTTCCTGTGTGCAATATTTGACAAATCTGAAGGATTTCTAATTTTACAGCTGTTACAGCTGTTTACTTTTTGTGCAATATTGGACAGAACTTGAAGTTAGTAATTCAATTGAGATTACTATGGGCTAGTTTTTGTATTTTTGGCTATAGAACATTTTACAGAAGGGAATAGTTTGTTTACAAAGGTTTTCTAGTGCTGTTTTTGACAGAAGTTTGCATTTAGATACTTTTATTATAATGTCATATTCGCTTGTATTCTGCACAGTTCACCTTACAGCAGAGCAGTGATTTGTGTTGTTTCTACTTGAATGCTTCAGTTTTAAATAATAAATACCCTTTCCAACAATATGTTTCAATTAGTAATATATTAATATCATATTGACATTGTAAAACGGAGCTAGTAAAATATAAGACATTTACGAACACATTTTGAATAATGCGAAATATCGTCTGATTATCGTTATCGGCAAAATCCAAAAAATATCGAGATCTTTTTTGTCAATATCGCACACCCCTAGTGTGAGGATGTTGGAGGTGGAGATTTATAGCCTTTTCTCACAGCACTTGATATAATTAAACTTATCAATTTGATGGCGGATCCAGAAAGGTTCAAATGACAATCACCAGTGACAACAGATTCACCCGCTGTAAAATGCAAAAGACTTCGTTCGGACTTCGGAGTGGCTACAGAAAAAAAAAGAGACTGCAACCGGCCCATGCGAAAACAATGATAAATATCAGAAGGTAGTCACGCAATGCTGACGTTGTTAACATTAACAATTTGAGAACAAAGTATAATTTGCACGGTTTTGCGTGATGATAAGCGATTTTTAGATTTAATCAGCGCAATTTACTGCAATGTCAGAACCAGAACAAAAGTTGATGTTACTTACTTGTTCAGATGACATTTTCCGGTGAAAATTATTATGTTGGTCATACTTCCAAAAATAATAATCTGTGATTCTGAATGCCAGTATCGACACCGGCGCGGTGATTGACAGCTGCACACTCTCCTCAAACATTGTGTTCATCCACGCTGTACGGTGTTGAACTACAACTCATGTAATGTTGATAATTCCGCGATTGACTGCAATTGCAGATTTCGAACAGAGATGGCGACAAAGAGGAAAAACTGCGGACTGCAGCTTTAAGCAGCTTTAAGCTTTTTTTTTTCAAAAAAATATCTGTTGCGGCATATATATGCGCAACAGAAAAAAATATGCGGCAAACATCTCCGGTGAGATGCTGGGGTCACAGTCAGCTGCTGTTTGCTGATTGGTTGGCAGTCCGAATGTCGGCAGATATTTTTTTAACGAACATTTTTTAAAATGTAAATTACATTTTAACATTTTGAGCGTTACGGCACCATATATTGGATTTTTATTTCTGTGCCCCTGAGAGTATGATTTAGAATGTTCAGTGACGTCACAGAACTGCCAGATTCAAACTGCTTTCGCGCGTTGGCTGGCGCTGAGCCAGAAATTGACGCGCTCAGTGCTTGTCATATATCACAACTAATATGCAGTGTTTTCACATAATGTTTATTTTAGGTTTCAGACATTTAAATACACATAAGCACTAGTAAAACAATACATTTGGAGGTTGTAAAATACACACTGATGTCTATGGAAGCAGCAATAATCTATTCAAATGTAATTTGCTGACGTGTTTTATTCATATATCAGACACACATAGCGGAACTATAAAGTTTACTCTATTCTTCTCCCAGTTCAACGGCCACTTACTTTCATGTATTTCGGGAGAAACGGATGAATCCCGGTGCTGTAAATCCGTCCGACTCATCTCGGTATATAGATCAAGATCATTTATAAAGGTTTTTAAACGAAGAATCAGAATATCAGATAGTTGACATGGTAAGCAAGTTTGTGAATATTTTGAATAAAAAAGGAAAAACTAAAAGCGAATAGCGATACATCTGTCAGTTATTGTGGCTGCGGTGTGTTTCGTGACAATCATGATGCGTCGCCATGGAAACAATGGGTCAGTTAAAATATTTTTAACTTACGCGTGAAAGGGTTGATTTAAAAAAAAATATTGTAAGTAAGTTTACAATAGCCCAAGTTTAGTAAATAATTTTTTATTAAGATTATAAAAAATAATTCTGCATCCATTTTTAGGTGTGCCAACTGCCACAGTGGGTGGCACCGCCAGTGTATCACACCAAAGTGAGGCTTTTATTGTAATCTTAATGTTAATGAAATGGGGGAAAAAAGAGAGCTGTGGTTCTGGAAACAACTTATTATCCACTTTATATGTGGATTTAAGCCTAGTTCACACTACAGGATTATAAGCCCGATTTAAGCCCGATTTGCAAATCGTTGAGCTCGCCGACAGGTCAGGGTGTTATCGCGTGCAAATCGCGGGGGATTAGCGGACGATGGACGCTCGCCAATCTGTTAATATGAAACACCCAACAACGCATCAAAGACGCTCGCTGACGCCTCGCAGACTCGTCGTCGAGCCCAGAAAAATATCTAGCATGCTAGATATCCAGAGCTGTCGCACGACTCAACCTCAGTGATGTCATGAGCTACAGCCAATCAGAGCAAGGCATGGGTTGCTCCAATCAGAGCAAGGCGTGGGTCTTCGTCTTCTTCGCTGGGTTTTATCGCGTGATTTCTTGTGACAAAACGTGGTTTGTAGACAAGATAGAATCGTTGGGTAACAGAGTTGTTGTCAACTCGTGTAGTACGTTACCTCCTGTTGCGGATCAATCACGTTGTGTCGTGTGGTGTGAACAGCTCAACAACTTGAACACTCCTGATTTCACAGAGAGCAAGTCATGTAGTGTGAACCGCACAGTTCAGCCCGACGTTTTAAAATCATGTAGTGTGAACTAGGCTTTACACGCATGGGGAACAACAGCCACCACTAAAGAGAGATGTGTGGATTGTCATGTGGACTGACAACTGATTTGAATATTGTTTGTAGAGATGCACTGATTGCAATTTTCTTGGCCAATTCGGATTTCCGATTTTTTTGTAAGTGTGACCTGGCAATACCAATTTTTGCTTATTCCGAATTTCAGCATATACAAACAAAAATCTACTTCCCTTTCGAGGACACACACGAGCTTTGTGTGATTTGTTTGGGAGTAGAGCATGCGGTGTCAGCCTTCGAGGGGGCTAATTGCCAACATTGTGAGAAGCTTTCGCTTCGCATGCTCCGCTCCCGCCTGTCACTTTTCGAGGAAAGTGTTCAGGTTCGCGGTTCTCAGGGTGCAGGACCCGCGTCTGCCGAGGCAGCGCGGAGAATGCATTCCTAGGGATCGCAAATGGATCTCTTTACGGGGGTGGAGACGGGTCCGAGGATCTTTTCTCCTCCCTTTCCCGAGGGATCCATTGCTCTCTCTCCGGTATCGGAAGCCCGCGCCGCGGATACTTCTGCCCGGGGAGAGAGATCAATGCTTCAGTACTCTACCTCCGAGGAGGTAGATATACTGGGCATTGAAAGTGACACAATCACAGGGGAAGAGGATTCGCCATCTCTTTCCGCAGCGTATGAGGAGCGGATGGAGGTGATTACTAAGGCTGTAGATAAATTAAATATTGAATGGCCAGCAGATAAAAGGGGCGCTCTTCCTAAAAATAAAAATAAATTAAACGAGCGCTTCCTTCCCCCTATTGTTTCACCCCCATCACGGCGCCTTCCATTTTTGTCCTGATCTGCACAGCGAGCTGTCTAGATCATGGGAAAAACCTTACTCATCTTGTATCAGCCCCCAAGTTCATGTATATTCAGATATTAGGGGGTTGAGAGAGTATGGATATGGGGGAATGCCCCGGGTAGAACAGACGCTTGCGAGCTATCTGTCTCCCAGTTTAGCATCGTCCCTGAAGGCGCCGGCTTTTTTCACTAAACCATTTAAGAAAACTACTTCTAATCTAGTGGGAAAAGCATATACGGCAGCGGGTCAAGCTGGAGCTTGCTTACACACTATGGCAGTGTTACAAGCATATCAGGATAACCTGCTGGGGGATTTGGACATAAGTGAGGGAGTTAAGCCCGATGGGGTTCGAGAACTTCGTCGGGCCACAGATTTATCTCTCAGGGCTATCTATGGCAGCCCTTGTGGCCACTGAGAGACACCTCTGGCTCAATTTGACGGAGATCAAGGAGAAAGATACAGCTGTTTTTCTTGATGCTCCCATCAATCCTTCTGGTCTCTTCGGCGACGCGGTTATTTCGGTCGTCGAGAGTCTCCAGGAGGCCAAATTACAGTCAGAGGCGGTTAAAATATCTCTCCCTCGCTATGTCCCCCTGGGGGTGCTGGGCGTGAGCAGCTCCAGCCGTCTAGTTTCTCATACGCACCACAGCAGCCAAAGCCTTCAAAGCAGAAGCCGGATCCGAGGACCGTTCTTCACGCTGAGAAGGCTTTGGCTCAAAAGAAAAGGTCTTGGCGCCACCGGCATCAGACTGGTGAGGGCAGCCCCAACCAGGGTGGAACGGTGTACACCTCATTATACGGTGCCCGTTCCATCTTAGTGTCCTCACGAGACCGTTCTGCCAACCACGCCACCCTTGGTGCTTCGGGACGCAGCGGTCTCCTGCGAGCCTTTGGCACAGTGTCAACTCGACATTGCGTCAGACTCGCGCCCTCTGAGGGGGGTTCGAAAACAGTCAGTTCGGGTAGTTCCTGCCAGTATGCTTCAGGTCCCCGAACTGGCTGTCTCAACTACACCAGAGGCCAGCCTCGAGGGGCTGGTTCCCTTGGTAGATTTTCTGGCAGCGCGGAAGCTACTGCCAAACATATCTCTATGGGTCCTGCAGTTAGTAGTAAGAGGCAGATTCCAGTTTGGTTCTCGTCCTCCAGGCTACAACAGGGTGTTGCTCACGGTAATACATCCCGAGCAGGCTCTGGTAATGGATCCAAAAAAGGATGGGGAGCTGCGTCATTTTCTAAATCTTCTTCTGTTGGAGTGTTCGGGGCTGGAACTCAAGTCCATGTTGCTGACACTCAAACAGATCGTGACTCAAACCAGATCCGAGGACTGGTTGGTCACGATAGATCTGAAAGACGCATACTTCCATATCTCCATCCTCCCTCAGCACAGGAGGTTCCTGAGGTTTTCTTTCAGGGGCAAAGAACACCAGTATCAGGCACTTCCTATCGGTCTAGCTTTATCATCCCACACATTCACAAAGTGCGTAGATGCAGCTCTGGCCCCGTCCAGGCTGCAGTGCATACGCATTCTGAATTGCATAGTCGACTGGCTGATTCTAGTGGAATCAGAACAGTTAGCGGTTCGGCATCGAGGTGTCGTCCTCGCTCATATGCGAAGGTTGGGGTTGAGGCTCAATACCAAGAAGAGTGTGCTTCCTCCAGTACAGAGGACCACTTTTCTTGGAGTGGTTTGGGATTCAGTCACAATGCGAGCCGTTCTGTCGCCCGCTCGTGTAGCTGTTATCCTTACTGCCACAAAAGAGCTAAGGCTAGGCCAGTCACGCACTGTGAAACAGTCCGAGGGACTGTTAGGCCTCAGGGCAGCAGGGTCCAATGTGATACCCTTTGGCCTGCTGTACGTGAGACCTTTGCAGTGGTGGCTCAGGACCAGAGGGTTCTCCCCGAGGGGAAACCCACTCCGTACGATCAAGATCACGCGGCAGTATCCCCGCGCCTTGGTTATATGGAGGAAACACTGGTTCTTGTCCCAGGTTCCGGTGTTGGGAGCTCTTTGCCATCGAGTTGCTATTTCGACAGATCCTTCCCTCACCGGCTGGGGAGCTCTTGGGGCTGGATGCTATGGTGCAGACGTGGCTGAGGCTGCGTCTGTACGTAATTTCCCCTGTTGCTCTGCTCCCAGGAGTTCTGGAGATAATACGACAGGATGAAATAAGCCTACTGCTAGTAGCACCACGCTGAACGAGCCGTATTTGGTTTGCGGACCTAATTCTTCTCCTCGACAGCCCTCCCTTGGAGGTCCTGATCAGGAGAGACCTTCCGTCTCAGGCAGGGGGCGCAATATCGCACCCCCGGCAGGGGATTTGGAAACTGTAGGTTTGGTCCCTGAGGGGGCCCAACTCATAGAGAGTGGTCTCTCAACCGAGGTTGTTGAGACCATTCTAAGCTCCAGAGCTCCCGCTACGAGGAAACTTTATGCACTAAAATGTAGAGTTTTCACTTCTTGGTGTCAAAAGCATCAGTGGGATCCAGTTAACTGTTCAGTGAACACAGTACTTGAGTTTCTGCAAGAGCGCTTTACGTCAGGTGTGTCCATCCACGCTCAAGGTATACGTGGCGGCCATAGCGGCTTTCCACGCCCTGGTGGGTGGTACATCGTTGGGTCGAGACCCCCTGATCACACGTTTCCGTCGTGGCACATTGAGGCTGAGGCCTGCAACTCGCACTAGGGTGCCGGCTTGGGACCTTGCAATAGTTTTAGAAGGCCTGTCTAGGGCTCCATTCGAGCCCTTAGATTCGGTGTCAGAGAAATTTCTTACTTTTAAGACTATCTTTCTGCTAGCTATTTCGTTCCTCAAAAGAGTCGGAGACCTTCAGGCCCTTTCGGTTTCCCCCACTTGCCTTGAGTTTGCACCGGGGATGGTCAAGGCATTTTTATATCCAAAACAGGGATACGTCCCTAAGGTGCTGACCATGATTCCGAGGCCTATTGTGCTGCAGGCTTTCTGTCCTCCTCCTTTTACCTCTTCGGACCAGGAAAAGCTGAACCTCTTGTGTCCAGTGCGAGCACTAGACACTTATGTTCATCGGACTTTGTGGAGAAAATCCGACCAGCTATGTGTTTGCTTTGGATCACGCAAGAAAGGTCTTCCTGCTTCTAAGCAGACGGTCAGTAAGTGGATAGTCGAGGCTATTTCCCTTGCTTACGAGTACTCTGACCAGCCGTGTCCTTTGGCGGTCAGAGCTCACTCTACGAGGGGTATGGCGGCCTCTAAAGCCTTATTATTTGGGGTTTCTCTCCAAGACGTTTGTGACGCGGCGGGCTGGTCCTCACCGCTCACATTCGTGAGGTTTTACAGCTTGGACCTGGATGCTGCCCCAGGGTCCCAGGTGCTTAGTGTTTAGTTGACAACAGGCTGACACTCAGGTACTTGAAAGTTTGGCGTTTCGGGTATGAGGGAACGAGACGATGCGTCGCCCTGCCATTCTTCCTGCATCCCTGCGATCGACTTGCTTCGGCAATTTTCGAAGCTAATGCCGGTTTGCACCAGATGCGCTTTATCTCTTCCTGGTCATGACGTCACCCGCCCGTGACGCTCATTCTTTCCATTGGACTAGTTGACATAGATGCTTCAGACGCATTCACGCTGGAGGCGTTCCCAAAGCGTCATCGACGCATCGTCTCGTTCCCTATCTCAGGGAACTATGGTTACAGACGTAACCTGAGACGTTTTCTTCAATGGAAAATTTTACTTTCATAAAAAAACCCACAAGTAAAATATCAGTAATTGAAATAAGAACAAATACCCAAATTGCAAACAACAAATTGCAAAATTAAATAAACAGGGCTTTACGTTTTTCAGGTAAAATAACACTGGATAGTTTTCAGTGTAAAAATTAAATATAGATTAATGATTACAATTAAAGTTACAAAATGTATTCAGTCAAGAGTAGAGAGTGATTTTCTTTGTATTTTGTTCCCTGATTAACATGACAGACAGCAGCAGGAATAAAATATTGATGTCACTTTAAGAGTTTATGGAGAGCATGGATCCAATATACTGTTACTAGGGCTTGACATTAACTTTTTTTGCTCACCAGCCACTGTGGCTTGTGGTTTTCCAAAGTTACTAGCCACTCAGCATTTTCACTGGCCACAATTTGGACACCGATACCATAGGGGAATAATTACCATATAGATATTTTTAATAGCATCTCATAATTCGGCAGCTGGTATATTAGGCTACTGTCACTTTAAGACCTGACGCATGGACCCATTATACTGTTTTATATAGCCAATATACTTTACGTGCACGCACTTGTGTGAGCACAAAATCTGGGGAATGACTAAAATTGTGCTCAATATGCGCAATCCCTTGCCAGAATTCAAGCCCTGTACCACCAACAATATTTATCCGGAGCAAATTAAACGAGTGAGTAAAGGGTTGGTGTGTCAACTCGCTGACGGAGAGATTAGAGAGCGAGAACACGCAGCTGGTATCTTTTGTATCTATTCTGCGGAAGAGTTTCAGATATTTCAGTATCAATATGTATCGAAAAATCAATATTACTGCCAACACTAGATTGCACTTTGTTTATTATTTCAGATGCCTTTTTAAAAGACTACAATTGAAAAATGTATATTAGGCCTATATAAAATTCAACCCGCCAAAGTGGCTAGTAGGAGTGACTGCGTTACACGCCAACGCTGAAATCCACCCGCATTTGGCGGGTTGGCGGGTGTTAATGTCAAGCCCTGACTGTTACACATAGGCCATAGGCCAGTATATGTCATCATTTACTCACCTTCAAATAGTTGCAAACCTGTATGACTTTCAATGGAGTCTAGTGTTTTTTAGGACTCCAGTGTTTTTCTAAATATCTTCAAGGTATTTCAATATTTTTTTTATATTTGATTGAACTTTCCATTTAAAGGACTGCAGAAGAAAGAAAGTCTTCCAGGTCTGAAATGACATGACGGTGAGTAAACAATGACAGGATTTTATTTTTTAGCTGTAGATGCAGATTTCAGAAACCAAAAAAAAAAAAAAAAGATAATTATTTATTTAATCCATCACATTTCATGCTGCCTGCTGTTCTTTTCTCTCAATTTTAAATCAAATTTTAAAACCCGGATTGAAGTAGGCTAAAAGCAAAGGAAGAAAAGTCAAATACTTTTGATATCACATGCATCTAATCTCTCTAAACAACCATGTACTGGAGCATTAATCCTCTTCTGGTTCATTAATAACATGTAGTAGATGTACTGCTATCTTTATTGAGGTTCTTAACAGATTGACCCTCAAAGTCGCTGTCATATTTGACTGCTTAAAAACATGAAACGTATTGTGAAAGCACTTAGTGAGATTGATATGATGATGACAATATGATTGTGATGATGATGGTGGCCAGTTATTCTGATTACTCTGGGTTTTGAGATTGTTTATCCGCTGGGTCTCCCTGCGTAGGATTGAATCCTGCTCACAACGGAGGCTGTTCTTTCCTGGACTTTCCCTCAGGGATCAATAACATCTCCATGCACATCTATATATTTGTATACAATAGCACATTCGAAGTCATCTGTCTATATGTAAATATGCATGGCTCACTGAACTGCAAAATCTATCACATTATAAACATGTTTCTTGAAAATTTGAGGGAAAGAAAGTTTCTTCAGATCTTCAGTAGCACATGTGGTTTTTCTTCGCCACATCACTGATGGATCAGTGCATAAATGTTAATACTGTACAAAACACGGTTCTAATCACATAGTCACATGTGCCTAGATACATAGATTACATATGCATGTACATATATGAGTGTACTGTATATGGAAAAGAGTAAAATCAGTCACATCATATAGGCTGTTGGTAGAAGAGGGAGATAGAAAGAGAATGATGTTGAGAGGAAATGTCTTGAGGCGAGAGATTGTGTATGCAGTCTGTCAGGCTATTAGTTCTTCATAACCGTCCCACTTTTTGCTGCTCAAGAGACTGTTGCAACTGGGAAAGAAGACACCCGCAGTCATAGTATATGACTGTGTGTTTGGGCTATAGGGGGGTAGTGCTGGTGTGTGTGTGTATATAGAAGGGAGACTAATGAAATGTAAAAATGAAACGAAGAACAACGAGAGAGAATGGAGAGAAAGTTTTTTTTTTTTATTCAGCAAGTACACATTAAATTGTACATTCAGCAAGTACACATTAAATGTATTATGTTACAAATTGTGTCCTTTTGAACTTTTATCAAAGAACCACAAAAAATATTAGCAACAAAACTGTTTTCAACATTTATAATAATAAGAAATGTTTCCTGAGCTATAAATTAGCATATTCAAAATTCAGCTTTGCCATCATAGAAATAAATTACATTTTAAAATATTTTTAAATGTAAAATAGTTTATTTATTTTATGTATTTATTTTTACAGTTTTTTAATGTTTTTTTTTTTTTTTTTTATCCAAATAAATGCAGCCTTGGTGAGCATGAAATACTTATTCAAAATCATTAAAAAATCTTACTGACAACAAACTTTTGAATGGTAGTGTATGTAGTTGATGCAGAATAACAGTATTTTCACTCATGGTATCAGACTTTTGGACGTGTATATGTCAACATATATATGTCAACATTTGATTGAATAGAAGACAAAGCATTTGTTTTATGGAAGATGTCTTCAAAATAGTGGTGAAGTCAGCACAAATAACATTAAATTCTTCAAACTGTCAACAACATAAATGCCTATGCAATATTGTGACAATTGATATGTTCTCCTAATGCACTCTAATTAGAAACCTTTAGAAATTGAAAATAAATGAATTTGTCTATGATCTGCTTTACGTGAAACTGGCTATTTTGTTCTATCACCTCAAACTGACCTTTATTGATTTTAGTTCCCGGCTTTCGTTTACGGTAACTCTGAATACAACTTTTTGTCTAGATAACCGCGTGTTTACTTTGAGCCTGTGCTGTGACCTACAGCTTTGCTTTAATATCAAAATGAGACCTTTCAATCCTCTCGTTGTTTACTACGTATTTCCTGCCCTTGTCCTTTTGTTGCTTCTTGTTTTCATTTCGGCAGGGAGCATGACAGAGGAAAGAGAGAACACTTTTTTCTGCCAGACACCGGGAGCTCCTATAAATAGGAATGACACTTTTTTTCCCCCTCAGCATTAATGCAAAATAGGAAAAGAGAAACAGAGAGGTGATGTAGGGAGGCACACAGGTGTAAAAAAAAAAATCGGTTTCTCCTACACTGATATTTCTTCAGGTAAAACCAAGCATAACATTACAGGCATACACACACCTAAAGCTTTGACAGATGAAAGTATTTAGGTGTCAGTCAAAAAGATATTTCACATCTTCACTTTTGACTTTGTCATGCATTGCATGCTCATTCTGTATGTCTCTTTCTTTCACCCTCTGTTACTTTTTCTCTCGCACACACATGTAAACACACATCTGTTGTGATTCAAAAGAATCACCACAAATAAGGAGAGAACGAATACATTTACATTGATGAAAACGGCACTTTATTACACATTGTTCTTTGAATTAAGCCGAAGTTCGGCCATTCACGGCTAGCCGAATCGACGCGACACCTCCGGAACCGCCATCCCGAATCGGAGCAGAAGCACACCCACCAACAGCACACCCACCAACAAGAGCCCGACAGCTTTTGTAAGGAACGAAGAACCTGCGCACCGGTGCTCCCAATCACGCCGCAATCAGCCAGTCACCTGCAGACAATACAGACATACAGACGCAACACACATACACACAAGGAAGGACTGACAGGGACATCACACCTTCCCCCATAAAAAAACTCTGTAATTATAGGGTAAACCCCACAGGAATCTCCATGTATCCAAGCATATCGAGGTCACTTTGACCCTGTATCAGACCCTGTTCCCTTTAAATGGTGGATCTCCAAATTATAAGGTTGTAGAAATAATGACCAGCGCATCAACCTCTGATTAGGATTTTACAGACATACAGACGCAACACACATACACACAAGGAAGGACTGACAGGAACATCACACATCTATGTATTCTTGCATGCACAAAAAACACAGGCTCACATGCATTATCACCTGTGGTGGCGATATTCTGTATTCCGTTTGTGACCCGTGCTTTGCCCCGAGATAATGTATTCCACTATTATTTTTTTATCTGCTAAAAGGAGAGGACTAAAAATGAGCACTATATAAATCATTTATGGGAGCAGATCTATTAGAGTGCTACGTGATCCAGCATTATCAAATGGTGCTTTTATCAAAAGTACCCACAACTCCTCTCTGAAATATTAAAAAAGCACTAAGACCTGAAATGTAAAAGTTTTAGATTGAAACTCAATTTGTGGACACACTATTGGGGGGAGGGGGCAGCACTTGGAATGCAACTTGTTTTTCTTCCCTTTCTGGAAAAATGGTTTACAATGTTTGGCTGTTTCTTATTACTCATTCATATTTCATAGCCCGGTTGTATATTTCCAAATGCGTGTTTTTAAATAATTGCGCAGGGCGAAGGCAGTTCCACAGGGTTGTAGCTGTGATTGGATCGAGTAAGCCTCTATTTTCATAACACATTATGTTATGAGATTAGGTTTTGAGATGAAATGAGGGGTTAGAGTTCTAGACGTGTAGAGATTGAGACAATATAGACATGGAAAATAAATCATAGCAGGAGGGAAATGTCAGAACATTGATTTATTTTATTATTTTGATCTGAAAACGTTTATGCAGCAGGCGTGACCTTTTTGAAATGACCATCTTTAATGGTGGCTAAGTGTGTGGTGTAAACTGTTAAATAAATCATTGTTTTCCTGTTACACATAGAAACACCCTTCCAAGAAATTGAATCAAGGATAACAGATTACAATAAGTTTTTGTGCGTACGCATTAGTGAATGTATTGGGCATCGTGAATAATCAATGAACAATAGGTCTTATTATTGACTTTTCTATTTGTTAAATTGGTTATATAAATTAACAATTTACATAATTTTAAATATACCCTACCATTTTTATTTTTAATTACAAACTTTTTGTGTTTGTTGGGTTAACTCTATTAATAATTTACAGCATTTATTAATCTTAGTTATGTAGAAATTGACATTAAGATTAATTAATGCTGTAAAACTTGTTAGTTTAACTGAACAGGTATAATAATTATTTTTTATTTTAATTTGTATTAATTTGCAGCATGTATTAATCTATTTTAATTATAATTTCTAAATATAACCTTCAGTCAGTTAAGGGTAACATATTCACTGTTAAAATGTATTTGTTTGTATTTAAAGAAATTAACTAAGATCAGGTTATTAAAATTATCACATTAATTAATGTTTACATACTACCTTATTGTAGAGTGTTACTGAATCAAGTTGCAGCAGTACACTACCTTACACACACACACACACACACACACACACATGCTCTATCTTGCTGTGAGATAAATTCAGTAATGATGGCCAATGACAGTCTCTAAATCTCAAGATTAAACATCAAACATGATTCTGTCTCTCCCAATTGATCACTCCATATACTAATCCAGTAATTCCCCTGTTCGGAGCAGGAAAAGAAGGATGGTGGAGGAGAACAAAGGGAGAGAGATAAATGATAAGAATCAATGCCAGAGAACATTAGTGAAAACGGAGAACACTTAAAGAAAGGAAGAGAATAGGAACAAGGAAAGAAGGGTGTGCGGGCCAAGAACAAAAGAGTGGCTTTTAAGACCCAGCTTCATAAGCGTGCTGAAAGAGCATATGTTCCCATCCCTGCCGGCTGCGTTCTCACACTTCCCTGAGAATGTGATGCTGTCAGAGAAACATTAAGCTGCATCTCTACAGCTATCATTTCCTTGCTGCATTCATTTATTCTCCTTTTGTATCCGTCTAGATCTCTACTTCTCTCTCTCTCGTCTTCATTGCATGAGTCGTTAGTGTGATGACTATCGTCATCCTGATTAAAAGCAGACATCTGTTTTGAGTGTCTTGTAGACAAGGGATCCTGCCCTCGTGATGCAATCAGCCTCACTGCCAGCCATCAGACTAAACACTGATTGTCTGATCGTGACATGATGTGGAAAACCGGAAAGCTGGTTTAACCCTTTAGGCGCCAGAGGTTTTTTCCTAAAACGTTCGATTTTGACATCTTAATTTCAAAAGGCTATATCTTAAAAGTGAAAAAAGATAGAGACTTTCTGTAAAGTAGAGAAATATTAAGGATGACCCAAAGTTTATGTAGGGATTACATTTTCCCATCTAATTTGCATATTATGACGTCATATGGTGGTGGCAATCTTGGATTATAGAATTTTCATTAAAAGTCACGATTAAATGATAAAATGCAGCACTTCTTTCCCCCCCAAAATGTCCATCACCTTCTGTATGCTATATTGCACAATACTGAATGCTCAGGTATATAGTAAGTAGTAAACAAACTGTGTAAATCATTACTAATAAATGGTAGAAACAAACCGAATGCATGTAGTGATTGGCCTTTTGCTGAAAAAAATTTCCATTTACTAAATACAGTAGGCACTCTGATTCCATGTATGGGGCAAATATATTTTATTCATATGACATACAAACACAAGTAGACAAGACCTGTATAGTTCAAACGCTCACTCGCACAGATCATGAGTGACATGATACGAGCAGCGCGGCCAGATCTGCCTCGCGCGCGCCGAGTGTGCACAGCTCGGACTACTGTCATTGTCATTGCGACTCCTCACCCTGCCTCCACGTTGTCTCCTAACTGTCCTATGAATACTTCGACCTCGTCTAACATACCCAGTGGCATTAGACAAAGTCTCCACCACAATACTGTCGCCGCGATTGCGGAGAGGATCTGATAAAATGGCTTACTCAAACACTAGCTCCGCTTTTGATCGCACTGATTCAATGCGCTCTAACTCGAACATTTTGTATAGAAACATGACGTTTTTTTGATTCGGGGATGAAGTATTACATGTCTGCCATCCAGTGGAGGGGAGGTTGAACGAAATTTGACACCCAATTTGACAAAATCGGCCTTTTTTTTCAGTGCCGCGTCTTGTCGAGTAAACTCGACCGTGGCGCCTAGAGGGTTAAGCTAGCTTATCGCTTAGATCGCAAGAAGGTCACATATGTTTTTGTGTGTAGAGGTCTCCACACAGTTACAGAGACGATGTACAATCAGGTGTCATCATCGAATTACAAGCCAGGGGCATCATTCACTTTTGTTTGTAGTCCTGGCTCATTTGGTGGCATCTGTCTGTCTCTGTCTATCTGTCTACAATGCTTTTTATATTTTTGCAAAGTTTTGAAGCATGACTATGTCAAGCCAACATTCATTATTTATCTTGACCTACTTTGCTTTATAGTTGAAAATTAAGTTATTTGAAATGTAACATTTCCATTCATTTCAATTCTACTTTCTCACATTCAAATTCCATGTGCAATTCTGCATCATGTTTGCCTTCTGAGTTCAAATGTAATTCAAATTCAGGAACTGTATCACAACCCTGTAAGCCACACACATCTATTTTTGTATTCATTTGTTTATTTATTGTTTGACTGCAGAGTCCTGCTCATGCCATGTGGGGGATAATAGATAATGTGGCCAACATTTTAAAATGAGTTCCCAAAATGTGTTTATTAATTTAGGTACATAGTCACCACAAATTAGCACAACAAAGCAATACTGTGGCCACAATATCTGTTTTTTCATCCGCATGTCATGTGCGGGACTCTGTACGTGACCGATCACCATGCATTTTATGTTTTGGGCATGACACTTCTGGACCAAGAAAACTCTTTATGAAATTTCACGAAAGTATTTGTACATTTTGAAGTTAATGGAACATGTCTATAGTTATTAATATGATGAAGTGAAGAAAATGTTTTTAGCATAATTTTTTTCAGATGCCATTTTGCATCTAATGCATTGTTAGTAGGGTAGGCAATTGCAGAGAGGCTAGCATTAGCAAGTTAGCTTTGAAACCATAAGCCCCCACCCTCCCTTCAGAGTGTCTCCAAAGCCATGCTTCCTCAATGAACGCACACAGCAGATTCTGTAAAGCATCACGAGAGACGGCGTTAAATTACCTCATCAATCAACATCAATCAACATTTATTTGTTGAGGACATTTAAAAACAACACAGGTTGACCAAAGTGCTTTACATGTCTAAAAATGACTCAATAAACACACAACAACAACAACTCAATAACACTGATCAGTGTCTCAAAACCTAGGGGCAATTGTATGCCACAGCATAGAGGTGTGTTTTCAGCATAGATTTAAAACATTCTTACGAGTTACAGGATCTGATATGCAGAGGAAGACTATTCCAAAGACGTGGGGCTGCTACAGAGAAGGCACGATCTCCTTTGGTTTTCAACTGTGATTTGGGAACATGTAAGAGCAAACTCTGGGAAGATCTTAGAGGTCTAGCCGAACAATGATGCTGTAACAGACATGACATGTACTCCAAAGCAAGACTGTGCAAACCTTTAAAAACCATAATTAAAACTTTATATTGGACTCCAAAATCAACAGGAAGCCAGTACAAGGAGGCCAGCACCTGAGAAATGCTAGACCATTTCATTGTGCCTGTCAACAGTCTGGCTGCATTTTGCATTAGCTGCAACCTTGAGAGCAAGTTTCTTGACAACCCCAAAAATAATGAGTTTCAATAATCCAATCTGGATTAAATAAACGCATGAATGACCGATTTCATGTCATTAAAAGACAGAATTATCTTCAATTTAGTGATGCTCCGCAATTGAAAGAAGCTACTTTTAACCACGGCATTGATTTGTTTGTCAAGTTTCAGCTCCGAATCAAAAATTACTTCAAGGTTCCTCACTTGAGTATTGACATTAGTGGCTAAAGGGCCAAGATGTATAGAAAGCTGTTTGGTGACTCATGTCGCAAAGCACATAACATTACACTAATAATGAACATAAATAAAATTCGGCCGAATGCAATGATTGGACACACATTTTTTAGCAGAAGACAAATGTACATTTTTGATTATTTAGACCACTTCTAATATTTAGACCACTTCTATTATTGATTTTTATAGAGTTTCAAACAGTGTTTATAAAACAAATTGCCTACCCTACCTTTAACTGGAGTGTCCAAACACTGATGTGGGGCCAATGTAGATCATGTCCATGGCTGCTTCTGTTGTAGTCAGTGAAGGGTTAAACCAATAAAATGCACAGTGTTTAAGTAGCTGCCAGTTGACTTCCTTCAGCTGACATGCTCCTGGCAATGCACACATTTGCTTCGAGACAGATGCATTGACTTTCTCATTGACAGATTAACAGACACATTGATCTCTTAATGACTGCTAGCCATCCAAGACCCGAGACAGGAACACCACCTACACCATTACACCTCCCCCACTAACACTCTTCATGTTCATTGTGCTAATGTTTGTCATATGAATGACAGATGCCTTTTGTTACTTCACTGTCTACCAAGGGTTCTTTGTCACTTGTTTAAGAACTCTGCAGTGAAGCTTTGTAAGACTTCAGCTCCTAGGGAGAGAAGCAACAGTGCTGAATATATTTTAACTGAAATCTTGCTGGTAGTTGACTGATGAAAGCCACAGTCTGTAGAAATTAGTTTGTAATCCAATTTTAGAGACATCAATAAATCAGAATGCCTTGTTCAGTTTTTGATGTTGTCTTATATTCAGAACAATACGGTATTTCCTTCTTTATGGTGGTTCTTTTGCTTTCAAACAAAACACCTTTGGTGATGTTTTCAAACATTTTTGCTTTCAAACATCACCAAAGGTGTTTATTCAGTTTCATAGGGAATTCAAAATGGCCATTTAAAAATAATATTCTCAGTATGTATTACTAGTATTAAATTTAAAAGAGTGCACACCAGTGAGCTCAAGATTAAAGTTGTATGCATAAATGTCATGACATGATGGAAAAACTGTTTAAATCAAGGATTTAATTCTAAACAGCCAGTCATATTGATCAAATTTAAATGTTGAGCTGGCTTTAAAATTTTATTTCTTTTAATTAATAATAAAAAAAAAAGGGGGGGGGGGGGGGGGGGTTTGGGGACAATTTAATTATTTAAATCAACGGAATAATTTGAGTCAGAACCCCAGTCTTACCGAAAAAAAGAACAAATGTTTATTGATTTTGTGTTGAAATGATGTTGCCTTGTATTAGGAATATAAAGTGGAAAATAAATACTGCATATAAAAGTATCCCCATGTACAATGCAGTATGTAAGCTGCATTTTCAAATCTACTACTGAAACCTGTTGAATCTTGCAATTCATATGAGACTGATAAATAATCTACAGTAACTATAGAGATGAGAAGCATAGACAAATGGAGGTGTAAGGACAAATGGTTCAAACTGATGAATTATTTAATTTTCCTCTCTCATACAGACAGCCCAATACGAATAGAGCCCATATTTCAGTTATTTTTATTAAAGGCAGGTGAATCCCTAGCTAAATGTAAGGCCAAGACAATTCTCAAAATTTCAGTTCCATTGGACACAGCTATTAATTAAAACTTAATAATAACTCTCCTTACACAAATGAAGAATTTTAACCATGAAGTGGAAGTTTGTTTGTGACGACTTGGGTCTTCTAAATATTTAATGAATGGAATCAACTTCAAACTTTTAATAATGCAGGCTTAATACTTCATCTTATTCCCTGAGGAATGTAAAAGGCATAACCCAAGTGACACATCAAATGTCAAATAGCACTTAAGAATTAACCTGCAATTAGCAAACACAACAGAGCCCTTCTCGAGCGAGGACAAATCATTTTCACTTTTTTATCATATGATGGAAAAGGGTATCAATTTCACAAAGGTTCTGTACTGAAGAACCACAACGATGCCCTCAGCTGCCATAATCCTCCGGTGGTGACTTTAATTAAAAGAGAATATTTAATTAGTCGAGTCTGCAGCGACTGACATTTTGGATGCAGTTTATCATTTGCGGTGAAATGGCACAGTCCTGACATAAAGACCACAGGGCGAGATTCACAGATCACTGCACTGTAAGGGTTTCAGATCAATTACTGTAAACACCAGGGTGTGGAGAGGCTAATATTATATGCGGTGACATCAAGTCTGTTGATTGTGCGAATGACATCAAACCGCTCATTGAACATTTTGGTTATTCTTTTTTCCTGCTGCAAGAATAGATAGAGACTACACATTAACCACAAACATTTTCCTCATGTTTGTATTATTTTTATTTTTAGCTGTGTGTGAAATTACATTTATGGTCCTACAGGATTCACCCATCTGTTTCAAAGACATTTCTTGTCCATATTATTAATCCAAAGCTTTTAAGCTGTAACAAAGATAGAAGATAGAAAGATAGAAAGCAATTAATATGATCCAACTTATACATTATATGTCTTCTGAGGCAACACAATACCTATGCTTGATGAACAGATTTAAATGCACATTTACACAAACTACATAAAATATGGCAACATAAACATCAAACTAAAGTCAAACCTAATTTGTTTTCTCATGTCACATGATCAATCATAGTGACATTCGAGGTTTATGTAGCTATATATGACATAGTCTATATATATGTGCATTCATTATTTTTTTAATTTTTTTTATTTTTTAATTGAGAGTAAATAAGGCTTTTTGATCTGTTCATATTTAAAGCGATTGGGTCACTTTCGAAGATTTTAATATACCAGTCAGGCCGTTAGGAATTAATTTCAACTGTCAGTTTAGGAACTGGAAAGTTTAGATTTCTAGTGACTTTCATCATATGGACAAAAACAGCTGAAACATTTATCATTATTTTTTTGAGTTCCACATTTAACATTTTCAGTGCCATAAGGGTGAGTAAAATATGACAGAATTTTCATTTTTGGATGAACTATCCCTAATATTATGTGATCAGTTCTCATTGGTGAATAAGTACAAACGGTAACACTTTACAATACGGGTGCACTAATATGCATTAATTCATGTTTAACTAATGCATAGATAATCATGAGTTAATGTATGATTCATGAAGAACTAAACCATTAATTAATGATTACTGCATCAGCAACTAATAAAGAGTCTATATGATTAATAGATTAAGTAATACATGAATTGCTATTAATTCAATGTGTCATTGTGTATTAATTCCTTAATAACATATTTTATTAACTAATAGTGTAAATGAATGTGTTAATTACCACAATTAGTCAAAGCTATGCACTTCAACTTCCAGTTGTCTGCTTTAATTAATCATTAGCTAATGATTTGCAAAGGTATCATTATGTTATGACTTTACTTGTTGAGGCACATCATTATTAACTAGTCATTTAGTAATTGTAGTAATTTACACATGAATTTGCACTAACAATGAAGTAATTAATCATGTATTAATGCATATTAGTGTACCTGTATTATCTGGAAGTTGAAATACAAGGCTTTGGCTCATTCTGGTAATTAACATATTAATTAACACTATTAGTTAAAAAAATGAGTTATTAGGGAATTAATTCACAATTACATATTTAATTACTAACAATTCATGTATGAGCTAATACATTAACAATACAGACTCTTAATTAGTTCCTAATGTGGTAATCATTAATAAATAGCTTAGATAATCATTAGTTACACATTAATTCAGTATTATCTGTGCATTAGTTAAGCATGAATTAATGCTTATTAGTGCACCCGTATTGTAAAGTGTTACCGTACAAACTAACCATAAACATTTTTGGGGAAATCCTCTACATTACATATTAAAGCCGCTGTTCGTTTATGTATATGTGTTGGAGAGAGATTGTTTGATTCCTGAAAGCTGTTAGGTGACAGGGACAGTGAGATTGGGGTTGTCCAATTCTGATTTCACCTTTAATTCTCCTTGTCTCACTCTCTCTCGCTTTCTCTGCCTTTGTTGCCACTATTGTTAGACAGTGATGGTCAATGCCTCTTTGACCTTCAGTACTTGCCTGCCTTAAATCTGTAGAAAAAAAGTTAAGATAACACCCAAGCATGATTGTGAGTGTGGATGCATGTGTAATTTCAACCTTGACAGCAATGTCTGCCTCAGTTCAGTGCAGGCAGGGTTGATCTCCCAGGAGCCTCCAGGGCAGCTACAGGGCGGTAGTGATGTGGGAGAGAGAGAAACCTTTAAGATGACTGACAGCTGTCATCCTGTACTGGATCAACACTGTTCCCTCCGTCTCAGTTCTTTACTGAATTAAAAAAAACAAAAACAAGGTCCACCTGCATATTCACCTGACCAGATGTTGTACTATGAATACAATGCGTCATACACAGTATATTTCTGTATCTTCAGTGAATGGTTATCATGTACAGCTAATGTATATTCTAGAGTTTTACAGTTATACAGTTATTAATTAACAATTACAGTAATTAATGCAGAGTATGCTGCAAATTGGTTGGTTTCACAGACACTCAATCTTAGTTTCCCTTTCGAGGGAACTCACACTGCGTCGAGAATCGACACATTGGGGAATGCCTTCAGCGTGATGCATCTGACGTTGCATGTGACGGTGATGCGTAAGCTACAAAAGGACTCCGGAACATAACACCGTCAGCTTCTGTTATTCAGCAAGCGTTCTGTGTGACTGTGTGTCTTATTTGGTGTTGTATTGT
The DNA here is from genome assembly GCA_029959095.1 of Rhinichthys osculus. Classification (NCBI taxonomy): domain Eukaryota; kingdom Metazoa; phylum Chordata; class Actinopteri; order Cypriniformes; family Leuciscidae; genus Rhinichthys; species Rhinichthys osculus. The sequence continues at coordinate 25,784,853 of JARWKJ010000004.1, read as the reverse complement.
ACGTTATATATTATTCTACTATGGCATCTAAGGAAAGCAAGCAATTCAGGCAGTGTGCGTCCTCTTGCCCGCGTTATTTGAGCGAGGGTGACACACACTCGCTTTGTGTTGTTTGTTTGGGAGTGGAGCATGCACAGGCAGCGCTCAAGGGCGCTGTCTGTGCTGTGATCTAACGCCCCTGAGGATGCTCCGCTCCCGCCTGAGCCTGTTCGATGAATCAGGCCAGGCACGCGCTCCCCGTGGATCAGGTCCCGCGTCTGTCGAGGCAGCGCGGCGCTTGCATTCATGGGGTTCGCAGAGTGAGTTGGCTGATGATGTTGAGACGGCCTCTGCCCTTTCTCAACATTCAGAGGCCAGCTCCCGTGGTCCCGCTCGCGGGTCGGAGGCCCGCTCTGCGGCTTCTTCCGCCCGTGAAGAGGACCCGATGTTCGAATTATCTGGTTCTGAGGAGCTGGATATTTTAAGCATCGAGGCAGGAGAAAGTGAAGATTTGTCACCCCACTCTCCTGCTTTTGAGGAGCTGCTTGAGGTTGTGTCCAGAGCTGTGGCCGATTATCGATTGGCCACCAGAAAAGCAGGAAGCGACGGAAAAAGCAAGCTTGATGAGCGCTTCCTGCAAGCTCGGTCACTGCCTTCGCGCCGGAGCCTCCCATTTTTCTCCGATCTCCACACCGAGGTGTCGATATCGTGGGATAAGCCTTTCTCTTCACGTTTATCGAGCCCCAATATTCATATTTATTCTTCGATAATGGGGTCGAAAGAGAAGGGCTATGGGACGATGCCACGGGTCGAAGAGACATTCACATCTCATCTCTCGCCGATGCTGCATCGTCCCTCAGAGCTCCGGCGCTTCTCTCCAAGCCCTGCCGTACAACATCGGCCTTGGTTGGGAAAGCATATATGGTGGCAGATGGGGCTTCTGCAGACATACCAGGCCGACCTCCTCAAAGAGGTGGACGACAGCGGGGAGGTCGTCCTCGACGACATCCAAGAGATGTGTCGAGCGGTCGACTTGTCTCTTCGTGCTACCAAGGAGATGGCCTGCGCCATCGGCCGCTCCATGGCAGCTTTGGTAGCTACAGAGAGACATTTGTGGCTGAATTTGTTGGGAATTGGGGACAAGGACAGGGCCTTCCTCCTCGATGCCCCGCTTTCGTCTTCTGGCCTCTTCGGCGACGCAGTCAACACTGTCGTCGAGAGGTTTCAGGAGACGAAACGACAATCAGCCGCATTCAAACAGCTTATCCCCCACCGTCGTCCTAGATCTCGTGGGTCAGTCCCACGAGGCAGCCGCCAGCTCCTCACACCTGGAGCAGCAGAGGGAGAGTGTTGCCTCTCGTGCTCCCCCACAAAAGGCCTGGAGCCAGAGGCAACACCCTCAGCCGAAGTCCTCCAAGCCGAAGGCAGATCTGAGGACTGTCATTCAGGCGAGGAAGGCTTTGGCGAAGAGGCTTTGGCCTTCGTTCTTTGGTCATGTGGAAGAAACCGTGGTTCCTGTCCCAGGGTCATGTGTTGGGGGCATTGTGTCAGAGAAAAATTTGGACCACGGATGCATCCCTCGCAGGCTGGGGTGTGGTCATGGAAGGCCGCTACACCAGGGGTCTTTGGAAGGACCATCATCTCTCATGGCAAATCAATTGCCTGGAGATGTTGGCAGTAATTCTGGCCCTCAGACATTTTCTTCCGGACCTCAGAGGCCATCATGTTCTAGTGCGAACAGACAATACGTCTGTGGTCTCATATATAAATCGACAGGGGGGCCTGAGATCGCGCCCTCTATGCAGATTGTCACAACAGGTTCTTCTGTGGTCCCAGGGCAAACTTCTCTCAGTCAGAGCAATGTTTATTCCCGGGGACAAGAATGTGGGAGCAGACATCCTCTCGAGGCAGGGGCTAAGGCCCGGGGAATGGAGACTCCACCCCGAGATGGTGGAGTTGATATGGAGGGAATTTGGTCAGGCGGAAGTGGATCTGTTCGCCTCTCACGAGAACACTCACTGTCCGCTCTGGTTCTCTCTCACGCATCCAGCTCCTCTGGGACTGGATGCCATGGTGCAGACATGGCCGAGGCTGCGTCTGTACGCTTTTCCCCCGATCACTCTGCTCCCAGGGGTTCTAGAGAGGGTCCGGCGGTACGGGATCAGCTTGCTCCTAGTAGCCCCGTACTGGCCGGCCCGAGTATGGTTTTCGGGCAGCATGGCTCTTCTAGCAGGCCCTCCATGACAAATCCCGATCAGGAGGGAGCTTTTTTCTCAGGCCGAGGGCACAATATTCCACCCTCGGCCGGAGCTGTGGAAGCTGTGGGTCTGGCCCCTGAGGGGGACCATCTCGTAAATCCTCGTCTCTCAACTGAGATTGTTGAGACCATCTTAAACTCTAGAGCACCCTCCACGAGGAAACTGTATGCATTAAAATGGAATGGAACAAAATGGAACTTATGGACTGGACGACAGGCCTCATCCTCCTAGCTCCACCAAGGAAACTTACTATGAGTAGGTGTCTCCCCAAGGTGCCCACCCCTAGAGGCGTGTGGAAGGCAGCTATGGCCGCCACATAGACCTTAAGCGTGAAGGGAACGAGATGCTGTGTCCCTCGGCCACACTTCTCGCGCTCCTGAGAACGACTTGCTTCAACCAATCAGAAGCTGACGCTGTTATGTTCCCGTGTCCTTTTATAGCTTCCGCATCACTGTCTCATGCGACGTCACGGGTGACGTCATGACTCAACACCAATCAAGATTGGGCTAGTTTCATACAGGTTTCAGACGCTTCATGCTGAAGACGTTCCCCAATGTGTTGATTCTACAGTTGTAACCCGAGACGTTCATTTTCATGGACTTTAGTTTGTCATTTTCAGTCACTTGTGTTCCTTTGGTCAGTTTTCCTGCCACTTATCAGTTGTCATGGTAATTCATTTAATCAGCACAGGTGTTTATCATTTCATTTTGTCCCTCAATTACCTTTGTATTTAGTTTCGTTCAGTGCACTCCTCAGTTGCCTAGTGTTGCTTGTGTTTTATACCCTCTTATGCATTTTGGACTATCTTTGAGTTATAAATAAACCTTACTTTTCATTCATTTTCGTCTTCCTCTTTGAGCCATCCGTGACAGTTGGTAACAGGCGAGCCACAGCAGGCAAAAACATCGGGGTTTTTTTCGCTGGTCAATTTTGAGATTTTGGGATATTTGTCTTCAATAACATGTCTTTCAGACTTGTGGTGAAAAAAAGTCAGAAATACACATTTAGGTCTTTATTTTACGACACTTTGTCTGTTTGCGTCTGTAGATTTCTCATAAATTCATCAAAAGTTGTCGTTCTAAATCATCCCGCTGCTCCGCGATCGCGATCTGCACCGTCATCACATACACAGCTAGAAAGCTCTCTCTCTCCTGTACAATGCTGTCCGTTCCAAATATGGTAATTTCCTTTTTATCAGCAACCAATCGTGAAAGTAAAAGGGCGCAAATGCGCAATCTCATTGGCTAATGCTAAATCTTTAAAGGGCCCTTATTATGGATTTTTGAAAATTACCTTTCATGTAGTGTGTAACATAGCTCTAAGTGAATGAAAACATCCTGCAAAGTTTTAAATCTGAAAGTGCACCGAATATTAAGAATTTCAAAAGTAAGAGTCGGACCAGATGTACTAATGCTTTTGCTCCCACTTCAGGCGTATTTGTTTTGCAAAGTGCGCATAAAACCATGGCGAGGTATGTACTGTACGAACGGGACGCACCGAGATGAAAGCGCAGACTGCCTGTTGCAGGAACTGAAATGGCAAAATGCGCTTTTCATGTCATGCATATGCATTCATGAGATGGTCAAGGGGAAAGTGGGAGTGTCACATAAAGATATGGGAGGGGAAGCGTAAACTGCGCCTAATTATGTATTCTGCGTTATGTACAGAAAAAGCCGGTGAAAGCACGCCTCTATTTTGTGCTGAAAATTCTCTGCCTCTTAAAAGCAGGTGTAACTTAGGAAGTGGGTTTCCTGGCATATGCCTCCTGGTGAAATGGCAGCAGTAATCGTACGCAATATTACAGTTATTGGAAGAAATCAAAGATGACATTGAATCTAGGAGTGAGGAGTTAAACTCCTCGCTACATTACAATTATTGGCATCAGGATCATTTCAAACAGTCATAGCATCAGCAGTGAGAGGAGGAGGCCCATTCAATTGCGCGTTTAAATAGTGGGTGGGGACAGGCGCTGATTACCTGATGAACTGCAGGTTTGGTACATAACACGCACACTGCTGTTTCACATCAAGCGCTTTCTGCATCTTGGCCATGGCGCTATTAACGCTGCGTTCGCAAATGTACGTACATCTGGCCCAGAGTCAATTAAATGAATCGTTTTTCAAATGAGTCATAAGCCGTTTCGTCGTGACGTCAAGAGGAAACATTAGAATATTGCCCGCCCACGTATTGCACGCGCAGACACCAGGGAAAACTTGAACTCAAACCAGCAGCTGATTCTTGTGGATAGTGGACAGCATCATGTCGAGAAGACGGCGCTGTGCTCTATAATGTGAAGGTAAAGCCAGTTTTTTTTTTTCACTGCCCAAGTACGAGCTTGTGAAGAATCAGTGGTTAAAATTCATCTTTACCACGATATCACAGCAGTGTAATACTAAACTTTTGCTGTGTTCCCTTTATTTTACTGACGACTGCTTCTCAAATCTCAGATTTCAATGCAGGATTCGCAAACTGCTTGCTCTTGAAAGATGATGTTCAAAAAACTTAGTTTTGAGTTTTATATTGTGTAGGTCTCCTGCTAACTGGCTAACTCATGTTATCACTGTCTTACTGAAATACATCTGCTGATCAGCTGTGGGCCACTATTTCCTAAAACTGTCTATTAATGCAGATTGTCTGTCGTTCTCACTACTTTGAGGAAATATTTGTTTTACCAACATTTATGTTACATCAAATCATTCACTCTAGAACTCGGCTAATGTACATTACATACATGCACTGTTATTGATACAGTTTCCACGTATTCACCGCATTGTATTAGAAAAATACTCGGTAAATAAATTAGTACAAAATAATCAGTTTGTTGATGGACATGCACTTGTTAATGCAGATGGTGAGGAATTACAGTTGCAGCATCTTATAAAGTAACTTACCTCAAACTGACTGAGTAGTGTATCACTGTGAAACGTCGTGCTCAAGTTGTCCTTGTGACGGAGGTTCGGGTTGAAAAACTATCTCTTCCAGTGTTTCATCATCGGACTCGCGCTCACATTAATATAGTCAAATCGACGTCATTGTTCGTTACTGTGTTTAGTTTACGGTGTATGAAGCCTCAGGAGAAGCCAAGGGGGTAACCCACCAGCCGGAAACTGAAGTCTCCCCGGGGGCCGCCATTGGCTAACAAGCCTTCACCTGCTGTTAGCATTCCATTGACTCCCATTCATTTTGGCGTCACTTTGACAGCGAATAACTTTACATCTGAGGGGTTTAAAGACTCCATTTGTCCATTGTTTATTTCTAAAGAAACACACGACAATGTATAAAAGGCTCCATTACCTCGTATCTTACGTTATGTCCCCTTAGAAGCAGTTTTTGTAAAAATAGGCTAACGATTGCGTCATAACACGCGACTCTCTGTCGGACAGTAAAGAAATTACCGTATAGACAGAAGTAGAAGCTCACACGCAATCGGGGGGACGTGGAGGCATAAAGGGAGAAGCCCATAGAGAGTCATAAAGTTGCTCCTGCTGCTAGCTCATGAACAACTAATACTCACGCTAGGGCTGTCGCGGTGAAGGAATTTCCCTTGCGGTAATTTTGAGTGGCTCAATAGCGCGATATGCGGTATTACCGCCATTTATTTATTTATATTTATTTGTTGCTATAAATACGTGTTATGACGTGGTCAGCATACACAAAAACAATGTAACCAATGTAACCGAAACTAAACAGCGTCTCTGCGCATTGAAAGACTGTCACTCAGCGGGCAGTTACATTGTTATGCCAACGGACTGTCTTTGAGTGAGTCATTAAACCGTTCATTCAACGAAAACGTTCAAAAAAGCTGATTCCTTAAATGATAGATGTAATGAAACAAGGCGTTAATTATTTTTTTTAAATTTGAGCTCCACTTTTCAAGGCTCAGCTGGCCAGCAATGCTTCACTTTTGGGCAAAGCTGAAGCAATGCTTCACTTAATAGAGACCAATGCGTGACTCGCTGCTTTCCCCCCACGGCTTCCTCGCGCTGTGTAATGCTGACCAGCGCTGACGCCATTCATGGTAAATACCCTTACACGTTAAAAGGATGATACGACAAATATTTCGCTTTCCTTGGAAACGGCAACATTTTCACGAATATACATGACTTGACTTCAAAGACAGACGGAGGTAATCGCACACGCTCAGGCGATCTCATTAACTGTCTGTTTAGGCTTAAGTCCAAATCCACGAAGCCTCTGTACAAATCACCATGATAAACAGTCTTGTTATCATTATTAACTTATTTAACATTCAATACACATGGTACGAACTACGAAGGGTGGCCTTATGAAAAAAGAAAACGCGGTTGCTGCGGTTACTTCCATTCCTCTGCGGTTGGCCTGTCAGTAGCGCGGTACCGCAATATTGCGGTTATCGCGACAGCCCTAACTCACGCTCTCCGGCTCTGCAAGATTCGGAAGGGAATGATTCAGATTCCACTTGGCACAGCTACTAGAAGACGTACAACTGTGAGACAGGTTGCTCACGTCACATCTACGTCGTCAAGCTCAGTTTGAGCCTGCGCAGTGCGCTTGGCAATCAGGAAGTGTGTGCTTCTAATTGACTTCACTTTTCTCCGTTGAAGTCTATGGGGTCGCTGTGTCCATTTCTTTTACTGTCTATGGGACAAGCAGAGCTGACGTTGTTATGGCAATGGGCGTTTTTATTTTCGACGTGCGCGCTGTACACGGTAGGCCAATCACAACAGACCGAGTTGTCTGGCCAATCAGAACAGAGTAGCTCACGGAAAGGAGGGATTTAGAGGGATTGATTCATTTGATGAGTCGTTTGAGAATCATTGAAAATGTGATGATGTGCAAATGTATATGTTGTAAAGTTGACAAGATGGGGGTGGTGGATGGAAGAAGAACACAGGGTTGGCAGTTTGGAAACTCGTGGTTTTTATTTAACTCTTCTCAAAATGAAACAAAAGCTTGCGCACACAGCGCCTTCACCGTATCTCAATACAGCATAAAATAAAGTTGCTTAAATCAGCAATTCTCCTTGTCTCCGTCCGTGTGCACGAGTTCCCAGGTCTCTCTCTCTCAAACATTCTCCGTGGATCCTCTTTATCCTGTCTCTCCACACCAATCACTGCAATTAGACACAGGTGTTCATCATTTGCACTTAACCCACTTACAAGCCGCTCGTTTCCTACCTCTCTCTCTCACTGCAGTACCAGCTGGACCACGCCCCCCTTGCCACAGTATATTATGAGGAAATTAAACTTTTTTTTTTACCTTTGATGCATGTAAACATGTTGTAGGAGACTCCACAACAACATTAGGAAACTTTAAAATAGCATAATAGGGGCCCTTTAAAGCCCGTTTTCTCAAAATGACTTTTCTCCAAGTCCGAAATCCCCACTTCAGTAGCACCCATATACACTAAACTTTCCAGTCTTGTACCTAGTTATATTATGAAGACATTTACAGAGGGATTTGTAAATATATTATTCCTTGCCTGATTTATAACATTTTATTCCAAAAAACATGGCGAAAATATTTTTTTAAGGCTATTGACAGTATATTCTGATTTACAGGATAACAAAAGTAGATATCCATAAATCCCTCTGTATTTTTTTCCCATCTAATATGTGAACACAATGAAAAAAGAATTTTGAACCTGGCTTTATCCAATACTCAGATTTGCATTATATGCAAATTAGCACATATTTAATTAGATGCATAATTTGCATATTTAAACATTAAATTACAAAAAACTTGTAATAATTTTTTTTCTCATCTTAATGTGGGTAATCAACTGGGAAAGTTTCATGGTGATATCTGCTAGTTAAAAAATGACCCTATTCACCTTTAGTGTCTCGCCTTAAAACAGTGCATCAATCAAATTAAAGTAATTATTAGTTTTGAAAACATGCCACTTACCTAGAGGGATTAAAGATACTCAAACTTTTGGCACTGTACAGTATGTGTTGTGGATGTGTCTATACGCAAATTAATAAAAAGCTCTTTACTCTTTTGAGTCACTTTTGACTAGATCAAGATATCCTACCTCATTAAATAATATTATTCTTATAAGATCAGATGCTGAGCTGTTCCATAATCATGTTTGTTCAGGTGACATATCAGTCTCTACTGAGATAGTTTGATTTAATCATCCACGATTATCACGGATTTACTCTGAGGAAGACCATTGAATTCATACAGTAGTTTTACTTAATTCAAAAACATTTTCCTTTGTGTGAAGCCACATTAAGATCAGTCTTTAAAAAAAAACATAATATCTACCCTGCAACCCACTAAAAAGGTTTTGATCACACATTTTCTATTTTAATTGGTTATGCATCATTCTGTTATGCTTTGTGTGTGTGTCAGGTGATCCAGCGCAGGGAGGATGGGTCTGTGAACTTCTTCAGGGAGTGGGACTCCTACAGAGAAGGATTTGGCAAAATCACTGGAGAGTACTGGCTTGGTAAGTTGTGTCTGTGTATGTGAAAGAGAGGAAGCCCGTGAGCATAAAAAGTGTAAAGTGTAAAAAGCTGCCAACACCTGCACGCCCTCTCAAGCACAGAAACACAGGCAATTACACCCTTAGGTGTTTTCACACCTTTGGATACACTGTAATTCAGCACCAGGTACTCACTGTCCATCTGTCCGTCAGTCCATCCATCCAATTATCTATCCATCTGTCTGTCTGTCTGTATTGTCCCTTACATGCATTTATTTGTTGGTCCATCCTAGAAACTGAAAAGCACTGAATTAGAGTGCTAAACATCTATCTCCACATGATCACTGGATGAACAGCATCAACTATTTCCCTCTGCTTTTCTTCCACTCCATGTAGCAAGCAGGAATCAAATCAACAAGAAAGCCCAAATTGCCATGTTTACCATTTTTGCAAGCCAAAATGGCTTTTGACAGCCAAAGCTCTATAATCAAGCTCTTAACCTGCAGAGAGGTTTAAACTAGAATCATATTGTGTGTGTTGGTCTGTGTGAGTGTTTTTGTTCCTCTGTTCATGTAATGGGACTAGCTTGTTGTTCTCCGCTAAGGTGCAGAGAGAGAGAGAGATGCACAGGGAATTTAAAGGACATAAAAACTCAAACACACACACACATACACACATAGGTCATAAATTGGTACAACGAATACAGGATGACAGATACATGTGGCTTCAGTCAGGCCCATGGGTACGTGGATGAAGATACAGTTGTTTCTAATGTTGCCAATGCCACCCCTCATCTACTGGTGTGGCCAAGTGAGGCACTTGCACTCCAGGGCATACTTTTACATGGAAATAGATTCTCATTGTCTTTCCCCTGTTAAGTAGATTAACATCAATGTACAGTTTGGTTTAGTCAAGTGTGAACTTACAGACTGGTTCTCCGCACACACTGTTTGTATGCTGCGTTGCAGGATGGCAGTCATTGCACTTTCTATAGTGTCCTGTTCTGCTTATTCCCCATAAGCTGAGAGAGGGATAAAAGAAGTCTATAGTGTCTGTGTACAGCTTCTCTGTCTGTTTCTCACACACATGGACATTGTTTACCCTTGAGATTTAGATAAAGCTTACATCATGTTCCTTTTAACCAGTCAAATTCCCACATGACTTAATTTTTCTTCCTTACCCTTGACCCTCTGTGTCATCAAACACTTCCACTGAAGGCTCATGGGAGTAATTGTGAGGCTTCGCTTCTTGGGTGAAACAGGGCTAGTTTTATTATATACAGTGGTTAAGTTTTGAAAAATACAGCTTTCCATTGCTGTCTGGGGCTGCAATCTTTGCCAGCAAAGCTAATAGGACTAGATGTTTCAATCCCTTTAGTAGAAAACTCTTGACAGTAGCAGTCGGTGTGGAGTGGTGAAAAGGAGGATAAGGTATGTCATTGGAGTCATCAGGTGGGCACCATGCTTCATTGACGTTCCGTTGATTGAAGCCCACAACGTCTCCATAAGGCTACAGTGTACCCAGCGTTCCAGGTACACCCCCCTCCATGCCATACCCTCCATATCCCTGATGGGCTCTGCATGGCAGGGGCATCCTTCTCCCTGAGTCGGGCCTAAGCCTGACCACATACCATCTGTCTGCTGGACAGTTGGAGTCCTTACGCTTGATCCAGAGCCAGTTACTGCTTTTCTCAGCAGCACTTGACATGGACTTGATGGCCTGTTGGAGACAGCGACCCTTCACCCCTATCTTTCTCAGCAAACTCGTGGTAGATGTAGCAACAAATCCCCTGCATCCTACCTCTACTGGGAAGATACTGGTCTTCCAGCCATTCTGGGATGCTTCAACTGCTAGGTCGGAATATATATATTTTTTCCTCTCATAAGCCTCTTCAACTCCATCTTCCCATGGTACTGTTAATTCCACAACATATACTAGTTTTGTTGTTGGAGACCACAGGACCATGTCTGGTCATAGTGTTGTAGCCACTATTTCTGGGGGAAATACAAGCTTCTTATCAAGGTCCACTTCCAACTTCCAATCCCGCGCTGACTGCAGGATGCTTGTATCCTTAGGTGCTGTATAAAGAAATCTTTGGAAGCTTGTTTCAGCCATGGAATAAAACACATTTTAAAAGATAATTGAGACTTTTTAATATCACAATTGTGAGTTCACATCTCGCAATTCTGATTTTTTTTCTCAGAATTCTGCAATAAAAAGTCTCAATTGCCTTTTTTATGTTTTATTCTGTGGCGGAAACAAGGTTAGAAAACTGCTTGTATGCTCAAAAGTACAGGTCTACCAATTTTTTAGAAGAGTTTTTTTTTTTTTTTTTTTTTTGCTGCAGCAGCAGCATGCATTCTTTTAGGATTGGAGTTAAATGTGTATTGCTGCTTATTGCTTTGGAGTACCTCAATTGCACTGGTTTTATGGAAAGGATCCAATAATGTCTTAACAAGCACAGTTCCCTTTCGAGGGAACTCGCGATGCGTCAACGACGCTTTGGGAACGCTCCCAGCGTGAATGCGTCTGAAGCATCTATGTCAACTAGTCCAATGGAAGGAATGAACGTCACGGGCGGGTGACGTCATGACCAGGAAGTGATAAAAGAGCATCCGGTGCAAACCGGGCATTAGCTTCTGTTGCCTCAGCAAGCGATCTGTGTCAAACTGTCTGTTATATTTACTGTTGTCTGTCTGATATATATATATATATATATATATAAACACTATGGAAACGAAACAATTGCACAACTCTGTGTTCTCCCTGTTCGCGTTATTTAACGAGTAGGGACACACATGAGCTTTGTGTGATGTGTTTGGGAGTAGAGCATGCGGTGTCAGCCTTCGAGGGGGCATATTGCCAACAACATCGCTTCGCATGCTCCGCTCCCGCCTGTCACTTTTCAAGGAGAGTGGCCAGGCTCGCGATTCTCAGGGTGCAGGACCCGCATCTGCCGAGGCAGCGCGGAGAATGCATTCCTGTGGATCGCAAAATAGGATCTCTTTACGGGGTTGGAGACAGGTCCGCGGATCTTATCTCCTCCCTTTCCCGAGCAATCCAATGCTCTCTCTCCGGTCTCGGAAGCCCGCGTTGCGGTCTCTTCCGCCCGGGGAGAGAGACCAATGCTTCAGTGCTCTACCTCCGAGGAGGTAGATGTGCTGGGCATTGAAAGTGACACAATCATGGGGGAAGTGGATTTGCCGTCTCTTTCCCCAGCGTATGAGAAATAAATATATATATATATATATATATATATATATATATATATATATAGTATATATATAATAGTTGATATATTATATATAAAATATAATAAATATAAATATAAAAAAAAAATATATATATAAAAAAATAAAAATAAAATGAAAAGCTGGTGGAGGTGTTTACTAAGGCTGTAAATAAATTAAATATTTAATGGCCAGCAGAAATAAGGGGGTGCTCGTCCTAAAAATAAATTAAACGAGCTTCCTTCCCTCATTTTTCACCTCCATCACGGGGCCTTCCAATTTTTTCCGATCTGCACAGCGAGCTGTCTAGATCATGGAAAAAGCCTTACCCATTTTGTCTTTTAGCCCCCAAGTTCATGTATATTCAGATATTAGGGGGTTAAGAGAGTATGGCTATGGGGCAATACCCCGGGTAGAACAGACGCTTGCGAGCTATCTGTCTCCCGGTTCAGTATCATCCCTGAAGGTGTCGGTTTCTCTCACTAAACCATTAAAGAAAACTATTTTTAATCTAGTGGGAAAAGCATTTACGGCAGTGGGTCTAGCAGGAGCCTGCTTGCACACAATAGCAGTGCTACAAGCATATCAGGCTGACCTGCTGGGGTATTTGGACAGAAGTGAGGGGGTTTGAGAACTTCGTCGGGCTACAGATTTATCTCTCAGGGATACTAAGGAGACCGCCTGAGCAATTGGGCGGCCTATGGCAGCCCTTGTGGTCACTGTGAGACACCTCTGGCTCATTTAGATGGAAATCATGGAGAAAGATGCAAGAGAATCTCTCCCTCGCTTTGTCCAACCCCCTGGGGCTGCTGGGCGTGAGCAGCTCCAGCCGTCTAGTTTCTCATACGCAACACAACAGCCAAAGCCTTCAAAGTTGAAGCCAGATCCGAGGACCATTCTTCATGCTGAGAAGGCTTCGGCTCAAAAGAAAAGGTCTTGGCGCCACCGGCGTCAGACTGGTGAGGGCAGCCCCAACCGGGGTGAAATGGTGTACACCATATTATACGGTGCCCTTTCCATCTCGGTGCCCTCAGGGGACCGTTCTGCCAACCCCGCCACCCTTGGTGCTTCGGGGCGCAGCGGTCTCCAGCGAGCTTCTGGCGCAGCATCAACTCGACATTGCGCCGGACTCGCGCCCTCTGAGGGGGGTTCGAAAACAGTCAGTTCGGGTGGTTCCTGCCAGTATGCTTCAGGTCCCCTAACTGGCTGTCTCAATTACACCAGATACCAGCCTCGAGGGGCTGGTTCCCTTGGTAGATTTTCTGGCAGTGCGGAAGCTACTGCCAAATATATCTCTATGGGTCCTGCAGTTAGTAATAAGAGGCAGATTTGGTTCTCGTCCTCCAGGTTACAACGGGGTGTTGCTCACGTTAGTGCATCCCGAGCAGGCTCTGGTAATGGAGCAAGAGGTAAAGGCCCTGTTAGCAAAGAAAAGATATAGAGCAGGTGTACTCACTCGACATGCGTCGGTCTTTACAGTCGTTATCTCATTGTTCCAAAAAAGGATGGAGAACTGCGTCACATACTAGATCTTCGTCTGTTGAAGTGTTCGGTGGAGGAACTCAAGTCCAATGCTGACACTCAAACAGATCGTGACTCAAATCAGATCCGAGGACTGGTTTGTCACGATAGATCTGAAGACGCATACTTCCATATCTCCATCCTCCCTCAGCACAGGAGGTTCCTGAGGGTTTCTTTCAGGGGCAAAGAACACCAGTATCAGGCATTCCTTTCGGTCTAGCTCTATCACCCCGCACATTCACAAAGCGCGTAGATGCAGCTCTGGCCCCGCCAGGCTGCAGTGCATACGCATTCTGAATTGCATAGACGACTGGCTGATTCTAGCGGAATCAGAACAGTTAGCGGTTCGGCATCGAGATGTCGTCCTCGCTTATATGCGAAGGTTGGGGTTGAGGCTCAATGCCAAGAAGAGTGTGCTTTCTCCAGTACAGAGGACCACTTTTCTTGGAGTAGTCTGGGATTCAGTCACGATGCGAGCCGTTCTGTCGCCCGCTCGTGTAGCTGCTATCCTTACTGCCACAAAAGAGCTAAAGCTAGGCCAGTCACACACTGTGAAACAGTTCGAGAGACTGTTAGGCCTCAGGGCAGCAGCGTCCATTATGTTACCCTTTGGCCTGCTGTACGTGAGACCTTTGCAGTGGTGGCTCAGGACCAGAGGGTTCTCCCCGAGGGGAAACCCACTCTGTATAATCAAGATCACCCGGCAGTATCCCCGCGCCTTGATTATATGGAGGAAACACTGGTTCTTGTCCCAGGTTCCGATGCAGGGAGCTCTTTGCCATCGAGTTGCTATCTCGACAGATGCTTCCCTCACCAGCTGGGGAGCGGTATTGGAAGGCCGCTCAGCTCAGGGCTTGTGGAGGAGTCATCATCTCTCTTGGCACATGAATTGCCTGGAGATGATGGTCATCTTCAACGCATTGAGACATCTCCTCCCAGACCTGAGGTGCCATCATGTGTTGCTCTAGAACAGTGACTGTTAGGCCTCAGGGCAGCAGCGTCCAATGTGATACCCTTTGGCCTGCTGTACGTGAGACCTTTGCAGTGGTGGCTCAGGACCAGAGGGTTCTCCCCGAGGGGAAACCCACTCTGTATAATCAAGATCACCCGGCAGTATCCCCGCGCCTTGGTTATATGGAGGTAACTCTGGTTCTTGTCCCACAGACAACACGTTGGTGGCCTCTTATTTTGGTCCCTCAGGAAAATACGTTCTCTGAGGGCAGTATATATTCCAGGGGGCCAGAATATTGGAGCAGACACCCTGTCGAGGCAGGGGCTGAGCCAGGGGACTCCACCCTGAGGCGGTGGAGCAAATATGGGAGTTTTACGGCCAGGCAGAAGTGGATCTGTTCACGTCTCAGCATACGACGCACTGTCCACTCTGGTTCTCCCTCACTCAACCAGCCCCCTCGGGGCTGGATGCTATGGTGCAGACGTGGCCGAAGCTACGTCTGTACGCATTTCCCCCTGTTGCTCTGCTCCCAGGAGTTCTGGAGTGAATTCGCCAGGATGGAATAAGCCTATTGCTAAAAAGTAGCACCACCCTGGCCAAGCCGAATTTGGTTTGCGGACCTAATTCTTCTCCTCGACGGCCCTCCCTTGGAGGTCCCGATCAGGAGAGACCTTCCGTCTCAGGCAGGGGATGCAACATTGCACATTGCAAGGAAACTGTATTCACTATTTCGAGAGTTTTTCACTTCTTGGTGTTACCAGCGTCAGTGGGATCCGGTTAACTTCAGTAAACACAGTTTTCGAGTTTCTGCAAGAACGCTTTGTATCAGGTCTATGTCCTTCCACACTTAAGGTATACGTGGCGGCCATTGCGGCTTTCCACGCCCTGGTGGGTGGTACATTTTTGGGTCGAGACCCCCTGATCACTCGTTTCCTTCGTGGCACTTTGAGGCTGAGGCCTGCAACTTGCACTAGGGTGCCGGCTTGGGACCTTGCAATAGTTCTAGAAGGCCTATCTGGGGCTCCCTTTGAGCCCTTAGATTTGGTCTCAGAGAAGTTCCTTTCTTTTAAGACTATTTTCTGCTAGCTATTTCGTCCCTCTAAGAGTCGAGACCTTCAGGCCTTTTCGGTCTTACCCCAAACATGGTTATGGTCCTAAGGTGCCTACCATTATTCTGAGGCCTATTGTGCTGCAGGTTTCTGTCCTCCCCCGTTTATCGGACCAGGAAGAGCTGATTCCTTGTGCCCAGTGCGAGCACTGGACACGTATGATCATCGGACTTCTCTGTCGAGAATATCCAACCTATTGAGCAAATAGATAGTCGAGACTATTCTTCTTGCTTGTGAGTCATCTGGCCAACCATTTGGTGGTCAGGGCTCATTCCACTAGGAGTATGGCTTCTAAGCTTTATTATCTGGAGTTCTCTCCAAGACGTTTGTGATGCGGCGGGCTGGTCCTCACCGCTCACATTCGTGAGGTTTTTACAGCTTGGACCTGGATGCTGCCCCAGGGTCCCAGGTGCTTGGTGCAGTGTGACAACAGACTGACACTCAGGTATTTGAAAGTCTGGTGATTTGGGTATTCTCGTTCCCAAAGCGTCATTGACGCATCGCGAGTTCCCTCGAAAGGGAACGTCTCAGGTTACGACTGTAACCATAAGGTTACGACTGTAACCATAGTTCCCTGAGAAAGGGAACGAGACGATGCGTCACCCTGCCATACTTCCTGCATCCCTGTGATCGGCTTGCTTCGGCAATTTTTGAAGCTAATGTCGGTTTGCACTGGATGCTCTTTTATCACTTCCTGGCCATGACGTCACCCGCCGTGACGTTCATTCCTTCCATTGGACTAGTTGACATAGATGCTTCAGACGCATTCACGCTGGGAGCGTTCCCAAAGCGTCGTTGACGCATCGTCTCGTTCCCTTTCTCAGGGAACTATGGTTACAGTCGTAACCTGAGACGTTTTCTTTCCTATGTTGACCCAATGTATTGTTCATTGACTAGTATTAGTATGCCATTCATGTGTTTATCTACCCTAAAAGTGTAAACATTGAGCCCCCCAGGCACCATCAAAACATAGAGATGCTGTCTGCTGTCAATCTTTTTCCAGTTCAACCAATAGTGTGAGTTTGGGGCGTGGCTACTGGAGCAGGCTGATCCAGAGTGTGTTTAGCCGGTGTGGGACCATGCCAGACGTGTCACATGGGACAAGACATTCAGTTTCTTTGCAAGCAGGAGTGCAAGCCAAATTTTGCTGCATTTAGAACTTCAAAGATTAAACCTCATGAGCATGTCAAAGCGAATGGGGCATTGTTGGCAAAATATAACATTCTTACAACGTTCACCACAAGCACTATCTAATATGCAAATGAATCATTCAGGTGAGCTGGGGCAATGTTGTTTCTGTTAACGTTTTTCCTGCCTCAGTAAGCCAGGTGTGTATTTTTTAGTTATTTAACCCTCCGGGGTCTGAGGTGTTTTCTGGGCCCTGGAGGTGTTCTGACATGCTCTGACATTTATGCTTTTTTCTGATACTTGTGACATTTTCATGGCTAGAGTCTGATTACACTGTATTCAGCACAAACTCTGCTACAATAATATGTCAGCAGCATGTATGTAAAAGTTTTTAGTTTTGAGCGTGGTTTTGTCACTGAAACATTGTCACTGAAATAAGGTCATGAAACCCATACTAATTATTTCTTCACAAGACTTTTGAAAATTGTATCACATAGCCTAGAATATTTGCTTCAAAACTATGTGAGAATCATCCTGACTACTGACTACTAATTCAGATAAGACAATATATTCATTTAACATTTGTAAGACATGTTTTGTGTAAGAAAGCTTTATGCGGGGAGGCGTTAACCACCCATTAATATTGATGGGTTTGACACCTGAGAAAGACAAAGACCCTCCCCTAATGGCCCTATTAGGTGATATCATTATGAGGAGCCTTGCACAAAGAACGAGGAGAGACTTAAAAAAAGAATGGCTTTTAGATTGTTTGGATTTATTTACAACACAACATAATCCAAAGATACACAACAAATGACAAAAAAGCACATTAGTAAACACACTGATCTAAAGACAGAGACTTGGTCAGTCACACACCTTTGTGCCATCCCTAAAACATAGTAGGCTACATACCTGTCATCTCCAAGGTGTTTGATTTTTCACTTTACCATGTTCATGTACAGAGACTCATGTGAATGTTTAAGTCAGCAGGACTCATCAGTGGCATCTGGTCCCACCTGAAAAAACCCCCACCTGTGAACATGCTGATATCAAGAGAAACTATAGGGCTGCACGATTTTGGGAATACATTTTAGATTTTTCTGGTTAAAATTATGAAATTTACTAAATACATACACTATATACAGTGTGTATATATATATATATATGTCCTTCTAAAAAAATTAGCATATTGTGATAAAGTTAATTATTTTCCATAATGTAAGGATAAAAATTCAACTTTCATATATTTTAGATTCATTGCACACCAACTGAAATATTTCAGGTCTTTTATTGTTTTAATACTGATGATTTTGGCATACAGCTCATGAAAACCCAAAATTCCTGTCTCAAAAAATTAGCATATTTCATCCGACCAATAAAATAAGTGTTTTTAATACAAAAAAAAAAAAAGAGTCAACCTTCAAATAATTATGTTCAGTTATGGACTCAATAGTCAATACTTGGTCGGGAATCCTTTTGCAGAAATGACTGCTTCAATGCGGCGTGGCATGGAGGCAATCAGCCTGTGGCACTGCTGAGGTGTTATGGAGGCCCAGGATGCTTCGATAGCGGCCTTAAGCTCATCCAGAGTGTTGGGTCTTGCGTCTCTCAACTTTCTCTTCACAATATCCCACAGATTCTCTATGGGGTTCAGGTCAGGAGAGTTGGCAGGCCAATTGAGCACAGTAATACCATGGTCAGTAAACCATTTACCAGTGGTTTTGGCACTGTGAGCAGGTGCCAGGTCGTGCTGAAAAATGAAATCTTCATCTCCATAAAGCTTTTCAGCAGATGGAAGCATGAAGTGCTCCAAAATCTCCTGATAGCTAGCTGCATTGACCCTGCCCTTGATAAAACAGAGTGCACAAACACCAGCAGCTGACATGGCACCCCAGACCATCACTGACTGTGGGTACTTGACACTGGACTTCAGGCATTTTGGCATTTCCTTCTCCCCAGTCTTCCTCCAGACTCTGGCACCTTGATTTCCGAATGACATGCAAAACTGAGCAACAGTCCAGTGCTGCTTCTCTGTAGCCCAGGTCAGGCGCTTCTGCCGCTGTTTCTGGTTCAAAAGTGGCTTGACCTGGGGAATGCGGCACCTGTAGCCCATTTCCTGCACACGCTTGTGCACGGTGGCTCTGGATGTTTCTACTCCAGACTCAGTCCACTGCTTCCGCAGGTCCCCCAAGGTCTGGAATCGGTCCTTCTCCACAATCTTCCTTAGGGTCCGGTCACCTCTTCTCGTTGTGCAGCGTTTTTTGCCACACTTTTTCCTTCCCACAGACTTCCCACTGAGGTGCCTTGATACAGCACTCTGGGAACAGCCTATTTGTTCAGAAATTTCTTTCTGTCTTACCCTCTTGCTTGAGGGTGTCAATGATGGCCTTCTGGACAGCAGTCAGGTCGGCAGTCTTACCCATGATTGCGGTTTTGAGTAATGAAACAGGCTGGGAGTTTTTAAAAGCCTCAGGAATCTTTTGCAGGTGTTTAGAATTAATTAGTTGATTCAGATGATTAGGTTAATAGCTCTTTTAGAGACCCTTTTCGTGATATGCTAATTTTTTGAGACAGGAATTTTGGGTTTTCATGAGCTGTATGCCAAAATCATCAGTATTAAAACAATAAAAGACCTGAAATATTTCAGTTGGTGTGCAATGAATCTAAAATATATGAAAGTTTAATTTTTATCATTACATTATGGAAAATAATGAACTATCACAATATGCTAATTTTTTGAGAAGGACCTGTATATGTGTGAACACCAAGTTTGTTGTGCCTTATAGGCATATATGTGTAGGGGGGGCTATATAAAATATTAACAATAGCCTAGATAGCAGGCAGCCTATAAATCGTTAAAAAGGAACACTTCAGTAACACTACACTAGAGAAAAATATATGGATTATCATATGTTACTTCAAACGTTTCCATACATTACGACGTTATGAAATGAGATTGAAGTAAAAACATGAAGCCTAATGTTTGGTCCGTTTATCTTTTCAAACCCACAGTGCGAGTGACTCAAACTCACAGCGCGTGCAGAGGACATTTACTGAAGCGATCGAGCCGCTCCAAACTATGAAACATTATTCTTACCATATTATACATATCTACGTGTGAGCAGATATCCACAAACACATTATTTAACAGTAAACACAGGTCTAAACATTATAATATTCACCATGAATAAACCCTCATACGAGCCTACTGTTATTTCGTGCTGTTTAATTATCGAACATAAAAACATTCTTGTGTGGTACATGTAGGCCTATATACATTTAGCATTAGGCTTCTTGTTTTTACAATCACATTTCATAACATACATTTTAGTCTGGCACCAGTTTAACTAGTAGCTACAATGTAAAGTTTATGCAACAATGACATGCTACTATTAGTGTCTTACCTTAAAAATTGTTCTCATAATCAAATCGTGTTCTTATAATTCTTCTGAGGTAAATCCAAGGTAAACAGCACAGCACAAACAATTCGATGAAAAGCAGGGCAGTACTGAAGTCACTGATTCTTTGTTTTGAGGTGATTAGGGCGGTAACAGCTCTGCGTTCCTCCGCATGGATCATTTGCATATGAACAGCTCGTGCACGTGTGGGCGTGGTTACATTAGCGCTAATCAGCTCGGGCTGGAGAAACTGTACATGTCGTTGCTTTCATACGAATTACTTAAAGAGAGAATATTTGTTTTTGATATAATCATTTAAAAATGGAGACTTCAAGCTTCGTAAAGACATGTTTCATGTCACAGTGACAACCATTCGCTGAGTTATAGGTCATTTTCTGTCGCGTTTCAGAATGAACTTCACATTGAAAGAGACGGGAGAACGCGCATCATGTTTATTTTCTTTATTTTAAGAAAAACACAACATTTTGTTTTTATTATGAGTGTACACAAATAAAAGAAGACATTTAACAGTTTTGAATGATGTGTAACACTTATATGTAAGATCAAAATCAACAGAGCATTTTGAGTTTGTTTTGCACTGATAAGAAAAAAAGCGAGCAGATCACGCTGGCGTGATTGCCGACCCCAGAGGGTTAAAGCAACACCAAGTAACTGTTCCTCTGCGGTTGACCTACAGGTTGGAAGCGGAATTGTCCATTACTAGCCTGGCATGCCAGACCTACATCAAGATGTTAGGTCTGGGAACTCTCCATTGACATGCCTCAATCCGAGGGGCGGGATAAACGGTTACCTTTCAAAATCCCTCTGCACGCAATGGGATAGCGCTACAACCAACCAGAGCAACGAACGGTTGTGGATGAGTGAGTCCAATGCGTTTTTCCACCAGCGGAGCTAATATATTAAACTTTTGCCGTATCAGGTCGGTAAAACTCCGAAACACATCTTCCTTTTTTTAAGAATGACTTAAGTGACGTTCTCTTAACTCCAAGTCCTCCAGAGTCGCGGCCAAAGCCGATTCGAAAGACCGCTGCATCTTCATTGTTTTCAAGTAGCAGGAAATCACCTATGGAAATCATGCGGAACGTCATGAACTGTGCCGTCATTGTGTTAAGCCCGCCCGCCGACTCTATACACGATGTGATTGGCCTGACCAGTTTTTGGTTTTTACAGCTCAAAAGCCTATGGAGAGTTGCTAGATCACACTGGCTGCGAAATAATTTTCGCTGCCGCTAGGGTGCGTCTAGATTTCTAGGCTAGTCCATTACCGCTGTGGTAAATAATCCTACTGTCGCATGCACGCTCGTTGTTTATCCAGCACCGGCTTTGGAATGAAAGATGTCCACAGACAAGGTAGAGTATGTTGCATGATTTCATGAAAGTATGATGTATTGCGACATCAGAAACGAAGAAAAACAAAATAATGACTATTGTAACGCTTGACGTAAAGCAAGTCAAATTTGTAGTTTTCTTTTGTCTCATTAGAACTACAGAAACGCGACCTGATCTGGCAATCTTACATAGCGTGGTTATAGCAGATATAGGACGGCAAAGCGAATCCAGAAGTGCCTTTCACCCTGTTACGACTTAATGAACCACTGAAACGATTTTGGAAACATTATTTTAAGGTAAAAAATCTTACTTTGTGTTGCTTTAATGTGTCAAAACGCTATTTAAATTCAGATCGTCAGAGCTTTTGGACCAAAACAATTCAAGTGAAGATAGAGATTCTGCCTTTTTTGCTGCAGTTGAAAACCAGGCTAAGCACTCTTGAAGCAGGGCAGGAGCCTGAATGTCAGATGGTTTATAAAAACTCTTTGACCTGGGCCAGTGACACCAAACTGTAGTAATCTCTATTAAACTGTTGCAGTGTGTTCCCTTTCGAGGGAACTCAAACTGCGTCGAATGACACTTTGGGGGGAACGCCCCTCAGCGTAGCGCCTCTGAAGTATGAATGAAACTAAGCCAATCTCCGATTGGTGTTGTGTCATGACGTAATGTGTGACGGCACATAGGCGGAAGCTATAAAGGGACGCCGGCACACATGAGATGTCAGCTTTTTGTTCTTCAGCAAGCGCTCTGTGTCAAACTGTCAGTCCTATTTGGTGTTGTTTGTCCCATAAAAATTGTCCTAAATTATTGCAATATGGAATCTAGTGGCTCGGATCTCGCGTTTGCCGAGGCAGCGTGTAGATTACGGGTCTACTCAGCAATAAAGATTCTGTGACTGTGATCTCGCGTTTGCCGAGGCAGCGCGTAGATTAAAGGTCTGCATTGCAATTCAGAATCTAGTGGCTCGGATCTCGCGTTTGCCGAGGCAGCGTGTAGATTACGGGTCTACTTTTGCAATAAAGATTCTGTGACTGAGATTGCGCGTTTGCCGAGGGCAGCGCGTAGATTTAAGGTCTGCATTGCAATACAGAATCTATAGTGGCTCGGATCTCGCGTTTGCCGAGGCAGCGTGTAGATTACGAGTCTACTTTGCAATTAGATTCTGTGACTGGGATCTCGCGTTTGCCGAGGCAGCGCGTAGATTTAACCCTCTGGGGTCGGTAATCACGCCGGCGTGATTTGCTTGATTTTTTTTCAAATAGCAGCAAAATAGACTTAAAATACTCCGTCAATTTTTGTCATACAGGCAAGTGTTATACATCATTTGATCCTGTTAAGTGTCTAATATTTTTGTGTATACTCACAATAAAAACAAATTGTTGTGCTTTTCGACAAATAAAGAAAAATAAACATGATGCAAGTTCTGCCTTCTCTCTGTCGGTGAAGTCCATTCTGAAACGCGTCCGAAAATTAACTATAACTCCGCAAATACTTGTCATACAGGCACGAGAGATTTTTCTTTATGAAGCTTGAATTCTCTTCTTTTCAATTAAGTAATTTATATAAAAAACAAATATTCTCAGTTTATGTAATCTGTATGAAAAGAGAGTGCTGTCAGTATTTTTTTTCCCAGCTCATTACACTTCATTACGCGTTAATCTGACACGCCCACGGAGGATGCGCGCTATTCAAACGCAAATGTTGAGGCAAGCCATGACAATGCCCACATCAGCCGTTCCACCGCGGCGGTAAAATGTGGGGTGTATTTGCTGCCTTTTACCGCTAAGAGGCGCTACAATCATAGACTCTGAAAAGTGTTCGTTTATTCTCTCTAATGCGTAATCTGCTGCGGCTCATTCAGAGCGATTGAAAGCTGGTAGCAGATGAATTCAACAAGTGAAACGTAGTTAAAATAATTCATAATCACAATACTGAAATTAGGCTACTGAAATGAAATTGAATAAATAATGAAAACATTTCAACATCAAACATTGCAATAAATACATTTAGGCTACATCAATGAGGCTTTACAAGAGCATAAGACGTTAACTTTAACAGCGTACAGACGGTAGCTCAGTGATCAACGCAACAACACGAGCTTCGAGGAGCTTCAATCGACCCGAGATCGAATCTCAATGTAGCATACATGTTGTTAACCAATGTTGGCCTACAGCATTTACATTTTACCACCTTGATGCTTAAATAGGTAACTGTTTATAACTGTTTACTTATTTAAAGTCAAGAGTTTTGTTTAATTATCATTACAACATAAATTTGCTACATTCCTGTAGAACCGCAGCTGCTGCACAAACGACAAAAACTGATGTAGGAAGATTGTCAGCCGATTGCATCAGAAAATGAAAATGAAGAAGCTCGTCTTTAGTCTGCTAAATTATTGTGTAATGTAAAAGAACACTAAAATGACTTAAGTTTGAAACCAAGTTCGAACATTTCAAGGTTTAAATAGTGTCGGGACAGTTTTTTTTAATTTAAAACAGGGTTGCATCGGATTTAGAGTTTTATTTCTTTTGCGATGCAAAATAAGAAACACTAGGCTAATCTTATTCTTGCGACATTTTAAATTTGTATTGCCAAAGAAATTACAGCTAATTTAAACAATTAAAACAGTACAAAACGAAAATTGTCCAAAGAAACATAATTAAATTGAAAACATGCGTTTTTCTTTGCCTCTCTTGCGCTGGATCTCTTTTTGACAAGTTTATTTAGTCTCCCTCGCTGCGCGCGCCGGGTCTCTCTCGAAATTAAACATTTCAGGGTAAAACACATCATACAGCTGATAATACTGTATATGTCGCTGCGTGTCAGCCATACAAATCACGAAAAAATTATTTAGCCTTTAATTGTTGCTTCAAAGACACAGCATGCCTTGTTGAATTCACCTTACAATAACTTCAATTGAAATTTTGTGTGAAAAAAACTTTAAATAGGCTACAATAAATAAACTACAATATTTATAATTTAATAAGATATGGGGCCTACATTTGGACACAGATTTATCCTTACAATAATTTTGCCTGTTCATCAGGCTGGCTATCCGACACTCTCCATATGAAAGAGGAACATTAACACCTTTGTCCAGCAACTGTCCCTCCAACCCCCCCCCCCCCCCCCCCCACAGGCTATCGGAGTCTGAGGCTGACTTAACACAAAGAGAAGTCGCAATTCACACTTAAATCGCTATTCTAGACAGTGTTGATAATGAAGGAATTAAATTATTTAAGTTACATGTAGCCTAGTGTTATTTCTGTCATAAAAGTTTATTAATAAATATTTCATTATTTCAATAATTGATGAAATAAAACTGGTTTGGGCCAGCTTTTTCCAAGCAAAACTAAATATAATCTGAAAAAACGCATGTTAATTTGTTGTCATGGACAAAATGTTCAACTCAATATTAAAGGGATACTCCACTTTTTTTGGAAATAGTTTAACTCTAGGGGAGTTGTAAAATGAGCCTATTTCCAAAAAAAGTGGAGTATCCCTTTAAAGTCTACAGGGATCTTTGGATCCTTACAACCAGGCATGCAATTTGTGAATTAAGTTTTTATTTTATTTTGTATTATTCAAATAAATATCGAAACACGGTGCTTTGTGGTAATGCTGCTAAATTAAATAACATTTATAGAATAATTATGAACTTAAATGAAACAATATCGCAACATTTCGACAAATACATTATTTGATCTGTTTTTACATTTTAATTCAGGGCGATTTAGCCTACATTTAATTAGAGCGAGATTTTCACCCTTGTCTTGTCATTTTCTCATTGGGAAGCGCTTGCATTACATGTTTGAGTAGATCCTCTCGTTTTCATATGGATTAGCCTACATAATCAGATAACATTTATTAGCCTAAATATTTAGACATTTAAAGGCTTTAGACATAGCCGATTTCTTATCGTGACTGAGCTGAAGTGGCTTTCGGTTCATTTTTGAGACGCGCAGTTCCCGGAGACAGAGACGACAGATATACTGTTTTTGTCGTTAGCCTAATATGAATACAAGTTTACAGTTTTGAACGATGTAAGCTACTCTACTCTTATCTGTATGACCAAAAAATTACGCCTATTAAGTTATTTTAGCTGTAATAATGAGAAAAATAAATTAATCTAAATGAACGCGCCGCCGCGTTTGTCGAACACTAACTCACCATGCCAGAATAAAACCCGACTTTAGAAAAATGCATAGGGCCACTCGGCGTGGTGTGCCAAAACACTTAATTATAAACTTCAATATTTTATTCAAAATAATCTCAACACGCTTTGTGAAATTTTGAAAAGCCGAGCATGCATTAAGGCCACTGGAACTAATGAACAACTGAAACGCTGGTTTTGATTTTATTGTTTGTCGTTTAAAGGTGCCTGTTGCATATCTCTATTTTATATATTTGATATCGGTGAAGTAGCCTATAGCATTGATTAGCTGTGGAGGGAGGGGTGTGGGGATTAAAATAATTCAGCAGAAGCAGGGATGTTTAGACCAGAAGGAAATCCCAGTCCCCCCTGGCAAATCACACTTTACTTAAAACCATGTTTTTAAAAACTCTAGGTTGTAGGGAACAGACCTCTCTACCATGCGCGCGCACGGTTTGGAGCACAATATCTGTCTCGCATGCATGCTCGCTCTAGATAGATTACGGGATATTTTAACTAATTTGCGGTATAACTAGTCGATCACGAGTGGCTCAACAGGTAGACCTATAGATAAACTACAGGTCCTTCTCAAAAAATTAGCATATTGTGATAGTTCATTATTTTCCATAATGTAATGATAAAAATTAAACTTTCATATATTTTAGATTCATTGCACACCAACTGAAATATTTCAGGTCTTTTATTGTTTTAATACTGATGATTTTGGCATACAGCTCATGAAAACCCAAAATTCCTGTCTAAAAAAATTAGCATATTTCATCCGACCAATAAAAGAAGTGTTTTTAATACAAAAAAAAAAGTCAACCTTCAAATAATTATGTTCAGTTATGCACTCAATAGTCAATACTTGGTCGGGAATCCTTTTGCAGAAATGACTGCTTCAATGCGGCGTGGCATGGAGGCAATCAGCCTGTGGCACTGCTGAGGTGTTATGGAGGCCCAGGATGCTTCGATAGCAGCCTTAAGCTCATCCAGAGTGTTGGGTCTTGTGTCTCTCAACTTTCTCTTCACAATATCCCACAGATTCTCTATGGGGTTCAGGTCAGGAGAGTTGGCAGGCCAATTGAGCACAGTAATACCATGGTCAGTAAACTATTTACCAGTGGTTTTGGCACTGTGAGCAGGTGCCAGGTTGTGCTAAAAAATGAAATCTTCATCTCCATAAAGCTTTTCAGCAGATGGAAGCATGAAGTGCTCCAAAATCTCCTGATAGCTAGCTGCATTGACCCTGCCCTTGATAAAACACAGTGGACCAACACCAGCAGCTGACATGGCACCCCAGACCATCACTGACTGTGGGTACTTGACACTGGACTTCAGGCATTTTGACATTTCCTTCTCCCCAGTCTTCCTCCAGACTCTTGGCACCTTGATTTCCGAATGACATGCAAAACTGAGCAACAGTCCAGTGCTGCTTCTCTGTAGCCCAGGTCAGGCGCTTCTGCCGCTGTTTCTGGTTCAAAAGTGGCTTGACCTGGGGAATGCGGCACCTGTAGCCCATTTCCTGCACACGCCTGTGCACGGTGGCTCTGGATGTTTCTACTCCAGACTCAGTCCACTGCTTCCGCAGGTCCCCCAAGGTCTGGAATCGGTCCTTCTCCACAATCTTCCTCAGGGTCCGGTCACCTCTTCTCTTTGTGCAGCGTTTTTTGCGACACTTTTTCCTTCCCACAGACTTCCAACTGAGGTGCCTTGATACAGCACTCTGGGAACAGCCTATTTGTTCAGAAATTTCTTTCTGTCTTACCCTCTTGCTTGAGGGTGTCAATGATGGCCTTCTGGACAGCAGTCAGGTCGGCAGTCTTACCCATGATTGCGGTTTTGAGTAATGAAACAGGCTGGGAGTTTTTAAAAGCCTCAGGAATCTTTTGCAGGTGTTTAGAATTAATTAGTTGATTCAGATGATTAGGTTAATAGCTCTTTTAGAGACCCTTTTCGTGATATGCTAATTTTTTGAGACAGGAATTTTGGGTTTTCATGAGCTGTATGCCAAAATTATCAGTATTAAAACAATAAAAGACCTGAAATATTTCAGTTGGTGTGCAATGAATCTAAAATATATGAAAGTTTAATTTTTATCATTACATTATGGAAAATAATGAACTTTATCACAATATGCTAATTTTTTGAGAAGGACCTGTATATCTTTCAGGAATTTGAGCGACCTGGTTGACACTTCAGCGTGAGAAATCGGGGGTGTGGTGTGAGAGCGTGAGATTTGGGTCAATTGCGTGAGTCTCACGCTCAATGCCTGAGAGTTGGCAGCCCTGGAATAAAAAAAAAATATATATAGCCTATATATATATATATATATATATATAGGCTATATATAGGCTAATTTATTTTTTTACAGAACTGCTTTTGAAATTACGATTGTGTAGCGATTATACGCACGTATAAATATAATTAATTATTATTCATAACGGATTATGATCAATAATTAATAATTTAATTATTTTCAGAATTTACTGTAGCAGAATCAATAGTATGATCATTTTATCAGTTCATCCAATGAACGGAAAGCATAAACAATTATTAATTCTAGGAAATATAATATCTTCTTGGCCAAGAAAGACTAATTCCCAGCTAACAGCTAAATTAAGAAATAAATCAAGGGTCAAAGCATAGGTAACTTAGATCGAAGTTCAAGACAATAAATCTGTAAGCACATATCACAAGTAATGCTTCTCTTTTCAAATACAAACAATACTTTATTGATTATAAGCCTATGACTAACACATAAAACTAATATCTAACACAAACACACGCACACGCATTCATACCAGTTGAAGAAAGACAGAGAGTGAGGAAGAATGAGTTTTAGGAGTTAGATGGTGAGATCCCAAGTTTCTATATGCACTTAAAAGACATGACCTGAACGAACCGTCAATAATTAATTTCACCCTTTTATCGTTTCTTAGTCGGGTAATTCAATTTGATATTAAAAACACCAGTTTCAGCTAAAAGTCTGGAGGTACTTGCTTGTCCTTGCTTTGGGGTTCCCTTTTGTCGTGAAGGGGGTTCCCGGTCCGTGGTTTGGCTGGCGGTCTCCTCGTGCTAGATCTTGGGCAGCCAGTCACGTGGTGTGTTGGCGGATGGATGAAAGTCTTTGAAGTTGGAAGCGTGTTGCAGTCGAAACGTTTTAAACGAAACTTTGCAGCAAAACTTAACTTAGAACCGAGACTTTTAACGGAAAAGAAACAAAGGAAAAGAAAGGAAGGTGAGACGAGTTAGATGGCTTGAAATAAATCTGTTTTAACCCATATCTTGATTTGGGTCATTTGTCTCTGCGTCTACATGGTTACTATAACCATCGTCGGCTCCACCCGGCTCTGCCGATACCTTTTCCGAGGGAGGGAGCAAGAGCACCAGAGGGCAGAGGGCAAGAGCCCCAGAGAACCAGAGAGAGCACAAGAGCAAGAGAACGAGAACACAAGAGAGCATCACAAGAGCGTTCTGTGTTCGGGTTTAAGATTTTAAACTCAAAATGTTTGTCCCGCCTCCTGGAGGAATTTGGAATTCGGACAATAAGATACTATATGGTTATTTGAAAAGGGGGTCTTTTATGGAGTTTGATATGGAGGAAAGTCCTTATGTGTGTGTGTGTGTGTGTGTGGGTATCCTTATGGTCAACATCTGTCGCATTCGTGGTGTGTACCACGTGAGGGTTTAGTTCGCAAATGGTTGTCTTCAAGACAAAGGGTAGTTTTGTATGGACATCCACAAGGAGACGTACTAATTGATGAGGGGAAAACTAGCTCGGGAGTCGCAGGGGTCAGGTGACTTCTTGTTAGGGCCTCTTGTTTCACCATTTCTGAACAGATCTGTTCTTGCCAAATTATAAAACATTGACAACGTTCTTCCTTTAGTTTAACAACAAAGGGTCTCTTGGCTCCAGAGCTTGGGGTGATCTGGAATATGCAGCCTCTTGTGTTTGATTATGTCTGAAAGCTTCAATTGTGTTTGGTCCATTCTCAATGTCGCTACAATTGGTAGCCTATTATTATACAGATTCAAAGTCGTTCTGTTGGATACTATTTTTTTCCTTAGTGTAAAATGGAAATGCATGATACTTGTATTTTATAAATATAAGCAAAAAAACTGTATGGTGTAACAGAGTTTTAGAGCTAGACAAATCTCTCTGCATTAATAAATATAAAATTTACAGCAGACCATGTTTTTGCGGGATTTGAACCCGTGCCATCTTGATGATGAACCGTAAGTTCTACCGCTCGGCTATGAATTTTCTCACTGAGAAATACCCAAACCTTTGTTTCTCACATGAGTGAGAAAACGTTTTGTCTTTAGCCTGTGAGTGTAGGCCTACTTTAGCCTTTTACAGTTTTAAAAGATTATATCTTATCTGTATGAACAAAAATTACGGAGTAGGCTATAAATGTTTGTTGTAGGCTTATTTGGAAATTACCATAACTTGTAGTATTTCATCCTTAGGCTACTGTTAATAGACATTAGCCCCACTTACGTTTTGCTAAATGTCCCTTTGCGCCACCTGGCGGTCATTTCGCGAACGACTTTGAAATGCGACTGGTTTATTTTTACCGCGGTGGATGGCTAAAAATGGTATGTGGATGGCTAAAAGGTGTGACTAAAAATGTGCTTTTGGTTTTCATTTATATTTTGATTGTGTATATATATATATATATATATATATATATATATGTGTGTGTGTATATTTATTTATTTATTTATTTATATATATATATTGTCCTTGCATTCTTTCTTGTGTGACACCCCTGAATGAAAGAGTCATTAGTATGCAGTCTGCTCAGGTGAGAACTGCCTAATTATTCATGAGGGGGTTGGGCCGTTCCGCCCATCCTCATATTGCCTTTGCAAACAAAAAAAGGTTTTTCACAATTTAAAACAATCTATTGTTTTATGTGAATGATTAGGCAGGATGATTTTCAGATCAATTTGAAGCAAAAACTCTAGGCGACAACATCCACTAGTCAAAAGTCTTGTGGACAGATATTTAGTATGTTGTTTGTGGCCTTATATTAGAAACTTTAGTTTTTAGTTTTTTCAATAACCACACATAAACAATATTCTCTCAAAAATACAAACATGTACATACATGTTGCTCACATATTATGGTAGCCCTGTGTGTGCTATATAGAGTGTAATTTCACCTGTGCCAGTAATATGTTTATAAGCAACTGAAAAAAGCAGAAATGTCAGAGCATGCCAAAACATCTCAAGGACCCCGAAAACACCTCAGACCCCAGAGGGTTAAGGTCTGCATTGCAATAAAGAATAAAGTGACTTGGATCTCGCGTTTGTTGAGGCAGCGCGTAGATTCGGTCTACTCTGCAATAAAGATTCTGTGACTGGGATCTCGCGTTTGCCGTGCCAGCGCGTAGATTTAAGGTCTGCATTGCAATAAAGAATCTATAGTGACTCGGATCTCGCGTTTGTCGAGGCAGCGCGTAGATTCGGTCTACTCTGCAATAAAGATTCTGTGTGGGTGCGAGGCATGCACAGTCAGCTCCTGAGTACGCTGGCTGTGTTCATTGAGAAATATCTCGACACACACACAGCCATGTGTTCGGGTGTTTCAGCCTCGCGCCCATTGACTTTCTTCTCGAGAGATGAAAGCCAGATATATTGTGAATGACTCGATTCTCGCCGTTGCCGAGGCAGCGCGTAGATTACGAGTCTACAATAATAGGGACACACAATCTGGGAAATAATACTGTTTTTTGCGAGGCATTCACAGTCAGCTCCTGAGGGTGCTGGCAGTGTTCATTGAGAAATATCTCGACGCGTAGGCCTACAAAATAAACCATGCGCTGTCGGATGTTTCAGCCTCACACCTGTTGACTTTCTTCTCGAGGGATGAAAGCCAAATATATTGTTACGGCTCAATTCTCGCGTTTGCCGAGGCAGCGTGCAGATTACGAGACTGTAATAATATTAAAACAGTATTTTTTGGTGAAAGAGTACCGCTTCTAGAGCCCCTCCTCAAGGAGCTTGGGGGCATAGACGGCACTCTCAGGCGAAGCCTCAGCCTAAACAGGGCGACCTGAGGGTCGTCCTGCAGGCTAAGAAGGCTTCCTCAAAGAGATCCTAGCCAGCCTAGGTTCTCTGCGGGCAGCCCCACCCGTGGTGGAGCGACCGAGGTCATCTCTTTCGCGGAGCCCGCAGGAAATCGATGTTGCTCTCCCGCCGTTAAAAACGTTTTGGGACGCATCGGTTTCCAGCGAATGCAGGCTGCACTGTCCGCCCCACAGGTTTGCGGCCATGCGTCCGCCCATCAAGAATCGTTTTCGGTCCAGCCCTGCCGGAAATCCGCTTCAGGGGGTCGAGAACGAATCCCGATTAATATCCGAAGCCAGGCTCGAGAGCCTGGTTCCCTTGGTAAAATATTTCGATGCATGGAAAAATCTGACGAATATTTCCCCTTGGGCCCTGCGCACCATTCAAAATGGGTACAGGCTGCAGTTCGGTTTCCGCCCACCCAGATTCAACAGGGTGGTCTGGACTGTAGTCGACCCAGTGCAGGGTCGGGTATTGGAACAGGAAGTAAACTCCCTGCTGGCAAAGGAGGCTATATAACATATTCCTCTACTGGACAGGGAGTCTGGGTTTTACAGCCACTACTTCATAGTTCCCGAGAAGGATGGGGGGTTGCGTCCAATAATAGATCTCAGGCACTTGAACCGTTCTCTGAGGAGATTCAGGTTCAAGATGCTCACTATTCCCACCATCGTGAGTCAAATTCAATCCGAGGATTGGTTTGTCACGATAGATCTAAATGACGCATACTTCCATATATCCATCCTTCCATCTCACAGGAAGTTCCTGAGGTTCGCTTTCGGGGGCGAAGCGTACCAATATCGGGTTCTTCCGTTCGGCCTAGCTCTCTCCCCCCGCACATTTACCAAATGTATGGATGCAGCTCTAGCACCTTTGAGGCTCCAGGGCATCAGGGTGCTCAACTATATAGACGACTGGCTGATTCTGGCTCAGTCACAGGAGCAGGCGATTCGGCATCGAGATGTCGTTCTCGCCCACATCCAAAACCTGGGGTTGAGACTCAACACGAAAAAGAGCGTGTTGACACCAGCCCAGAGAACTGGGAGTGGTGTGGGAGTGGTGTGGGACTCGATCACGATGCGGGCACGACTGTCTCCCGCGTGAGTCGAGTCCATTCTGGCTACAGTGTCCGGATTAAAGCTAGGCCAAGCCATCACTGTAAAGCATTTTCAGAGAAGTGTTGGGGCTCATGGCAGCAGCGTCCAACATCATTCCATTCGGCCTGCTGCACATGAGGGCCCTTCAGTGGTGGTTGAAAACCAAGGGTTCTCCCCGAGGGGAAACCCGTTTCGCATGATCAGGGTTATGCGCAGATGCCTTCGTTCCCTATCTATGTGGAAGAAAGCTTGGTTTCTGTCCCAAGGTCCAGTGTTGGGAGCGTCATGTCGCCGGAAAACCGTTTCGACAGACGCCTCCTTCACGGGCTGGGGCGCGGTCATGGAAGGCCGCTTTATGACAGGCCTATGGCAGGACCATCATTCCTCCTGGCACATAAACTGCCTGGAGATGTTGGTGGTGTTCCGGGCTCTGAGGAGCTTCCTGCCAGACCTCAAGGGTCATCACGTCCTTGTGAGGTCAGACAATATGTCGGTAGTGGCCTATATAAACCATCAGGGGGGCCTGAGGTCTCGCCCTCTATGCAGACTGGCACATCAGATCCTCCTGTGGTCCCAGGGGAAATTGTTGTCTCTAAGAGCAACATACATCCCGGGGAGTCAAAATCAGGGAGCAGACATCCTGTCGAGACAGGGGCTGAGGCCCAGGGAATGGAGACTTCACCCCAGGGTGGTGGAGTCAATATCTCAGAGGTTCGGCCCAGTGGAAGTGGACCTATTCGCATCTCGAGAGACAACCCACTGTCCACTGTGGTTTTCCCTCACCCGTCCAGCCCCGCTGGGGTTGGATGCCATGGTGCAGACGTGGCCGAGGCTACGTCTGTATGCATTTCCCCCGATCGCTCTGCTCCCGGGAGTTCTAGAGAGGGTCCGTCGCGACGGGATCAGTCTACTGCTGGTAGCCCTGTTGTGGCCGGCCCGAGTATGGTTCTCAGACATTATATTGCTCCTGGACGGCCCTCCGTGGGAAATTCCCCTCAGGAGGGACCTGCTGACACAGGCGGAGGGCTCAATATTTCAACCTCGGCCCGAGTTATGGAAACTGTGGGTCTGGCCCCTGAGGGGGCACAGTACCTAGAGGCCGGCCTATCAGCTGGAGTAGTGGAGACCATACTCAGCTCTAGAGCTCCCTCCACGAGGAAATTGTACGGCTTAAAGTGGAATGCCTTCACCATTTGGTGTAGAGAGCGTGAGGTGGACCCAGTTAACTGCCCAGTGGCTTCAGTGCTGGAGTTCCTCTAAGATCGCTTCTCCACTGGTCTTACCCCGTTCACACTCAAGGTGTACATGGCTGCCATTGCGGCTTTCCACGCTCCTCTGAGTGATGGTCCTCTGGGGAGACACCAGTTGGTCGTACGTTTCCTCCGTGGGGCTTGGAGGATGAGACCTGCGGCTCGTACCAGGGTTCCCACATGGGACCTGGCAGTGATTCTCGAAGGGCTGGCTGAGGCCCCCTTCGAACCGCTGGAGTCGGCTGAGGCCAAGAACCTGTCGCTGAAGGTCGCTTTTCTGTTGGCCATTACTTCTCTGAGGAGGGTAGGAGATCTCCAGGCGCTCTCCATGTCTAACGAGTGCCTGGAGTTTGCTCCAGGCAACATTAAGGCCATCCTTCACCCTAGGCCCGGCTATCTGCCTAAGGTGCCGTCCAGTGCGGCATGGCCTACGCTTCTGCAGGCTTTTCATCCTCCACCTCACGTGACGGCGGATGAAGAGAGACTTCACATGCTCTGCCCTGTCAGAGCACTAAGAATTTACATTCATAGGTCCTCTTCATGGCGGAAGTCGGACCAGTTGCTGGTGTGTTTCTGGTCGCCCAAGAAGGGGCTTCCCGCTTCAAAACAGACCATCAGCAACTGGATTGTCCATGCGATTTCCACGGCCTACCAGGTGCGCGGTATGCCTTCACCTTTGGCCGTGAGGGCTCATTCCACCAGAGCCATGGCGTCCTCTAGAGCCCTTCTCGCGGGGGCCCCCATCCAGGAGGTCTGCGATGCAGCAGGATGGGCCACCCCTCATACCTTTATTAGGTTTTATAGTCTGGACATTCCGTCAACACCCGGCTCTCTTGTGCTCTCGTCCTAAGTGTGCCTGTGAGCAGGTTCACACTAGGGCAGGCAGGGCGCGTTGTGGCGTAGTGGGCACTCGTTCCCCCAAAGTGTCATTAGACGCAGTTTGAGTTCCCTCGAAAGGGAACGTCTTCGGGTTACGACTGTAACCCTTGTTCCCTGAGAAGGGAACGAGAACTGCGTCCTTTGGCCACGCCTTCCCCTGCCTGGGAGCGCTTGCTTCATCACAGAGGCTGACATCTCATGTGTGCCGGCGTCCCTTTATAGCTTCCGCCTATGTGCCGTCACACATTACGTCATGACGCAACACCAATCGGAGATTGGCTTAGTTTCATTCATACTTCAGAGGCGCTACGCTGAGGGGCGTTCCCCCCAAAGTGTCATTCGACGCAGTTCTCGTTCCCTTCTCAGGGAACAAGGGTTACAGTCGTAACCCGAGGACGTTTTGTCTAAACTGTGGGGACTAGCCAACGATACCCATTGGGAAAAGAGAGATACTTAAAGGGATAGTTTACTCAAAACTTCTGTTCAGCAGAAATTGGGAATCTAATGTTGTCTAACTACACAACTCAGTTAAAAACAGTTACACTACTATTCAAATGTTTGGAATCAGAAAAGTATTTTTAATGTTTTTGAAAGACTCACCAAGGCTGCATTTATGTGATCAAAATACTGTAAAAATTAGTATTGTGAAATAGAATTTAAAATAACTTTTCTATTGTTATTATATTTTTAAATGTAACTTATTCCTGTGATGACAAAACGTCTCAGGTTAAGTATGTAACCCTGGTTCCCTGAGAGGGAACGAGACGCTGCGTCGAGACGCGGTGGGAACGCCCCTGCGTGATTGCGTCGTGAAGCACGTGTATAATCAGTCCAATGGAGAGACGAGACGTCATAGGCGGGTGACGTCATCGACCAGGAAACTATAAAGCACACCTGAAAACAGACCGCGCTAGCTTCTGATAGGCCGAAGCAAGTCGATCACAGGCGCACAGTATGGCAGGGCAACACAGCGTCTCGTTCCCTCTCAGGGAACCAGGGTTACATACGTAATCTGAGACGTTCCCTTTCAAGGGAACTCGACCTGCGTCGAGACGCGGTGGGAACCCTATACCCACGACGCCATATGACAAATGCCTGTTCTGTGTGAAGTCCTTGCGCACACTAAGAAGCAAGCACCCTAGACCCCGGAGTGGAGCCTAGATCCAAGTCATAACCTTTGAGGCAGCCATACTCCTAGTATCTTGGTCAGACGCCTCACAGTGCTGCGAAGGAAACGTACTACAGGGTGTCTCCCCAAGGATACACCACTTAAAGGAACATGGTAAGCAGCTAAGGCTGCCATGTACACCTTTAGTGTGGAGGGGGATAGACCTGCGGAGAAACGCTCCTGCAGGAACTCCAGCACTGCAACCACAGGGCAGATAACTGGGTTCAGCTGGTGCTCTCCGCACCAGGAAGCAAACAATTTCCACTTCAAGGTGTAGAGTTTCCTCGTGGAGGGAGCTCTGGAGTTGAGGATGGTCTCAACAACCTCAGTTGAGAGACCTGAACTTATGAGCTGGGCCCCCTCAGAGGCAAAGCCCAAAGTTTCCACAATTCTGGGCGGGGGGAAGGATCAACCCGCTCGACTGAGAGAAAGTCCCCCCGAGCGGAATCTCCAGAGGAGAGTGGTCGAGGAGAGACTCACAGTCCGAGAACCATACTCGGGCCTGCCAACACGGGGCTAATAACAGAAGAAGGGTACCGTCCCGGCGAACTCTCTCCAGAACTCCCTGGAGCAGAGAGATCGGGGGAAATGCGTACAGACGTGACCTCAGCCACGTCTGCATCATAGCGTCCAGCCCCAGAGGAGCTGGCTGACTGAGTGAGAACCATAGTGGACAGTGTGTGTTCTCTAAGATGCAAAGAGGTCTACTTCTGCTCGACCAAAGTTTTTCATAGGAGTTCCACCACCTCGGGGTGGAGTCTCCATTCCCCGGGCCTCGGCCCCTGCCTCGACAGGATGGCTGCTCCTGGATTATGTAAGAGACCACCGACGTGTTGTCTGTGCAGACAAGCACATGGTGACCTCTCAGGTCTGGCAGGAAGTGCTTGAGAGAGAGAGAGATCGAAACACCGCCATAATTTCTAGCCGATTTATGTGCCAAGAAGGTAGATGGTCCTGCCAAAGACCTTTCGCCGAGCGATCACTCATGATCGCCCCCCAACCTGTGAGGGAAGCATCCGTCGATAGCTACGCGTCGATAAGAAGCCCCCAGCACTAGGCCTAGGGCGAGGAACCAAGGTTTGTTCCACATGACTAAGGCACGTAGGCATCGCCGCGTGACCTTGATCATGCGAAACGGATTTCCCCTCGGAGAAACCCCATGGTCCTGAGCCACCACTGCAGGGGTCTCATGTACAGGAGGCCAAAAGTTATTACATTGGACGCAGCTGCCATGAGACCCACCAGTCTCTGAAACTGTTTCGCAGTGAGTGACTGGCCTAGTTTTACCTAGGCCGAAGAGAAGAACCCGATATTGGTACACTTCGCCCCCGAAAGCGAACCTCAGGGACTTCCTGTGTGGAGGACGGATGGCTACATGGAAGGACGCGTCCTTCCATCTATCGTGACAAACCAGTCCTCGGACTGAATCTGTGACACAATCTGTTTGAAATGTAAGCATCCAACCTTCTTTGGAACAATGAAGTAACGGCTGTAAACCCCTGACTCCCTACTGGGAGGAGGAACCCTTTCTATAGCCTCCTTTCACAGAATAGTCTGTACTTCTTGCTCCATAGCCAGAGCCTGCTCGGGGTCCACCACGTAGGGAGACTGGAGACTGGCCTCTGGTATTGGTCGAACAGCCACTTCGGTGCCCTGTAACGGTCAACCGGCAGGGAACAACCGAACTGACTGTTCTACGACCCTCCTCGAAGGATCGTTCGGGAACGCTGACACCTCGGTGCCCTGAACGGCGAACCGGCAGGGAACAACCGAACTGGCAGCGCTGCGACCCTCCTCAGAGAGTCGCTTCCCAGGAATGATAACATAACCAGAGCCGGACCCAACGAGATATATTTGGCAGTAGCTTCCACGCTGCCAGAAAATCTACTAAGGGTACCAGTCTCTCGAGACTGGCCTCTGGATTTAACCGAACAGTCACTTCGGTGCCCTGAAGCGGATAACCGGCAGGGAACGACCGACTTGACTGTTCCACGACCCTCCTCGGAGGATCGTTTGGGAACGCTGACACCTCGGTGCCCTGAAACGGATAACCGGCAGGGAACAACCGAACTTGCAGCGCTGCGACCCTCCTCAGAGAGTCGCTTCCCAGGAATGATAACATAACCAGAGCCAGACCCAACGAGATATATCTGGCAGTAGCTTCCACGCTGCCAGAAAATCTACTAAGGGTACCAGTCTCTCGAGACTGGCCTCTGGATTTAACCGAACAGTCACTTCGGTGCCCTGAAGCGGATAACCGGCAGGGAACGACCGACTTGACTGTTCCACGACCCTCCTCGGAGGATCGTTTGGGAACGCTGACACCTCGGTGCCCTGAAACGGATAACCGGCAGGGAACAACCGAACTGGCAGTGCTGCGACCCTCCTCAGAGAGTCGCTTCCCAGGAATGATAACATAACCAGAGCCTGCTCGGGGTCCACCACCGTAGGGAGGACCCCTAGAAATATGCGTGGATGAGAACCGAACTGAGTTCTGTAACCCTTTTCTATAGTGAGCAGGACCCAACGAGATATATTTGGCAGTAGCTTCCACGCTGCCAGAAAATCTACTAAGGGGAGCAGTCTCTCAAGACTGGCCTCTGGTATTGGTCGAACAGCCACTTCGGTGCCCTGTAACGGCGAACCGGCAGGGAAAACCGAACTAACTGTTCTACGACCCTTCTCGGAGGATCGTTTGGGGATGCTGACACCTCGGTGCCCTGAACGGCGAACCGGCAGGGAACAACCGAACTGGCAGCGCTGCGACCCTCCTCAGAGTGTCGCCCCCCAGAGGGCGCCGAGGAGACACGGATTCTCGAACCCGTCTCTGCCCGGAGGGGGCCACCCTCAGAAGTCAGATAGCCTCGGCATCAGGACTTCTTCTTAGTCGAAGCCTACTTCGAGATAACGACTATCCTCAGATATGTCTTATCCAAAAATGACTATGGCTGAGACTACTAAAAGGAACCAGCCTCTCGAGACTGGTCTCTATTATAGCTTGAGAAGCCAATCCGGCGTCCTGAAACGGATGACCGGCAGAAAATAACCGAACTGACCCCTCTTAAACCCCCCTTCTGCGAGTCAGACACTGAGACTAGAACTCGCTGGAGGGCACCGAAGGGAGATGTGCACCATATAATGAGATGTTATCCATTCCTCTTGAGAACAACCATTTATTTCCTCAGAAATAAATGACTCCTCAAAGATTAGATGAGTACATTTTAACCTGTTAAGCTTCACCAGTGCGTGGGCGCTCTGAAGCGTTTTTTTTTTTTTTTTTAAATAGTTCAAAGTTACTATCATATTTAATGTTATTAACTTGACAAACTATACATCATTAAAACTATATAAGACTCAAGTTTCAGTATTTGACCACTATTGTATTCCGAGAAACTTATAGTGACAGTTATGTCTTAATTTGTGTCAGGAGTTATGAAATTAAAAAATGAGTCGTTACCTTTAATATGAATTATGAGCGTCAGCTGCTCTCATTCAGAAAAAAACTCCCGTGCGATCGTCATGACAGTGCTTGACAAAACAACGTCCATCAGGGCTTTTAGCTCAAACATGTGCAGATTTGGAGAAATATTGATAGATTCTCATAGGTTTACATCAGATTTCTATAGACAGGAATAATATTTATTGAATTTATACCAAATGCGTCGATGTAATCATTTTGAGCGCTGTATACTCTGATGTACTGTGTTATCAATTCATACTGAAAGTCTGAGGGCGCTGTTTGCACAGTAAAGTCCATATATGGATCACATGAAGAAGAGCCATAATCATGTGACATTCAGGAAGTCCTGACACAACAAAGCTATCCGAGATCGCTGTAAAGTGCAGAGAAATATGTTTTGAAGACAATAAACATGATTGCAATGATATTTGATTTACCTGTGTTCTTCGAGTCATGTCAGGTATTTTCATAATAATAGATTATATGTATAATGTAATGCTAATCGAGATAGACTTTCAAATTGTGCAGAATACAATAAAATAATATATTTTCTATCTGATTTTTTTTATCTGAAGCCAAATCAGATTACAGAAAGTTATTTAAAACACTCGACTTGCGCTATAAAGTAAGTTTGGAGCACAAACATAGTTGTATTCTCATAAATTGTCGTGTATTGATGGTGTGCTAAGCTAACATGCTAGCTAGTACTGAGCACCTGCTACCTAACTTCGGTGTAATTTTTATGATTTTTTTCTAAATAAGAATGCTTACTGAAATGTTTCGTTTTTCAAAAAGGGCATTTGATACAGTTTCACTGTGAAGTGAGAACTTTTATAAAATAAATGAGGGATTGAAACAGTGTGAATTGCTAGTCGTTAGTGATTATAATGCAGACAAAAGAAAAGCATATTTAGAGCAATAAACAGGCTGGAGAGGTGTGAAATGTGCAGGGGAGACTGAGACTGAATGGGGCTCGTTTTTGCATCACAAAACAGCAGAGGCAATAGACTGAATAGATGCTTATAAAATGACAATAAACACCAGTCTAATCAAAATAAAGTCATATGACATGATCTTGAAAAACATTGAACTAAATACAGAGTTTTAGACTTATCATCTTCAGATTTTAAATATAACATGGCCAGACATGTGGCTTTAGCTGCAGTGCATTTCTAGATTGCTACAATGCCAACTTCAATTTTATTTTCATGAAGATGTTTCATAAAAATAAATGTATAATAACTTTACAAAACTTTGAAGCTATTTATAACTATTTTTTTTCATTATGACAATAATTAATTCTACATTTACAATAAACTTCCAGGTGTCAGCTTTCAAATGATATCTTACTTGTGCTTTTAGTACAAAGGGTTCATGAACTGTATCCGTTTCAGTTTGGGAATGCCATATCTGGGGATTTTTCAAAAATGGGGTTGCAGCTTAACAGGTTAATTTTCTTAATTAAATACAGCCAAATATCAACCAGACAAGTAAACACGGTCTGGATGAAAAAGCTGAATAGTATATTAATACAGACATTTAACTCCAGGATAAGATGAATACATATTTAATTTTCTCAATTAAATGCAGCCAAATATCAACCAGACAAGTAGAAACGGTCTGGATGAAAAAGCTTAAAGCTGAATAGTATATTAATATAGACATCTAACTCCAAGGATAAGATGAGTAGCTATATATTTAATTTTCTCAAAAATTAAATGCAGCCAAATATCAACCAGACAAGTAGAAACGGTCTGAATGAAAAAGCTGAATAGTAGCCTATAAATACAGACATTTAACTCAAAGATTAGATGAGTAGGCTTACATATTTAATTTTCTCAAATTAAATACAGCCAAATATCAACCAGACAAGTAGAAACGGTCTAGTTTAAAGGCTAAATATAGTGTATTAATATAGACCTCATATTACAATCAACACATGAATCGCGTGTGTCCCCACTCGTAATGAAGCGAGGGCAGGGACGAACACACGATCCAAGGCTGTTTGCTCTCCATACTCCTGTCTAATATATATATATATGCTTGTGGACAAACAACAATAAATAGACAGAGACAAGATCACACAGAGCGCTTGCTGAAGGCACAGAAGCTAGCGCGGTCTGTTTTCAGGTGTGCTTTATAGTTTCCTGGTCGATGACGTCACCTGCCCATGACGTCTCGTCTCTCCATTGGACTGATTATACACGTGCTTTACGACGCAATCACGCAGGGGTCTCGACCGCGTGACGTGTGACCACCGCGTCTCGACGCAGCTCGAGTTCCCTTGAAAGGGAACTGAATTTTCAGCATCATTACTCCAGTCTTCAGTGTCACATGATCCTCAAGAAATCATTCTAATATGCTGATTTGCTACAGAAGAAACATTTATTATTATTTTCAATGTTAAGAGTAGTTTTGCAGCTTAATATTTTTGTGGAAACCATGATCTATTGTTTAGGATTATTTAGACACATTCACTTTCTTTTTTTCTATTTCACTCTGTGTTCTCTTTCTGTCACTATCAGCACTCTCTCTTTTATTTATTTCCTTCTGGTTGTAAATCCTCACACTCCCTGATCAATTATAGCACCATGAATTATGGCTCCCTAACAAAGAGCATCCATTTTCTGTGCGAGTCATGAGTGCACCTCTATAATTCTTTCTCACACAGACACACAATCTCGAGCAGGACAACTAGTGCACTTTCCATAATGCACTAACTCAGGCTGACTATGGGTGTCATTTGAGTTTAATATTGCTATGAAATATGATATGCATAAAAAGTAAGTGGAGAACGAAGTGAGGATGTTGAGTCTTAATTGAGTGAGTGCATTAATATCAGTCCAGTGTCATAGAGGTGAAAGTGATCTCAAAATATAGATGTGTTGTGTAAGTGTGTGTCTGTAAGTACCTCGTTGAAACCTTAGAGTTATGAAAATATTAATCATAATCCAGTCGACCTAAGCTCTATGAACAGATGACATTGCATTTGTATTTACTTGCATGTCATTTCTGTCCATTTGAAATGTTTTTTTCCCCTCAAATCCCCAACCCCTTCTCATTGTCTCTCTCTCTCTCTCTCTCTCTCTCTCTCTCTCTCTCTCTCTCTCTCTCTCTCTCTCTCTCTCTCTCTCTCTCTCTCTCTCTCTCTCTCTCTCTCTCTCTCTTTAATAGCCTCCATTAATGTAATAATCATCTCTGTTAATTGTCTTGTTTTGCTCTTCGATCACTCTCGGTGGAAATCTGCACATTGTTGTAATGTTTTCAGCACTTTTTGTGGGAGAAAATCAGCACAAGTCTGCAGAAAATATTTAAATATGTTAAGTGGAGCTTAGAGTACAACAATCGATCTGTAGCTGAAAGCGTTATTAAATTAGTCTGAATTGTATTTAAACAACAGCAATCCTAAAAAACGTGCGTGTGTTTGTTTGTGTCGTGACTGAGTTTCGCTGGTCAAAGAGTTGGGCGTGGCCTGCTGTATTCATTAACAGGGTATTAGGTGTGTATAAAACTGGTTAGTGCACCGCGGCAGCGGTCGCGGCTGCCCTCGTGTGAAGCCCTCATCGTGTGAAGACCAAAGAGTGTAAAGACAAGCGACTCTACCTGTGCGACTCCACCGAGCAAGGACACCGACAAAGCACTTGAGTATTAAATTCTTCTTGTTTATTTATTGTTGTTTCCTTTCTCTTCTACACACTTTTCTTTTAATCTTTCTGTTTGTAAGCTCCTTTTCACTATGTGTTTTCTAATCCCTACTATTACTAACATACGTAAATCAAACGTCACACGTCAGAGGCGGTGCAATCCTAACAATCTCTATTGGCCCTGACTGAGACCTGGATCAGACCAGAGGACACTGTCACACCTGCTGCCCTCTCCACTAACTTCACTTTCTCACACACCCCCCGTCTGACCGGAAGGGGTGGTGGTACTGGTCTGCTCATCTCAAATGACTGGAAATTTGATCCTTTACCACCTCTATTTGACAACAGCTCATTTGAATCACATTCAATTACCATCACTAGTCCTATAAAAATCCATTTTGTAGTTGTATATTGTCCCCCAGGTCAACTTGGCAGTTTTTTGGAGGAGCTTGATGTGCTACTCTCATCCTTCCCAGAAGATGGTACTCCTCTTGTAATTCTTGGAGACTTCAACATCCACCTAGAAAAACCTCAGGCTGCTGATTTCCACACCCTGCTTGCATCATTCGACCTCAAACGAGTATCTACTGTGGCTACTCACAAATCAGGTAACCAATTGGACCTCATCTACACGCGCTACTGCTCTACGGACAATACACTGGTCACTCCACTGCACACCTCAGATCACTTCCTCCTCACTCTCAACCTCAACCTGCCTCAGAACACAACACACACTCCTCCACAGGTCACCTTTCGACGAAACCTATGCTCACTTTCACCCTCTCACCTATCCTCTTTGGTCTCATCCACACTTCCTCCACCTGATCAGCTCTCAACACTTGATACTAACTGTGCAACTGATACTCTATTCTCCACTTTAACATCCTGCTTGGACAACTTCTGTCCCCTTTCCTCCAGGCCAGCCCGCGCCACACCCTCTGCCCCCTGGTTAACTGATATTCTTCGCGAACATCGTACTAAACTCAGGGGTGCAGAGAGGAAGTGGCGCAAATCGAAAGATTCGACAGACCTGGGTCTTTATCAATCCCTTCTCTCTTCCTTCTCTGCTAATATCTCTACTGCTAAAATGGCTTACTATCACAACAAAATTATCAATTCTTCTGACTCTCGCATGCTTTTCAAAACCTTCTCCTCTCTTCTTAACCCTCCTCCTCCTCCTCCTTCATCAACCCTAACAGCTGACGATTTTGCCACATTCTTCATAGAAAAAACAACCACCATTAGCGGCCAATTTACCAATCCACAAACTGACACACACATTTTACCAACAAACGCACACATTCTACCCTCCTTCTCTCTACTTTCAGAGGCGGAAGTCTCTAAACTCCTCCTTTCCAATCACCCTACTACCTGTCCGCTTGATCCTATCCCCACTAATCTACTTCAAGCCATTTCTTCCTCAGTTGTACCCACACTCACGCACATCATAAACGCCTCTCTTCACACTGGTACCTTTCCCACAGCTTTTAAGCAGGCTCGAGTAACCCCACTGCTTAAGAAACCCTATCTAAATCCAGCACATCTAACAAGTTACAGACCGGTATCTCTTCT
Organism: Rhinichthys osculus; assembly: GCA_029959095.1. Classification (NCBI taxonomy): domain Eukaryota; kingdom Metazoa; phylum Chordata; class Actinopteri; order Cypriniformes; family Leuciscidae; genus Rhinichthys; species Rhinichthys osculus. The sequence goes on along the minus strand of JARWKJ010000004.1, from coordinate 25,740,218 downwards.
TCCATTTGTCGCGAAAACACTTGAACGAGTTGTTTTCAACCAGATCTCCTCCTTTCTTACACAGAACAACCTCCTGGACGACAATCAGTCTGGTTTCAAAAGTGGACACTCAACTGAGACTGCCCTGCTCTCAGTAATTGAAGCTCTGAGACTGGCAAGAGCAGCTTCCAAATCCTCAGTCCTCATCCTACTGGATCTGTCTGCTGCTTTTGACACAGTTAACCACCAGATCCTCCTGTCAATCCTAAAGTTGAAGGGCATCTCGGGAACTGCACTCCAATGGCTCGAGTCTTACCTCTCAGGTAGGTCCTTTAGGGTGTCGTGGAGAGGTGTGGCATCTAAGACCCAACATCTAGCTACTGGGGTGCCTCAGGGCTCAGTGCTTGGACCACTCCTCTTCTCCATCTACATGACATCACTAGGATCTGTGATTCAGAAACATGGCTTTTCCTATCATTGCTACGCTGATGACACGCAACTCTACCTCTCATTCCAGCCTGACGATCCGACGGTAGCTGCTCGTATCTCAGCCTGCCTGACAGACATTTCTGGCTGGATGAAGGACCACCACCTTCAACTAAACCTTGCGAAGACAGAGCTACTTGTGGTCCCGGCCAACCCAACACTTCATCACAACTTCTCCATTCAGCTAGGCTCGTCATCCATAACTCCATCAAGGTCAGCTAAGAACCTTGGGGTTGTAATTGATGATCAGTTGAAATTCACAGACCACATTGCGAAAACTGCCCGGTCCTGCAGATTTGCCTTGCACAACATTAGGAGGATCAGGCCCTTCCTTACAGAGCATGCCACACAACTCCTTGTCCAAGCACTTGTTTTATCCAGACTGGACTATTGTAATGCTCTCCTGGCTGGTCTTCCAGCTTCCTCTGTCAAACCTCTACAATTGATCCAGAATGCTGCAGCCAGAGTAGTCTTCAATGAGCGGAAGAGAGCACACGTCACACCTCTCCTCACACAATTGCACTGGTTGCCAGTTGCCGCTCGCATTAAATTCAAGGCACTGACGTTTGCCTACAGAACAACCACTGGCACTGCTCCCTCTTACCTAAACTCATTACTTCAGACTTATGTGCCATCCAGAAACCTACGCTCTGCTAGCGAATGTCGTCTTGTGGTACCATCTCAAAGAGGCACAAAATCTCTTTCTCGGACCTTTTCCATGGCTGTTCCCTGTTGGTGGAATGATCTGCCTAACTCAACCAGAGCTTCTGAGTCAGTAGCCACTTTCAAGAAACTGCTGAAGACATATCTTTTTCGGCAGCACTTGATTCAGTAGAATTAACACTTTCTCTTTTCTTCTATTCTAAAAAAAAAAAAAAAAACATGCACTAAAATTAAACTGAGAGGGGTTATAGCACTTACGTATTGTTGTCCTACTGTTAGTTTAACTGCTTCTATTGTTCTCATTTGTAAGTCGCTTTGGATAAAAGCGTCTGCTAAATGAATAAATGTAAATGTAAATGTAAAATGTAAAAAAATAAAATAAAATAAAAAAGCATCTGAAACCAGCCTAAGCTGGGTTGCTGGCCTTGTTCTTTTCGCTGGTTTTTGAGCTGTTTTGGGAACTTCTCAGACTAACTAAAGGCCAGCTTTTCCACACCAGGGGACCATCTTAAACCAGATTCATTTACTCACCCTCAACTCATGTTGTTCCAAACCTTTAAAGGGGTCATGTAATGGTACATGCACTTTTACAAGTTGATTGTACTGAAATGTGTGTTGGCAGTGCCTGTACACAACCATCATATAATGATAAAAATCCATCCAGTGTTTTTGTTTTAATCTCCTTATATGTTTTCCCCTGCCTCAAATTGAGCCGTTCGATTTTGTGACGTCACCAAATCGGACGCCCCTCCCACGATTGTTGATTGACAGCAGCGTTTCAACACAGACCCCCCCTGAGCGAGCTGTCATCATAGTCCGTCATTGTTGATACGCTGGAGCAGTATCACTGGAGCATTGTTGATACGCTGGAGCAAACATTTACTCACCCTCAACTCATGTTGTTCCAAACCTTTAAAGGGGTCATGTAATGGTACATGCACTTTTACAAGTTGATTGTACTGAAATGTGTGTTGGCAGTGCCTGTACACAACCATCATATAATGATAAAAATCCATCCAGTGTTTTTGTTTTAATCTCCTTATATGTTTTCCCCTGCCTCAAATTGAGCCGTTCGATTTTGTGACGTCACCAAATCGGACGCCCCTCCCACGATTGTTGATTGACAGCAGCGTTTCAACACAGACCCCCCCTGAGCGAGCTGTCATCATAGTCCGTCATTGTTGATACGCTGGAGCAGAATGGCGTCTAAGCGATTGTGGTGTTCTGTTCTTGGGGTTAATAATGAACACAGCAGTCATTTTGATGCTCCTAAATCTGAACCGCTGAAGACGCAGAGGCTGAGTTTTGTTTTCGAAGGGAATATTCCCCACGATCAACATCAATGCTTTCATGTTTGCGCAAATCATTTCTCACCAGACTGCTTTATAAACAAGGGTCATTATGAGCTGGTTTTGCTAAGCTGCTCCTGAAAAAAGAATCGGTACCAACTATTCGTGTCCCTGCTGCACCTCCAGAAGAAGTGAGTGTAAAGTTTTATTAACCTTTATATTAATCTTTGCAAATCGCGAAAAAAAGCTGTTCATGACCATTAACTGTAACATCAATCTGTCAACGAACTAACCTATACATCAGTAAACACATAGCATTTGTATCTCACTATTCTACCCTGCCAGTACATACAAATAATAGATCAAAGTGACATTACTGGATTGTTGACGGGGTGTGTAGCTCTCATGAGGCACACACGCAAGGTCTCTCGCTCTCTGCCTTGCTTTCTCACCTTCACTTTCGCCTCACAATCATGACGTAGATCCACAGCTAGATCAATGAGTATAGAAGCACTATGATTACAATGACCTCCGATTGAACTGTCATAAAATCTGAAATTATCGTACATTATGGGATTTATTATTTATCGTACATCGTACAGAGGTCAAAATTATCGTACAAATACGATAATTATCGTACGTCTGGCAACACTGACATGCGTTGTGTCAAAACACACCATAGAACAGAGGGGCGGGGTTGAGCAAAGCTCATTATCATTTAAAGGCATATGCACTGAAACGGCGTGCTGAAAACAGAGCTGTTTTTGACCAGGTAAAATTAGTGTTTTCTTACAATACTAATGAGAATTTTTAATAAAAGTATATTACAAAGTTTTCATTTAGACCCTAAAGATTCATATTAACTTGTACAAAAATGGCATTATATGACCCCTTTAAGGTTTTCTATTATCTGTGAAACAAAAGAAGATATTTTGAGGAACGTCCAAAGAAGAAAAAGTCAAACAGGTTTGAAATGACATAAGAGTGAGTATATTCTGTCATCATTGTTATTTGGTGATGAACTATCCCTTTAAGGCTTTGTTTTTGTTTTGTTTTTTTTCAGCAGGGATGTATTTAAAACTCTTTCAAAATGCAGTTGTAATGAAGAACATTGAATAAACCATGTAGTTCTATGAATGACTCATATTCTGTGTAAATATGCTGAGCTTTCATCATAGTTGCTGTTAGGCTGCGGTTTCATAACATTATAAATATGCATTATGTTCTCTTTTTGACTTACTCTTCTGGTTTATAGCATGGCAACCTCTTGAAACCATGTCAAGAAACATGTCATGTAAGAGTACATCTTATTTGGTTCAGGGGATTTTCATTTCTAGTCAGAAAAAAATAATAATTTCCTCGGTTGTTTTGTATAATGACTACTACAGTTACATTGGGAATGTTCGGAAAGACATAGTACGTCTCAAATCAGACTTGCTGTCTCTGACTTTGCCTATAGTTTTGCGTACAGCTCTGCTGGTGTGACGTTTCTCTGGCTTTGCTCACTGCTTTTGAACATCTACACACATGTGGCACATACTATGTGTCAGGCACAGGCAGTGAGTTAGAGACTATATAGCTGCTTTCCCCCCTCAGGTGTCACTTTCTCTGAGCCGCTCTTCAAACTTAGGTTTTCCTTCTGTAACTGGATTCTAGAACACAGTGAAAATAGGTGATGAAACCTCATCCACACTGATCCAGAGCTCACTCGTGTACCTCAGGGCATCCATTTCAATGTCTTCATCTAGTTTTGCTCCTAAGGATACTGTAAAAGCTACACTATTGTTTGAGGCTAACAACACCATAACTAAATTACAGAAATAAAACAACATGTTTAGGTTTCATTGTTAACAATACAAAATCATTAACTTTCAATGACCATCTTTACTTAATTTTTCAATTAATTTTCCAATCCATATTCTATCTATGGCTTTACTTTAATCTGAAAAAGTTTACATGCTCCACATTGCAGTGGTATTGTAGTCCATTCATTCATTCATTCATTCATTCATTCATTCATTCATTCATTCATTCATTCATTCATTTATTGAGATTGTCTTTTTAACAAGCATCAAAACTAATTGCAACAACAACAAAACAACTCAAGAATGATTAATTATTAATCATCTTACATATTAAAACATCATGTATCGAGTAATATAATCAGCATGTTTTGATTTATCCATTTGGGGGGTTTCTCCCTTTGAAGTCAGTGAGAGATCCTTTCCGTTCTTCTCTAGTCTTAATGGGAGAGAGAGAATATAGACAGGTGTTCAAAGACACCCCTCCACTTTCTGCCCTCTCCGCTGCCCTCCATCTCTCCATCACACTATTCATGCCTCCTGTTCATTCTTCTCCACCAAACACACACTTCACGTTTCTTTCTGCGAGTTCTCTTTTCCCTTCCCCTCTTCTTTCTTTCCTTTTCTTTTGCACTGAGTCACACGGAGAGAAAAAGCATTATGAATATTTTAACTCGCAGAAATGTCACTGAAAGAGGACAGAAAGAGAAAAAGATAAAGTGTAATGATTCAAGTGCTGTTTCTGTTTCCTGGAGTAAAACCATGTGAATGTGGAAAAATTGCTTGGGGGATATTTATAACCGCTCGAAACATTTCCCTCACAACATACTTTTCAAATCTAAGCAAATAAATCATTAATATTTGAACCTTTTACCATGGCAAAAAGAGAAATACGGCTGTGCACTGTCTGTGTATGAATTGTTAATGAGTCAGACAATTGTAACACTCAAATTAGGTGCAAATTGAAGACATTAACACATTAATCAAAATGAAGACAGTCTTTTGTCTGTTTAGCTGGCAGAAGATGGAAATTTGCACCATTATTTAAATGCATAACAATTTAACATGCGTTTATTATGAACATCTAAGAGATGTTTTTTATTTCTGTTTTAGTATGATATCTGTATTTGTTGAGAGTGTGTTTGTGTGTAAAGTAACCCAGAGGAGCTTTGAAACGTTATGGATTGCTCTGACCCATTTTTTCCCAGCATAATTGCTGGAATATGTCATTTATAGAGTGGTATTTATCACAGGTGTGCTGTGTGAGTGCCGGTGCCCATAGGCGTTTTACTGTGCTGCTCTCTTAAATTTGTGCTTAACATACAATCCTCTTTCTGCCTCAATATATCAGTGTCTATTTATGTTTACTGGCAGATAGGAAGTGCTCAGGATTCACGGGTGTTGACTGCCCATGTCACAATAGCAGGGCATCTGGCAGAAGGCACAGGAAGTGCGCTGTAGAAGAGAGAGCTTGTATATGATCTATCATGCTTACTTTCTCTTTCTTTGTGTGTGTGTGTATGCTTAGCTGTAGCTTGAAGACTAATGTGTCCCCAGAGGTCAGATAAATATGAAAAAAATCTCCTTTTAGGGACATTTGGTGGTGCCATCAGTTGGAAAAAAATGTTTTTTTTTTTGCTTCTAAAAAGGCACAAACATGTATTTTAAGGTCAGAGTTTGGTTAGGGAAGGGGTAGTCTTATTTATTATGGTATATTCTGTTTTAATATTCATTATATATTATAAAAATGTATGCTTCAATTGCCATATAAGTTGTATATTCTTGCATCATTTTTTTTCATGGCTTGGCTTCGCGAACGAAGATTTAGGAAGGAAATCCACGTTTTCTACAGGCACACTGGTGGCTGACGAGGCCTATGCGGGGGCAGGCAGGTCCTGCCACAAGGGGACACGATTCTTCCTTCTCCTTTTATCCTCCATACTGGCCCTGCGGGTATCTTCAAAGAGGGAGGTGGCCTGATGGACTGTGCGCCACGAGGAGTCGCGATCAGCTGCTTGTGTTGCCCACTGACGGTGATCGATGCAGCAAGAAGTGTGGGACTACTTCAGGGAGTCTTTGTACCGTTTTCGTGGTGCCCCAATGTTTCGGTAGCCAGAGGACAATTCCCCGTACAGCACGATCTTAGGTAGGCGATGGTTCTCTATCCTGGAGACGTGCCCTGCTCAGCGAAGTTGTACCTTGAGGACCATAGCCTCGATGCTAGTGACCTCCGCTGACTCGAGGACTTCAGTGTTGGCGACGAAGTCACTCCAACGAATGTTGAGGATTGTGCGGAGACAGCGCTGATGGAAGCACTCGAGGAGTCTCAGGTGATGACGGTACGTGACCCGGGACTCAGCGCCATACAGAAGAGTGGTCAGCACAACAGTTTTGTATACACTGACCTTCGTGTCTTTTTTGAGTCATGGTCTTTGTGTGGGCCTGCAGACACCTCAGATTGAACACACTCCCATCGAGACGAAAACGGATGTAAACGCCATCAGCGTCGTCGAGGTCCTCTGTGGTCTGCTGGAGCATCATGCTGGTGAACAGTGTGGGAGCAAGAACACAGCCCTGTTTTACACCGTTTGCTGTTGTTTACACTTCGTTCTTCCATACCTCAGGAGGGATGGCATCAACACCTGTGGCTTTTCCACTCTTCAGCTGTTTAATGGCTTCCTCAGTCTCTTGTAGTGTTGGTGCCACATCCAATTCAGTTTTCACTGGTTGTTGTGGGATGCAGTCAATCACTGGTTCTTTGACTGAGCGGCTAGCATTGAAAAGGGTGTAGAAGTGTTCAGCCTAGCGCTTCAGGATAGAGTCCTTTTTGGAGAGCAGTTTTTTTTCCGTCTGCACTCCACAGGGGGCTCAGGATTTGGTACAAGGGACCATATACCACTTTTATAGCTTCGTTGAAACCCCTGTAGTCACTAGTATCAGCGCAAAGCTGAGTTATTACTGCAAGGTTGGTCCACCACTCGTTCTGAATCTCTCGAAGCTTACGCTGGAGGGTGCTGCATTCCAGGCGGAAGGTTGCTTTTTTATGTGGGCAGGACGGTTGGGCCAGGTGGGCCTTGTGTGCTGATCTTTTCTTTGACAGCAGCTCCTGGACTTTAAGCTGTTCTCATCGAACCAATCCCTGTTTTGCTTCGTGGAGAATCCGAGGGTATCTTCAGATGTTTGCAGAACAACAGTTTTGATGCGGTCCCACAGCACTTCTGGGGCCGGAGACGAGTCGGCTAGGCAGATGGGTTCCTTTAGCCCAGACCGTAGGCTCTCCTGGAAAACTGGTCTGATTGCGGCAGACTGAAGGCTGCAGACCTTGAGCTTCTTCCTCGGGGCGCCACCTTTCCTTTGTTTGGGCATAAAGTGGAATGTGATTTTGCAGCGGACAAGGCGGTGGTCTGTGTGACTGCGCTGGGCATTTCCCTGGTGTCTTTTAGGTCACGCTGGCGCACTAGGATGTAATCTATGAGATACCAGTGTTTTGACCGAGGGTGCATCCAGGTTGTCTTCAGACTGTCCTTCTGCTGGAAGATGGTGTTGGTAATGGAAAGCTGCTGTTCAGCGCAGAGTTCAAGTAACAAGCGTCCATTATCGTTGCAGCTGCCCACACCATGCCTTCCAAGTACGCCTTTCCAGGTTTCTGAGTCTATGCCTCTTCTGACGTTGAAGTCGCCAAGGATGACAATCTTGTCGTCAGCTGGGACATCTTAAAGAAGGCTGCGTAGATCAGTGTAAACTTATCTTTGTCTGTAGGATCTGCCTGGAGAGTTGGGGCATACACACTGAGCACTGTGGCGTGTTGCTGGTCACGAAGTGGTAGACGTATTGAGATGATACGGTCAGAGTGGCCAGCTGGCAAGCTTGCAAGCTTGGTAGCGATGGAGTCCCTGATCATGAAGCCGACACCTGAAAGACAAATAACTTTATTCTAGAGCTGTCATAAAGCCAAAACAATCTCTGTTGCTTTAGTTTCCTGTTATCACTGTAAAGCAGCTTCGGAACAATCAACATTGTTAAAAGCGCAAGGTGTCTCTCTGTCACTGGTTTGCCTGACCAGTAGAGGGTGTAACCTGCGCTATGCTCCCTTAGACTTCCTCCCTCTAAAAAGCAGATTTCGCTGAGTGCTGCGATGTCAACATCCAGCCTAGCGAGCTCGTGTGCAATTAAGGCAGATCGTCGCTCAGGTCGAGTGCTGTCAGCTGAGTCTAGCATGGTTCTGATGTTCCAGCATGCGAGTTTGAGTCCTTTCTCACCTTTTAAGGCAAGTGGGATACGCCACTGTTTCCTTGATTTATGTGGCCTTTTTAGCACCCTTAGTTGACCTAGGGTGCTTTCACGCTGGCAGTTTAGTTCGGAATGGGGCACGGTTCGCATGAAAAATTGCTAATGTGAACGCTGTCATGCGGACCTGGGTGCGCACTGGGGTACCGAACCCGAGACTACCTGGAGGAGGTGGTCTGAGTTTGGTTGCACTCGAACCGTGCCTCGGTTCGCGTGAATGTGAAAGTCAAGTCATCTTCATTTATATAGCGCTTTTAACAATGTTGATTGTTCCGAAGCTGCTTTACAGTGATAACAGGAAACTAAAGCAACAGAGATTGTTTTGGCTTTATGACAGCTCTAGAATAAAGTTATTTTCCAGCTAAAGTTAGTTTTAATTGATTCACTTCCATCGCAACGATCATTAGTTATTAACTTAGGGGCCGCTAACACGACACCGTTTTAACAGAAAACTCTTAAGTTCTCTCTACGCAAACTTTAAAAACGTGAACCTGTGAGAACGCTGATGGCGTGCACATGCATTATTAAGAGTTCATTCTATAGGTATGCGCATTTGAATATATGTGCGCAGGCATGTAGTCCTTCCCTAAAAAAACAACCCTCAACAAACTACTTGGCTGGCCTTAAAATGTATAATACAGAATTTTATCGCTTCGGCGTAGCCACATGAACCGGAATTATCCCAACAACGATTATCTGTGCAGAGGTAAAGGGAAGGAGGCCTTCACAGGGAGGGACTAGTGACACTTCAGGACTGCGTTGTCATCACGTCCAGACGCAGGTCCTTCATCAGATCTGGATACGGCCTGGATCCGGCGGACTGCGGTAAACCTCGGGATAAACAGAGAGACTAATATTAGCGTAGATGCCATTCTTCTTATGATGTAACGAGTACATCAGGATTTATGGGAAGTGTTCCCGGTTCCGGCTGACCTAATCTATCCAGCCTAACATTGAACATTATAGAAGTCTATAGTGTGTTATGTGTATGCAAGCTCAAAGAGATGTGTTTTTAGTCTAGCTTTGAACTGACATAGTGTGTCTGCTTCCCGGACAATGTTAGGAAGACTGTTCCAAAGTTTTGGTGCTAAATAGGAAAAGGATCTACTGCCTGCAGTAGATTTTGATATTCTAGGTATTATCAACTGGCCGTAATTTTGAGATCGCAATAGACGTGAAGGACTATAATGCGTTAAGAGCTCGCTCAAGTACTGGGGAGCTAAACCATTTAGTGCTTTGTAAGTAATTAGCAATATTTAAAAATTTATACGATGTTTAATAGGGAGCCAATGCAGTGTTGACAGAACCGGGCTAATATGGTCATACTTCCTGGTTCTGGTAAGAACTCGAGCTGCTGCGTTTTGGACCAGCTGTAATTTGTTTATTAAGCGTGCAGGGCAACCACCCAGTAGAGCATTACAATAATCTAGCCTTGATGTCATGTACGCATGAACTAATTGTTCCGCATTCGTCAATGAGAGCAAATTACGTCATTTAGATATATTTTTAAGATGGAAAAATGCGGTTTTACAGATACTATTCACGTGACTTTCAAATGAAAGATTGCTATCAAAGAGCACACCCAGGTTCCTAACCAACGATGAAGACTTGACAGAACAGCCATCAAGTGTTAGACAGTATTCTAGGTTATTACGTGAGGACGTTTTTTGTACAATAATTAGAATCTCTGTTTTTTCAAAATTAAGTAGTAGGAAATTACTAGTCATCCAATTTTTTATATCAGCTATGCATTCCGTTAATTTTGTGAATTGGTAAGTTTCGTCAGGGCGTGAAGAAATATAGAGCTGAGTATCATCAGCATAAGAGTGAAAACTAATGTCATGCTTCCTAATGATATCTCCTAAGGGTAGCATGTACAGAGTGAACAGCAACGGTCCTAGTACTGAGCCTTGTGGTACACCATACTGAACTTGTGATCGATAAGACATCTCTTCATTTACTGCTACAAACTGATAACGGTCAGATAAGTATGATTTAAACCATGCTAATGCAATTCCACTAATGCCAACATAATTTTTTAGTCTATTTAAAAGAATGTTGTGGTCAATAGTATCAAATGCAGCACTAAGATCGAGTAACACTAATAGCGAGATACAACCACGATAGGATGATAAGAGCAAATCATTTGTGACTCTGATGAGAGCTGTCTCAGTACTATGGTACGGTCTAAATCCTGACTGAAAATCCTTGTCGATATCATTTCTTTCTAAAAAGGAACATAATTGTGAGGATACTGGCTTTTCTAGTATCTTTGACAGAAAAGGTAGATTCGAGATCGGCCTGTAATTGATCAATTCTGTACGATCAAGTTGCATTTTTTTAACAAGTGGTTTAATCATAGCCAGCTTAACCCTCTGGGGTCAGTGGTATCGCCGGCGATACCAGCTCACTTGTTTTCTTATAAGTGCAAAAGAGACTCAAAATACTCTGCTGATTTTGATCTTACATATAAGTGTTATACATCATTCGATCCTGTTAAACGTACAGTATGTAATTTTTGGCCACCAGGGGTCGCTAATCTCTTACAATAACAAAGGCGTATATCGATGACGCAAAGCATCAAGCGGAATTATGGATCTTGTCGTCAAGCTGATGGATCTTTTATGGATGAGTGAACACAGTGATGTTTTTAACATGACTGTGGTGTGAAGCAGGGCGCGACGCAACGTGAGTCCCGCAGATATAAAGGAATAAGGACATTTCATTCTACCGAACTACACGCAAGTGCTGAATTAATAAGTTACTCACAGGTCAGTTTATTAGACGAATGAAGCTTGAGGTAACGCAGCGCTGTTTCACTTGCTCTAACAGTTACACGATCACACTAAACGGCATTTGAGTGTGTTGAATGTTGTTAGTTAGGTTGTTTGTTGGCTGTATGAGACTAGCAGTGAGCTAGATCAACATTAGAATAACATACAGATCATATTCTAACATTTCATCATATTGAACTAAATAACATTGATTAGTTTTATGTACATTTGCTCACCTGTCTAATAAAGTAACTTACATGCAACACATTCGCGTCTCTGTCAAGTCGAAGTTAGTCGCGGACGTGGAGCTCTCGGCATCTCGAAAGATGTTGATCTTCGTTCTAGTCCTCTTTTTGTCTCAAAGTCTGCTTGCCATGGTCCAAAATGTTTGAACAAAACAACAACAGCATGAGCGTCCTGCTAAGCATAACCCAGTTGTCCACGTCTGTCGCCATGGTTACTATGGCAGTACGAGCGGAAACCGAGGGTAACGCGGATATGACGACTCCTCACCCCTCTTGACACGTCCCGTTTCCTTGGTTAAAATCGCAATTTTCTCACGATTTACAAATAGTTGGAAACATTGGGCATATTGTAAGTAATCAACTAAACAAAATATATAACATTGGCCTAGTGGTTTTTGGATATTTTACTGCAAAAATCCTACATATTATACCTTTAAGTGTCTATTTTTTTGGTGTATACTCACAATAAAAACAAAGTGTTGTGCTTTTTGTCAAATAAAGAAAAATAAACATGATGCGAATTTTGCCTTCTCTCTGTCAGTGAACTCCATTCTGAAACGCGTCCAAAAATGAACTGTAACTCAGTCAATACTTGTCACAGAGACACGAAAGATTGTGAGGAATAATACTATCGTAATAATCCTGGAAAAGTTACCTCAGAAGTGCTGGTAGTTTCATTTCGAGGAGCACGGATTCAGCTGATGTAGTAAGATATTTATTCTTAAGTGCTTTGTTCTAATCGCGTTATTGAATAGTGTCTGTAAACTGCACAAAGACTGTTTAAATATGAATTGCGTGTCTGTGTGTGAATGAATGAATGAATGTTGCGCGCGATGTTGTTTACTACAGCTGTACATCGCATCTGTGCGTTCATTCACTCTTGCTCCTACATTAGTAAACGTTATTTTTACATGAACACATCCAAACTATATTGCTATAGCCTACTGAGATTTGTTCTAATCGCGATATATAATAGTGTCTGTAATGACAACATTTCGTTGACTAGTTTTGGATAGATTATAAAGTTTTTACTATAAAATAGACATCAAATAAGCTTTTGTTAGACAGTTTCTGCTCATGGGCCCTATTTTAATTATCTAAAACGCAAGTGTCAAGCGCAAAGCGCAAGTAACTTTGTGGGCGGATCTCGGCGCTGTTGCTATTTAACCGGCGGAATAAATGACTCTTGCGCTCGACGCAAATCTAAAAGGGGTTGGTCTGAAGTAGCTTCATTATTCATAGGTGTGGTTTGGGCGTAACGGGAAACAAACCAATAAGAGCGTCATATCACATTCCCTTTAAGAGCATGATGAATGAGGTGCGCTTGTTCCATGGCGCAATACTATTATAACAGCGCATTTACCAGGCGCGCTTCAGAATCGGTTCACAGCCGAGGAGATCGGCCGTAAAAGAAAGAGAAGTGACATTGGGGATGGGACAAACCCACCCAAATTAGCTTCGGGTAAACATGCATATAATAATTTGGGTAAATGTGTAAGCTTTATGCCTATTTTTCCCATCGTCATGGACACAACAATGATTTCCCTCGTGTTTTAATATTTTTCCTTATAATAATGTATCATTTGCAAAAAGTAAAATGCATCTGTGTAGATGAGAGAATCATCTACAGTGTATGCGCGTTGTTCACACTCTGTATTATGGCCAAGCATGCGTGCTTAAAATAGCATCTGAATGTACGTGCAACGCGCCACTGACTTAGGTTTTTTCTGGTCAGTGGCGCAATTGTTTTCTGGAACTGCAAAATAGCACCAGGGATTGTTTGCGCCGGAACACGCCTCCTTTTTTGTGCTGAACCGCCCAGGGAGCGCGAGTTCATTCCCTAGTTTGCCAGCGTGCGTCTGTGGAGGGAAAAGTACGCTTTGCACTGGTGGAAAATACGAATGATAAATGCGTCGGTGTACAAAGTCAATTGTGCTGGATGCAAGGTAGGGCCCCATATGTTAAATATATAGTATGTTTTGTCGAAAATAAACTAATCAACTGTTATAGTGTTTGTTCCAATGCAAGCTATATCAAAATAATGAATCCTTAACTTTGAAATATGTATGATAAAATGTATTGGCCTACTTTAAAAAATAATACTTTATAAAGGCATTTATGGAAAAAGACAATTTTCTTTTCAAGATGTTTCCAACTCTAACTTTGAACCAATTCTGTAGAATGGCCCATATATAACCTATTTGAACAGGATTTGTTTCCAGGTATGACTAAAAATGTGCTTTTGACTTTCATTTATATTTTGATTTTATATATATATATATATATATATATATATGTGTGTGTGTGTGTGTGTGTGTGTGTGTGTGTGTATGCACTCACCTAAAGGATTATTAGGAACACCATACTAATGCTGTGTTTGACCCCCTTTCGCTTTCAGATCTGCCTTAATTCTACGTGGCATTGATTCAACAAGGTTCTGAAAGCATTCTTTAGAAATGTTGGCCCATATTGATAGGATAGCATCTTGCAGTTGATGGAGATTTGTGGGATGCACATCCAGGGCACGAAGCTCCCGTTCCACCACATCCCAAAGATGCTCTATTGGTTTGAGATATGGTGACTGTGGGGGCCATTTTAGTACAGTGAACTCATTGTCATGTTCAAGAAACCAATTTGAAATGATTTGAGCTTTGTGACATGGTGCATTATCCTGCTGGAAGTAGCCATCAGAGGATGGGTACATGGTGGCCATAAAGGGATGGACATGGTCAGAAACAATGCTCAGGAAGGCCGTGGCATTTAAACGATGCCCAATTGGCACTAAGGGGCCTAAAGTGTGCCAAGAAAACATCCCCCACACCATTACACCACCACCAGCAGCCTGCACAGTGGCAACAAGGCATGATGGATCCATGTTCTCATTCTGTTTACGCCAAATTCTGACTCTACCATCTGAATGTCTCAAAAGAAATCGAGACTCATCAGACCAGGCAACATTTTTCCAGTCTTCAACTGTCCAATTTTGGTGAGCTCTTGCAAATGGTAGCCTCTTTTTCCTATTTGTAGTGGAGATGAGTGGTACCCGGTGGGGTCTTCTGCTGTTGTAGCCCATCCGCCTCAAGGTTGTGCGTGTTGTGGCTTCACAAATGCTTTGCTGCATACCTCGGTTGTAACGAGTGGTTATTTCAGTCAAAGTTGCTCTTCTATCAGCTTGAATCAGTCGGCCCATTCTCCTCTGACCTCTAGCATCAACAAGACATTTTCGCCCACAGGACTGCCGCATACTGGATGTTTTTCCCTTTTCACACCATTCTTTGTAAACCCTAGAAATGGTTGTGCGTGAAAATCCCAGTAACTGAGCAGATTGTGAAATACTCAAACCGGCCGTCTGGCACCAACAACCATGCCACGCTCAAAATTGCTTAAATCACCTTTCTTTCCCATTCTGACATTCAGTTTGGAGTTCAGGAGATTGTCTTGACCAGGACCACACCCCTAAATGCATTGAAGCAACTGCCATGTGATTGGTTGATTAGATAATTGCATTAATGAGAAATTGAACAGGTGTTCCTAATAATCCTTTAGGTGAGTGTATATATATATATATATATATACATATATATATATATATATATATATATATATATACACATTTATATATAGTCCTTGCATTCTTTCTTGTGTGACACACCTGAATGAAAGGCTCATTATTATGCGGGTCTTTGTCTTCTCAGGTGTGAACCACCTAATTATTCATGACAAGGGGTTGGGCCATTCACGCCCCCACGCATATTGCCTTTCCAAACAAAAAAAAATGTTTTTCACAATTTAAAACAATCTATTGTTTTATGTGAATGATTAGGCAGGATGATTTTCAGATCATTTTTAAGCAAAAAGTCTAGGCGACAACATCCATTAGTCAAAAGTCTTGTGGACAGATATTTAGTATGTGTTTTGTGGCCTTATTTCAGAAACTTTAATTTAGTTTAATTAGTTTTTTTTCAATAACCATGCATAAACAATATTCTCTCAAAAATACAAACATGTACATACATGTTGCTCACATATTATGGTAGCCCTGTTTGTGCTAAATAAAGTGTAGTTTCATCTGTGCCATTAATATGTTTATAAGCAACTGAAAAAAGCACAAATGTCATGGCATGTCAAAACATCTCAAGGACCCCAAAAACACCTTAGACCCCAGAGGGTTAAAAGTTTTTGGTACGTATCCTAGTGACAAAGATGAATTAATGACATTGAGAAGAGGATCTGTGACCTCTGGAAGCATCTCTTTCAATAGCTTAGTCGGTATAGGGTCTAACATACATGTTGTCGATTTAACGAGTTTAGAAAATTCTTCCTCTTCTATAGCAATGAATGAATCGAATTTTTCCTTGGGGAGACTACAATGCACTCCCTGATGTGATGCTATAGTAGACGGTTGAATAGTTATAATTTTCTCCCTGATATTATCAATCGTATAAGAGAAGAAGGTCATAAAGTAATTACTGTTGAGCTGCTTGGAAACTTCTGAGCTTGAAGCTTTATTTTTTGTTAGTTTAGCAACTGTTTCAAATAAATACCTAGGGTTTTGTTTATTTTCTTCTAATAGGGTTGAAAAATAATCAGATCTAGCAGCTTTTAAGGCCTCTCTGTTTGCAATCATGCATGTCATCATGCAATCATGTATATCATCGCTCTGCTGAAGAATTTCAATAGCATCAACATTGTTTCCATGTGATAATATTAGATCTAGAGTATGATTACGACAATGAGTAGGTCCTGACACGTGTTGTCTAACTCCAATAGAGGTAAGAATATCTTTAAATGCCAATCCCAATGCATCTTTTTCATTATCTACATGTATATTAAAATCACCAACAATTAGGACTTTATCTGCAGCCAGTACTAACTCAATTAAAGAATTTGCTGACTTTCTATCAAAGTCTGTATGGTGCCCTGGTGGCCTGTATACAGTAGCCAGCACAAATCTCAAACGTGATTCATCATTTACACTATATATTGTTTCATTAAGTACCAACACTTCAAAATAATTATATTTGAAACTAGACTTCTTAGTAATTTTGAAAATATTACTATAAATTACAGCAACACATCCCCCTTTGCCTTTCAGACGAGGTTCATGTTTATAACAGTAATCTTGGGTGGGTTGACTCATTTAAAGTATTGTAATCATTTGGTTTTAGACAGGTTTCTGTCATACACAGCACATCTAGGTTATAGTCTGTAATCATATCATTAACAATAAGTTCTTTTGAAATAAGGGATTGAATATTCAGCAACCCAAGCTTTATCACTTGTTCATTTGTATTAAATCTGTTTTTTATTTGTTGAACATCAATTACATTTTTAACCTTAGATGGATTTGGAAATTTTTTGTATTTCCTAATTCGGGGAACAGACACAGTCTCTATGTGATGATATCTAGGTGAAAGAGGCTCTATGTGATGGGATTTATCTGACCTTGGTGCCATGAGACAGCTAGCAGACAGTCGGTTTAGCCAGTCTGTCTGCTTCCTGACCTGAGCCCCAGATTGTCATGTTTCAGCTCTAAGACTATGTGCCATATTACTAGAGAGAAGAGCAGCACCATCTCAGGAGGGATGAATACCATCTCTTTTCAACAGGTCAGGTCTGCCCCAAAAACCTTTCCAATTGTCTATGAATTCTATGTTATTTTGCGGACACCACTTAGACAACCATTGAGTGAGGACAGTCTACTAACTATCTCATCACTCATGCGAACAGGAAGGGGGCCAGAGCAAATTACAGTGCCTGACATCGTACTTGCGAGTTCACACACCTCTTTAACATTAATATTAGTGATCTCCGACTGGCGAAGTCAAACATCATTTGTACCGATGTGAATAATAATCTTAGAGTATTTACGATTATCATTAGCCAGCACTTTTAAATTTGCTTTGATGTCAGGCGCTCTGGTTCCCTGCAAACATGTGATTATGGTGGCTGGTGTCTCTATTTTCACTTTCCGTGTAATAGAATCGCCAATAACTAGGGCATATTCAACAGGATTCTCAGTGGGTGTTTCACTGAGTGGAGAGAACCTGTTTAATGTTGTAATCGGAACGGAAGAGCGGTGTTTTGTCCCACGACTATAGCGCCGTCTTTGCGTCACCCAATTGCCCTGCTGCATGGGCTCTACTTCAGCCGGAACCGAACAATGTACAGTGTTCACTAAGCTAGGCGCATCCAAAGCAGTATCTAAAGCCCTTGCACTCTTACTACCCTCGATTAAAGTTTGGATGCGTGTATCTAGTTCTGAAATCTTTTCCGTCAGCCTGACTATCTCCCTGCATTTATCACATGTAAATTCTATGCTGACAGAAAGGGCTATGCTATACATGTTACAAGAAGTGCAAGTCACAATTAGAGGAGAAGATGACATGACTCACCGTGTTTGTTGACTGATTCTACTTACCACAGCTTTGATGGATTTGTAAAAGGCGCAAGCGCGCGAGCTAAATAAATAAAGAGCGCACAGATGGCAAGCTAACAGGCTAGCGAATTAGTAGCTTGTTGTGCTAGCAACGATTTAGATTGAAGCTAGTGGTGTCAGGTTAATATGTGATGTTGAGTGAGTTATATCTAGCAGTATAAACAACAGGGAATGATAGTAAATAATGATTCAAAACAGAAAGATATACGAAGCTACAGATGCTACACACAAACCAACAGCAATGTGATTTTCAATGTGAAAGCACTCCTAGTTTCCTAGTGTGTGCCTATCTGTTACCATAGTAACATATTGTGTCCACCTGGCTATTGTTAACTTACTCGTTTAGTCCTGTTTTATCCCCCCTGTTTAGTTCAGTCTCTTGTCTGTTCTTGTTGAAACTATAGCCGTGTCCCAATTCAGGGGCTGCATCCTTTGAAGACCGCGTCCTTCGAAGTGTGCGGCCGACACGGCCTTCGAAGGATGCATCGAGACTCGTTTAAAGGGGAAAGTATAGCCGATTGCATCATCGCGGCGCGGCGAAGGCTGTCCCAATTCGAAGGTCCTGCGCAGGCTTCAAAATGTGGCCTGCAAATGTGTCCTTCTTTTCCCGTGAATGCAGGATACCGTACATCAGAGGGATCCTTTGCAGCCTCGTAGATGAAATTGTCAGATTAGACTTTTAAATGTAAACTGGGTTTCACTTTAATCGAGTAATCTAATGTATCTAATGATAAAAATGAAAAAAAATATATATATACATGGAATATGTTGACTTATATGTTACCAGTAACATTATGAGATTTTACATAGGCTAGTTTATACTCTTAGATTTTATTATGTGCATAAATTGACCATGGTGAACATTTTTAGATAGGTTTTCAACCCCATTTTGTTTTTAGGCAGTTATAACTATATATATATATAACTTATATAAAGTTTTATATATAAAGGTCACTGCTGCTCGTCACAACGGCTGTCACCAGTTGCTAGACGACAAAACCAGACCGTCCCATTGAACAACTCCCGGGACACAGCTAGCAACAATTTTTTTATGTGACAATACATTTTGTTAGTTTTATTTGCCAAATAACCAGTAGTGGAATGTAACGACATACTCTGTGGAATGTTACTCTGGATTAAAGTATAATTTTGAAGTACTTTAGATTGTTATTCAACACCTCATCTCAGAGGCAAATATTGTACTTTTTATGAAAAACTGACTTTTTACACATGGATATTAGATTATGATATTAGATATTGTTTAAAAAAATATTAACAGTATATAATAGAAACACAAAAAATATGTCTTCTAGTTCAGGGATAGGCAACGTTCTGTCCTGGAGGGCCGCTGTCCTGCAGAGTTCAGCTAGGACAGTTTTGCTTGTTAAAATATTTTATGGTTTGATTTTTGAGTATGTGAGTTAATTTATTTCATTCATCCTTATTTCTGAGAACATCTCAGTGACTGGCAGCCCACGCCTGAGTCAGCCCTGCAAACCTGTTGGTAAACAGGGGAAATATGCATTGATCCCAGTCAGATGATTCCCTTTGGCAGAGGCTTTACCAGCGTCTCTATTGTGCAGCTCATCTCCTGCTCAGCTCAATAAAAGTCTACAGAAAAATGATTTCCTCCAATCTGTTTTATGTAGGCTATACTGTTAATTTAAACTTTTATTTTGTTTTTCTTATCTTAAATGTAACTTATCTTGTAAATAGTTGTAAAAAGTAGGCTACTGTAAGTAAAAATGTAAAGAACAATTTATTTTGTATCAAATGTACAAATGAATTGACATGACAAAAATAAATGTACAGAATGATTCCTTTATTACATTTACAAGTTATAACTTGCATTACAAAAATAAACAATGCACGGAAATATTTTACAAATCATTTACAATTCATTTACAAATTATAGCTTACATAAAAATAATGTAGCCTATACGATTGTTTAATTTACACATTTTAATTCACATAACCACAAGTTTATTTCTCTACCAATCTGTCAAGAAGAGAAAACACTCCATTCTCCATTCAAGTCCATTCTCTCCCTCTGTCTCTCTGAAACTTCTTGTCCTCTCTAATTAGCTCGATCAGCTCATCCTCTCGGTCTCGTTTCTCTTGGCTGCTGCTGGTTCCTCGTTCTATCCTTCGCGGCCCAGGGAAAGAAGTACGGTAGGCAGCGTTGCCAGGTCTGTGCTACAAAAGTAGCCCAAAAAGCCCATCGGCTCTTCTCCATCGGGCGGTCGAATTCTCCACTGGATTTGTGCGTCTGAGGGATGATTTGGAGCGTCAAAATCGTACTCACGGGGGTGGAAATCAACCCGCGGAAAATATTTTTACCCGGTGCAACAACTTAAAAGTATCCGAATTCCACTTTCAGTACTTCTGCCTCTTTGTATGATATCCTAAGTATTTTGGTTTAATATTAAAAGACTAATTCTTGGAATTTGACATTCTTCATTTGATTTGAACCACGCCATTACAGCATACATTTAAATTTACTGTATTTCTGAAAAGTCTAACACATTATGTATTTAGTCTGCTATTGTGAAGTGTTCATGCAAGAAGAGACTGTTTTCTTAGAGATTGTAATGACCACTATCATGCTTTTCATCCACTGTAAAAAACAAAAACAAAGAAAGTTGCTGCCTTAAAGGTGCAGTGTGGGATTTTTAGCGGCATCTAGTGGTGAGAATTGCAAATTGCAAACAGCAAGTCACTCGCGGCCTATCCCTCGGTTTTCAAACTCGAATGAGAAGCTACGGTGGCCGACGTAAGACAAAATATGTCGTCGTCTGAGTCTGAGTCAGCAGCAGAGAGTAGTAAGTCAAGCAATGAGGTTTCTTTAGCGCTGTTTGTTTGCTTTCGGCTACGGTAGAAAAACATACCTTCAGACCTTCATAGGGGATTCCCGCGTCTATGTAGATATAAATGTCTCATTAAGGTAATAAAAACATAACGGTTCATTAAGTAAGGTCTTTATACACCACTGAAAACATAGTTATGGATTTTATATTGCATTTCTGTCAATATATCCTCAGAAATATTACACAATGCACCTTACATAATATAATAATAGTAATCAGCTGATTGTCTCACGAACGTAACCAGCACATTCTCCCCACAAAGCAAACCCATAATACAGCGAGGGAGAAGAACCACATGAAACTATGCAACAATCTATTTTTTCTAACAGGGTAGTAAAAGTTTACATGGCTAATATGAGCTGTTACTGTGGCTGAGCTGGTTAAAGCGTTAAGCCTTGTTTAAACTCGACGCGTCCGCATGAGCCCAAAGGTGCGTGCGGCAAAAATGACGTGATTGTGACAGCGCGCGCGCCTCCGCATCCCCTAGACACCACTACTACACACAAAGGCTTTTTTCTCTGATTTTGGAAACTCGGTCGACTTAAAATGCTTCCAAGATCGACGGGTTGGTGATTCCTGTAACTGTTTTACGGTCAATGACAAGAGTAGCCTACTAATCAGCTGTCTCACGAACTTAACCAGCACATTTATCCCCACATAGCAAAGCCATAACACAGCGAGGGAGAAGAATTAAGTTACATGAAACAATCCAACTACATATTTACACCACTGACAAGGGAAAAGTCACTACTCACGGTGTTTATGACTAGCTTCTTCTAGCTTCCTGCGGCTTCTTTTTCAATGTAGTGACGAAACGCGCTCTGTAACGCTGTTTGTTCGCGTTCGGCTACGGTAGAAACATGACGTCACAATATGGCGACCTTCATAGAAGGGGATTCCCGCGCCTATGTAGATATAAATGCCTCATTCTAAGGTAATAAAAACATTACCGTTTATTAAGTAAGTTCTTTATACACCACTGAACACATAGTTATGGATGTCATATTGCATTTCTGTTAATAGATACTCAAATTTTTTACACATTGCACCTTTAAATTTTTAAGTACAATCAACTTGGATGTTTAAGTCATTTAAATTACTTAAATTACATTAAACTGACTTTAAAAATTGAGTTGAATCTTGTATAACTTATTAAAAAAGTGGAAAATTGCTTAACTTATTTTGATGAGTTAAAACTATGTAAAAATTTGTTTGATCATTTAATTTTTTTACAGTTTCTAATGATTTTGTATGGTAAAAATGCATAAATGACATCATGCTGGAACTACCAATTATTTTTTCAACAGATTAATCAATCAATGAATTGAATAATTTTCAGTTGTGCTGCTGTGGTGTGGTAGGCCATTTCAGTTTTTTAAAAAGAGAGCATTTATTTGGTCTCTTTTTAAAAAATTCCCCCACTTTAGACCGGGCTCGATGTTTTTGTAATAACAGCTGAGAGTCGGAGCCGGCCATCATAGGGGAGGACCATAAACAGCGCAATAAATCAATGCATTCCACGCAAAACGACTGATTTATGCAATCATGTAATTGATTACATCGACGTGTCGTTCCAGCCCTATTCAAAATATGAAAATATAAAAATGTCTGCTTTAGTTCGTAATAATCAAAGAAGAAACATTTGCCCGATAAAGCCATCCAACAGCACACTCTGACTCACATTCACTCTCGCTAGTAAATTGAGCAATCAGTATGATAATTCAAAACAAAATGCAGCTTAGTTCTTACGTTTGAAATGTCTTCGCAATAATGTTTAATTGAAAGTTCAGGCACACCTGAGTTGTATGCGCACAGATTCGCCTGTTGGCCCTTTTTTTGGTAGAAAAGCAAGAGGGGCATAAAATACTCCTAATGTTTAATTATTCCAAACGAGGGAGAATCTCAAGGGTTTTAATTAAGCCTGAATTAAATTTATGTAAATTGCATGTGAAAGTAGCAGGTTTCTTTTCCTCTTTTAAAAAATAAATCACTGTATTCATTTATTTATTTTGCATAAGGCAAAAAAGGCTCAAGTTTTATATGCACTCATAGAAGCCAGCCTCGAAGCTGCTGTTTCCCTCATTTTTCATTCATTCTGCTTTTCTTTATCAATTCTGTCCCTTTCGTTGTGTGTATACTCATATATTTGTAGTTACACTGTGCCATACATGTCAAATTAATTTTGATAATTCAGCTCAGTGTTTATACGTGAGGACGGTGCTGCAAGACTTGTCTAGTGCTGGAAATGTGATGCAAAACAACAAAATATAAAAAGAGCGAATCTCC
Source organism: Rhinichthys osculus (assembly GCA_029959095.1). Lineage (NCBI taxonomy): Eukaryota > Metazoa > Chordata > Actinopteri > Cypriniformes > Leuciscidae > Rhinichthys > Rhinichthys osculus. Next base: position 25,717,101 of record JARWKJ010000004.1, on the reverse strand, counting down.
CCTAAGACCTGGTTGTTTTACATGCAGCTTTAATGCATAGTAGTCGTGTATGAATTTTTAAAGTATGCATTTGCTCTGCATAATAATAGATATTTGAGCATTTCAGTGTTTTATTACATTGTTTTATATGCAAGCCACAGAGAGTGAGAACGAACTACACATTTATCCTAGGGATGGGAGAAAGAAATTTTCATTTTTGTGATTTAATATCGGCTGTGTAACGTTAAATATAATTAACATAATTTATGCAGCCTTTGTTTTTCCACTGTCTGAGACTATAATAATATATTTTTTCCACACTTCCTGTGCTGTTATATGCTCATGCTGTTTGAGCATTGCAGTCTGTATTTGACTGTACTTGATTGATCAAAATGAATCTCAATGATTAAGCCACGCAGGTGTAAGTGAGGATAGAAGTAGCAATACCTGTGATAGCCTACTAATAGAGAGGATTGAAAATCCATATAAAATTATAAATACTAAGGCCCAGATTTACTAACACTAACAGCCAGCGCAAACCATCTTTTTGAGGTAAAAAAAAAATCTGTCAGGATTTACTAAAGAAAAAAAAAAAGCACTGAAAAGGCATAGACTGTTATTATTGCGGCTGACCTTATTGTATGCATTTGTAGGAGTTTTCCTTACAGAAGCAAAAGTTGGGAGAGAGTATTTAAATGAATCATGCTAAGGTTTGCGCTAGCCAATTTACTGGTATTTGTGCCATTATTTACCGCCCAAAAAAAGCATGTCTTTGCGCTCCTCTTGATTGCTGTGTAACCGTCCAACTGAGAACTCTCAGAAGGGCGCATCACACATAAATTTATAAGGGAGGACTCTCTTAACTATAATGGATTTAACCAGACTCAGAAACACTCAAACCATAAGTCCAAACACAGAAGTAGTTGCAGAAGTGTTTATATCAAATATTCCACACAAAACAGAGAGTCACCATATGAAGATAGCTGCATGTATGTTTTCTTTGTTGTCATGGTGAATAAAGATATAAGAAACCGAGCTTATCTGGTCATTGTCCAAGAAATGGCTTTCCTTTAGAGGTCTTTGAGAATGGTGCTTGTTAAACAAGAAAGGAGCAAACAGTCCATTAGATAATTTCAAATTCTAGCTTCAATCCATTCAGGCTTCAGTTTAGGGTACGTTGCAATAACAGTGTCCTTGCAGCACTCAAACATCCCTGTTATCAGTTGATTCAATTTATCCAATATTGGCATAACTCAGTAATACGAAAGAGTACAGAATAGGATGGACGATGTCTCAATCCAGTAGAATAAGAAAGATAAACATAGTGGATGAGGGATGTACGAGTCCTTCTAAATAGAAACATACAGGCTAACATTAGCACCAAACATAATCACATGAAATGACCGAAATAAGACATAACCCACCAAATACAAATGTTAACACCACAAAATTAATAAAACACTTACTTGGATGAGCTTAAAACGTTTCGGTTACGTATGTAACCCTCGTTCCCTGAAGGAGGGAACGGAGACGTAGTCGAGAGCCTGTCATCTTCGAGTACTATTAAAACAAGCCAATGAATTGGCGTGCGTGAAATGCATCACAATGAAATGCGCCCGTATTTATACCCCGCGGCGCGAGTATAAATACGGAAGTGGATGCACGCACTAGTTGTTTTTCGCTGAGGAGCCGAGCGTAACTCGGAGTCAGCGGTGGTCCAGCAATAGTGGCGATGGGACTACGTCGCCGTTCCCTCCTTAAGGGAACGAGGGTTACATTCTTAACCGAGACGTTCCCTTTCAGTCGCTCACGTTTGACGTAGTCGACACGTCGACTGATTGGGATCCCAATTAAAACCCCATCTAATGCTGCCACCTTCCAGTGCCTAGACAAAAGCCTCCAGATCCCCCCGGGATTTAAGGCGGGGAAGGGACAGGGCTTAGGCCAGGGAAGTCACTGCTGTTCCTACAGGACCACTGGGAAAGCGTTCCCTGAACAAAGAAGGAAGGGACGCTGTGGAAGCCACATCCTGCCCGAAGGTAGGTAACATGTGGAGAATACACATATGAACTAGGCGGACGACCGGGCAGTACAACATATGGAATGTCACTGGGGTGGCTCCAGCCTAAGACAGGGGGAGACTCAACCGGACAGTGACGGCAGAGCAGGCTCTGGCAAGGGAAGACACGGGCTCACTGCAGGGAGCCGTACCGTGGAAGAATACACATATGGGATCGCCGTAGGGATCACTGCTTATTGACCCAGCCTAACACAGGTTCCACCAGTGCATACGAGTGATAGGCCTGGCTTTGGACGTTCCGCCACATCCGTTGTCGAAGGGTATGGAGGAACTCGAAAGGGTTCGTTATAAGGGGAACTCAACTGGAGCAAAAATTTGTGCACGTATTCAGTCCATAGGAGGGGAATGGTGCAGCAAGCCGACACAACTAACCGGGCTTACAGTGAAACTGGCTTCATGTGAAGGGAGCCCACGGGAAGCACCGGTTCGACTAAGTTGTCGCCCAGCCCCCAACTTTAGAATATCTGTCAGCGAAGCACTCTGTGTCAACGCCTAGGCGGGAGCACACACTAATTTAAGAGGAGCTCACCACCTAAGTGGACATGTGCATCTCGGGAATTTCACCAAGATGAAGGCAGCCACATTTCAGTGGGCCAACCTTGCTTGGAAACAGCTTTCCCTCTCTGCTGATTTCCTTAACAGATAAGAGCTGGTCTGAGGTCCTAAGGCTTGCGTTCTGTGCACGTAACCGCAATGTAGCGGACGGACAGAGAAAGCCAGGGCTCGGTCTGCCTCCTCCGTGGCAGAGCTTGCAGGCTCACCACCTGTTCCCTCTTAGGGAGAGGTAAGAATAGAGAGGCACATATCCAGGCCGGGGTCTCAGCTAGTGAGTGTTAGCTGGCTCGAATTCCAGGCACAGGTCGTTGACCGAAAGCGAGCAAGTCCCTACCCTCTAGAAGAGACCATGTGAGCAGGATAACTGTTTAAAAACAGAATTTTTAACTCACTGGCTGCAGTGGCTCAGGGGCGGTCTCTGCAGTGCAGTAGCACCAGAGATAGGCCCAAGAGGATAAAGAGGGGCAGAGGGATGACTCTTGCTCCCTCAGGAACCTGACGATCAGAACGTGCTTCCCATGTTTCTGCATATGATGTTTGTATCATATTGAGGGTGAAGGAACAGCCTACTCCAACCCAACTTGCAGGAAAGAGAGCACTGAAATGACCGAAAAAAACTCAGGATCTCCTCATGGAGAGAAGACTCATTCAACGAATAGGTTCCACTTCTAACTAGCGAAGCACAACTGCCTATCTTAAGGGAGTGCTTACAGAAGTGATGGTCACTACCACATATCCTTGTGGTAGCCACCTGAACCTCCCCGTCCAGTTTTGAACGCGGGTGCCATCATGCCCCGTCCCTGAAAGTATTCAGGGGAAGTCAGGAAGGCTGTCGAGGAACTAGGTCTGGTTGGGCCAATAAGGGGCAACTATCAAGACCAGTTCTCTACTCCTGACTTAGCACAGTAGGTGGAAGCTACATGCGCACACAAGACAGGAGCACTGCTCAACACTAGATGTGAAGATCACTGAGCTTCAGGAGCATCTCTGCTCAACACTTGAGTGTGAAGAAATTCACTGAGCTTCAGGAGCATTTCTGCTCAACACCTGAGTGTGATGAAAATCACTGAACTTGAGCAGCGCCAAGCGATAATGAATCGCATAGCCGCTTTTTTTTAGAAGGCTCACTGGGGAACGCATTTATGCGGGGCCCCGGGGTCAACTGAGAGCCAATGTCTGTCCAAGGGATGTCCGCTCAGACAGAAACACAGATGTAACTGTGCGGCCCCGAAGTGGTCCTGCCCAGCTGGACCGCCAGGGGAGGGAGTCTCCAATCTCCCTGGCCATAGCTGTCGTGAGGCTCGTTGGCGGCACGATTGAGCAGGCTGGAAGAATTTATAGTGGGATGAAGCGACCTCAGAAGCTTCTGACTCCAAGGAGGAGGTGACGGGCGAGTTGTGACATACGAGGGAAGCTTAGAGCAACGGTCGCAATATTGTCTTTTCAGACCAGTACCAGCTCGCTGAACAGCGGTGGCTCAAAGCGAGGTAAACTATCAACTCGAGTTAACGAATACCAATGCATTCGGAGGTCGCCCAGGCCTCGGTTAAAGCATGCCCTTTGTACATGGGCCCTCAGTCGGTGTTAGTGGACCTGAAGGTCTGAACACGTCTGAGTTTGGCGGCAGGCCGGGGTGATCTTTCATCACACAGGGCGTGCCGCTCTGCCACGGTCACCTCGGGACTCGATCATAAAACTAGTGCTGAAGCGGTCTTCATATGGAGGAAGCCAAGCGGCTGCGTCTGCCATATGCCCCAGGAGCCTCTGAAAAAAAAAATTCAGTGGGAGCCTTTCTCACTTCTAGCACTAGCCTCTTGAAGAGACGTGTTGAACCGAGTCAATCTCCTGAACTGGAAAAGATACTCAGCCCTTGGGCAATATGAACTCTCTCCCAGTTGACCTGAAGACCCAATTGGCTATGGAGCACTTGAAGGGTAGGACTTGTACTGATACTTCGTACCTTCGAACGCAAGAACACAGAATGGTCTGTGGAGCGGAAGGATAGAGATCTGAAGTACTGTCCTTCAGGTCGAACGCTGCAGGCCAACCTTGGGGACGGAGCATTTGAAAATGTATCTCTGTGTTAGTAATTGAACGGAGGCTTTCGAAAAAGGCCCCATTTCAATTGACACAGGTCCAAGGTGGCAATGACCCACCACATATCTAGGGTACAATGAAGTACGGATAAAGAAACCGGTCTTCATATCGGCTGAGGAAGAGGCTACATCGCGTCCTTCGCCAGTAGGACTGCGACGTGCGCACACAGGACAGGAGCAGCGCTCAACACGTAGGTGTGATAAATATCACTATTTCTAGGAGCATTTAGATCAACACCTAGGTGTGAAGAATATCACTGAGCCAGGGCGGAAGCCAAGCGAAATGTATCGCAAGCCTAGTCTGCTGGTCAACTCAGGGCCAAGTGGAGTGGTAGGAAGCACTTCAGGCTTACACACACCGTACCATGGACCAGAGAGACCACAGACGTAACCGAGGTGGGGCATCGAGGTGGAGAACAGGGACCCAACTCGAGAGGCCCGGAGGCGGTGTGCAGTGCAGCACTTACCCGACTCCACGAGCGGCAGGGGATGCGTGAGAAGGCGGATGACCGGGTCCTCGAACTGCACTGGGTGCTGGCTGGCGAACAAGAGGAAGCTGAAGGGTGCAGGGCTTTGCAGGGTCACACACCGCCAACTAGCCCTCTTGGGGCCCAGGAAGGAAGAAATTGCTCTTTCTTTGAAAATGTGGGTACCGCTTGCTCCGCATTTATGGGAACCGACGGCGGAACAACACACACACAAAAACAAAAACTTCACTCGGTCCTCTTACGAGTGAAGGGAGTGGCCGGTGACCATCTCCAAGAGATTTTCCTCCATCCCTGGGTGGCCCACCTCAGGTTCAACGCTTTCTCTGTCGCTTGCCACCTGGCTTGGCTGCACCTGAAGCGGGCAGGGCGCCCCTTCTGCGGCCGGCTCCACGCTGAGACCTAGGTGGAGGCTGCTGCGATGGTCCAGCGGGAGCAGAGGTGGCTGCAGGCGGGCGCCCTCGGCGACGAGCAGGCGGAGGATCTGCCACCGACGAACGGGTGGAGGCAGCAGCAGGTCGTCGGGACAGGATGTGCCGGATGCAGGGCTGGACTGGGCCAAAAAATCGGCCCAGGCATTTTGGCCCAGACTGGCCCACTACATATGATCATAAACACAACCGAACTTTGCACGCCCTTGAATATGTATACCAACTCCTATTAAAACCACTAATGCTATGTAATAAGTGAATAGAAGTGAGTAAGAGTTAACAGATGAAATAGAATAGAATATTTATTTGTCATTGTAACGAGTACAACGAAATTAAGTACAGTCCTTGTCAGGTACCAACCATCTAAAACAACTAAAATACTGCTACTACATACAAATTAATACTAAAAACACATAGGAGACACACCTATGCAGACATTCACATTTAAAAAAAATTGCACATGACCCATTTGACACCAATCAGTGGTGGGGACTATAATTTAGCAGTTATACTTATGGCTTAAATAACTACTAAGTTGAACTATACTCCACAGTGATGAATCCTAAAACAAGCTATAAGCTGCATTGGGATAGCAATACCGTTTTTTTCCCACAGGATTTTGGGAAATCTGTGGTGAGTGGGGGGCAAGCTCCCCCGTAAGAAAATGTTGTGCTTTTTAATGTTAAATTCATCAATCTGGTGCACTTTGAGAGTTCAAAATAAAGAGCTCTAACTCATATTCAGTGTGCAAATTGATCAAAGAAAAACTCAAAACTCTTTTAGTTGTAATATAGTGTCTGTCTACATTACACTACTACATAATAATAGTTATAATATTAATCCCATGGCAGAAATAGCCATATGTTGTAAAACAAATGCACTGAAAAATAAAAGCAACTTTCATAATTAGTTTCGAACTAATTTCTATACTTGAAAGAGATAAGCACATGATCTTTTATTTTGACGGAAACGGCATCGAGCTTTTATTTTGGTGAAAAACATGGTTTACAAACGCGTCTCATTACAATTCTAATAAAATGCGTAATCGTCAAATATGCAGATGTGGAAATAATGCGTAACTGGGTAGTGGGTTCCTACATAGCCTGTGTTCTGAAAGTAGCCTAGTTCTGCTTACCACAGTTCTCTGCACTCACTTCAGTTCTCTCCTTATCCTACTCACTATCCTCATCAGCCACTTGAAGGACCTTTGAAGTTTCTTTTTTTTCACGCTATTTCTCTGCACATTCCTTGCGTTTCTTCTCCATCGCTCTGACTATTTTGACAGATACACACTGACACTGCTCGCTCACTGAGAGCTCAAAGGGGGAGGTGTTTAAAGATGTGATTGGACCAGCCCAGTGTCAATCAAGAAAATAACCAATGGGCCGCTGATCTACGCGTTTCATGTGCCGGTCTGTGAAAAAAAAAAAAAAAACCTACGCTGACTTTTTTGTCCAATGCATTACACCGGCACAAAGATCCCAGCGCCGCCAATTAAGCAAAACTAAACGCACTCGCCGATGTGCGAGTTTTATGGGCCGTTTTTAAGTATGAGATGTATCGGCCCACAAAGCACGTCGGCCCACCGGGAAAATGCCCGGTATGCCCGATGGCCAGTCCAGCCCTGGCCGGATGGCCTCCGTCTGCTTCTGGGCGGCCGAGAACTGTTGGGGAAAGTTCTCAACCGCGTCTGGGAAATTGAAGAGTCCAGGAACCGAACCTTGTCCGCTTCTCTCATGTCCACCAGGTTGAGCCAGAGATGGCGTTCCTGGACCACCAGAGTGGACATCGCCAGACCGACCGTGCCAGCTGCAACCTTCGTACCCCGGAGGGCGAGGTCAGTTGCAGTGCGGAGCTCATGCACGAGCTCACGGTCTGGGCTACCCTCGTGCATATTCATGAGTGCCTGGGCCTGGTGGACCTGAAGCAACGCCATGGCATGCAGAGAGGAAGCGGCTTGCCCACAGGCTTTGTAAGCCCTGCCCGTGAGAACGGACGAGAACTTACAGGCCTTAGAAGGGAGATGAGGATCCCCCTTCCATGAGGTAGCGGTCGCCGGACATAGTTGCATCGCAACAGAGCGCTCCACTGAGGGATAGCCTCGTAACCCTTCGCTGCTCCCCCATCAAGGGTAGTGAAGGGGGAGGAGCTACTCAGGCGGTTTCTGGCAGAGAAGGGTGCCATCCATGCCCTCGTCAATTCCTCATGCACTTCAGGAAAGAAAGGTACCAGAGCGGCGGGCTGAGAACCAGACCGGCCCGCTCCGATAAACCAATCATCCAACCGAAACTGTTCGGGACACGGTGGAGGGTTCCATTCGAGCCCTACCGCCTCGGCGGCCTTCTTTAGCATAGCTGCCATCTCTGGATCCGGCTTGGGCAACGAAGTTGCAGCCAAGTCATCATCTCCAGAGTCTGGAGAGCCCCCTGGAGCATGGTAGTGGTACTACAACTTGAAACCATAGTAACTGCTCTAAGGGCCGTTGCAGCTGTGTTCTTTAATATCCCTAATTTAAAAAGTAGAGCAGAAAGAGTAATGACAGACAGAAACATCATCTGGAGTTATTTCTCATAAATAAAGGCAAAGCTAAATGAGAATTTTATTATAATGGGTTTATGCAATGATTCTTGTAAGTTTATTTAAATTATTAGATTGATTCTGTAATTGTTGTAAAGGATAAACAAAACAGTAGTCGGATAATTTGCAGTTTGCTACTAAATGTTAAAAGTATTAGAATATGTTGTTGAATCATTGTGCTATTTTATCTTCAAAAACAAAAACAAAATATCAATTTAAGAATGGTACTGGTATTGGCAATACATCCCTGTCAGTACTTGATAATACTTGACAAATATTATTTTGAATATAGGCTACTACAAAATATACAATTATTACTACTAAACTATACTACTTATTCTACATTTAGTTGGGGATTCGATGTGTAAATATATTTTAGATAATTACAGAAATCTGTGCAATTAATTAATTTTACTTGATTCACTGCCTAATTCATGTTACCTTCATAATCCAATTACACTTTCTATGAGTAAAAATAATCTCACAATTAATTGGTCTTTCTCTCTTTCTCTCATCAGGTTTGAAACAGATCCATGCTCTCTCTATCCAAGGAAACTACGAATTGCGCATAGATCTTGAAGACTTTGAGAACAGCACAGCTTTTGCGCAGTATGGTGTTTTTGGAGTCGGGCTGTTTTCTGTTGATCCTGAGGATGATGGTTACCCCCTCACCATTGCTGATTACACCGGCACTGCAGGTACACATACATATTTACACATTAAATACATAAAGCTACAGACCCTGTGTCAGTATCTTCAATACTGTGCAATTAGAATGCCTTGTTTAAATCACATGCTTAATATTCAACTAACTGGACCCGGTATGCAAATCAGTTAGCAAGATTAAATCTCTGTCAACAGTAATAATTGCTTATTCATTCAGATAATTGGTCCATTTCTGTGCTTGATGGCATTGACAGAATAATCATGGCACTTAATACACTCTTTAGTCACTTATCAGCTGCAAGCATAGCATATATCACGCTTCCTCTGCAAATCGCCACATAAACAACCACTAAGACTGGGCATCAATACGGATTTGTTAATACAATTTGATTCTGATTCACAAGCTCTTGATTTGATTCAGAATTGATTATATTTGAAAAACTCATCGATTTGAACCTACTCACTTGAGTGATTTCATGAATAAGATTATACTTGTCACAATGTGTCTTTTTGATTTCACTAAAACGAACTGCTCATAAAAGTCATCTGATTTTGATCTAGACTATACTGGTCACACTCTATGTTGTTTATTCACTGAGAAGAACCCACCTTTAAGTATCATTTGTTTGTGAATCGGACCACACTGGTCACATTGAATGTTGTTTTTGCATGCAGTCTGCTAGTACACTCAATAGAAAGATATTTCTTGTCATTCTTTTGTGATACAGGGCCCTATTTTAACGATCTGAAACGCAAGTATCAAGCGCGAAGCCCAAGTAACTTTGTGGGCGGGTCTTGGGCGCTGTTGCTATTTTACCGGCGGGATAAATGACTCTTGTGCCCGACGCAAGTTTAAAAGGGGTTGTTCTGAAATAGCTTCATTATTCATAGGTGTGGTTTGGGCGTAACGGGAAATAAACCAATCAGAGCGTCATCCAACATACCCTTTAAGAGCAGGGGCGCATGTTGCATGGCGGATTGCTATTATAACGGCGGATTTACCAGGCGCGCGCCAGGAGCGGTTCACAGCCGAGGAGATCGATGTTCTCGTCAGGGCAGTGAAAGACAGAGAAGTGACGTTGTATGGGGATGGGAGATTTTTTTTTTCCTGGTTCTTGACGGACAAACTAATTTGTCAGATGTCCTTATATACATGTGTCTTGCCACTATTGGGCAGGTCTGATCCGTCATTACTACAATGAAAAATTTGGGTAAATGTGTAAGCTAGATTTAGGCCTCCATTTTTTTTTTACATCTTCATGGACACCACAATGATTTCCCTCATGTGTTAATATTTTTCCTTGTTATAATGTATGATTTGCAAAAATAAAAACTGCTGCATCTGTGTTGATGAGAGAATCAAAGTGTATGCGCGTTGTGCACCCGCTACATAATGGCCAAGCATGTGCGCTTAAAATAGCATTATGAACAACGCGCAACGCGCCACTGACTTTAGACTAGGTTTTTTTCTGGTCAGTGGCGGAATTGTTTTCTGGAACTGCAAAATAGCACTAGGGAATGTTTGCGCCGAAACACACCTCCTTTTTGCGCCGACCCACCCAGGAAGCGCAAGTTCATTTCCTAGCTTACCGACATGCGTCTGTGGAGGGAAAAGCCCGCTTTGTGCGGGTGCAAAATAGGAATGATACATGCGTCAGTGTACAAAGTCATTTGCGCCGGGTGCAAGATAGAGCCCACAGTCTTTTTATTCCATCACATTCAAAACAGACTGCAAACTCATTCACATCTCAAGTAATTTTTAATGCAGCGTTTGAGTAAAAATTATTTTAACAATCATTATCATTATTAATCAGAAAAATTGTTATTACTCTATTACCCAGTCCTCACAATTACACACACACACACACACATCCAGAAAACGAAATTACTATCATTGACTTAGTCGATTACTATCATTGACTTGGAAAACTCCTCAGAGTCTGGTAAGAAACAAGTGAGCAGCAGGATAAACAGAAATAGAAAGAGCATTCTGAGTTTGAACTCAAGGGCAGAAGCTGAAGAAAATACACCTAGGAGAGAGCGTAAAAGAGAGAGGTGAGAGATCTCCTGTCTGGACAGCATGTATATATCCGGGCTCGAATTGGATCGTGTCTGTAGTGCTGGTGTCAAGTGAGCAGGTGGTCTCTGCTGGGCAGTCTTCATGCCCTTGAGCTGCTGGGTTTCCTGTTTGCTGCCTGACAGGTCTCCCTAATCACAGTGTTGAGAGTTTTATTTTGATCATTTGCATTGGATTTTGACAGCCAGTTGTGCTCTAGACCGGCCTGGTGGGGCCTAATACGTCTCAAAATACAGACCGTGTCAAGGTGACTCCTTATTCACGCCGGCATGTGAGCACCAAGTTTAAGTTTGCACACCTACAGTATGTTTTATGCAGGTTGCACATTTATACAGAGCCTTTTTAGAGAGTCTAGCATGGTATTACCACATCACCTGAAGGCTTTTTGAGATGATAATATCCCCTTGACAAATCAAAAGTGATTCCCAAGAGCAGGTGACCGAATCAGAGAGTTTGCAAGGACATGTCTGGGTATAACACTCTTAATGCAGAAATGTCATCGGCAGCAATACAAGCATTTTCTGTAGGCTCGTGTGACCCTAGTGTGACTAATGGCTTATTCCCATCGCTGCAGACAAAATCTGTCAAGCTTGAATGACGTGCGTTTCCATGGGGAAATTGAGCCCCGGTCTGGGATCAGTTTCTCGATGTATTGTCTTTGACGTTATTGAGTAAAACTGATTGTGGAACAGAAGATTGAAGATCTTCAAGGTCATGAGCTTTTAGAGAAGAGAAATTAAGGTTTAGCGCTTTCATTCTGGAAGCATTTTCCTCTTCTGTGGATCATACAGTGTATTTTAGGCTGGATGAAAGGTTAAACATAAAATGGTTCTGAACGAATCCCAGAGAGGTTACATTTACCTCTATTGTACTCATCCTGGTACACTTTCTTTTTCTTCCTGTCTCCTATCTCCATGGAATACTGTGTTCTAGCTCTTGTTTGGAATGTGTTCTCTGTTCGTGTTGAGCTGACAGAAACAGTTTATAGGGCAACAGACACATCACCACCCTGCCCTTCTGCCAAAAAAATCCAGTGAAGTGGACAGCAGGCAGGATGGCTTTCCAAATTTCCTTTTCAGACATGGAAATAGGGAAGGTTTGTTTCTGTTGGCCAACAACACCAAATGCCTTTTGCCATCAGATAAAACTGACACTACAAGACACTTCTTGGGAGAAGACGACTTGTCATTGATCCACAAGTTGACCCTTTTAATGCTCTTGCCCCACTGACTCGCTGATTCTTTAGATTTAGGTCTGAAAGTATTTTGGATCTCGAGATACTTGCCTGGCAGAGTGGCAGAAACAAAGAGAAGCTACAAGATACAAATGTTCTATACTTCTTAAAATAACAAATATGCAGCACATTCACACCATTCTCATTCAGAGATATGCATGCTTAACTGCTGTATGTACTGTACCACTGTAGGTCATTCAGTCCCATTTACTAAAATAGAAATTATGGGTGAGGGTTTAATCATTTAATTGCATGCTTTCACTCTCTGTGTACAGAATAGGCAATGAATATCGGTGGAATATTTTGGAAATGGTTTGAAAAGATAATAATACATAATGCCACTGTGTGCTTTATGCCAGTGTGTTTTACACCAAGGGTTTTAAAACTGGGTTGTGGGGAGATTTGCTGTATAGTATAACAATGTCAAAAAAATTAAATATGAGTACAGGAGGGATCAGTGAAATGAAAGATATATATATATATATATATATTGTAACGGTTACCAGCTGGAGTGCCCTTGAGAGCCTCCAGAGGGCACTTCACCCTGGACTATCGTCACTCTCACAAACTACATTTCCCAGAACTCACTGCCCGGACTCATCACTGATTGCATTCACCTGTATCTCATTACCTTGTTAGTATCAGCCTATTTATACCATGTTCACTCATTCACTCACTGCTAAGTTTTGTTTGTTTGTTTGTTTGTTTGTTTGTTTGTTTGGACTGCCTACCTGTGTTTTGACCTATTGCCTGTATTTTGGATTACGTGTCTGTATTGCCCCTTCATTAAAGCTGCATTTGGATCTCAACCTTCGTGTCTCGGAGCAGTTCGTGACATGTGTATATATATACACTCACCTGAAGGATTATTAGGAACACCATACTAATACTGTGTTTGACCCCCTTTCGCCTTCAGAACTGCCTTAATTCTACGTGGCATTGATTCAACAAGGTGCTGAAAGCATTCTTTAGAAATGGTGGCCCATATTGATAGGATAGCATCTTGCAGTTGATGGAGATTTGTGGGATGCACATCCAGGGCACGAAGCTCCCGTTCCACCACATCCCAAAGATGCTCTATTGGGTTGAGATCTGGTGACTGTGGGGGCCATTTTAGTACAGTGAACTCATTGTCATGTTCAAGAAACCAATTTGAAATGATTCGAGCTTTGTGACATGGTGCATTATCCTGCTGGAAGTAGCCATCAGAGGTGGCTACATGGTGGCCATAAAGGGATGGACATGGTCAGAAACAATGCTCAGGTAGGCCGTGGCATTTAAACGATGCCCAATTGGCACTAAGGGGCCTAAAGTGTGACAAGAAAACATCCCCCACACCATTACACCACCACCACCAGCCTGCACAGTGGTAAGAAGGCATGATGGATCCATGTTCTCATTCTGTTTACGCCAAATTCTGACTCTAACATCTGAATGTCTCAACAGAAATCGAGACTCATCAGACCAGGCAACATTTTTCCAGTCTTCAACTGTCCAATTTTGGTGAGCTCTTGCTAATTGTAGCCTCTTTTTCCTATTTGTAGTGGAGATGAGTGGTACCCGGTGGGGTCTTCTGCTGTTGTAGCCCATCCGCCTCAAGGTTATGCGTGTTGTGGCTTCACAAATGCTTTGCTGCACACCTCGGTTGTAACAAGTGGTTATTTCAGTCAAAGTTGCTCTTCTATCAGCTTGAATCAGTCGGCCCATTCTCCTCTGACCTCTAGCATCAACAAGACATTTTCGCCCACAGGACTGCCGCATACTGGATGTTTTTCCCTTTTCACACCATTCTTTGTAAACCCTAGAAATGGTTGTGCGTGAAAATCCCAGTAACTGAGCAGATTGTGAAATACTCAGACCGGCCCGTCTGGCACCAACAACCATGCCACGCTCAAAATTGCTTAAATCACCTCTCTTTCCCATTCTGACATTCAGTTTGGAGTTCAGGAGATAGTCTTGACCAGGACCACACCCCTAAATGCATTGAAGCAACTGCCATGTGATTGGTTGATTAGATAATTTCATTAATGAGAAATTGAACAGGTGTTCCTAATAATCCTTTAGGTGAGTGTATATATGGTAACACTTTACAATAAGGTTCATTAGTTAACATTAGTCAACTAGTTAACATGAACTAATAATGAACTGCACTTCTACAGCATTAATTAATCTTTGTTAATGTTAATTTCAGCATTTACTAATACATTATTAAAATCAAAAGTTGTATTTGTTAACGTTAGTTAATGCACTGTGAACTAACATGAACAAACAATGAACAACTGTATTTGTATTAACTAATGTTAAAGATGAACAAATACATTAACAAATGTGTTGCTCATGGTTAGTTCATGTTAGTTAATACATTAACTAATGTTAACAAATGAAACCTCATTGTAAAGTGGTATATATATAATGTTCAAATTGTTTTGTGGAAAAAAAATGTTTTAGTTCTGTTTTATTATCTCTCTTCCCTTGCAACATACCTAATTCCATCCCATTTGTGTTGTATCTTTATAGGGAGATTATCCTTACCATTGTTGATTTCTGCTTTTTTTCTGGAACTTGTGAAAAGCACTATACTTGTAATACACTAAAATGTTTATTTTTTGGTTCATCAAGTTTCAAGATTTTTCATTTTTTTATTTTTAAAGAAATTAATACATTTGTTCAGCAAGGAGGCATTCACTTGATCAAAAGGGACAGAAAAGATATTTATAATGTTACAAAAGATTTATATTCCAAATAAATGCTGTTCTTTTGAATGTGCGATTCATCAAAGAATATTGAAAAAGAAAATCACAGTTTCCACCAAAACATTAAGCATCACAACTATATTCAACATTAATGATAATAAGCTTTGCCATCACAGGAATAAATTACATTTTAAAATATATTCAAATACAAAACACTTATTTTAAGTAAGGAATAATTGACGACAGGCCGTTGAATTATTAGAAAAATAATTCAATTTTTCTAATTGAATTATTAGAAAAATAATTCAATTAGAAAATTATTGTGCATTAATTTTTCGGGTGTGCATTATTTTTGTGCATTATTTGCACAAAATAATGTGTGTGCATTATTTTTCGGGTGTGCATTATTTTTCTAATAATTCAACGGCCTGAAGTCAATTATTCCGCTTATACTACAGTTACCACACCTCGAAACATTGTTCAGATGATGCATTTCAAGACGTTTGTCAAGTTTTTGTCATTAAAACGCTCTTGTATGTAGGACTAATTTCTTACGCATCTAATCCCATGCCTCCGTTGCTAATTCCAAAACGTCATTTTAGAGTTAGTAACAGAGGTTTGAGCCACTGATAGCAGACTAATGATGGGGACACACTTACGACTTGCTGAAACATTCGAAGACTGACTGTTTCCATCGACTGTAGCAACACAGACTGTGAATAAGCTAAGTTACTGAACGCGCTGAACACGCGTTTGGGCATGATCAGTCATAAGTATCAAATTACATTCATAACTGGCCTTAGTCAGAGTGTCCCGGCTTTATGCAGTTATTAATGCCGTTATTAGAGAGAGAGAGTGAGAGATGTTGCAATAATGAGACAGAAAAGCATGTGTGTCAATATTATTTATTTATTAATTAAATTTGTTTTAATTAATTCGTTCGTTCTTGTTTTCTATAATTGACAGTAGATAACCCAATAAATGAAACACACAAAGCCCGTTTTAACAAGTAGGCCTATCAATAATTATTTATTTGTTATTATCTGCAAAATTACGAAAACCCAGCAGGTCCCATCAATTTATTTATATAGCCTATATTCAATTTCATTTTCTATTTAGCCTATAGATAGGAATACTTTATTTATTAAAATTAAACTGTATGTGTCCATTGATTGTGAAGTTAGACATCGAAAATTGCAAATCAAGCACATGGGGCTGCATGTTTTTTTCTTGTTATGAATTGTATCCTATTTTCCGTTATTACAGTTAACTACGCGCAGTGATATGGAACTGTAATGCGGTCAAACCTGCCTGGAACTACTTTAGCCATGCGTTTCCCTGAAAATAATTGCACACCTTAGAACGTTCTCAACCAATCAGAATCAAGCATTCAACAGCCCTGTAGTATAAACAGTAATAATACACATTTCAAAATATTACTGTTTTTTACGGTGGCTGAGAGAGCTCAACGCACTGCAACTGAAGAAAACACATGCAAATAGAAAAACACACGTAAATTAGGAAAACATCTTCATCAGTTTTACACCATATTGTGTGCTTCAAATACTCACAACACAACCAAATACAAAAAATGCGCTGCAAAAGTTCACAACACAACCAAATACAAAAATGTGCTGCAAAAGTTCACAATACAACCAAATACAGAAACGCGCTGCAAATAGAACAGAACACATCAGAAATGTTTCCAGAGGACCCCAATAAGTGACGAACACGGCTGGGACATGCTTACTGCTTGTGAGCATCCCTATGCCCTACTCCCTTCGAAGGGCAGAGCCCTTGAAGTGGGGACTTTGGAGTGAGCAGGGACGTGTGTGCCATTAAGTAGCCGTTTGGAACACACTTGGTGAAGGGAGCAAAGAAAGACAACGTAATTTCCTCATTATTTTCACCTGGGATGTTCCCATGACAACACAGCACGGTGTCCATCAGCTGAATAAGTGTTTTCACGACAGAAATTTCTTATTATTGCTGTTAACATAACTGTTGCAAATAAATATACATTTTATACAAAAATGTTTTTAAAATATGCGTTATATATCTGTGTGTGAGTGTCTCAACTTTAAAACTTGCCGTCTCATCTTTGGACCCTTCATTACCTAACATTTCTTATGAAACTTATTTAAACATAGCGTGACAAAATTTGTGTAACTGATGTATAGATTTAAAATCTTACCCTCATGTTCTTTTTCTCTATCTTTTGTAGTTTTTTTTTTTAGTTTTCAGTTCATTGTTAACTCTTCTTTGTATTCTGATGAAATTGAACATATTGTATTCTTTACAAAGGTATATGTCGTAAACATGTCATCTCTGTATGTTTTGCAAATAAAAAAATAAAAAGTTTAAAAAAATAAAATAAAAAGTAGACTTTGAGCTATAAGCACGTCCCAGCCGGGTTCGTCACCTACTGGGGTCCCCTGGAAACATTTCCGTTGTGTTCTGTTCTATTTGTAGTGCGTTTCTGTATTTGGTTGTGTTGTGAGTATTTGGAGCACCCATGTGTTGTAAAACTGATGAAGATGTTTTCTTAATTTGTGTTTTTCTATTTGCATGTGTTTTCTTCAGTTGCAGTGCATTGAGCTCTCTCGGCCACTGTAGTTTTTACTGTTTTTATCAAATAAATTCAGCCTTGGTGAGCACAAGAGACTTCGTTCAAAAACATTAGAAAGTGAATGTTTTCTTTGGAATGGTAGTGTACATCTTAACTGTGGATATTATAGTATTGTTTGACTTTAGTACAATGACAATATAAAAGCCAATGAACTTAAAAACATAATTAATAATTCCTTTACCGTATCAATGACTATTTGATATAAATGGGTCTTTACTGTATATATACAAATATCTACACTACAGAAGTTGCCTTTATATTACAGGAAGTGAGTGTCCATATGTACTATGTGTCCACTTCTGATGTCAAGAGCCAATCTACTGGTTGTTCAGCTCCATGTTCCAGACACCTTTGAGTGTGTCTCATTCCACCAAACTATTTGAGACCACTATTAGAAAAACAGCACAACACATTTGTCTACACCTAACATCTAATTATGGAGTACCACCTGTACCCATGTGTTTGTGCATGAGTTCTTGGAAGAGGATTATCAAAAAGTCACTGATGAGACTAACAAAATGATTCAACACGAAGTGAGTCATCACTACTTTTTTTAAGGGATGCAAAAAGATGACTTAAAGGATGAGGATAGCAGTGTGAGAGAAAGGGGAAAAATCATGAGAGAGACTATTACTCTATATGCATAAATCACATCAAAATAAGATAAAATGCTGAAAATGCCTTCATCTGGGCCACAGAGATGAGAGGAGTTTGCTTTTTTATGCTAACTTGTCTCTTGTTCCTGGGTGTCTGGAGTCGTTTGTGTGAAATGGCTTTCTGTGATGAGTTTCACAGCATTATTTCGAGAATAACACAATTCAGCTCTGTTATTTCTTATTATTATCAATCTTGAAAACAGTTGTGCTGCTTAATATTTTTGTGGAAACCATGATAAAAAAAAAAAGACCATATTTTTCAAAGTTTTCATGCTTGAAGAAGGAGGTTAGTGTGTTTGCTGTCGCAATGATGACAGTAGCGCACACAAAAGTAGTTGATGTTCCATGCTTCAGAGCGGTTAGCGATCACACTAAATGCATACAATGCCCGAGCCCAACTGAACTATGCTCTGGCCCACCTCTTCCAAGCGGGCCAGGGACGGTTCAGCAAACCGCACCCAGGCACGGTACGGAGCGATCACATTAGTCAAACGAACCAGACATTGGGGGTCAAACGTGCTTGGGCACGGTTCAGATCGCCTAGTGTGAGTACACCCTTACTGACTTCAAACTATTGAACAGAAGTTTAATTATCTTTCTCCTCTTTTCCCTTCTTTTTTACATGGGCCGATATATACAGGAGATTCGTTGCTAAAGCATAACGGAATGAAGTTCACAACGAAAGACAGAGACAACGATCATTCAGAGAACAACTGCGCTTCGTTCTACCATGGCGCCTGGTGGTACCGCAACTGCCACACCTCCAACCTGAATGGCCAATACCTGCGCGGACAGCACACCTCTTACGCCGACGGGATCGAGTGGTCGTCCTGGACCGGGTGGCAGTACTCGCTCAAATTCACAGAAATGAAGATTCGACCAACACGCGAAGAGCGAGAGAGCAAGTAAACGTGCAAAAAGTAATATTTAAATGTGAAGAAGTGAAAAAAAATTAAATAAATGTTTAAAAGACTTAAATATGGAACGTACTGTGGAAAACAACAAGAACAGTTGTTGTTGCTGATCTGGAAGAGAGCTTTCTGTTGTCCTGTTTATTAATTTGGCTGAAAAGTCACACTGTCGTGTGGCTGTGCTGTAAGTCCTGCCCTTCATGTGACAATCTCTTCATCATCAGGCCTTGAAGTTTCTTCACACCCCAGCTGTCAGATCTCAGCTCACTGCAATGACTCAACTACTCTTCAGTGTCATACTTCGGTTCTGATAAAAATGACACTGAATCAAGAGTACAATTATGTTGCCACTGGTTAGAGAAATAACAAGTACAACAATGAAATGTTGGAATGGTTCCCGATTACATTCTACGCCGAACACACGCCAAGACCAAATCTCTGCTAAGTTTTCATGCTTGAAGAAGGGGTTTAGTATAAAAGAAGAAAGTGTGGAAGATGGGAGGGAAATGAGAGAGAGGTGGTCTGGGAGGAGAGGAGTGCAAAGAATTCGGTGGGAGTTCGTCTCTCATCTGTCTGACAGGCCATTAGCGAGCATATTGGCCACTTTGTCTGATCGCCATTGCCAAGTGATCATCAGCAAGAATCTTCATCTCGCACATAAGCAGATGGAGGCTGTTTATGTGTGTGTGAATGAGATAAAAAGGAAATGTGATATTGTCTCGTCTTCTTTCCGAGCTGCATTTCTGTCTCAGCATTCTCGGGGAATCTCTTTATCGGCCCGACGAGATCTGTCGTGTGTGTTTACTTGGCACTCACGCACACGTCATTTGTTCACGCATGCCTTCAGAACCCGTGTCAAAACGCTAATTTAAACAAGCCACCCTGCCGTCTTTTATGTGTGAACGCTAACATGTATATCAGCACATTCACTGCCATCTCTCTCTTCAACTCACTTTCCAAAGGTCAGACATCTTAAACGTGAATAGTGTGCTCCTTTCCCCTCGTGTACCTCAAGCACCCCCCTTCATCTCTCGCCCTTTCTTTTTCTTCCCGGTCTTCTTCTCATTTGTTCTTTCTCTGCTCTTCCCTCACTCCTTCAGTTTGTTTTCTTTGGTCCCCTGTGCAAGTGGAAAAGGTCAACGTGTCATTTAGTACAATTACTCTGCTCATTGTTCTCTCTTCTTTGCTCTTTTCTGACTTTTTCATTTTCTCTGGCTTCTGTTTCACAATTCATCCCTTTCTCAACCTAATTATGTTTTGTTTGTTTTTTTAAATAAAAAATCAACATTATCATGATAATGGCTGTACTTTGTACTTTGTTTAAATTGTGTAATTTTGAATTCAGAAAAGAAAGATTTACATATTTAACATGATTAACGCACTAACAAAACTTTTGTTCCCTCCACTGTTTGATTGTTGCTGTTTTTTATGTATAAATACAAAATAAGTTTTCAGGCTGATTTGTGAATGAACTTGTGCAAATATGAACACTGATTCATTCATCTTGAATTTTGCGATTTTGATTTTTACTTTATAAATGTACCAAGAGCTTTAAGATGTGTAGATTTCATGTACAATATGTATGTTTTAGAGACTTTTAGCGCATGTGAAATGTTTTCTTATGGGAAATTGACAAAAGCACACAAATGAAACAATGTACGATCCTCGAAATGGCCTGATAATGCCTGTAGTCATGTGACTGGAATTGAATGGCCTGTTGTGTGGGACTGAAGTCTCTTGAATGGACTTGTTTTAAACTCTGGTCTGACAAAAGTGCAGTTAAAATCCATTAAATTTACACCAATGAATAATGAGCACATTACTCTGGAAAATATGTGGGAAGATGACTGTAAAAGCAACATTACAGGATGTTGTCAAGACTCTTCAATGGACATGAGTGAGTGCTCGTCCTTATCTCTGGAGACTCCTCGAAGTTTGCACCACTTTAATTACAAAGTTACCTCTGTTGGTTTGTTTTTCCGTTGTGTATTCCCCCCCCCACCCCACCCCACCCCACCCCACCCCACACACACCTCTCATTCTGTGGAATTACGTTGCAATCAGCCACTTTTTTCTGTCATCATTTGTTTCAAAGTTAACCATTGTGCCTGTTCAGCTGTCAATAACATTTCTCCAGTGCGTTGCGATGGTAATGATCCCCTGAACAAAAGCTAAAAGACTGATAAAAGGAAATAGATGTTAAATGATGTAACAATGTCATGAAACTAAGTCAACAAAGGACAAGTAGAGTGCACATTATAACTGGACAGATAAAAATTTGAAATAATTTGTAATTAAGGGTCTCTATGAGAGTGTGTGTGTGTGTGTGTGTGTGTGTGTGTGTGTGTGTGTGTGTGTGTGTGAATGAAACAGAAAATATACTTATAAAGAAGAAAAGTGTATTGTTACTTCTGTGTATGACATTGGCTCTTCATATTGTGTGCATATATATAAAAAAAAAAAAACAATAAATAACATAAATAAACTGATTTCTGCAATGGCACTGCATGGATTTTAAGATAGATATCCTGTGCGTCTTTTCTGTGCATCCGTACATTTCTTAATTTCCAGCAGGAAATCTTTCCGTCCTCTCCAGCTGTTTTTAATACTTACAGGGCATTTGCTCTTGACACATTACACTTTTCACATAGACTTAGGGTTTGTGATTGCTCCCTATGGACACATTTCCTCAAACCTTTGCTCTATAAATAAGTATAAAAAAATGTCTGGCTGAATCGTTATGTGTGGTTTAAAGCAATTGGCAACTGCCAAAGAACATCCTGTTCCCATTTCCCAGCTTTAAAAATGATGTGTGTTTCTGTGTGTGCATTTCTGGGTCTGTGTGTGTGTGTGTGTTTGTGTTTTGAGTGAGCTACTGTACAGTGAGAGATGGAGAAAGATGACTGCATGGCATGTGCGAATGGGAATGATGGAGAGCAGCACATGGGATTGCGTGTGAGTTCACTGCTGAATGTGTTGGTCCCATTTTTGCCGCAATAATGGCAACTCCTTAGGGAAGACACCAGCACAGATGAGCAATAAAACTTTAACCGCCTAATGGCCATCTTTCCTTAACAGCGCAAAGGAGGGTGACCTAGACCATCAATGCTGTATTAGCAAATTGGATGAAAGAAAAATATATCGAAATGCTGGTATTTTGCTTTTGTTTCTCCTCTATATTATTTTATTAGTTTAGTTTAGGATATTTACAAAGATGATATTTACAAAGTAAAGTCTTGTGTGTCAACACTGTTACCATAATTTGTTCCATTTAAATAAATGAACTACTACATAAATCAAATAAACTTTGATATTCTTTTAAGAAGTTATCTCTTCAAGAACAAGTTAAAGTCCCCTTTTATCACTTTATCTTATAATTAATGACCCCCTTTGGTGAAAATCAAGTTTTTAATGTTGTTTATAAAATGAAAATTACCCCATGATTTACTCATCCAAGCCTTCCTAGGTGTAAATGACATTCTTCTTTCAGACGAATACAATCAGAGTTATATTTAAAAAAAAATATTTTTCTTACATGAACGCATCGCTTCACTTCAGAAGGTCATTGTTAACCCCCCAGTGCCACGTGGAGCACTTTTATCATGGATGGATGCACTTTGATGGACTTCAAAACATTCCCTGTCATTATAAAGCTTGCAAGAGCCAGGAAATTTTTTTAATATAACTCCGATTGTATTCGTCTGAAAGAAGAATGTCATATACACCTAGGAAGGCTTGACGGTGAGTAAATCATGGGGTAATTTAAATTTTTGGGTGAACTATCCCTTTAAGACAAACAATGTGCAAATTCATGTCATCACCATTGTTGAGTATTTTCTCCTTAAACTGCAGTGAAAAAAGACTAAAAAAGTCTCAAAAACACGGTTTGAAATCACTGGTATTTCTTACGTCACAAACTACTTTGTAACCAATCACGTCAATGTGAGGGGTGGGCTTTAGCATATTGTCACAGGTCGGGAGAGTCGACTGGATCTACCCCCTCCCTTTAGAATGTACCACTGAGGAGCAAACCAGAAACCAGGCGGACAAGGAAAGTAAAATGTAACAGGCTTTATTGATTAAAAGAATTTGTATATCCTAATTAAAACTCCTCCTTCCTCCCCAGCATCCAGTGGCCGCCGGGATGTCGGCTGGACAACAGGCGGGGACTCGGTCCACTCAACCCCTCAGACTCTTCGGGTGCCGAGGCTCTCGGCTATGGAGGGGACGCGGATTTGACCAACAGGTAAGTACTCTAAGCACGGCTTATCCTTCTCGGGCTCTGAGCGGACTGTACTCTTCTCGATCTCCCAAGTACAGAAGTTTACAGCGGTGAAGAGGGGCGTCGACTAGACAGCAGGTGGGTACTTCGGGTGCGGTTAGTTCTTCCCTATACAGGGGATGCAGAAAGCTTACGGCTGTGAAAGGGCGTCGACTAGACAGCAGGTGGGTACTTCGAGTACGGTTGGTTCTTCCCTATACGGGGGATGCAGAACGCTTACGGCTGTGAAAGGGGCGTCGACTAGACAGCAGGTGGGTACTTCGAGTACGGTTGGTTCTTCCCTATACAGGGAATGCAGAAAGCTTACGGCTGGGAAGGGGCGTCGACTAGACAGCAGGTGGGTACTTCGAGTACGGTTGGTTCTTCCCTATACAGGGGATGCAGAAAGCTTACGGCTGTGAAAGGGGCGTCGACTAGACAGCAGGTGGGTACTTCGAGTACGGTTGGTTCTTCCCTATACAGGGGATGCAGGAAGCTTACGGCTGTGAAAGGGGCGTCGACTAGACAGCAGGTGGGTACTTCGAGTACGGTTGGTTCTTCCCTATACAGGGAATGCAGAAAGCTTACGGCTGTGAAAGGGGCGTCGACTAGACAGCAGGTGGGTACTTCGAGTGCGGTTGGTTCTTCCCTATACAGGGGATACGGAAAGCCCACGGCAGTGTTGATGACACAGAATGCAAGCGGCTTTAGACGGGGGACACTCAGAACAGCAGATAACTGGATTTCCTCCGTTCTCCAGGACAGCGTCAATGATGAATCAGTACATAGCCGGCTTGGAATGTACGACACTTAGAACAACAGATAACTGGATTTCCTCCGTTCTCCAGGACAGCATCAATGATGAATCAAACCACAGCAAGCTTGGAATGTACAACACTCCGAACAACAGATAACTGGAATTTCTCCGCTCTCCACGACAGTGAGGATGGATCAGTATGCAAGCGGCTTTAGCTGGGGGACACTCAGAACAGCAGATAACTGGATTTCCTCCGTTCTCCAGGACAGCATCAATGATGAATCAGAACACAGCAGGCTTGGAATGTACAACACTCAGAACAACAGATACCTGGGTTTTCTCCGCTCTCCACGACAGTGAGGATGGGACAGTATGCAAGCGGCTTTAGCTGGGGGACACTCAGAACAGCAGATAAACTGGTTTTCCTCCGTTCTCCAGAACAGCATCAATGATGAATCAGAACACAGCAGGCTTGGACTGTACAACACTCAGAACAACAGATACCTGGGTTTTCTCCGCTCTCCACGACAGTGAGGATGGGACAGTATGCAAGCGGCTTTAGCTGGGGGACACTCAGAACAGCAGATAAACTGGTTTCCCTCCGTTCTCCAGAACAGCATCAATGATGAATCAGAACACAGCAGGCTTGGACCGTACAACACTCAGAACAACAGATACCTGGGTTTTCTCCGCTCTCCACGACAGTGAGGATGGGACAGTATGCAAGCGGCTTTAGCTGGGGGACACTCAGAACAGCAGATAAACTGGTTTCCCTCCGTTCTCCAGAACAGCATCAATGATGAAAAAGAACACAGCAGGCTTGGACCGTACAACACTCAGAACAACAGATACCTGGGTTTCCTCCGCTCTCCACAACAGTGATAATGGAACAGAATGCAGCAGCTTTAGATGGGGGACATTCAGAACAGCAGATAACTGGATTTCATCCTCTCTTCAGAACAGCATAAATGATGAATCAGAACACAGCAAGCTTTGAAATTCCACCGTCACTTAATCTCTTCCTCAGCAACTCCAAACTGCAACACAGGGCAAGGCTGATGGGCACGTGACAGAATTCGGTATGATAAGCATGCAGTAACTTCACTTCAAACACACACGGTGGGGCACAGCATCAACTCACGTCACTCTCAACCACTCTGTGAAATATAAGGCCACAGCCCACCTCCTTGTTCTGAACAGCAGGGACAGTAAGACGGAAGAATATATAGCGACCTCAATCAGGCATCACAACAGCTGGCTTCTCATTACGGTGTCTAGACTCCTGTTCCTAGATCGCTTCTCTTCATATACAGTATCGTGGTGTATAAATCACATACCAGACGGCCAGTAAAAGGTTTGCACTTATCTCTACCCAAGAAGGGGACTTGATATCTCCAAGGCGACTTCTCCTCTGCTTCTCTGTTCCACACCACCCAATCTTTCGTAGCGGACTCCCTTCCGCGGGTCGATCTCACCAGTCAATTTGTCCCACAGAAACTCTCAGCCTTCCTCGACGGAACAAAGTCAGGACACAGCACCCGAACACAGAACACTGCACTGAACTCTCTCCTTTTGATCTCCCAAAGCTTGGTTTTTATCTGTTTCAAAGCACTGTGTGTCCCAATCATCAAACAGCCCCTTAATGCGCCGCACCTGCTGTCACTCTGTCATCAGCGGCTGCTGTTGCCATGGCAGCGACGCATACCAGGTTGGCTGGGTGTTGCGTCGAAAGCGCTCCGGGCGGAAACATTCCTCCGTGGAATATATAGTTCCGCTGCTGGTTCGTCACCTTGTGACAATATCATGATTACTATGCTGCGAAGCAGGGGAGTCTCAAGAGAAGCCAGGTTATGAGTGAGTGGTGGCGGGTCTAATTTGCATATTCATGAATCCGTGTATACTAAATGAAGAAAGGGTATAGACTTATATATATATATATATAGTTACATTCAAGCTATTTTAAGGCATGAATAAAAAAATTCACAGGGACAAAATTATTGACTACAGGGGACTTTAAGTATAAAGGATGATCTTTAAAGTCAGCATGAAACAGAAGTTGTCTTTTCTTCCCTATTGTGACATACAGTATAGCCGATCTGAGTGAAATGGCTTCTGCTAGGGTTTGCTATTGCTCCAATCTGATGTGAGTGACAGGTTGTCCCGCCCTCGCGCCAGTAAACAGGTCATCAGAGAAGATATGTCATTTAAAGAGGGGGGGGGGGGGGTATTTATTTTAAATCAAGTTTACAAGGGCACATGAATTAAAAAAAATAATGGTGTGCATAGATAAATCATTTATAATAAAAACCGCAATATTGCATAAAAAAATGATAATCGAAAATGGATATTTGTTGAAATATCAGCATTTAATTCTCTTTCTAAGAAGCACTTCTGTGACCTTGAGCGAAAGGCTTGTAGTGTCAAATTGCTTATCATCATCAACCCTGTTTTTGGAAACATAATTGTATCCCAGCATATATGTATATTGATATAAAAAAAAATTAGTTATACACACACACACATATATATATATATATATATATATACACTCACCGGCCACTTTATTAGGTACACCTGTCCAACTGCTCGTTAACACTTAATTTCTAAGCAGCCAATCACATGGCGGCAACTCAGTGCATTTAGGCATATAGACATGGTCAAGACAATCTCCTGCAGTTCAAACCGAGCATCAGTATGGGGAAGAAAGTTGATTTGAGTGACTTTGAACGTGGCATGATTGTTGGTGCCAGAAGGGCTGGTCTGAGTATTTCAGAAACTGCTAATCTACTGGGATTTTCACGCACAACCATCTCTAGGGTTTACAGAGAATGGTCCGAAAAAGAAAAAACATCCAGTGAGCGGCAGTTCTGTGGGCGGAAATGCCTTGTTGATGCCAGAGGTCAGAGGAGAATGGCCAGACTGGTTCGAGCTGATAGAAGGGCAACAGTGGCTGAAATAACCACTCGTTACAACCGAGGTATGCAGCAAAGCATTTGTGAAGCCACAACACGCACAACCTTGAGGCGGATGGGCTACAACAGCAGAAGACTCCACCGGGTACCACTCATCTCCACTACAAATAGGAAAAAGAGGCTACAATTTGCAAGAGCTCACCAAAATTAAACAGTTGAAGACTGGAAAAGTGTTGCCTGGTCTGATGAGTCTCGATTTCTGTTGAGACATTCAGATGTTAGAGTCAGAATTTGGCGTAAACAGAATGAGAACATGGAACCATCATGCCTTGTTACCACTGTGCAGGCTGGTGGTGGTGGTGTAATGGTGTGGGGGATGTTTTCCTGGCACACTTTAGGCCCCTTAGTGCCAATTGGGCATCGTTTAAGTGCCACGGCCTACCTGAGCATTGTTTCTGACCATGTCCATCCCTTTATGGCCACCATGTACCCATCCTCTGATGGCTACTTCCACCATGTCACAAAGCTCTAATCATTTCAAATTGGTTTCTTGAACATGACAATGAGTTCACTGTACTAAAATGGCCTCCACAGTCACCAGATCTCAACCCAATAGAGCATCTTTGGGATGTGGTGGAACGGGAGATTCGCATCATGGATGTGCAGCCGACAAATCTGCGGCAACTGTGTGATGCCATCATGTCAATATGGACCAAACTGCCTGAGGAATGCTTCCAGCACCTTGTTGAATCTATGCCACGAAGAATTGAGGCAGTTCTGAAGGCAAAAGGGGGTCCAACCCGTTACTAGCATGGGGTACCTAATAAAGTGGCCGGTGAGTGTATATATATATATATATATATATATCACTTTATTAACTGGAGATAAATAAAGAATGGGTCTGAGAAAGTAGTGAGTTAAATTTGTGTGGGATAACAACAATTTAGATGAGATAGGGTGTGTTAACTGCATGAGCCGCATGTCAAAAACACATGACAAGACAACAGAGTTCTTTGTTCTTGCAAGATATGTATGTTTTCTCCCTGACATACCACATAGTTTGTTGTGATCCAGCATTCATGAAGGAACAGATGCATCACTCAAACATGAAAATACCGTAAATAAATGTATACAATGAGTGCACACACTCATGCACTTATATATAAACTAAAGATTATAAATCAAAGCTACGTGAATTAGCTATACGGTAGCAAAGACAACAAATCATTTTCCAGTGTCTCCTCCTTTCACTCTCATGACCTTTTCATGTTCACACTGAATCCAGTTTTATTGTAGTTTGACTCCAGTTTAGGAGCTTGCGGATGTGAAAGCTCCCATCTGATTGCTTGCTCGCTCTGGCACATGAATCTGTGATTTTGCTGTTGGGATGATGAGAGGAAGGGAAATGTCAAAGGAAAATTAAAGCGATTTTATTGCCTTGGCAGCTCCTTTTATGTCTTGCAGACATGTGCATGGGGGAACCGACATTAGCATAACAATCAATACCACCTTGTAGAGGGAGTGAGGAAGAGACAGATTTATTATTATTATTATTATTTTAGATTGAGTGTCGGCTTCCTCCGCTTCGAATTTACCTGCTAGCTGTCTCTGTGGTAGAGGTAAATGAAGTCAATCATGGTGAGCACATTCGAAAAGGATTTTTGTTCGTGTACATTTTATGTATTAACCTCTCCCTCTACCTCTCATACTCACTTTCTCTCACTTTGACAAATTCTCATTTCCAGAGAAAAGAAGACAGAAAGATTAGTAATTAGGCATTGGTGAATCTAAATACCTTTAAAACAGTCACATTTGTAAGCTTAAGATGCATTTGCCACAATCTTGAGAACCCTCAGAAGAAAGCTCAAAAAGGATGTTTATTCATGAATGTGTTTAGTTATATTCATTAGTTATATTCATTCAATGGGAATTATCATTAGAAATGTATAGTTATGTTTCTAAGAACCCACTTCTGACACTTTTAACCCCCTCCTAGTCTCTATTTTTCTCGTCAGAACTCCCTATTCACTTGTTTTTGTTTTTCCAGGTATGTTAGAATTATTAGTTTGATTAAGTACAGCCAATAATAAATCCACTGCATGATTTGAGCCATTTCAAACATTTACAACAATTTATTGGAGTTATTAACAAACGTTCGTTCACACATTCAAATGATTACTATCAAACTGAATAATCAAAATGTTAATAATAATAATACAATGGTGATGCATGTAAATATAATACATAAAAAAATATTGCTTGGCTGGGTTTAAACAGCTTCCAGAGTTAAGGATAAACATGTTTTATGAATACTTTTATTCAGCAATGATGCATTAAATTGATAGAAAGTGGCAGTAAAGACATGTTACAAAAGTTATGTTACAAAAGACATGTAAAGTTATGTTACAAAAGATTTCTATTTCAAATAAATGTTGTTCTTTTGAACTTTATATTCATCAAAGTATCCTGAAAATCATGGTTTCAGTAAGCAGCACAACTGTTCTCAAGATTTATAATAAAGATTATATATATTCATATAATAATGAAGAAATTATTCTTGAGCACCATATCAGTATATTAGAATGATTTCTGAAGGATCATGTGACTCTGAGGACTGGAGTAATGATGCTGAAAAATCAGCTTTGCCATCACAGGAATAAATTAAATTTTAAAATATATTCAAATAGAAACCACTATTTCAAATTGTAATAGATTAAATAATTGCAGAAACAAAATAAAAATAAAAATAATAAAAATAAATTTCAAAAACAAAATCTTACCCACCCCAATCATTTTAATGTTCTGAGTTCTGATGTCTGTTAAATAATCAGTACTTATTACCTTTGGAAAAGCAAAAATTGTGGCCGGTAAGAGTGGAACCGACCAAGTGGAAGAAGTGTGGTCAGACCATTTTGCAGTTTATACAAATTTCTGACTATGCGAGACTGACATCTTAGTGCTAAGTGTTGTAACATTCCTGGAGGACTCTTGGGGCATGAACAGAGAATTCAGATTAGGTGCAATGAGTTTTAGGTGTTTGTTCGGTTGATTCCTGGAGAATGATGTCATTAAGGACAAAAAAATTATTGAAGTGAGCTCTAGGGCAGGTTTTAGAAACTAAATGTCATTAGTTCCCGTATGCTTATGTGTGTGAGAGTATCTTTTTGACTCTTTAATCGTGCTCGCTGTAGTTGTGAGACTGTTTATTCTCAGTGTCAGCGATTGCATGTGTTTTATGCTATTTAGAGCGTTGCCACCCACTGGTGGCTCTCATGCTGGTGCAGAGAACCAAAAGCTGTCATTACCACTCCAGTGAGCAGTCTATAGTCCATCTTTAACCCTTTTATGCCTCAGCGGACCAGAACCATTACAACAACAGCCCTACAGTCAGGGAGGTTTTTTTTTATGGTATATGTTTGTTTCTATGATTGACAAAACAGAATGCATGGTGTTGTGTTGTGTAATGGTTAAATGAATGTAACAAGAAGGCTTATGATTTGATCCACAGTGACTAGTCCATGAGCAATCACCATTGTGCCCTTGAGCAAGACGCTTAACCTCAGGTTGCTTCCAATGGGACTGTCCCAGTAATAAGTGAACTGTAAGTCACTTTGGATAAAAGTGTATGCTATTGCTAAATGACTCGCTTTGTAATAACTGCTGTAATAAACCGCTGTACAAAGACAAAGGTTTTGCTTTTTACCATTAGTACAGTGGTAGTACTGTAGTATAGATTATTGTACAGTTTAACATATTTGTTTTTTAGTTTAATTTTGCACTTTTTTTTCAAAGCAGATTTAATTTTGAGGTCAAATTTACTAAAAAATGTATGATTATGACATGACAAAATATTGACTAAATTTGGATATTTTCATCAAAAACTAACTAAAATGAAAATAAAGTGTAATAATGAATATTGTTCCACACAAATTAATTACAGAAAATTTAAATCAGTACAGATTTATCTGCATGTGGCATCAAATGCTGTCATGTGATCATCTGCACCAGATACAACAGTTTGAGGGAAAAAAAGCGCACATAAAGATGTCTGAGACTTCACCTTCCTTGCACTTTTTAGAGGAAAAGAGAAGTGTATATACATTTGTGTGTGTGCGTGTGACACGACTGCTATTTGAGCATTCGTCTCCAGCTGTCACGGCCGGGTTTGATGTTCCTGGGGTGACATCCCCCCTTCATCTCCCCTGTCACAATCCCATCTCTCTCACTTGCTTGCGCTCACTTCGTTTTCCTTTAACGAGAGGAATGTGTCCATCACGACTTTTTCCACTCCTCTTTCCTCCTTTCTTTTCATCACCCCACTGATGCGCTTTTCTTGTCATTAGCTGAACATTCGCTGTGTGACTGTGAAAATATGCAGACCTGTTAATAAGCAGATGTGTGACACACAGACCAAGTGTAGAATAACATGCATTTGAACAGCATATTTTTGATAATAGCTCACACATCTATTATTATTATTATTGGGCTGTATTGTAGCCTAGTGAACTGGGGTGGTAATTGAAAGGTTGTAGGTTCAAACTCATCAAGGGGGCGTGAACAGGGCACTTAACCCAAAATTAATTCAGAAAGATGGCATGTAATAAGTAGTGGCGTCTCTACACTGGGGCAGATGGTCCAATGGTTAATGTATTGCATATTGTTATCAGTTCATTTGAACAAATATGTGCAAACTATAGGCTGCACAGCCTATACTTTACCATTTAAAAGTTTGGGGAAATATTTTGAAAAAGTTTCTTATGGTCACCAAGACTGCATTCATTTGATAAAATACAATAAAAACTGTAATTTTGTGAAATATTTTTACAATTTAAAATAACTGTTTTAAACTGCAATTTATTTCTGTGATGGTAAAGCTGATTTTCAGCATCATTACTCCAGTCTTCAGTGTCACATGATCCTTCAGAATTCATTCTAATGCTGATTTGGTGCTCAAGAATAATTTCTTCATTAAATATATAAATATAAATAATCATAAGAATAAGGAAACATAAGGAACATTTCTGTCATTTATTACTGTACATTTCAAAAGTTTCTTCTTTCTTCTTCTCATTCATGTCCTTACCAAAAGCAGATAAATGATGAATTGGGAAATGTCGGCCATTTTTAAAAATATTTTTTAGCCTCATATTTTTAAAGGTGCAATGTGTAAAAATTTTGAGTATTTATTAACAGAAATGCAATATGACATCCATAACTATGTGTTCAGTGGTGCATAAAGAACTTACTTAATAAACCGTAATGTTTTTATTACCTTAGAATGAGGCATTTATATCTACATAGGCGCGGGAATCCCCTTCTATGAAGGTCGCCATATTGTGACGTCATGTTTCTACAGTAGCCGAACGCGAACACACAGCGTTACAGAGCGCGTTTCGTCACTACATTGAAAGAGAAGCCGCAGGAAGCTAGAAGAAGCTAGTCATAAACACCGTGAGTAGTGACTTTTACCTTGTCAGTGGTGTAAATATGTAGTTGGATTGTTTCATGTAACTTAATTCTTCTCCCTCGCTGTGTTATGGCTTTGCTAAGTGGGGATAAATGTGCTGGTTACGTTTGTGAGACAGCTGATTAGTAGGCTACTCTTGTCATTGACCGTAAAACAGTTACAGGAATCACCAACCCGTCGATCTTGGAAGCATTTTAAGTCGATCGCTTAGAGTTTCCAAAATCAGAGAAAAAAAGCCTATTGTGTGTAGTAAGTGTGTCTAGGGGATGCGGAGGCGCGCGCGCTGTCACAATCACGTCATTTTTGCACCTTTGGGCTCATGCGGACGCGTCGAGTTTAAACAAGGCTTTACGCTTTAACCAGGTCAGCCACAGTAACAGCTCATATTAGCCAGCTAAACTTTTACTACCCTGTTAGAAAAAATATATAGTTGCATAGTTTCATGTGGGTCTTCTCCCTCGCTGTATTATGGGTTTGCTTTGTGGGGAGAATGTGCTGGTTACGTTCGTGAGACAATCAGCTGATTACTATTATTATATTATGTAAGGTGCATTGTGTAATATTTCTGAGGATCTATTGACAGAGATGCAATATAAAATCCATAACTATGTTTTCAGTGGTGTATAAAGACCTTACTTAATGAACCGTTATGTTTTTATTACCTTAGAATGAGACATTTATATCTACATAGGCGCGGGAATCCCCTTCTATGAAGGTCTGAAGGTATGTTTCTATCGTAGCCGAAAGCGAACAAACAGCGCTAAAGAAACCTCATTGCTTGACTTACTACTCTCTGCTGCTGACTCAGACTCAGACGACGACATATTTTGTCTTACGTCGGCCACCGTAGCTTCTCATTCGAGTTTGAAAACCGAGGGATAGGCCGCGAGTGACTTGCTGTTTGCAATTTGCAGGATTCACCACTAGATGCCGCTAAAAATCCCACACTGCACCTTTAAATAATATGAGGCTGTTACTGACTGTCTATTGATTTATTTAAATGTATTTTGATTAAGAGTATTGTGCATGTAAACATGGTAAAGTGCTTCATATGAAAGAAAAGGAATACAATTGTTAAATAAAATACCAGAGACAGGTTAAACATCCTATGATTTCAAATGAAAATGAATCCAGGCATGAACTGCCAGATCTCAATAGGACTACCATTGCCAAGTTTGCACAAATAAACAATCAACTGCAATTTCTAGTGAATTTCACTGGTGAGTCATTTAAATGCATTTACGTTGTGATTGTTGTTATACTTTTGTTCATGAGTTATGAGATAATATGAACCACTTTTGGCCAATGTGAATATTGTCAATGTTTAAAGGGGTCATATAATGCCATTTTTGTACAAGCTAATATGATTCTTTAGGGTCTAAATTAAAAGTTTGTAATATACTTTAATTAAAAATTCTCATTAGTATTGTAAGAAAACACTTATTTTACCTGGTCAAAAACAGCTCTGTTTTCAGCACGCCGTTTCAGTGTATATGACTTTAAATGATCATGAGCTTTGCTGACTCCGCCCCTCTGTTCTATGCGTACACCAGAGCCGGCTCTGGCGTACACCGTTTGTAATACAATAACACAATAACCATAACACGTTGTTCAGTATAAACGTGGGATTATGCATTATATTGAGAACGTCATACATAGAAAACATGCCGTAATGTACCCTGAGTGTAAACCTTAGACGCATTCATTGTGAAGCGTGCAGCTAGCGATTTACAAGGATTAATATAAATATTAATATAAAGTTGAATAAAACGTTACACTCACTTCAGTTCTTCTGGAGCAGCAGCAGGAACACGAATAGATGGTACCGATCCTGTTTTCATCAGGAGCAGCTTCTTAGCAAAACCAGCTTTATACTGATCCTCGTTTATAAAGCAATCTGGTGAGAAATGATTCGCGCAAACATGAAAGCATTGACGTTGCTCGTGGGGAATATTCCCTTCGAAAAAAAACTCAGCCACTGCGTCTTCGGCGGTTCGGATTTAGGAACATTAAAATGACTGCTGTGTTCGTTATTACACCCAAGAACAGAACACCACAATCGCTTAGACGCCATTCTGCTCATAGACAGTGCTCCAGCATATCAACAATGACCGTCCGCGCCGGTCCGCGCATACTATGATTGACAGCTGGCTCCCGAGTGTAAAGTCCGGCTCGATTGGTCCAAATTCGGCATCCAATCAGCGGTAGAAGGTTACTCTGCGTATTACTTGCCTTTCCTTTCACGCAACACAACAAGATTAAATGCAATATATTTTCTCATGTATTATCTCGTTATTATCTGACTCCATAAATAAAAAGGTTTTAATGATATCCGTGCATCATTAAACGTTAGCGAAGGTTTGTTTATTCTTTAAACTCTGATTATATTTTATCCGCTCAGATCAGGAAACTATATCACTTCGAGTTCCTCACCAGGTCTCCGGCACAATCTCGTCAGTTTCCGATTATCAAAACAGAGGTAATTGGCTGAATGTCTGGGATTTGCCGTAATTCACACGTACAAAATCGAAGACATATACGCAGCCCCCTTGAATGCCACCTCAGGAACAATTCAATAATTTACTTTAGTAGCGTACACTTATCTAAAGTAACATTAAATTAGAACAGAGGTTTTTAGACGTACCCGAATCTAGATCAAACAGCATTAGCTGATTCTAGACGGAAACTACCCGTCTCCTCATTCAAGTACACTTGAATCTGATATCAGATATTAGTCGTCACTAAACTCTGACGCAAACTTGTGGAAATATACGAATCCGATAATCTACTCGGGGGAAAACAATTCTCAGAGTCGGTTAGAATAAAATCAAACGTTTACAATTTATTGATCAGGTAATGATGTAATCATTTCAAATCCAATTCAGAGGATAAAATCATCAGTTAAGCATATCAATTCAGAAATCACAGAATTTGTAGAAATTGTTACCTGTCAACAAAATTACACACAGCGGTTGTGTGGGCAGTCAACCTACAGACTCCCCGAACATTTCTGCTGCTTTTCCTTATAAACCCAGATAATTCAATTGTTACCAAATGGTGATGTCTGTCATTATAATTAGATTTTGGTTGTTTATTCGGGGGCTCACACTGTGAGGTCTGCCTGATTTTACATACAGGAGGTAGTCTGAATGAGGCTATTATGGGACACATCACTTTTCTTACATTTCATAACTTCTTTTAGCTTTTCATCATAGTTGGGAGAATGAGACCATGTCACCAGGCGCATTGTGATACATCAAAAGACACCAAACATGAGTAGTTACATTTTTGTACACACATAACATTGCATAAGGTTTCAGTGTATTTCAGGTGAGGAGGAGGGGGATGTGGGGAAGATAGTGTGAACTGCACTGCGTGCTGCTTCTCCAAAGTTCCTGTTACATATGCAAGAGGGAGTTACATATTCAAGGGATAGTTCAAGTGTTAATTCCCCGGAGGGCCTTTTGTCACATTGAGGGGTTGATCAGACATACCGGCACCAGCCTTACAGTTCCCTCCTCTGGCACCGTGGGCCACTCACAGGGTTTCCTGCGGTGTCACTTCAGTCTTTGTAAGGTGGGCAGCTTCAAGGGGCTGAGAGTTAAGATGGTGTTGGTGGATGCTTTTACTGATCTAATGAGGTGCCGGAAGTAGCAACATTGGAATAGCGTGAAGGAGAAGATGAGTGCGCTTCCAACCGCACAACCTCGAAGTACCCAGTCCCACCAGGTGTATGCAGTCTGTGCCGATCGAGTAGATGAGCTAGACAGGATCTGTGCAGTCTTTCGCGCCAAGTTCGTCTCCACTTGCGCTTGAGAGAGGTGATACTCTGTTTGGAGGACGATGTTCTGTACCAAGTCCATCGTGTCGACCAAAGCTTGTGTTCCGTGTTCATAAAAGGTGTCGTCCCACCATGGAGAGACCTCTGCGTCCTTTGGCATCCTTCCGAGGATGTCAATCTGGCCCATAGAAAAGTCCTCTGTCACTTCCAAGCAAAAGGAGTGATTAGCAGGACAGGTCAGTCCTCCATATGTGAACGAATTCATCTCACTGATGATGCACCACTGTGTATGAGACACCTGAACAGCATTTGAATGGCCATGCAACGATTCAACATTTATGAGTTTGCTATCATTGGAGGAGAAAGGCTGTAATGTGTTACATGTGCAGACAACATAATTGTGAGTTTCATGACAACAAGTGCGACTGGTGAACAAGGTCTCAGTACCCTTCAAAGTCATATATCCCGTGAGGTGATCCCATTTAATTACCTGATCTTTAACTACCATGCCAATAGAGCGAATAGTAGTGGAATTTGGATAAACTTGATCTGGGTGTATTAAAGGAAAAGTGGCAAAAAATCCAATGCAACCAATACATTCGTTTCCAGTATACATCATAATTGTGGATAACAGTTCTGAATATTTGACATTTTTCATCTTTTCTGAAGAGAACCATCTATGCAAATCTAAAACTTCAATTAAATCATTTAAAACATGTCTAGGGGTCTGGTGAAGGCGAAGATCTAAAATTTCTTGTCGTGTGGCAGTGAATAAATCTTGTGCATATGATCTACAGGCTAAGTCACGTTCGATGGTACGGGTCTGATTGAACAATGTGTGGCTGATCGTCAGAAGCGCCTGCGCTTCAGAACGAACCGCTTTGATAATGTTATCATTGCTATTGGTGAGGTGTCGGAAACCAGTGGCCATCTGGTCTGTCAACCATGTGGAGAATTGGGATTGTTTCGTTATTTTGTAGGTGTTGGCTGCTGAATTAATTGATCCAAACAAGCCGGCTATACTGCTGAGTAGGTCTCGTTTTGAGCGAGAAGGTGGAATTTGGACGGCAAGTCTGTCTTTGTAATCAGAAATTAAATCATCGATTCGTGACTGTAGCCATGCATATGACTCATCATTAATATTACAATGTTTTGTATAGGCAGAAAGTATGTTGGAAATGTTGTAATTTACGTGTGTCATTACCAAATTTACGTCATGTAACAAAGTTTTGTTAATGTTTCCTCTAATCAGTCCGCCAGGAGGAATTGGGTGTAATTCTGGACAAATTTTGGGTTTAGTGTACCCGCAGGTGGTCAAATTAAAACAATACTTAACAGTCCAAGAACAGTTGTGTGGATTGGTGAAATTGTCTATGCTATGTGTACATTCTCCGACACAATATGTTCCTTCTTTTCGGTTGGTCCACACAAAAGTTTTTGGCTTCGGCTCGTTAGGTGTGTACGATGTGAGATCGTACATTAACTCTTTGAATCTTATATGTGTGTCATTATGTGTTTCGGTATGTGTGCACCTATATGTTGCAGGTTCCAAATGTTTAACATAATAGCATAATTTTGGGTCTGTGCCATTATTGTTGTTTTCATGTAGAGTGTACATGCTGCCTATTGTGTCACCTGGATCTATTTTAAGCTGATACCAGGCAGTGAGGTTGTGCATGAATTTTGGTGCTCTAGTGTATCCTGAAATGTTTCCAGTAGGTGGGTGGGTGCTACCTGTACTACAGCAGATTTTTGGTGTGCAATTTGGATCCGGTACTATACCGGGAGGCCATGTAGCTGTCTCTTTGGGTGCGACTGTGATTTTTGGTGTGAAAGGCCCCTTGGAATATTTCCACACCCACCTCCCACATTTCAGGTTGTGTGCGAGTGAAACCCTCTGGCCCAGTCTGATGCACGTGGGCCCGGACACTTTCCTTTCCTCTGGCCTCCATGGGATCGCTGCAGTCGACCTGGAAGGCAAGAAGAAAAGTTAGTGACAGTTATTCATTTATTCTGTGTACCTTTAAATGACTTGCACTGAGACATGTGATACCATCGCAGTTTCCCTTTTATGGTTGTAGCCACACAGCTGTTGCATACAGCCTTAATTTCATACGGGCCATGCCATCTGGGTGTGAACGCACCTTGCTTCACAAAAACACGTATCATTACCATGTCTCCCTCTGAGAACTTCACCTCAGAGTTTGGGTTGAATTGTGCATCATTTGTTAGGTCTGACTGCTGCTGTTTCAGAGCAGCGTGTGCATGCAGCACTTCCAGCCTCTCTCGTAGTTGCTTTAACACGGATTGTTGAGTTGCAATCACGAGAGGCCCCAGGTCTGTTGGGGTAATTTCTGGGTCAATGGGCAGCTTCATGACTCTTCCAGTCATGAGTTCGAATGGACTGATACCTGTGGCTTTTGAAGGAGTTGCCCGCAGTATGGTTAGGACTGTGGGTAGGGCATCAATCCATTGGTTTTTGTGCTGTGCAACCTGTTTTGAGATGCTTTCTTTTATGGTGCGGTTAACACGTTCCACAATACCCGAGCTCTGCGGCCTGTATGAAACGTGGAATCTTTGTTTGATGTTCAGCATCTGGCATATGTTTTTCATCACCTGACCTGTGAAGTGTGTGCCCTGGTCAGATTCAATTTGGATTGGTGCTCCCCAGAGTGGGAGAATTTGGTTCGCTACCACACGTGCCACTGTGCTTGCACTGTTATTGCGAGTAGGAATTGCTTCAACCCATTTGGAGAATTTGTCAATTATTACAAGGCAATAACGATACCCCCCTTTGGCACTGGGTAGTGGGCCTATAAAATCCAATTGAAGTGACTCCCAAGGTCCTTTGGGTGGCTCTGGTCTACACAGCTTTGTACGGCCAGGCTTACCTTGGTTGATGGTGGCACATACGATGCATGTGTCACACCACCTTTGAATGTCTGATGCCATGTGTGGCCACCAGAAATTATTTTGTATCAGCTGTTGTGTTTTTGGAGCTGATACGTGTGCATACTCGTGGTACAACTTTATCACTGGTTTCTGGAGGGCTTCTGGAACAATGTATTTATCGTCTCTCAAAACCATGCCTTCAGTGACCTTGACTAGTTGGTCCTGCTGTAGGCGCGGTGTCAGCTCTCCATCAGAACTCCACAGTTCTTGTTGGTACTGTTTCAAGTCAACAGGAACAGTCTGAACCGCACTCACACCAGGAACAATCAATCTGTCAGGCTGCCATACATCTCCCTTTTGTGCTGCTAATTTTGCTAATTGATCTGCAATGTTGTTGTTTTTCTCATGCTCATCGGGATTCTTGTTAATGTGCGCGCGCACTTTGACAACGGAGAGTGAAGAATCGCGTGTTTTAATCTCCTGCCAAATCGAAGTTATGATGTTAAAATGTTTTATTGGCGTTCCGGCAGATGTGAGGAATTTTCTCAACTGCCACTGTGCCATAAAATCATGGACAGCACCGAAAGCGTATCGACTATCAGTGTAAACACACAGCGGTTCGTGATGTGATCTGATTGCTTCGAGTAATGCAATGAGTTCAGCTTCTTGCGCAGATGTGTTTTCGGATAGTTTGATTAGCAATTGGTTAGTTTCTGAATTGGGAGAGTGAGGAGCCCACACCGCACAACCTGTGTGGAATTTGCCATCATGCCAGTATCGGGAACCATCAATGTACACCTGTGTCTGATTTGGAAGTTCTTGGTCATGAACCGGGCTCTGTGCTTCCTGTTTAGGTTGGCATGTGTGTGGATGGCCCTCTACATCTCCCAATAAATGAGGTAATATTCGGTCGTTAACTGTTGTGATGTCGCGTGCCTGTATGTCTGCTAGCCATCTTGCTAACCTTTGCGACGACACGCCTTTTATTCG
This sequence comes from Rhinichthys osculus, assembly GCA_029959095.1. Classification (NCBI taxonomy): domain Eukaryota; kingdom Metazoa; phylum Chordata; class Actinopteri; order Cypriniformes; family Leuciscidae; genus Rhinichthys; species Rhinichthys osculus. The sequence continues at coordinate 25,676,972 of JARWKJ010000004.1, read as the reverse complement.
GCCCTGCAACAACATTTGTACTGGCGTGTGCACTGTATGCACAACGATAGGTTGAAAACCTACAATCGGTTCAGTTGCTGTCAACATCCAGTGAACCGCCAGCACGTGCTGAGTGCATGGGTCGAATCCCTGTTCAATCGTGGACTTTTTTCGGCTGTAATAGGCAATCGGACGCAATTTTCCCCCATGGTCCTGAGCTAAAACGCCACTTAGAGTGTTTTCATTTGCGTCTACCTGCAAGTGGAAGGCTTTTTTAGGGCTGGGCAGGCCGAGGGCGGGGGCACAACACAAGTTTTCTTTTAGATTTGTAAAGGCTTTTTCGTGTTCCTCTGACCATTCGAGGACGTCAGAAGGCTTTGACTTTCCCTTTAAGAGGGAATATAATGGCGTGACGACGTTTGCAAAATCTGGAATAAAATCTCTCAAGTAGTTTGCGGTCCCCAGCACTTTCTGTAACGCGTTCAGCGTGTGCGGTCGCGGAAGTTCAGCAATGCATTTCCGCCTATCATCTGTTAAGGCTCGGTGGCTCTGCGTTATCGTATAACCCAGGTACTGGACCTCGTTTTGTGCGATTTGAGCTTTTTCTTTGTTTAATTTGAAGCCAGCTTTACCGAGTGTTAATAGTACTTCGTCGACGAGTAGCAAATGATCATCAAATGATCCCTCGGTCGCGATAAGTATATCATCGACGTAATGGATTACGTTTCCGGTCCCTGTCACTGGATTGAGCGTGTCTTCTAATGCTCTGTGAAAAATCGCAGGACTGTTATGGAGGCCTTGTGGCATTCGCTCCCAGGTGTACTGGATTTGATTCACAGTGAAAGCCAATTTCCACTGATCAGCGCGTTTGATTGGGATGGACCAGAAACCGTTCTTTACGTCGAGCACTGTAAACCAGGACGCTTGTGTTGAAATCTGTGATAATAACGTCGATGGATTTGCCACTATAGGTGTCGCCTTGGGCAAAACTTTGTTAAGACGTTGATAATCAATGCAAAGACGCCATTTACCATTTGATTTTGGTACTGGTAAACACGGAGAGTTTGTGGTTGAGCTACATCGACGAACTATTCCTCTAATTTCAAGTTGTTGTACAATTTCATGAACAGCTGACTCGGCCTCTGGTTTGATGCGGTATTGTTTTTGTGGGGGAGGGGGCTCCCCCTCAATGCACACAACAAAGTCAATGAGGCCACAGTCATGTTCATGTGTAGCCCAAATGTAATCGTGTTTGTTTACCATCTGTTGAATGGGATCTGGGGTGGAAATGGACATAATGCTCGTTGTGTTTTTTGTTAAACACATTTTTACTGTTCTGTTTGTTTTCAATTCAATTTGCTTTTCAAAGCAGTGAATTACAAAGCCATACTTTCGCATAATGTCCATTCCCAGTACAGTCCCTTCACTGTTGTTAGGTAAATACCAGAGGGGTTCTTTCAATACGGTCACGCCCAAATCGAGTTCAATTGGCTGTGTTTTTGTCGCAATCATTAACGTATCGCCGATGCCTTTTATCTGAATAGTTTCGTTGGTTAAAGGAAATGGAATGTCTGTACAGGAGCAAGATGCGCCAGAATCAATAAGTACGTCCGCTAACCGGCCTCCTAAATTAGCTCTTATTTTAATTCGGTTTCCACTCTTAATTATGCTCCCCACGGCGATGGAGGCCACGTATCCCTATTGGTGTTGGTATTTTTCAATTGCTCCGCTCGCGTTGTGGTCCGCGCCATTTTGGCTTTTTTGTTTTTGAAACTGGGTTATGAAATCAGCGAATTGTTTATACAGGTTAGAGTCGTTGCTAGAGGGCGTTTTTTGGCAAAGATTTGCTGGTTCTCTTAAATCTCTCATTCTTTTCGTGCAATCTCTCATGAAATGCCCAGTCTTTTTGCAATAGCGGCATGACATTTTGCTTGGAGATCTTTGGTTAAATTTGTCTGGGCTATTCCCTTCTGTTAACCAGTGTGCGGCCGCAACGTTACGGGGTTTTGATCTCCATCTGTTTTCTATTCTTGAACCCCAGTCTACTATCGCTCTGAACGTGTTTTCGGCCGGGTCGACGCCATTTGATAACGCCTTTTGAACAGGGATGCCAGCATTATTCTTTATAATTTGTAATAACGCGTCATGGTTGCGGTCTACATCCTCTAGGCCCGAGTGTTCTCTGTATGTTACCCATAACCGTTCGGTGTACGTTTCAAATGACTCATTACTCGCTTGTTTGATTTCTAATATTTTGCTCCAATCAGCATGTGTCGGCCCCCTCATGTCTAATAATGCCTGTTTTAGACGCTCATAGATACTTTCGTCGTTTTCGTTATTTTTTCGGTTCATTACGTTGCCAGATTTCATTTCTTCGGTTAGTTTCGGTCTGAGCTCCTCAGGGATGGTGAGGAGAGCTATTTGCCAAACATCTCTAAATTCTAATTTGTACACCGTTGCCTGTAACATCAATGCTTCCCAGTAAGGTTGAAACGGCCCCTTTCTCGGCATAATTCCTACGACTTGTTTATGTCTAGAACATTCTTCGCATGTTAACGGGCGGCTGATTGTTGTGATTTCATCATCCGCATTCGTCATGGTTTTAAGCACAGCGACTTTAACTGATCTCTTTGGCAAATCATTCGATTGTTTTCGAGTCTTTACTGGGCTTCGCAGATCTGGCTCTTCAGGCCACTGACTCACAAAAGCTCGTTTACGAGTTTCTCTCTGTGGCCTGTATAATAACGCGGCGTCATCGTCGTCACTATCATTTTCTGCCTCTAGCTCGGAGGTTTCATCCAGTGCCGCTTGTTTAACTGCGGCTACTGGAAAACCTGATTTATCGCAACAATCTTCGAGAGCAGATATGTAATTATTGCCGGTTTGCAGTTTCCTTTGAATTTGATCAATTTTTGCGGCCATTTCTTCGCGCTGTCTTGCCCACCCTTGTTGTTCGTACGCGAACGCTTCGACTTGTTTTCTTAACTTTAGTAATTCGTCAGATCGCAATCTTTCGATTTCTTTGATATTTGTTATTGTTCGTTCGTTCTCGGCTATGGTCTTGAGGTCGTTACGACGAAGCAGATAAACAATTGCAGCGGGAATCTTTTTGTATTTTGCTTTTGACTTTAGCTTAGCACCCTCGGCAGAATACCAGGATATTATTTCGTTGTTGCTCCAGCTTAATTGTAAACCCTTGTCGCTTAACCGAACAAGGAGTTTTTGCAATTGTACGCCTAGAATCTCCATTATCTCCTCATCTACGCTGTTGTGCTTTCCCTGAAAAGACATGTTTCCCTTCTAATTCTTCTCCCCACCGGATTTTCGGTTCCGGTCTAAACAAAGGGTATACCGACCCGTACTAAAAATGTGTCTATATGTGATGTGCAAACAATTTTTCCCTCAACACTAAAAGGTAAAAAAATCAACTTACCACAACAGCTGGAGATAGGTGAGAAGGAGTTCAAACCTCATGTCCCGGGCAAGCAGAGTTCAAGTTGAATGTCGCGCTGGGAAGGCGTTTCTCGTTTCAGGTTACGAGATCACGGAGGCGTGTCACCACTGTAAAGTCCGGCTCGATTGGTCCAAATTCGGCATCCAATCAGCGGTAGAAGGTTACTCTGCGTATTACTTGCCTTTCCTTTCACGCAACACAACAAGATTAAATGCAATATATTTTCTCATGTATTATCTCGTTATTATCTGACTCCATAAATAAAAAGGTTTTAATGATATCCGTGCATCATTAAACGTTAGCGAAGGTTTGTTTATTCTTTAAACTCTGATTATATTTTATCCGCTCAGATCAGGAAACTATATCACTTCGAGTTCCTCACCAGGTCTCCGGCACAATCTCGTCAGTTTCCGATTATCAAAACAGAGGTAATTGGCTGAATGTCTGGGATTTGCCGTAATTCACACGTACAAAATCGAAGACATATACGCAGCCCCCTTGAATGCCACCTCAGGAACAATTCAATAATTTACTTTAGTAGCGTACACTTATCTAAAGTAACATTAAATTAGAACAGAGGTTTTTAGACGTACCCGAATCTAGATCAAACAGCATTAGCTGATTCTAGACGGAAACTACCCGTCTCCTCATTCAAGTACACTTGAATCTGATATCAGATATTAGTCGTCACTAAACTCTGACGCAAACTTGCGGAAATATACGAATCCGATAATCTACTCGGGGGAAAACAATTCTCAGAGTCGGTTAGAATAAAATCAAACGTTTACAATTTATTGATCAGGTAATGATGTAATCATTTCAAATCCAATTCAGAGGATAAAATCATCAGTTAAGCATATCAATTCAGAAATCACAGAATTTGTAGAAATTGTTACCTGTCAACAAAATTACACACAGCGGTTGTGTGGGCAGTCAACCTACAGACTCCCCGAACATTTCTGCTGCTTTTCCTTATAAACCCAGATAATTCAATTGTTACCAAATGGTGATGTCTGTCATTATAATTAGATTTTGGTTGTTTATTCGGGGGCTCACACTGTGAGGTCTGCCTGATTTTACATACAGGAGGTAGTCTGAATGAGGCTATTATGGGACACATCACTTTTCTTACATTTCATAACTTCTTTTAGCTTTTCATCATAGTTGGGAGAATGAGACCATGTCACCAGGCGCATTGTGATACATCAAAAGACACCAAACATGAGTAGTTACATTTTTGTACACACATAACATTGCATAAGGTTTCAGTGTATTTCAGGTGAGGAGGAGGGGGATGTGGGGAAGATAGTGTGAACTGCACTGCGTGCTGCTTCTCCAAAGTTCCTGTTACATATGCAAGAGGGAGTTACATATTCAAGGGATAGTTCAAGTGTTAATTCCCCGGAGGGCCTTTTGTCACATTGAGGGGTTGATCAGACATACCGGCACCAGCCTTACACGAGCGAGGGCGGGTCTGTGTTGAAACCCTTCTGTCAATCAACAATCGTGGGAGGGCCGTGCGAGCTTGTGACGTAACAGGCTCGAACGGCTCGATTTGAGGCAGGGGAAAACATATAAGGAGATTAAAACAAAACCACTGGATGGATTTTTATCATTAAATGATGGTTGTGTACAGGCACTGCCAACACACATTTCAGTACAATCAACTTGTAAAAGTGCATGTACCATTATATGACCCCTTTAATACAACTTAAATGTTTGCTTAATATGAATTAGCTATAGTGTTATTTGTGCAGGATATCATGATGAGTTAGTCAACTGATCGATTGTATCCTACTAGAAATAAAAAGCCGGAGATGCCACTGGTTATAATTGCTTTGGTTAAAAGCACCAGCTAAACGACTAAATAGTAAGCTAAATACTCATTCATTCTTTCTGCTCTGTTGGGTGCCCTCCATCCCTCTGTATTACACTCTTGAATGCTCTAAATCTCATTCATTCTGTTACACGTTTATGAGTGTCAGTTTCTGAGGTCCTGAAGGACGTGAGCTAAAACGCTGGAACATTGTAGGCTTTTCACAGTTGGTAGAGGAAGAACTGAAGAGTGAAGCGAGTCTGCCTCGTGACCAGCACAGCGACGGCAGCTACAGATGGAAAGTGAATGAAAACAAAGGGGAAAGGTTAGTGCGCCTGTTCATTCATCTTCGTGAGCTTGTGATGTGTAATGCCGGCATGGGTGCTTGACTGCATGATTGATTGCTGTCAGGTTCAGATCGTATCATTATTATACTGTCATTCATTTGTGTCTCCTTTCAGTAAATAAGCATCACATATGGAAAATCTGCATGGAGGGTGCTTGTGAGCACTTAAAATATCAAAGGGATAGTCCCCCCCAAAAAAAATCATGCCTGTGTATGTATGACTTTCATTGTACGGACAAAATGAACTGAAAAAAAATATCTGCTTTTGTGTCCCATCATACTTTTTAACTGAACGGAGAGTATTCATTTAAAGGGGACATGTCATGAAAATCTGACTTTTTCCATGTTTAATTGCTAATCGGATCCCCAGTGCATCTACCAACCCCCCAAAAAAAGGTGAAAAGTGATAACACAGTAACTTTGCGTTGGTAAGGCTTTCTCTGCAAGCATGTAAAAAAATAAGCCAATCAGATTTCGCTCCCCTTCTGACGTAGGAAGGGGATCTTATTATAATATTACCGCCCCTTAATCTGCACGTTTCTACCCGCGGTGCCGCCATTTGGTTTTCGCAAGCGACAACAGTGTAACCAGTTCTAATGCAATGGCAAAAGTTCGAGCAAAGCATTGCAAACTGTTCTGTCGTTGGCTGCACAGACGAGCACAGAACACTATTTGACCAACAAATGTCACAGGTGTCTTATAAAGACCTCAGGGAACTGTGTCAACTTGTGTAAAAGTTAAACATGACGGTACATGCAAGTCGATGAGATGAATAAATGGGAGGGAGAGGGAGGGAGGGGGAGGAGAGGGAGGGAGGGGGATGGGAGGAGGGGGATGGGGGGAGGGGGAGGGGGAGGGAGAGGGAGAGGGAGGGAGGGAGGGAGGGAGAGAGAGGGAGGGAGGGAGAGAGAGGGAGAGAGAGAGGGAGGGAGAGAGAGGGAGGGAGAGAGGTAGGGAGAGAGGGAGGGAGGGAGGGAGAGAGGGAGGGAGAGAGGGAGGGAGGGAGGGAGGGAGAGAGGGAGAGAGGGAGAGAGGGAGAGGGGGAGAGAGGGAGTGAGGGGGAGAGAGGGAGTGAGGGGGAGAGAGGGAGAGAGAGGGAGAGAGAGGGAGAGAGAGGGAGAGAGGGAGAGAAGAAATGTAAGAGGATAGTTGAAAGCAGGAGTCGGGGAGTTAATAAAGAAATTCAGCACCACAGGGACCAATGGTCTCCCATCAACACCAACAGCATTCCACAGCACAGACTTTAGTTCCCATATCAACAAAGGTGCTTTTGTTCGTCAGAAAGACCAAGAGAAAGAGTCCTGGTGTTTGAGATTATAGGTCTTCAAAAATAGTATCTATATCAACAATCATTTAATTATTTATTAAGAAAATGACTATTGATGTAGACTCCTCAGTCACTTTGAGGCAAAATGAGTTCCTTGTCTCCATGAACCCAGAGCTATTGACTGAAGTGTGTGTTTCAGAGGATGATATTTTTCTTATAGGTTTGCTTAGTGTTAATGGTGTTTGCAGAGCTTTAGGCCCTCAAAAGCACATGGGATTTCGGTGTATTGAGGTGCTGTGTTAAATCAACACAATTCCTTGAATGGAGACAATGTGTGGCATTTGTGTGTTTGTAAATTGCAAAATGTTGACTCAGTGAAGATGAAAAAAAATGGTTGCACTTTATAAAATCTACACAGATTAGACAGGTTACACAGGTTGGTTTTCACTTCAAGCAAAATACCTAAAAATATCACATGATGTAAATATATATAAACGTTTTTGAAAGAAGTCTCTTATGCTTAACAAGACTGTTATTCGATCAAAAATATAGTAAAAACAGTAATATTGTGAAATATTACAATTTAAAATAACTGTTTTTATTCTAATATATTTTAAATGTTTTCAGAATTCTTTGATGAATTGAGTTGATCAGCCGGCTGGACATCATGGCGCGCGTGGAGTTCACCGCTGCGTGTCTCACCCTCCTGCACACTCCACTTATATGCTCAGCACCAGCCATCAGAGCAACGAACCACAGGTGCGCAGGGGAGGAGCCTACACTCAGAAAGAAACACCAATTAGAAGACGAGACAAACATACACACAAAAATACACAGGCAACACCCATAAGGCTGAGGCCGTAACACTTCTCCCCCTAAAGGAAGAATCAGATTTTTTTTTCTCTTTTCTTTCCTTCCTTAGAAGGGAAAAGAAAACTGATTCTGCATAAAATCACTCAGAAAACTTAACCTAATCTGCGAGACAACGCATCTGCCACCACGTTGTCAGATCCTTTTTTATGACGGATCTCTAAATTATATGGCTGAACCATTAAGGCCCAACGCATCAATCGGTGGTTATGGTTGTACATTTTGCTCAGAAAAACCAGCGGATTCTGATCCGTATAAACAACGATAGGAGAAGAACTAGACCCCACATAAACGTTAAAATGTTGTAAGGCTAACAACATAGCTAAATAACATAAGTAAGTTATGTTCTGTAACGGGATGGCTTCTGGAAAACGTGTAGCCACGCACATGATTGACAACAAATATTGACAACCAGACTTAGCCCGAGGAAGTGGACCCACACAGTCAACTAGAACGCGCTCGAATGGTTCGCCAACTGCAGGAATAGGACAGAGAGGAGCAGGCGGTACAACCTGATTAGGTTTTCCACTGACCTGACAAATATGACATGTCTTACAGTATGTCACGACATCAGACATTTAAACCCTGGCCAGAAAAAATGCTGGAGCACCCGGTTATAGGTCTTAGTTATCCCTAGGTGTCCAGACCAAGGATGGTCATGAGCCAGACTTAAAACACGTGTTCGAAATTTCGAAGGCACCACAATTTGATGCACCGCATTCCAATCTTCCCGCTGCTCAAGGATTTAACGATCTACTCCATTTATGCATTAGCACATTATCGTTCCAGTAAAACTGGTGGTTATGCAGCGACATTTTGTCATTTTCAACACTCGCACGACATTTTTCTAATGATAAATCATTTCGCTGAGCTTCGATCAGAATTCCGCGTGAGACGGACAAATCACCGATAAGATCAAAGCCAACAGATGACCTTAAAGTAGTTTTAAACGAGTCTGGAGAATCGGAAAGAACATCAGTTTTCAAAATCTTTGAAAAGACAGAATCGCAAAGAGTATTACTTTCCTGAATGTCATATTTCGCCTGTGCTCGCGTCACAACAGCACTTAAACACATTCGGCAAATTTTTACCAAGTGCATCAGCCTGCGAATCATTACACGGGACATCAATGACTTGCACTACCGGCATTACTTTACCTCCAGCTAGGCTGCGTTTACACTTGGCATTAACATGCGACCTGTATCTGGATGTTGTCCACACACACATTGAAAAGACTAGTGTACACGCACATCTGATCGGAATGTTATCCGATCAGCGTGTCCCGGGGGCTGTTCCATAAATGAAGCTTAGAAAAGCGGGGATTAAACTCCAAAACCGGACTTGAATGAGCCTAACAAATAAGTTGGGGCTAAAGTGGTTCCATAAAAGGTAATTGAAGTTCACGCAATCTCACTAATTTGATCCAGGTTTATCTAGTCTAGATAATTGCGTGTGCACGCGTTTCTGAAGCAGCCCTAGAGGTCGATCGTGGATCAAATCGATCCACCATCAAACGGCGTATATTTTGTGCTGTTTTATGCGTTTGTGACATGTTTATGCGTTTGCGCCAAATAGGAGCGCAATAATTCTGACTAAAATATAAATTTTGCTTGGAAAATGAATATGCGATATTTTATAACACTAGAAATATCTTCTAATTATAATAATTTCTCTTTAGGATGTTGGATAAGTTGCAGTGAACTTCTAGCTCATTACACATATTTTATACTTCTAATAAAAAAAAGAAATTGAACAGAAGTAGCCTAATTCAGGGAAGATTTTTTTTAAGAAACTAAATATATAAAGATACAAAATATAGTTTTGGGTATAGGACCTATGCTACTTTATAAAGATGACATATACTTATTTAGAATGCTGAGAATTACAGCTTTTAATGCAATATTTGTTTTGAGAAAGCAAGAATCCCCAGTTTTAAATGAGTGGTTAGATTTAGTTTCTAAAGTACATTATGGAGAGGATAACATTAAATTAAGAACAAATGTATACATTTTGAAAAGATATGTGCAACTCTAAAATCAAAGAATATTCCATAAAATAAAGGAATATATATTGGCCTACATTAACTACATTTTTATGTAACCTTCCCTTTTATTTCTAGTTATTTGTTATTTTATGTATTTACTTATTTAATATTGAATATTTGAAATTTAAATAATATTACTTGAATAACTATTAGGAATTATGTGTCATTCATTATAAGAGTTTGATATATGTGAATGTTATATTTTTATTAATATTTATTTATTGTTTTATTTATATGTATGTGTTGGTATTATCACAAAAGAAAAAAAAAAGTAGATGGAAAAATAAGGAATATTTATTGGGGGGAAATATGATGTCTTTAAAGGAACTGTCCATTTGTGTTTGAATTGAAAGACATAATAAAGTACATAATATATATATATATATATATATATATATATATATATATATATATATATATATATATATATATATATATAAGAGACAGTGTAGAGAAATAATTATCTGATAACCGAGGCACTCCTTAATTAAAATGTCTTTATTACAAAAATGACATGTCCTAAACGGACAACTTTAAAACGCCTTATATATGTGTCTATATTGTCTATATTGTAGCCTTATTTAAGTTGATTTTCTGTATACTGTGTATTTATAAAGTCCAATAATGGTATTAGAGACTGTCAGTGGTAATATCATTGTGTTCTTGTCGGTCAGTGTTGAGGATCTGTGTAACAACTGAGGCTTAGCCTGACAGTTAGCCTGCCCTGGACCAGGCTAGTTTCCCAGCATAAGTTGCCAGGGTAACTGAGTTTGAACTTTTTTAAGTTTGATTAATGAAACCGAATCTACCAAAAATAAGCCTGACTAACCGAAATAAGCCTGGTTTATACTCTAATCTTTGTTTATGGAACAGCCCCCCGGTTCGGAGGTAGTCGAGGACGCATTGTGATCGGATCTCAGTGTAATGTAAACGCAATCCAGCCATCGTGTCTGCATTCACAGGTGAACGTAATTTAAATCCCCGCCCAGTCTCCCCGCGTGACTGTCAGAAAGTAATGGCCAGACGCATAATGTTGCACAATTAAAATGAAAAATGACACACATAAATAAACTGTTTTAAAGATTGACGTCATTTTTCATTTTAATTGTGCAACATTATCTGAACGAGGCGATCGCCTGTACACTCACAGTCAGTCATGATCTTAATGAAGAGCTGCACTTGCCAGAGGATTAATCGGAATCGGAATTTTTTTATGTTTTAAATGTTGAATGTTTTTATTGTTTCAGCATGTTTATCAATCTCCCATTTCTGTCAATAAAGTCATTGTACGCAACCTTAAACCCAGATGATCGATGATGTGACTTGTTTAACATGATCAACATTTATTTTTGTAAGATCAACTCTGGAAGTATTCCTTCTTTTAAAAAAATATAATTTGATCTAATTAATGGAGATTGCATATGTACGGAGCCCCTAAGGGACGTGGTGGTGGAAATTTTTTTAGGATGGGAGATTTTTTTTTTTTTAATCTTTTGCGTTCCCTCGCAAAACTTTTGCGTTCCCCCGAGAAACTTTGCGTTCCCTCGCAAAACTTTTGCGTTCCCTCGCAAAGATATTTGCGTTCCCACGCAAAATGTTTGCGTTCCCTCGCAAAGTTATTTGCGTTCCCACGCAAAAGTTTTGCGTTCCCTCGCAAAGATATTTGCGTTCCCACGCAAAACCTGTTGGCAGCTCGGACAGACACTTCCTGTTTAATGTCCCGCTGGCAGTGTTTCAGAGCTCCGTACGTTAATGGAGCGTTTCATAGTGTTTGAACTTGGACTCTAATATAAAGAAATGCGGTCAGTGCTTAACTCGATGTGTTCAGTGAAGTTGGCAATATATTCACATGCTATTCGAACTTCCCGGATCAATATTCTTGAGCTAAACGTTGTTAAAACACAAACGACACCTATTTACAATCACAGTAACCTAGACAACGTGATACAACCCAATTCTCCTCAAAACGAGCTTTATAATATAAATGTCTTTAACCGGCGAGACAAGTCCGAATAAGGGACCGTCTGCAAAGTGCAAATCCCAAAACCCTTCTGCACATATGATTTAACATATTTAATAGCTTCACTGTGATACAATGTAGGCTACTGTCACCAAATTCAGTTCCAATAACTTTACCCTTTTTAGAAAAAATATTCAGTAACTTCACACTGTTATAGGCTACAGTGTAATGCCATCAAATTCAGTAAGCAAATATAATGCAAAAGCTATGGTTGTAACTATTATGTTAGCTGCGTACAGTAGCCTACCAATATAATTTGTGTAAAGAATAGGCCTACTTATTTTTTTATGTGCAATTACTTCCCAAACTAAGTGTTGTATAACCAACATTAGAGCACTGATGTGTGAACTAAATTTGTTGTGTTACAGTGAAGTTATTAAATATTTTTTTTATATAATATAAAATGTGCAGAAGCAGTGCAGTATGACCAGTGAGTTTACCATTGATGTGTAAACTGAATTGGGTGGTTTGTAACATTGAAGTTAATGACTATTTTTATATTTTTGACTATGAGTTGATGCTGTAGTCGTTTTTGGGGTTATATTGCACTTTGCAGATGGTCCCTTCGGACTCAGCCGCCTGCGTGCTCATAGAGATCCATTTATATATTATAAAGCTCGTTTTGAGGAGAATTGGGTTGTATCTCGTTGTCTAGGTTACTGTGATTGTAAATAGGTGTCGTTTGTGTTTTAACAACGTTTAGCTCAAGAATATTGATCCGGGAAGACGCATCCAGAGACAGAGGCTGCTTAATGTGAACAAATATAAACGCACCATGTCCTGATTGGCTAATGATCGGATCACGGTGATCGCATGTTAATGTCAAGTGTAAACGCAGCCTTATATGCTCAGCACGAGCCATCAGAGCAACGAACCACAGGTGCGCAGGGGAGGAGCCTACACTCAGAAAGAAACACCAATTAGAAGACGAGACAAACACAAAAATACACAGGCAACACCCATAAGGCTGAGGCCGTAACACCCTTTATCAACTAAAATACATACAGGTATAGCAAATTTTAAGATTGCAGATTTGTTTGCTGATTTGAAATATATTATTTAGACCAGGCAATCACCACTTTACGCACAGCTAATTATAAAATCATTCCTTTTTGGCCAAATATGTTTATGCCATCCACACTCCAAATCATGCCTATAATACTGCATTTCATTACAAAATCCATTAATAATTTAGGGCTAATGCTATAATGATGAATTAGCTATTAAGCATAAGAAATACATTGTGTGTTTTTATAAAATGCTACAGAAATAAAAGTTTTTTATACACACTCCCTTTAAACTTCTCATAACACGCACACTTACAAACATCCCCCATGGAGAACCACACTCTCATTAACATCTACAAACACTCCAAGACAAGTGTACACACGATTTATGAGCTTAACACATTCCAAATTGTAGGTACTTCTAGAGAGAATTTACTTTTCTTTTCTTTTTTTGATTCACAGTTAAATCAGTGAGGGTTAGGGTTAATCGAATACATCATAAAGCATAAAAATCTGGTCACATTGTGCAGATGAACAGACTGAGTGACAGTTCACATGGATCTTTTCCATATGGATAAACCACCTAAAATGGTTAACACAGAGCAGAAATTCACAAGTTTAGCCTGCTCTTTCCCAACCTAGCAATTTGCAAATCATGTATGCATAATTTATGTTTTTAGTTTATTAAATTTTTTATTTTGCATTTATAACCAGATGCATTCAGTGCTAAAGTATTTCAACAGTTTTGTAGTAAAATAATTTAAACCAGACCAAACCAACAGCCCCAATTTCGAGAATGATGACTGTTTTGTGTTTTTTATTAGCGAAACTAGTCAGTATCTGGTGTGACCACCATTTGCCTCATGCAGTGCAACACGTCTCCTTCGCATAGAGTTGATCAGGTTGTTGATTGTGGCCTGTGGAATGCTGGTCCACTCCACTTCAATGGCTCTGCAAAGTTGCTGGATATTGGCAGGAACTGGAACACGCTGTCGTATACGCCGATCCAGAGCATCCCAAACATGCTCAATGGGTGACATGTCCTGTGAGTATGCTGGCCATGCCAGAACTGGGATGTTTTCAGCTGCCAGGAATTGTGTACATATCCTAGCAACATGGGGCCGTGCATTATCATGCTGCAACATGAGGTGATGGTCGTGGATGAATGGCACAACAATGGGCCTCAGGATCTCGTCACGGTATCTCTGTGCATTCAAAATGCCATCAATAAAATGCACCTGTGTTCGTTGTCCATAACATAAGCCTGCCCATACCATAACCCCACCGCCACCATGGACCACTTGATTCACAACGTTGACATCAGCAAACCGCTCACCCACACGACGCCATACACACTGTCTGCCATCTGCCCTGTACAGTGAAAACCGGGATTCATCCGTGAAGAGAACACCTCTCCAAAGTGCCAGACAACGCCATCGAATGTGAGCATTTACCCACTCAAGACGGTTACGACGACGAACTGCAGTCAGGTCGAGACCCCGATGAGGACGACGAGCATGCAGATGAGCTTCCCTGAGACGGTTTATGACAGTTTTTTGGCAGAAAGTGTTTGGTTATGCAAACCGATTGTTGCAGCAGCTGTCTGGATGGCTGGTCCCAAACGATCTTGGAGGTGAAGATGCTGCATGTGGAAGTCCTGGGCTAGTGTGGTTACACGTGGTCTGCGGTTGTGAGGCCAGTTGGATGTACTGCCAAATTCTCTGAAACGCCTTTGGAGACTGCTTATGGTTGAGAAATGAACATTCAATTCACGGGCAACAGCTCTGGTGGACATTCCTGCAGTCAGCATGCCAATTGCACGCTCCCTCAAAACTTGCGACATCTCTGGCATTGTGCTGTGTGATAAAACTGCACATTTTAGAGTGGCCTTTTATTTTGGCCAGCCTAAGGCACACTTGTGCAATAATCATGCTGTCTAATCAGCATCTTGATATGCCACACTTGTGAGGTGGATGGATTATCTCGGCAAAGGAGAAGTGCTCACTAACACAGAAAAAAAGTCTTAGAAAAGTACATAATACATAGAAAGATTCTTAGATCTTTGAGTTCAGCTCATGAAAAATGGGGGCAAAAACAAAAGTGTTGCATTTATAATATTGTTCAGTGTATATTCCAAACCAATTAAAAACATAATTTTACTGCTGTGCAACTCTGATTAACACACAGTATCAGTGTTTCATTCCTGAATAAATCTGTTTTGTTGTAGTTAATGATTCAATGACTCACGTATAAAAACTCACTCGTTGCCACCTAATGGTGTAACTGTATAACCTGCAGTAACACAGACAAGAGAAGTGATATAAACGGTGAAAAGTCCCAGCACTCCTCTTGGAATGCTGTTGAGCCAATCAAATTAGAAGACCAGAACTAACTGTTATAGTAAAGGTCAGTCCTACACACGTATAATGTGATGATAAGAATGCTGTCCTGCTATGTGAATAACTTTGCTGCAAAGTTTGTTGGATGTCCGTTACTTCATTTAGCCTCTTTTTACACCAGAATTAGCTATTTATTCTCTCCCTCCCTCCCCCTCTCTTTCTCTTGTGGGGTTTTGGCAGACAGCTCTCTCTCAGATATTAACATGAAAATTCACTTATTCCATAGCGTTATGTATTTCTTCGAAACCTGTTATATGCACATTTCCATATTTTTTCACAATAATGGACGCTTGTCTTCACCAGAGCCTAAAGACAAACTGTGATTGTATGTGTTCGTGAACAACAAGCCAAACTGTTAAGAGTGTCTGACACTGTCATTGGCTCGAAAATTATACATTGAGTTGCAAAATTCTGAGATTAAGATTACTCTAGAATTCAAAATCTGAAATAAAAACAAAAGTTCTAAAATCATGATGGAGAACATTATCATCAGATTTTACACAAATTTGTAAAGTGCACTCAGCTTGTGTGCTGCTGTAATTAAAGATGAAGAACAACCAAATAACACATTCTAGAACTCATGTGAAAAAAAAAATCTGCTTTTAATTAAATTGTTATGCTGATGATAAAATGTGTATGAGGAAACTATGTAGGCCTATTACATTAGAAAGATGCAAAACATTAGTGCAAAACATTAGTGGTCTCAAACATTTGGACCCCACTGTATGTATATAGCGCTTTTACATTTACATGGAAATAAAGCTGTTTCTACAACAGGAATAATTAAAATTAAAAAAACGCAGATGAACTGAGAAGGACACCTGGAGAGAAACAGGGTAATTATGGACACATTTTCATAAAGCTCTTTATTCATGCTGAGTCAGTCAGTGTAGGAATTTATGACTGTTGTTACTGAGCTCAATTTGATGCAAATCACAGTCTTTGATACAAAAGAAAAGACAGCAATAGCCCTTTAGCCTTACAATATATATATATATATGAACGCATTCTCATCCTTTGGCGTCATATAGGTGACGCCATATGACATTTCGTCGAAATCTTACGCACATGGCATCCTTTAGCGTCAATATAACACGCACTGTTATGGGTAGGTTTAAGTCTGGGGTAGGGTACGGTTATGACGCCTTGGGATCTGCGTCTCATATTGACGCTAAAGGATGCCATGTGCGTTGGATTTAGACGAGCGTCACCTGTATGACGCCTTGGGTTCTGCGTCTCATATTGATGCTAAAGGATGCCATGTGCGTAAGATTTCAACGAAATGTCCAAAGCGTCACATGTATGACGCCAAAGGATGAGAACGGGCTGATATATATATATATATGAGAGAGAGAGAGAGAGAGAGAGAGGGGAGAGTGTGTGTGTGTGTGTGTGTGTGTGTGTTTGTTTGAAAGTCTATGCTTACTGTGACTCCATTTATTTGATCAAAATACAGTAAAAACTGTAATATTGTGAAATATTGTTACAATTAAAAAAACTGTTTTAGATTTTTTTAACATTATAAATATCATAACTGTTACTAATGATCAATTCAAAGTGCCCTATGCAAATATGACGAATAACAGAAAATAATATTAGTGATTATATAGCGAACATTCTTTTGAATCTGAGTATGGAGGAACCCTGGCAAAAGATTGTTCATTTGTTTTGACCTTTTAGGCAATGAATTGAAAGTACACACTATTGGAAGGCTTCGGCTATCACAGTGAAAGTGTTTCAGAGTATTATTTTATTTTTTACTTATTTATATATTTTTTTATTTTTTTTGCAAGTGGTTCTGCAGAGCTGACGGAAAAAAATACTGGCAATAGACAGCTCTTCACACACAAAAGCATCACAAAAGCATTTCATCAACACATGATTCTTCCTTCAACAGCCTAACCCTCACCCAATTCTCTTGTAGCAAATATGTGACAAAAATACACAAGCCAGCACACCATCCTGCCCGTTTCCTTCATAAATGTGCCTTGTACACAGTTTTTGCTTTCTTTCTGCATTACCCTTTTACCCAGTGTCACCTTTGCAGAAGGTTAAATAGCGTTATAGCTGAAGTGTATACAAACTGATTGCACGACAAACAGGGTTAGAGAGAAAAGATATTTTAAAAAGAGGGGGTTACAGGGGGGTTAATAATTTGGAGCCAAGTATGAGTGAATTTCAGCCAAAACAACATCTCAGACTCAATTCAGAAGCACATAAGCTTTGAAAGACTTATGTTGTGCAACAATTACAAAGTAATTGATTGTTTTGGTTGTGTCTGTGTGTGATCATCTTCTGTATTTCTGCTAAAGTTTCTTTAATTTCATTCATTCAGTTCCAAAATCATAGCCATTTAAAGCTCCATGAAATCATGTTTTATTGTATTAGTAAGCTGTCTTCATTAAGCAGAGTAAATTATGTTTTAATACTTATTTTTTGTGTCTGCCTTACACTTACACAGAGCTTATGGATGTTCTTTGCTAATTACCTTTGTGTGTGTAAGATAGTATATTATCCATTTACTAATATGCATCCTTGAGAATAACCCATGTTTATAAATCACATTAGGCTAGCATAAATGGTTTTACTAAAGTACAACCAGAAAATCCTTCTTCTTGATGTTTTAAATACCAAGCTAATGTGATTATGCGGCACCTTCAATAATATTGAGAACAAATATGGACAATTATAATCAAATGGAGAGCTACAAGACCATATCTGAGACTGGATATAATGCTGTTGCATACAGATTTTATGTAGCACTGCTAATCATGTTTAACAACCAGATAAAAGTGTTGAAGAGGACATGTGATATAAAGGCTTTTAGATAGGGTATTATACTAATACCTATTTTTATGATATTAGAAGTAACACCAAGTAAAGTGTGTGTCTGTGCTGAATTGAGTTGTTCAGTTAGAGGGTGACCGGTGGTCTGTGAAGTTAGGCATTTTGACAATTGATAGTCAAGTCACAGCACACACATTGTATTCCCCAAATAGACTGTTCTGAATGTCACCGGATGGAAAAGCATGACAAACATCATGGGATATTTTTGGTAGAATCAAACTATTTCTTCAACTTTATGCACTTTTATGTCCCAGGGGTTGGTTTTTATTACAACATATTTCAATAGGTTTCTTTTTCTCTTTTTTTGTAAAATGAAGGTCATATAATTTTTGCCATACTTTTCATGTCTTTTATGTGGATATTGTAATATTTGTGGCTTTCTCCCAGACCAAGACTTTCGATCTTTAACTATGAAAATCTATTATAAATGTATGTATTGTTGCCAGTTTTAAACCATTTTTAAATCATTTTAGATATTGTGGAAATGACACTGTGGTGTCATTGACTTTCAGAAAATGTGTGCATGTCATTGTTAATAGACAAATTAAATAAACTATTGAGTTGAGAGGGTTTATTTTATGATCCATAGGGCCAAACATGGGGCCTAACCGAGTTAATTGTTTGAGATACTGAGGATTCAAAGCTTGTTATCCTGCAATATTTTGGAAGGATTTCTGCTTTCCTGACTCACCAATACTTTTTAAGGTATATTTTTGGGCTTTTATACTTTTATTTTGGCAGGACAGTATGATACAGACAGAAAAGGACCTTGAGTCGGGACTCAAACTCAGGTTGTCTAAGGCACACCATATGTCAGAGCACTGCCCACAAGGCTATGGCTCTGACAATTTAGCACTATTTTTAACAGGGAAACTTTGATAACAATGAACAAAATGTTCTAATATTAAATGTGTCAGAAATGAGTCATCAATCCACCATCCATGAGAATAATAAAGGTGCAAATGTCATTCATGTCGTACATGATTAATACATATATGAAATATAATGTTAAATAAAGTCATGAAGTAAATCACAGACACACACACACACACACACACACACACATTTATATATATATATATATATATATATATATATACATACCGTAACATACGGATACTGGCAACATTTCTCACAGCGATCTTCAAGCTAACCCACTATAATTTTACAAATACTACTGTTATTGTGTCACGGATTGTAGTATATATGTAGTTTATTTAGGGAAGAATGTTTATTTATAAACATAGCGCCCTATTTTCGGTGATGTGAGCTCCAGGCCGTCAGCGGCTGTTCAGCGCTCATGTACCATTCGAGAAAAGCTTTATTTCGGCCAGTCCTTCGGGAATTTGCCACTGGCTTTTATAGTGGTTAAACATGAGATAGGCCTATAATTAATTTTGGGTATATCAAATGAGAAATATTGGTCTTATTAATCTTTTAGTCTACTTGTTCCATTTGTCTAAGGGCAAGTTAAGTTTCATAACTTTACACTTTTGTTTAACTTAAATCCTGTACTAATTGTGCTTCTTTTGACTGAATTGCTTGCTTGTGTTTATTTCCTATTGTACAAATTATATATATTATAATTATTATATATTATAATTAATTTAAATATTATTGGATTTATTTTATATAAATGTAGTTCCAAACGTATGTTCCTAAACAATGAGTCTTGTTAATCATCATTACGAGCATAAGCAGCATCGCGTCATCCCAGCAACATTTCTGGATCCCTCCTCCTCCCCATCTCCTCCTCCATTTCTCTTATCTTCCTCTGCGCAGTACTGTTATAATAGAGTTTAGTTTAGTAGTCCTTTGAGAAGAGCAAGCCGAGTTTGTTTACCATTAACTATTAAGACTGAATGGGCAGGCAAACTATTGAATAATATGCCTTGTTTGGTATTGAGAAAGGTTTGTTAGTGATTGTGATTTCGACTTCAGTGAAAGTAACATTATTATGTCATTAGATGAGTAAATTATGAGTCAGTCAGTGACAGGGACTGAAACAAGGTGGTGTGTTTGACTAGAAGCGGCGCTGCACAGACAGATTGGTGTATGACATCAACATACTGCAGGAACGATTAGAGAGCAGACGCTCTTGCGGTTTGATGTCATACACCGATCGGTCTGCACAGCGCATATTCAAGTCGAACACACCCATTATGAAACCGATAAATACATTGACTAGCGCTGTCAACCGGTAAAAGAATACTAAGACAAGGAATCGCTTTCCTCAGTGGACATTCAAACTGATTTTTTTTATTATGAACTTAAAGGTGCTCTATGTAGCTTTTCTTCTAAAATGAATCCTTTTTTTATCGCCTGTGTGTGAAGGGGTTGTAATCACACATTACAATGATCCACTTGTCGGGTTTTGCTATTACCTCTGAAGGCCAATATTCATATTTATATGTGAAGTATCCGGGTCGGATTTACCGTGAAATCCAACGGATGTGACGTGCATGCGTGCTCTCGAGCCTCTCTCTTTATATACACTCACCGGCCACTTTATTAGGTACACCTGTCCAACTGCTCGTTAACACTTAATTTCTAAGCAGCCAATCACATGGCGGCAACTCAGTGCATTTAGGCATGTAGACATGGTCAAGACAATCTCCTGCAGTTCAAACCGAGCATGAGTATGGGGAAGAAAGGTGATTTGAGTGACTTTGAACGTGGCATGATTGTTGGTGCCAGAAGGGCTGGTCTGAGTATTTCAGAAACTGCTAATCTACTGGGATTTTCACGCACAACCATCTCTAGGGTTTACAGAGAATGGTCCGAAAAAGAAAAAACATCCAGTGAGCGGCAGTTCTGTGGGCGGAAATGCCTTGTTGATGCCAGAGGTCAGAGGAGAATGGCCAGACTGGTTCGAGCTGATAGAAGGGCAACAGTGACTAAAATATCCACTTGTTACAACCGAGGTATGCAGAAAAGCATTTGTGAAGCCACAACACGCACAACCTTGAGGCGGATGGGCTACAACAGCAGAAGACTCCACCGGGTACCACTCATCTCCACTACAAATAGGAAAAAGAGGCTACAATTTGCAAGAGCTCACCAAAATTGAACAGTTGAAGACTGGAAAAATGTTGCCTGGTCTGATGAGTCTCGATTTCTGTTGAGACATTCAGATGTTAGAGTCAGAATTTGGCGTAAACAGAATGAGAACATGGAACCATCATGCCTTTTTACCACTGTGCAGGCTGGTGGTGGTGGTGTAATGGTGTGGGGGATGTTTTCCTGGCACACTTTAGGCCCCTTAGTGCCAATTGGGCATCGTTTAAATGCCACGGCCTACCTGAGCATTGTTTCTGACCATGTCCATCCCTTTATGGCCACCATGTACCCATCCTCTGATGGCTACTTCCACCATGTCACAAAGCTCTAATCATTTCAAATTGGTTTCTTGAACATGACAATGAGTTCACTGTACTAAAATGGCCTCCACAGTCACCAGATCTCAACCCAATAGAGCATCTTTGGGATGTGGTGGAACGGGAGATTCGCATCATGGATGTGCAGCCGACAAATCTGCGGCAACTGTGTGATGCCATCATGTCAATATGGACCAAACTCCCTGAGGAATGCTTCCAGCACCTTGTTGAATCTATGCCACGAAGAATTGAGGCAGTTCTGAAGGCAAAAGGGGGTCCAACCCGTTACTAGCATGGGGTACCTAATAAAGTGGCCGGTGAGTGTACAGTCTATGCGACCGACGGCACTGCAGCTAACGACATGGAGTCTGATAACACCCCAAAACGACCTGCCTCCAGCACAACACAAACTCCACAAATATATAAAAAAACAAAAAAAAGTTGTATCTGCTGAAGCTCGTCAGGCCAAACGTGATTCTGATCGACTCAGGACGAAAACACGGATCAACATCGGCAGAGCTTTTGAATTATTAGTAAACTCTAATGAAATAGCAAGGTAAATGAGACATGAAATGAATACAAAAGACTGTTCCAGGATAAGAAAAAGGAGGTGCTTTAGCAGGGACGTGCACAGGGGGGTTGCTCAGATTGCCCGGGCAACTGCCCATATGCCCTTCTCGACTCAGGTTGCCCTTCCGAGAAAAAAAAAAAAAAAAAAAAAAATCGTACAATGGATGCAGAATTTCACGTAGGCCTAGATTAAAAAAAAAGTTAAAAAAATCGCAAAGCCTCATTCACTTTCATTCGAGCACTCAGCTCAACTGTTTATGTGGCTGCAGCGCTGCACGCGACCGGTGCGTAAGACCCCGCAAATTACTTAAGGCCCCTCCTCCATCTCGTGTCATAGCGCATCAATTAATGTGTACAACATCCATGACAAAATGAAGCGAAACTATCCTTTTGGTCACGAAAAGAGGAAGAAGAAAAAACCATGAGAGTGAATTGCGGGAACAACAATCAGGTAAACTTGAGTTCTCTCCTCTAAGTTTGATGTCAGCAAAGTTTGATGTTTTTCGGTCTTGCTAACCTAGCTGGGCAGGCAGTGCATCTCTTGCATCACTTTGTGCCTGACAAAAGTGAGAGTAAAATACAATTTTTTTTACGTTTGTTTTTGATAAACGACAAAGTGCAACGGTGTTTGTTTACTGCAGCTCAGAAAACATAACCGCGTCGCGTGTGTTATCGTGCGTTCATATGCGCGTGCACGAAATGAAACTCGCATTTTTCAAGCAGAAATATGTGGAGACCAGACATACTGTACAATACATGCACGTGAATGATGGCACTCCCAATCAAAGTACACATTATAAAACAAGACACTGATTATCTAGTCTCAGTGTAGTTAAAAACTCGAAACAACTGCACTAATTGTGCAAGATAGAAAGCAATGTATTGACAATTTGACATTGATTGACTATTGATTTATAGGCTATATTGAATTTAAAATGTTGATTAGCTGGACATACTGGTCAATATGAATGCACATCCCTCAGTAAATAATAACCATAAATCAAGAATTGCTTCAACATGCATAATAATAAAAAAAAAAATTATGATGCCGAAAATACCCAGGCTGTAGAGAGAACCAAAGTTAATCCCAAAAGCCAAAGCTCAGGGTTATAATTTATTATTTTCTTCTTATTTATGTTTACGTTAATATTCACTTGTTATGTTAACATTCTATAGAAAATACTCTATTCAATAATGTTTGTTTGAACCTCATTCTTTTCTATATTGTTGTACTTATTCTTTGACTGTTTTGTTTAAAGGAGGAATGATTGTATTGGGAGCACTGAAGTGTCAGGTGTGACTTTGTGGCAATGGCAAATGATTTACATAGCTCACGAACTGAATACAAGCAAGAAGCACGACTGAATGTACGGGAAGCCAAAAGGTTAAAAAAGGATTGTATTTTTTCCCAAAATCTAAGCGTTTTTTTTTTAATACAAGCGAGTTTTTCCATTCAATCCAGATTATTTATTTTCAAATAAAATTAATAAATAAAAATAATTAAATAAACAATAATATGAGGAACTCTTTTTCTCATGTGTCTCATCTCTGACGCGGGGGGGGGGGGGGGGGGGGGCTTTTTTCATGACACATGTCATGAATATGAAGGATGTTTTATGCATGTTTATGACAACTGTCATTAAGTGTCATTCGCTCAATTATGACATTTTTAATGCAAATATGACTTTGTTTGAGATGTCTTTGTTATGACATCTTGACATAAACCAATACATCATAACGAATCGGTTACCTAACGTAACCTCGGTTCTCTCTAGATGAGGGAACGAGTATTGCGGGAAAGGCTTGTGCCCTGAATATCAGGAAAGATTCATCTTTTCTGAGAATTTGAAGCCAAAAAATTATCCTATAATTTTGTATCCATTGTCAACGCAGTTCAGCTGCAGCAGACCATGAGCGGGCTAGCTAGCAGCTCATTGGTTCTCTCACAGAGAACTGCTTAAGCCTATGAGGAGACGCGAATGAACTCTCGGCCAATGAGAGTCTGACCTGCTCTCATTGCGTCAGAGCCCGCCGAAACGGGCGTGGTCAGAGAGTATAACTTAGCGTCCCCAGGCTGTAAACTCTGGTTTTCATAGAATGAAGCGAGAACGCTAGGAGCACAAGCACGGCCAGGAACGCAATACTCGTTCCCTCATCTAGAGAGAACCGAGGTTAAGTTAGGTAACCTATTCGTTCTCTTACGAGAGGTTCTCTCGTATTGCGTAAGCTAGCTTACGCTACGGGAACACCTGGTCAACGCCGTGCGTGCTAAGCATCCACTATGAGTCCCAGGGGAGACCCAGGGGAACCCTTATGAGTGGGAATAATTATATGTACCTGTGACAAAGGCACATATAATTATATAAAAAACTTGTGCCCTGAATATCGGGAAAGATTCATCTTTTCTGAGAATTTGAAGCCAAAAAATTATCCTTTAATTTTGTATCCATTGTCAACGCAGTTCAGCTGCAGCAGACCATGAGCGGGCTAGCTAGCAGCTCATTGGTTCGCTCACAGAAAACTGCTTAAGCCTATGAGGAGACGCGAATGAACTCTCGGCCAATGAGAGTCTGACCTGCTCTCATTGCGTCAGAGCCCGCCGAAACGGGCGTGGTCAGAGAGTATAACTTAGCGTCCCCAGGCTGTAAACTCTGGTTTTCATAGAATGAAGCGAGAACGCTAGGAGCACAAGCACGGCCAGGAACGCAATACTCGTTCCCTCATCTAGAGAGAACCGAGGTTAAGTTAGGTAAACTATTCGTTCTCTTACGAGAGGTTCTCTCGTATTGCGTAAGCTAGCTTACGCTACGGGAACACCTGGTCAACGCCGTGCGTGCTAAGCATCCACTATGAGTCCCAGGGGAGACCCCGGGGAACCCTTATGAGTGGGAATAATTATATGTACCTGTGACAAAGGCCAGCAGAGCGGGCCGGAGATTGTGTAGTACATAAGCACATGATAGAGAGGGAGAGAGCGAAACCGGTCTGTGTGAATGACTCCCTATAGTGCAGCTCAACCAGAAGAGCTGTAACCTACTAGACTGCTAGTAGTTTAGCCTGCAAGGCGGGAACTTCCAGATTGTAAAATCTGACAAAGGTGGAGGGGGAAGCCCATCCCGCTGCCACACAAATGTCATGAATGGAAATTCCGCTGGACCATGCCCACGATGAGGCCATGCCTCTAGTGGAATGAGCCCTGATGCCCAGAGGGCATGGCAGGTCTTTTGATGCGTATGCGGCTGCAATGGCATCAACTATCCATCTGGATAGAGTCTGTTTCGAGGCGGCCAACCCCTTGGTGCGCCCACCGAACGAAACAAAAAGCTGCTCGGATCGTCTGACCGGAGCAGTGCGAGTAATGTATAATCTCAGGGCCCTGACCGGACACAGGAGATTAGAGTCAGATTCGTTATCGGATGCAGGCAGAGCCGATAGGGAAATAACTTGTGCCCTGAATGGGGTACCAATCGCTTTTGGGACATAACCATATCTAGGTTTGAGAACGACTAAGGAGTCATTGGGCCCAAACTCGAGACAGGAAGCGCTAATGGACAACGCGTGAAGGTCTCCCACACGTTTTACTGACGCGAGCGCGAGCAGAAAAACTGTTTTGAGCGAAATTTGAGGTATTTGAGGTCCACGGTGTTTAGCGGTTCGAATGGAGGGGCTTTCATAGCTTCGAGAACTATGGAAAGGTCCCTAATCGGCACCGAAGGGGGCCGTGGAGGGTTCATCCTTCTAGCTCCTCTGAGGAAGCGGATGACCAAGCCATCTTTGCCCAGTGACTGGCCGTGCCGGTGTTCAACGAACGCTGCGACGGCTGCCACATACACCTTGAGACTGGACGGGGACCTGCCCTTGTCCAACATCTCTTGGAGAAAAACTAGCAAGACACACGGCTCTTCAACCAGAGCTGAAGCGGGCGCATGCGCAGTAACCCCAGCTGGAGCACCGCGGAGGCTGAGGCCATGTAACCCAACGCCTTTTCAGAGGTGTGAGTCTGTTCATCTGAAAAGATGCGGCGAGACGCTGAAGACGGCGCGCGCGCTGTGTTGACAGACGAGCCGTCATCGTGACCGAGTCTAGCTCTATACCCAAGAAGGAGATAGTCTGACTGGGTTGTAGTGCGCTCTTTGTCCAGTTGACAGAGAGGCCCAAAGCTTTCAGATGGTCGAGGAGAACTGTACGATGAGACAGTAGCTCTCTCTGTGATTGTGCCAAAATCAGCCAGTCGTCCAAAAAGTTCAGTATTCGCAGCCCCTGACTCCGCGCGGGGGGGGGGGGGGGGGTGGGGGTGGGCGGCGAGCGCCGCATCCAAGCACTTCGTGATCGTACGGGGTGCTAGGGATAGGCTGAACGGAAGGACGGTGTATTGATAAACCTGGCCTTCGAAGGCGAAACGTAAGAATGGCCTGTGAAGGGGTTTTATCTGAATCTGAAAGTAAGCCTCTTTCAGATCTAGTGAAATGAACCAGTCCCCCTGGCGCACATGCGCGAGGAGTCTTCTGATAGTGAGCATTTTGAACGGTCTCTTCATGAGAACTTTGTTCAGAAATCTGAGGTCTAAGATTGGTCTGAGGCCGCCGTCTATCTTGGGAACCAGAAAATAACGGCCGTAAAACCCCGACTCGCTCATAGACAGAGGAACTCTCTCTATAGCCCTTTTGCACAATAGTTTTGCTATCTCTGAACGGAGCAGAGCCACTGCTTCTGGGTTCACAATAGTTTCTAGCCACGCTCGAAAACGTGGAGGGTGGCGGTGAAACTGTAAGCGATAGCCTAGCCTTATTGTGTTTAGCACCCACTGGGAAATTCCCGGAATAACTTCCCACGCTTTGAAGCGTAACGCTAAGGGGTGAATGGCTACATGGTCCCCGTTGCTGCACATAGCGGGCTGCGCGAGCGCGCTCAAAGTGTTTATGACAGCGGGACTTACACTCAGAGAGGAGTTTAAGGGCCGTGTAACAGAGTGAGCAGAGGTGGGACGCGCACACGGGCTCGTGGGCGCGCTTATGTACTCTGAAACTCGAGCGGGTTGGAACCGCTTTATGAGAGTGGGCTCTGTGAGAAACACGGGAACTGAAATGCTTTTGTGTATGAGTGAACACAGTGTTGTGGGCACATTTTCTACACAGGAGGCTTTTATGCTCTTTTTGAGATTTCTCTGGGTCGCCGTGAAAACGGCGTTTGTGCTCATGCAAGCGGGAAGGGGACCGGCTTGGTAATGGCGGGGTACACTGCTGTAGTAGCCGCGTGAGCGGGGACTAACAGAGGGCGAAACTTTGACGGCGGTCCGGCCGCGGCGGGAGAGCGCCGTCTTTTCCTCAGCTGTGCTAGGCAGACTTCGAGTGATCAGGTTTCAGCGTGATCCTAGGCCGAGGCCCCCGAGGAGGCGGCGGTCTGTGGCGGCTGTCAGAGCGAGAACGAGGGCGGCCGCCCTGGCGTCGCTGAGAAGTCTGACTGTGCTGAGCTGGGCGCTGGAGTGGGGCTCGTGCAGGAGGCTGGTCACGTGAGCGGCCTGCAGAGGAGCTAGCGCGACGAGGCAGAAAAAGATTCATGGCCTGGGAGGCTTTCTGCACTTCGGAGAAACGGTCAACGATACCCGTGACAGCAGATCCGAAGAGGCCGGATGGAGAGAGCGGGGCGTTGAGAAAGGCGGCGCGCTCAGAATCTCCCATGTCGGCGAGTGTGAGCCACAAATGTCTTCCAGACACACAAATGGCGGCCATGCATTTCCCCAGGGCTTGAGCGGCAGATTTTGTAGCGCGAAGGGCAATGTCCGTGGCGCTCCTCAAATCCGCGACTGTGGGGGGATTTTTTCCGCTCTCGTCCCATTCACGAAGTAAATCACCCTGTAGTATCTGAAGGACGGACATGGAGTGAAGTGCAGAGGCTGCTTGGCCGGCGGCTGAGTAAGCGCGGGCGTGAAAGCTTGAAGTCGCTCTGCAGGCTTTAGAGGGAAGCACAGGAGATGAGCACCATCTCGTGGAAGGCGGGCATAAATGTGCGGCGAACAGGTCCTCTACAGGGGGAATGGAGAGATAGCCCTTTTCTGCGGCTCCGTCAAACAACAAGAAGCGGGGCGGTAGAGTCAGAGCGAGTTCTAGCAGAGAGCGGGGCATTCCAGGACTTCGTGAGTTCCGCGTGCAGTTCAGGCAGGAAGGGCGCGGCCCGTTTAGTGACGGGAGTCGAGCGCTGGCAGAAGTAGCTGCCGTCCATACGGTTGATGGTCTGCTCGGGGGGAGGGGACCAATCGAGCCCGAGGCGTTCGACGGCCAGTGAGAGGAGGCGCACTAATTCCTCCTCGATTCCAGCGCGGGTCCCAGAGGATTCTCGGACCGAGGAGGCGTGAGAACCGGACCATTCCTCACTGTCTGAAGCGAGAAGCGAACAGGTTTCCTTAACCCTCTGGGGTCGGCGGTCTCGCCGGCGATACCAGCTCACTTTTTTCCTTATCAGTGCAAAAGAGACTCAAATTACTCTGTTGATTTTGATCTTACATATAAGTGTTTTACATCATTCGATCCTGTTAAGTTTGTATTTTTTTTTTGGATACTCACAATAAAAACAAAGTGTTGTGCTTTTCACCAAATAAAGAAAAACAAACATGATGCGAGTTCTGCGTTCTCTCTGTCAGTGAAGTCCATTCTGAAACGCGTCCTAAGATTAACTGTAACTCCGCGAATACTTGTCACACAGGCACGAGAGATTTTTCTTTATGAAGTTTGAATTCTCTTCTTTTAAATGAAGTAATTTATATAAAAAACAAATATTCTCAGTTTATGCAATCTGTATGAAAAGAGAGTGCTGTCAGTATTTTTTTTCCCAGCTCATTACACTTCATTACGCGTTAATCTGACACGCCCACGGAGGATGCGCGCTATTCAAACGCAAATGTCGAGGCAAGCCATGACAATGCCCACATCAGCCGTTCCACCGCAGCGGTGAAATGTGTGGTGTATTTGCTGCCTTTTACCGCTAAGAGGCGCTACAATCATAGACTCTGAAAAGTGTTCGTTTATTCCGGTTTATTCTCTCTAATGCGTAATCTGCCGCCGCACCGCGGCTCATTCAGAGCGATTGAAAGCTGATAGCAGATGAATTCATCAAGTGAAACGTAGTTAAAATAATTCATAATCACAATACTGAAATTAGGCTACTGAAATGTAATTGAATAAATAATGAAAACATTTCAACATAAAACATTGCAATAAAAACATTTAGGCTACATCAATGAGGCTTTACAACTTTAACAGCGTACTGACGGTAGCTCAGTGATCAACGCAACAACACGAGCTTCGAGGAACTTTAATCGACCCGAGATCGAATCTCAATGTAGCATACATGTTTTTAACCGATGTTGGCCTACAGCGTTTCTTTTTTACCACCTTGATGCTTAAATAGGTAACTGTTTATAAACTGTTTACTTATTTAAAGTCAAGAGTTTTGTTTAATTATCATTACAACATACATTTGCTACATTCCTTTAGAACCGCAGCCGCTGCACAAAGGATAAAAACTGATGAAGGAAGATTGTCAGCCGATTGCATCAGAAAATGAAAATGAAGAAGCTCGTCTTTAGTCTGCTAAATTTTGTGTAATGTAAAAGAACATTAAAATTACTTAAGTTTGAAACCAAGTTCGAACATTTCAAGGTTTAAATAAAGTGTGGGACAGTTTTTTTTTTATTTAAAACGGTTGCATCGGGTTTAGAGTTTATTTCTTTTGCAATGCAAAATAAGAAACACTAGGCTAATCTTATTCTTGCAACATTTTAAATTTGTATTGCCAAAGAAATTACAGCTAAATTAAACAATTAAAACAGTAAAAAACGAAAATTGTCCAAAGAAACATAATTAAATTAAAAACATGCGTTTTTCTTTGCCTCTCTCGCGCTGGATCTCTTTTTAACAAGTTTATTTAGTCTCCCTCGCTGCGCGCGCCGGGTCTCTCTTGAAATTAAACATTTCAGGGTAAAAACACATCATACAGCTGATAATACTGTATATGTCGCTGCGTGTCAGCCATACAAATCACGAAAAAATAATTTAGCCTTTAATTGTTGCTTCAAAGACACAGGATGCCTTGTTGAATTCACCTTACAATAACTTCAATTGAAATTTTGTGTGAAAAAAAAACTTTAAATAGGCTACAATAAATAAATTACAATATTTATAATTTAATAAAATATGGGGCCTACATTTGGACACAGATTTATCCTTACAATAATTTTGCCTGCTCATCAGGCTGGCTATCCGACACTCTCCATATGAAAGAGGAACATTAACACCTTTGTCCAGCGACTTCGTGGTAATGCTGCTAAATTAAATAACATTTATAGAATAATTATGAACTTAAATGAAACAATATCGCAACATTTCGACAAATACATTATTTGATCTGTTTTTACATTTTAATTCAGGGCGATTTAGCCTACATTTAATTAGAGCGAGATTTTCACCCTTGTCTTGTCATTTTCTCATTGGGAAGCGCTTACATTACATGTTTGAGTAGATCATCTGTACCTCTCGTTTTCATATGGATTATCCTACATAATCAGATAACATTTATTAGCCTAAATATTTAGACATTTAAAGGCTTTTGACATAGCCGTTTTTTTATCGTGACTGAGCTGAAGTCGGTTCATTTTTGTGACGCGCAGTTCCCGAAGACAGAGACGACAGATAGCCTATACTGTTTTTGTCGTTAGCCTAATATGAATACAAGTTTACAGTTTTGAACGATGTAAGCTACTCTACTCTTATCTGTATGACCAAAAAATTATGGAGTCGCCTATTAAGTTATTTTAGCTGTAATAATGAGAAAAATAAATTAATCTAAATGAACGCGCCGCCGCGTTTGTCGAACACTAACTCACCATGCCAGAATAAAACCCGACTTTAGAAAAATGCATAGGGCCACTCGGCGTACGTGGTGTGCCAAAACACTTAATTATAAACTTCAATATTTCATTCAAAATAATCTCAACACGCTTTGTGAAATTTTGAAAAGCCGTGCATGCATTAAGGCCACTGGAACTAATGAACAACTGAAAAGCTGGTTTTGATTTTATTGTTTGTCGTTTAAACGTGCCTGTTGCATATCTCTATTTTATATATTTGATATTGGTGAAGTAGCCTATAGGCTAGCATTGATTAGCTGTGGGGGGAAGGGTGTGGGGATTAAAATAATTCTGCAGAAGCAGGGATGTTTAGACCAGAAGGAAATCCCAGTCCCCCCTGGCAAATCACACTTTACTTAAAACCATGTTTTTAAAAACTCTAGGTTGTAGGGAACAGACCTCTTTGCCATGCGCGCGCACGCAGTTTGGAGCACAATATCTGTCTCGCATGCACGCTCGCTCTAGATAGATTACGGGATATTTTAACTAATTTGCGGTATAATAACTAGTCGATCACGAGTGGCTCAACAGGTAGATCTATAGATAAACTATATCTTTCAGGAATTTGACCGACCGGGTTGACACTTCAGCGTGAGAAATCGGGGGTGGCGTGAGAGCCTGGAATAAAAAAAAAAAAAATAAAAAAAAAATATAGCCTATATATATATATACATAGACTATAAATAATTTATTTTTTTACAGAACTGCTTTTGAAATTACGATTGGTAGCCTATTATTATACAGATGCAAAGTCGTTCTGTTGGATACTATTTTGTTCCTTAGTGTAAAATGGAAATGCATGATAATTGTATTTTATAAATATAAGCAAAAAAAAAACTGTATGGTGCAACAGAGTTTTAGAGCTAGACAAATCTCTCTGCAATAATAAATATAAAATTTACAGCAAACCATGTTTGTGCGGGATTTGAACCCGTGTCATCTTGATGATGAACCGTTAGTTCTACCGCTCGGCTCACTGAGAAATACCCAAACGTTTTTTTCTCACATGAGCGAGAAAACGTTTTGTCTTTAGCCTGTGAGTGTAGGCCTACTTTAGCCTTTTACAGTTTTAAAAGATTATATCTTATCTGTATGACCAACAATTTGTTGTAGGCTTATTTGGAAATTACCATAACTTGTAGTATTTCATCCTTAGGCTACTGTTAATAGACATTAGCCCCACTTACGTTTTGCTAAATGTCCCTTTGCGCCACCTTGCGGTCATTTCGCGAACGACTTTGAAATGCGACTGGTTTATTTTTACCGCGGTGGATGGCTAAAAATGGTATGTGGATGGCTAAAAGGTGTGACTTAAAATAAAATTCATTTATATTTTGATTGTTTGTGTATATATATATATATGTGTGTGTGTGTGTGTGTGTGTGTGTATATAAATATTTATTTATTTATATATATAGTCCTTGCATTCTTTCTTGTGTGACACCCCTGAATGAAAGGCTCATTAGTATGCAGTCTGCTCAGGTGAGAACTGCCTAATTATTCATGAGGGGGTTGGGCCGTTTGGGCCGAAAAAATGTTTTTCACAATTTAAAACAATCTATTGTTTTATGTGAATGATTAGGCAGAATGATTTTCAGATCAATTTGAAGCAAAAACTCTAGGCGACAACATCCACTAGTCAAAAGTCTTGTGGACAGATATTTAGTATGTTATTTGTGGCCTTATATTAGAAACTTTAGTTTTTTTTTTTCAATAACCACGCATAAACAATATTCTCTCAAAGTACATACAATGTACATACATGTTGCTCACATATTATGGTAGCCCTGTGTGTGCTATATAGAGTGTAATTTCACCTGTGCCATTAATATGTTTATAAGCAACTGAAAAAAGCACAAATGTCAGAGTATGCCAAAACATCTCAAGGACCCCGAAAACACCTCAGACCCCAGAGGGTTAATGTCCGCGGCGTCATCGGAGGCGACAGAGCGGCCACTCGGCGGCAACTGTATGTCCGGAAGCGGCGGAGAAGGAGAGCGGGAGGCGACAGGCTCCGGCGCGATGAACGCTTCTAGCTGGGGTTCCGGCGGCCTCTGAGAGCGGCGTTTCTTTTTCCGCGGCGAAGTCAGAGGCGGCGCGGAAGCAACTTTAGTGGCCTGAAGTCGAGCCCGCAGGGTCGACAACGGCATGTCCTCGCAGAGATCGCAGCCGCCATCGGCGAGGGCGAGCTCGGCGTGCTCCAATCCGAGGCAGAGAGCGCAGATGACGTGGCGGTCTCCAGTCTCGAGGGGAGCGCGGCAAGAACCGCAGGAAGATTTACGAGACATCTTTAAAAAGAAACTCGGCTCTTTTAGATACAAATAAGTATAGGAAGCTTTTTTTAAAAAGGATACAAATCCGTCAGATGGCGCTAGCTCGCAGGACGGCTGAAGGTGGCGAAGACGGCCGGCTTCCTCAGTCTCCCAGATGCTCGCTAGAGTTGCCTTTTCGACGACGGCGGCTTCTCTCAGGATCAGCAGATGCGTGTAGCCTCGCTGAAGAGATGAAAATCAGAGTTTACAGCCTGGGGACGCTAAGTTATACTCTCTGACCACGCCCGTTTCGGCGGGCTCTGACGCAATGAGAGCAGGTCAGACTCTCATTGGCCGAGAGTTCATTGGCGTCTCCTCATAGGCTTAAGCAGTTCTCTGTGAGCGAACCAATGAGCTGCTAGCTAGCCCGCTCATGGTCTGCTGCAGCTGAACTGCGTTGACAATGGATACAAAATTATAGGATAATTTTTTGGCTTCAAATTCTCAGAAAAGATGAATCTTTCCCGTAGCGGAAGCTAGCTTACGCAATACGAGATAACCTCTCGTAAGAGAACTTGTCAGTGTCTTTGTCATGCCAACTTGACTACTAAGACAACACAACCTGTCATAAATATGTCATAAAAATTACATAGCAGATTAATTATCAAACTTAAGAAACCACTTAAACTGTCAGGTGGTTGGTTTTGACATTGGCTGTCATGAGGCCTGTCATGTCATGAGGCTCAGGACGTGAGCAGCACACATGGCACAAACACTATTAACCCTCTGGGGACCAAGGTGTTTTTGGGGTCCTTGAGATGTTTTGACATGCTCTGACATTTGTGCCTTTTTCAGTTGCTTATAAACATATTAATGGCACAGGTGAAATTACACTCTATTTAGCACAAACAGGACTACCATAATGTGTGAGCAACATGTATGTACATGTTTGTATTTTTGAGAGAATATTGTTTATGCGTGGTTATTGAAAAAACTAAAAAATAAAGTTTTTGAAATAAGGACACAAAAAACATACTAAATATGAGTCCACAAGACTTTTGACTAATGTACGTTGTCGCCTAGAGTTTTTGCTTCAAAATGATCTGAAAATCATCCTTCCTAATCATTCACATAAAACAATAGATTGTTTTAAATTGTGAAAAACATTTTTTTGTTTGCCAAGGCAATATGCGGATGGGCGGAACGGCCCAACCCTTATCATGAATAATTAAGTGGTTCTCAGACAGTGACCCTGCATAATAATGAGCCTTTCATTCAGGGGTGTCACACAAGAAAGAATGTAAGGACAATATATATATATATATATTGTCATTGCATTCTTTCTTGTATATATATATAGCCTACATGTGTATATATATATATATATATATATACACACACACACACACACACACATATATATATATATATACAAACAATCAAAATATAAATGAAAGCCAGAAGCACATTCTTAGTCATACCTGGAAACAAATCCTGGTCAAATGCTATATGGGCCATTCTACAGAATTGGTTCAAAGTTACAGTTGGAAACATCTTGAAAAGAAAATAGTCTTTTCCCATAAATGTCTTATAAAGTATTATTTTTTAAAGTAGACCAATACAATAAAAATAAACCAGTCGCATTTCAAAGTCGCTCGCGAAATGACCGCCAGGTGGCGCAAAGGGACATTTATCAAAACGTATAAGTGGGGCTAATGTCAATTAACAGTAAGGATGAAATTCTACAAGTTATGGTAATTTACAAATAAGCCTACAACAAACATTTATTTTTAAACAAATATTTTTAAATATGCAACATGCATGTTTAAACAACAAACAATACAATCTGAACCAGCGCTTCCTGTATTGAGACATGCAGCGCGTTTCAGTTACGATCCTGGTTCCAGTGGCCTTAATACATTCACGGCTTTTTAAAATGTCACAAAGCGTTTTGAGATGGTTTTGAATGAAATATTGAAGTTTATAATTAGGGTATTTTGGCACACCAAGCCGAGTGGCTATGCATTATTCTAAAATCTGGCTTTATTCTGGCCTGTTGAATTAGAGTTTGACAAACGCGGCGGCGCGTTCATTTGGATTTATTTTTCTCATAACAGCTAAAAGAACTTACTGCGTAATTGTTGGTCATACAGATAAGATATCATCTTTTAAAACTGTAAAAGGTCTACTTTTATTCATGTAGGCTAAAGTAGGCCTACAATCACAGGCTAACGATAAAACGTTTTCTCGCTCATTTGAGAAACAAACGTTTGTGCATTTCTCAGTGAGAAAATTCATAGCCGAGCGGTAGAACTTACGATTCGATCATCAAGATGACACGGGTTGAAATCCCGAACAAACATGGTCTACTGTAAATTTTATATTTATTAATGCAGAGAGATTTGTCTAGCTCTAAAACTCTGTTACACCATACAGTTTTTTGCTTATATTTATAAAATAAAATGACCATGCATTTCTATTTTACACTAAGGAACAATAGTATCCAACAGAACGACGTCGCATCTGTACCAATCCTACGAGGCTACCAATCGTAATTTCAAAAGCAGTTCTGTAAAAAAAGTAATTTTATATATATAGCCTATATATATATATATTTTTTTTATTAGGCCTATTATTATTATTATTTTGATTCCCTACAACCTAGAGTTTTTAAAAACATGGTTTTAAGTAAAGTGTGATTTGCCAGGGGGACGGGGATTTCCTTCTGGTCTAAACATCCCTGTTTCTGCTGAATTATTTGAATCCCCACACCCCTCCCTCCACAGTAGTCAATGCTATAGGCTACTTCACCAATAGACCATATCAAATATAAAATAGAGATATGCAACAAGCACGTTTAAACAACGACAAACAATAAAATCAAAACCAGCGTTTCAGTTGTTCATTAGTTCAAGTGGCCTTAATGCATGCACGGCTTTTCAAAATTTCACAAAGCGTTTTGAGATTATTTTGAATGAAATATTGAAGTTTATAATTAAGTGTTTTGGCAGACCACGCCGAGTGGCCCTATGCATTTTTCTAAAGTCGGGTTTTATTCGAACTTTTGCTAACGACAAAAGTTTATCTGTCGTCTCTGTCTCCAGGAACTGCGCGTCACAAAAATGAACCGAAAGCCACTTCAGCTCAGTCACTATAAGAAATCGGCTCTGTCTAAAGCCTTTAAATGTCTAAATATTCAGGCTAATAAATGTTATCTGATTATGTAATCCATATGAAAACGAGAGGTACAGAGGATGTACTCAAACATGTAGCCTGTAAGCGCTTCCCAATGAGAAAATGACAAGGGTGAAAATCTCGCTCTAATTAAATGTAGCAGGCTAAATCGCCCTGAATTAAAATGTAAAAACAGATCAAATAATGTATTTGTCGAAATGTTGCGATATTGTTTCATTTAAGTTCATAATTATTCTATACATGTTATTTAATTTAGCAGCATTACCACGAAGCACCGTGTTTCGATATTTATTTGAATAATACAAAAAATAAAAACTTAATTCACAAATTGCATGCCTGGTTGAAAGGATCCAAAGATCCCTGTAGACTTTAATATTGAGTTGAACATTTTGTTCATGACAACAAATTAACATGCGTTTTTTCAGATTATATTTAGTTTTGCTTGGAAAAAGCTGGCCCAAACCAGTTTTATTTCATCAATTATTGAAATAATGAAATATTTAGTAATAAACTTTTATGACAGAAATATCACTAGGCTACATGTAACTTAAATCATTTAATTCCTTCATTATCAACACTGTCTAGAATAGCGATTTAAGTGTGAATTGCGACTTCTCTTTGTGTTAAAGGTGCAATGTGCAACATTTTTGAGTATCTATTAACAGAAATGCAATATGACATCCATAACTATGTGTTCAGTGGTGTATAAAAAATAATGAGCTTTTTATTAAGCTTACTTAATAAACCGTAATGTTTGTATTACCTTAGAATGAGGCATTTATATCTACATAGGCGCGGGAATCCCCTTCTATGAAGGTCGCCATATTGTGACATCATGTTTCTACCGTAGCCGACAGCGAACAAACAGCGTTACAGAGCGCGTTTCGTCACTACATTGAAAGAGAAGCCGCAGGAAGCTAGAAGAAGCTAGTCATAAACACCGTGAGTAGTGACTTTTCCCTTTTTGACAGTGGTGTAAATATGTAGTTGGATTGTTTCATGTAACTTAATTCTTCTCCTTCGCTGTGTTATGGCTTTGCTATGTGGGGTTAAGTTCGTGAGACAGCTGATTAGTAGGCTACTCTTGTCATTGACCGTAAAACAGTTACAGGAATCACCAACCCGTCGATCTTGGAAGCATTTTAAGTCGATCGAGTTTCCAAAATCAGAGAAAAAAAGCCTATTGTGTGTGTAGTAAATGGTGTCTAGGGGATGCGGAGGCGCGCGCGCTGTCACAATCACGTCATTTTTGCCGCACGCACCTTTGGGCTCATGCGGACGCGTCCAGTTTAAACAAGGCTTTACGCTTTAACCAGCTCAGCCACAGTAACAGCTCATATTAGCCAGCTAAACTTTTACTACCCTGTTAGAAAACATATATAGTTGCATAGTTTCATGTGGTTCTTCTCCCTCGCTGTATTATGGGTTTGCTTTGTGGGGAGAATGTGCTGGTTACGTTCGTGAGACAATCAGCTGATTACTATTATTATATTATGTAAGGTGCATTGTGTAATATTTCTGAGGATCTATTGACAGAGATGCAATATAAAATCCATAACTAGGTTTTCAGTGGTGTATAAAGACCTTACTTAATGAACCGTTATGTTTTTATTACCTTAGAATGAGACATTTATATCTACATAGGCGCGGGAATCCCCTTCTATGAAGGTCTGAAGGTATGTTTCTACCGTAGCCGAAAGCGAACAAACAGCGCTAAAGAAACCTCATTGCTTGACTTACTACTCTCTGCTGCTGACTCAGACGACGACATATTTTGTCTTACGTTGGCCACCGTAGCTTCTCTTTGGAGTTTGAAAACCGAGGGATAGGCCGCGAGTGACTTGTTGTTTGCAATTTGCAAGTTTCACCACTAGATGCCGCTAAAAATCCCACACTGCACCTTTAAATCAGCCTCAGACTCCGATAGCCGGTGGGGGGTTGGAGGGAGAGTTCAGTGCTCTATCGTGCGCGCAGGACAAGGCCTAGGTGTTAATGTTCCTCTTTCATATGGAGAGCGAGGGAGACTAAATAAACTTGTTAAAAAAGAGATTCAGCGCGAGAGAGGCAAAGAAAAACGCATGTTTTAATTTAATTATGTTGCTTTGGACAATTTTCGTTTTGTAGGCCTACTGTTTTAATTGTTTAATATAGCTGTCATTTCTTTGGCAATACAAATTTAAAATGTCGCAAGAATAAGATTAGCCTAGTGTTTCTTATTTTGCATCGCAAAAGAAATAAACTCTAAACCCGATGCAACCCTGTTTTAAATAATAAAAAAAACTGTCCCGACACTTTATTTAAACCTTGAAATGTTCGAACTTGGTTTCAAACTTAAGTAATTTTAGTGTTCTTTTACATTACACAATAATTTAGCAGACTAAAGACGAGCTTCTTCATTTTCATTTTCTGATGCAATCGGCTGACAATCTTCCTTCATCAGTTTTTGTCGTTTGTGCAGCGGCTGCGGTTCTACAGGAATGTAGCAAATTTATGTTATGATAATTAAACAAAACTCTTGACTTTAAATAAGTAAACAGTTATAAACAGTTAGCTATTTAAGCATCAAGAAGGTAAAATATAAACGCTGTTGGCCAACATCGGTTAACAACATGTAGGCCTATGCTACATTAAGATTCGATCTCGGGTCGCTTGAAGCTCCTCGAAGCTCGTGTTGTTGCGTTAACCACTGAGCTATCGTCTGTACGTCTGTAAATGTTTTTATTGCACTGTTTTATGTTTTCAGTATTTATTCAATTTCATTTCAGTAGCCTAATTTCAGTATTGTGATTATGAATTATGTTAACTACGTTTCACTTGTTGAATTCATCTGCTACCAGCTTTTAATCGCTCTGAATGAGCCGCGGTGCGGCGGCAGATTACGCATTAGAAATAATAAACGAACACTTTTCAGAGTCTATGATTGTAGCGCCTCTTAGCGGTAAAAGACAGAAAATACACCCCACATTTTACCGCCGCGTTGGAACGGCTGATGTGGGCGTTGTCATGGCTTGCCTCAACATTTGCGTTTGAATAGCGTACGTCCTCCGTGGGCGTGTCAGATTAACGCGTAATGAAGTGTAATGAGCTGGGGAAAAAATTCTGACAGCACTCTCTTTTCATACAGATTACATAAACTGAGAATATTTGTTTTTTAT
This sequence comes from Rhinichthys osculus, assembly GCA_029959095.1. Taxonomy (NCBI): domain Eukaryota; kingdom Metazoa; phylum Chordata; class Actinopteri; order Cypriniformes; family Leuciscidae; genus Rhinichthys; species Rhinichthys osculus. The sequence goes on along the minus strand of JARWKJ010000004.1, from coordinate 25,637,472 downwards.
ATAAATTACTTCATTAAAAAGAAGAGAATTCAAGCTTCATAGAGAAAAATCTCTCGTGCCTGTATGACAAGTATTTGCAGAGTTAGAGTTAATTTTTCGGACGTGTTTCAGAATGGACTGCACTGACAGAGAGAAGGCAAAACTCGCATCATGTTTATTTTTCTTTATTTGACAAAAAGCACAAAACTTTGTTTTTATTGTGAGTATACAGAAAAATAATAGACAATTAACAGGATCGATTGATGTATAACACTTATATGTACGATCAAAATCAACAGAGTATTTTAAGTCTATTTTTCTGCTATGTGAAAAAAAAAAACGGCAAAACGCGCCGGCGCGTTTCTGGTCCCCAGAGGGTTAAACACAACAGCAATACCATTTCAAGGACTCACCCTTCAGCCAAGTGAGTGTACTGTAGATGAAATCAAATCAAACTTGAAGCATTTTTGAATAATTTTTCTAAACACAAAGGTCACCGTTAGACACATGCAGTGCAATGTTCAGTGAAGTCCTGAATCTATCTGGCCCGTGTGAGTGGAGATAAGAGGACACACCAGCCCTCACCTTCATTTCAATGCTGAACTGGTTGCTAATTGATTCTCTCCACAATGTTTGTGCTCTAGTTAAAGATGCTGCGCACGCAAACACATATTCACACACACGCACATGTTGTTTATCTTTATCATCATTAGCATCATACCTTTTTTCGTTATTTGACCCCTGCGGTGACCAACAAGACAAAGCAAACACACCACACGCCGCTAAGAAATGAAAACATTACACCTTTTTCGCATGCAAACGCACGCAGACAGTGTGCTTGTGTATAACAGAAGGCTCACTTTGGTTCGAGAGTAGAATGTGTGGTGATCGTGTGACTTAGCTGAGGGTTTTTAATAAAGCTTGTCAGGCAGCAATATTTTGGATATTCAGCTGTCTGATGCACCCTTGCACACACACTTATTCACTAAGAGTGGGAAGCATTTTTTCGTTTCCAATGTTTGAAGTCCCCAAGCAGCATTTTGGAGGATAAAACTGGCATCCAATGAGATTATGTTAACACAGATATACATGTTCTCATTTTTATTTACACACAATGAGAAATAGGAAATGAAATATTGCACTGAGCTGTACAGAGAAAGAAAAACAACAGCCGTCAAAAGACAGGAAAAATGAAATATGCAAAAATAAAAGGGGAGGGAGATAAAAGGACAAAAGTGTGTGTTTTGTGCGCCTGAACACTGTGCTTAAACCTCCCACGTCTCTAAATGAATCCATCAGCAAAGTCATTAACAATCATTACCACAGTAATTAAATATACCAGTCGGAGATTTGATTGAGTCCCACATCTCATAATTACTTTTCAGCTTCAGAACTGTATTCGAGCAGGAGCAGCTGAGATGTATGGAGACACAGCTAATTGAACTAATTATGCAATTATGCAAGGAGACTGAACTTCCACTGGAACTGGACTGGACTGGAGTATTCAGAAGGAGAGGAGAAGAGAGGACACTTAATGAGAAAGTGGACAGAGATTGACAGGAACAAAAGTGGGTGGAGCAGGTGCTCATGACAATGATCATGTAAGAGCTTTTAAGTCTCCCTTACAAAAAAGTTTATTCAGGTGTGCTAATTAGTATACTTATTTTAAACTAAAAAATAAGAATGTATACTTTCAGTCTACTTTTTATGTACTTTTAAGAAATATCTTTAAAATTACAAGTATACTTGACTTATACTGACAGAAAAGTCTAAGAGGCAGATTTACAAAACAGGGCAAATTAGCATGAGAGCACAATTTCAAAACAGCACTGATGGGAGTGGAAAGTTCTGCGCATGATCTACTGACGACACGCAAATTAAAGAACACAGACGCAGTCAGATCATTTCCATAATGACCAACGTATCAGGTAGGATCTGGTTTAAGACGTGCTTTTTTGGGGCGGTAAATAGTGGCGCAAACACCAGTACATTGACGAGCGCAAACCGTAGTAAATCACCTTGTGTGATTCATTTAAATACTCTCCTCCCATAAATTTTGCGCCTGAAAGGGAAACTCCTACAAATGCATAGGGCCTATGCAATAAGGTCAGCCACAAAAATCACTGTCCACACCTTTTCAGCGTTCCCTGGCAGTAGTTTTTTAACGTCAAAAGAGGGTTTGCACTGGCACAAGCTGTTAGTAAATCTGTCCGTAAGTATATTTGCCCTATGTATACTCAATCTTTTGATCGAGATATACTTAAAAGTATAATTAAGTATTCTAAGTATACTTGGCTTGTAATTGTGTTTACTCTTTTGATGGAGTAGTCTATTAAATACCTTTTCACATAGTTTTACATGCTATCTTATAAACTTACAATGTTTGGAAATATTGATTTATAAAGAAAACGTACTCGGTTACTAACGTAACCTCGGTTCTCTCTAGAAGAGGGAACGAGTACTGCGTAATATCTTACGCTCGGGGAAAACCTCTTTTCCACGAGATATTGAAGCCAAAAAATTATCCTTAATTTTGAATTAATGTAAAACGCGTTGCGGCAGCATACAGACATAGGCAAAGGCGGCTTGCGTGCCTATTGGCTGTCCTGCTGCATCTGCAGCAGCCTATCGAGAGAGGCCCTTCGGTGACGGTCCAATGGGGGTGCTTCCCCCCCACTGCGTCACCTTCCCGCCAGAGTAGGCGTGGCCTAGCCCTATAAATATGGCTCGATGGGCTGATATCACTGGTTTTTCATCGCCGAAGCGAACCAGAGTGTGTTGCAAGTACGGCAAGATACGCAGTACTCGTTCCCTCTTCTAGAGAGAACCGAGTACGTTCTCTTACGAGAGGTTCTCTCGTACTGCGTAATATCTTACGCTAGGGGAACACAGTGTAAAACGCCGTGCATGCTGGGATCCAACACCAAAGTCCCAAGGGCAGGTGCCCGGGGCTCATATAATGTACAATCACCAAGGACTCACAGAGAGTCTGAGAAGAGAGGCTAACAGCGTCATTCCCAATAAGTTAGCATCCAAAGGAGCTAATCACTGTCACAGTGTTTCACACAGTCGGACTGTGTAACAGTATGGGTCTTACTTTTGCCCATGGGGTAATTTTATCAGTCAGCGAGCGGTGCTCGAGCGATTGTAATATTCTGCGCCGAAGCAGTGGGGCAGAAAATACTTGATTTTATACTGACAGTAGTTTAGCCTGTAAGGCGGGAACCTCTAGGTTATAAAACCTTATAAATCTAGACGGGGAGGCCCAGCCTGCCGCCATACAGATATCTTGTAAGGCAATCCCGCTAGACCAAGCCCACGATGAGGCCATGCCTCTCGTGGAGTGCGCTCTAACACCTAAAGGGCATTCAAGGCCTTTTGACCTGTATGCCAGTGCTATAGCGTCAACTACCCATCTGGATAGGCTCTGTTTCGACGCAGCTAGTCCCTTAGTACGTCCGCTGAACGAAACGAAAAGCTGCTCGGTCTGTCTGAAAACGGACAAGCGAGACACATAAGCTCTTAATGCCCTGACTGGGCAAAGGAAGCTCTCGCCCATCTCCTCGTTATGAACCGGCAGGGCGGACAGGGAAATGACCTGGGTCCTGAACGGCGTATTGAGGGATTTAGGCACGTATCCGTGTCTTGGTTTGAGTACGACTTTTGAGTAATTTGGCCCAAATTCCAGACACGCCGCGCTTACTGAGAGCGCTTGCAGATCCCCTATGCGCTTCACTGAAGCGAGCGCTATGAGAAACGCTGTCTTGAATGACAGGTGTTTCATGTTCGACAGGTGGATCGGCTCAAACGGGGCACCATTCATGGCTTCCAGAACCGTGGAAAGGTCCCACATGGGGACTGAGGGGGGTCTGGGAGGATTTAGTCTCTTAGCTCCTTTTAAGAAGCGGGTGACCAGATCATTTTTCCCCAGTGACTGGCGAGTCGCGGGTTTTGTAAACGCAGCTATGGCCGCCACATAAACTTTAAGCGTGGATGGGGTTCTACCCTTATCCAGCAGCCCCTGAAGGAAGGAGAGCACTTCCGTAATCCCGCAGTCTGGGGGTGAAAAGCCTCGGGCTCTGCACCAGCCAGCAAACACTGACCATTTCGCGGCATAGAGTCGTCTAGTGGACGGCGCACTGGCCTGCGTGATTGTGTTTAATACTCCCTCTGGGAGGTTTGCGGGTACCCTTTGATGGCCCATGCGTGCAGGGACCATAGCTCCGGGTGAGGATGCCAAATCGAGCCCTTGGCCTGAGAGAGGAGGTCCTTCCTCATTGGTATTGGCCATGGGGCAGCACTCGTCAGCTGCATCAGGACTGGGAACCAAGCTTGGTTCGTCCAGAGCGGAGCCACAAGGAGCACTGAGCATCCGTTTTCCTTGATTCGTTCCAGCACCTGAGGCAGGAGCGAAATCGGAGGAAAAGCATAGAGCGGGCAGCGTGGCCAGGCGTGGGCCAGCGCATCCTTGCTCTTGGAGAAAAACTTTGGACAGTGAGCGTTCTCTTGAGACGCAAATAGGTCTATCTGCGCACTGCCGAATGTCTCCCACAGCAGGAGGACCGTCTGCGGGTGCAGAGACCATTCTCCTGCTGGAACATTGCTTCTGGACAGTCTGTCTGGCCCCAGATTCAGGTGACCAGGCACATGTGCTGCTCTCAGTGAGCGCAGATTGTGCTGAGCCCAGACCAGGAGGCGTTCCGTCAGCCTGAAGAGGTTTTGGGATCTGATGCCGCCCTGGTGATTTATGTAGGCTACCACCGACATATTGTCCGAGCGGACTAAGACGTGGTCTCCCTTTATTCGGGGACAAAAGCGCCTCAGCGCATTGTCGACTGCCATCATTTCCAGACAGTTTATGTGTAGGAGCTTCTCTCGTTCTGACCACAGGCCAAAGAACGGTCTGCCTTGGTGCAGCGCTCCCCATCCCGAGGTGGAGGCATCCGTGGACACCACCTGCACACTCGAGGAAGTCCCCAGGCTTACACCTGACTGGTACCAGTCGGTCGCTCTCCAAGGTAACAGAGCTGAGACGCACTTCTGGTCGACCTTGAGGTGAAAATGACCGGGGGACAGGCTCGAGGAGGTACTCGTGCCTTTAGCCACCACTGCAGTGGGCGCATACGAAGCAGACCCAGCTGGAGCACTGATGATGCTGAGGCCATGAGACCCAGCATTTTCTGAAACCTTTTGAGCGGGACTATAGTGCCGCGGCGGAAGGATTTCGCGGCGCGCTGAATGTTCAGTCTGGGCTCTGGCGATAGTCGCGCTGTCATAGACAGCGAGTTCAGTTCTGTGCCCAGAAAGGTTATTTCCTGACTGGGAAGCAGCGAACATTTCGCCCAATTGACTGTGAGACCCAGATTCTCGAAGGTGCTCGAGTAATATGGCCCTGTGTTCTATGAGCTCTCAGTGAGATCGAGCTAGAATCAGCCAATCGTCCAAGTAGTTCAAAACTCGCATGCCCCGAAGTTTCAGGGGTGCGAGAGCCGCACGTCCATGCACATTGTAAATGTACGGGGTGCAAGAGACAGGCCGAACGGTAGGACTGTGTATTGATATGCCTGGCCCTCGAAGGCGAATCTCAAGAAACGCCTGTGACGTAACGCTACTTGTATCTGGAAGTAAGCGTCCTTTAGATCTATTGACATAAACCAGACCCCTTGGGAATTTGCGCGAGGATATTCTTGGTTGTGAGCATTCTGAACCGGCGTTTCATAAGCGCTCTGTTCAGCTGTCTTAGATCTAAAATGGGTCTGAGACCCCCGTCTTTTTTCGGGACCAGAAAATATCTGCTGTACAGACCCCCCTCGCTCTGAGCTTGAGATAAAGGCTGTATTGCCCCTTTGCTCAATAGTGTCGCTATTTCGGCTCGAAGTAGATGGGCTACTTCTGTTTTCACCGTGGATTCGACGTGCGCCGTGTAACAGCGGGGGCGTCGAGCGAACTGTAGCGAATAGCCTCTTTTTATAATGTTCAGCACCCATTCTGATATCCCGGGAAGCTGTGCCCACGCGTTTGCATAAACAGCTAGGGGTAGAATGGTATTTGGGCTCTGGTCGTGACATAGGGACGACAAGGGAGCCCTGGCGTGCTGTAGTGTGAATACTGCGTTCGCAGTGACTGAGGCGGGGGGCGTGCTGATCACGGCGGGCAGCCTGGCCGCACTCATTTCCCTTATAGCAGTCTGCTGAAAAAGAGCGAGCGGGACGAGCCCCGTGGGGCTTAGCATGTCTGTGAGTGAATGTGGGTGCGGGACAGCGGGCACATTTACTGCACTGAAAACACCGTCGGCCGGGGCTGACTGTATGTGTGTTGGTTTCGTTTTTACAGAAACCGCGGGACATGTATTGTGTAGTGTTTGTGGGCACTGGGTCGTGGGCACATTCGCTACATTTGTTGCACAATTTCAATGAGCCGACTTTATTTGTGCGAGCCCTGCATTGTGGCGGGCCGTGTCTGTGTGTAGAAATGAGCACTGGGTTGTGGGCATTTTTATTACACTCATAACACCATCGGCTGTGGCCGGAACACCAGAAATTGCGCTCTTTATGTGATATATCTGGGTCGCCATGAAAACGGCGTTTGTGTGCAGGCAAGCGGGCCGTGTTGCCGACTTGTTTACTGCAGAATACACTGGAACAGTCGCATTTTCTGGAACTGAACGAGCGAGATGTTTCGGTGAAAGTCTGGCCGCGGCGGGACTTGAACACCGTCGTTTTCCTAGAAGGGCTAGGACGACTTTGAGGCCTCGGGCTTGATCTCAATCCTTTGGCCGGGGCGGGGCCAGTAGACGCATCAGCTCCGACTCGATACTGGCTCGTTTACCTGACGGTCCACGGGCGGAGGAGGGGAGGTCCACAAAGCTCGCCCAATCCTCGCTGTCCGACGCCAGTAGAGAGCAGCCGGCCTCCTCTGCAGATAAGGCTGGCTCGTCGTCACCGGCAACGGAAGCGGCGGCGGAATGCGGCCGCTTTCCGTCGGTGAGTGAGCCGAGCGAAGCTGGCGAAGCTGGCGGGCGAACCGGCGAGCATTCGCGGGCTGGAGAAGGCTCAGGGACCCGTTGAGTGCGACGCTTCTTACGGCGCGGCGCTGTAGCGGGTGGTGGTGCAGTCTCGGAGAAGAATGCCAGGCGAGTCCTCAGAGTCACCATAGGCAATAGCTCGCAATGAGGGCTCCGCCGTCAGCGAGCGCGAGAGCTGCATGATCCTCTCCCAGGCAGGAAACGCAAATCACATGGCGGTCCCCGTTGCTGATTGGGGCTCGGCACGAGCCACAGGATAAAGTCATCTTTAAAAAGACGCAGCTCTTTTAGAAAGGTGAGTCGCGGCGGCGAACACACACTTAGCAGAGTGTAAAAGGATATAGTACGCCAGGTAGCGTAGCAGGAACGGCGACTGAAGGCGGCGAAGTGAAGGCCAGCGGCTTCAGATGAATTGGCTCGTCCTGCAGAAGGCTTTTTCCAACGGCGCGGCTTCTCACTCCGGATCCAACGCTGCGTGAGCTACGTTGAAGAGATGAAAAATCAGTGATATCAGCCCATCGAGCCATATTTATAGGGCTAGGCCACGCCTACTCTGGCGGGAAGGTGACGTAGTGGGCGGGAAGCGCCCCCATTGGACCGTCACCGAAGGGCCTCTCTCGATAGGCTGCTGCAGTTGCAGCAGGACAGCCAATAGGCACGCAAGCCGCCTTTGCCTATGTCTGTATGCTGCCGCAACGCGTTTTACATTAATTCAAAATTAAGGATAATTTTTTGGCTTCAATATCTCGTGGAAAAGAGGTTTTCCCTGAGCGTAAGATATTACGCAGTACGAGAGAACCTCTCGTAAGAGAACAGATGTGTTCCTAATTCTGAGTATGTACATTTTTTGTGTAGTCCACTGCTAGTGTACATAGGAATTTTTCTTCAAATCTGACAAATTTACGTTTTAATGACATAACACTAATGAAGATTGACAGATTTTTCCGGCTATCCATGTTTTCACCGTTATACGGTAGGGGGGGCTATTACGCATCTTCTGAAAGAGTACAGAATCTCTGATCAAAATACAAGTGAAGAAGCAGAAACAAGCGAGAAGCATTGCTTACGCACATGTAGCTAAGGCGATCATCAAACAGCATATAAATCAAAACTGGCTAACGTTGCCGAATGAAATGTCGAACACACAAAGAGGTATAGAATTGTACAAGCTTTGGGAGTTTTGATGCAAGAAACCTACTCCGTCTATGTTTTGATCACTGTTTAGAATATGATCCAGACGAAGTCTTTGACAAAAATGTGATTTTCAAAATGCTGAAATGAAACACCCACATTCTTCTGTTGATAAACAAGACTCTGATCTTTCTTTCATACAACAAAATATTCTCTGGGCCGTGGAAATTTTGTGAAAAAGACCAAAATGCTGGCGCTGGTGGTGAAAGAGTTAAAGTACAGTTAAAGGTATATTTCAAGTATAAAAATGAATACCTAAATAGGAACATAGTAGTACTTAAATAAGTGCAAAGATAGTACATATAAATAGTAAACTATAAGTACTGTATGATGTTAAGTTCACTTAAAGAAAACTTACAAGTATACTTACAATATAAAACTACTAAACTAGTAGTTTACTGAGAGTATACTTCAAAGTGTAACATAAACTAAAAAAATGCTAATAAACTTCATAAACTAAAAAAATGTGCTACAAGTATTTAACTAGTAAACTATCAGAATACCTATAGGTTAACTTGTAATATAGTTTCGGTACAATCAAAAAACTTGTTGTTGTGTACTCAGTTTACTACTGTTACACTTAAAAGTACACTTTTATACAATAAAAAGTGGGCCAATCTAGTCCCAATTAGTATTGAAATACTACACTTACAAGTACCGTACATTGATATTATTATACTTACTACTTAAAGCTGCAGTCTGTAGCTTTTTTTGGGTTAAAAAGTATCCAAAATACATATTTGAGAAAATACATAATCAGCCAGTGTTCAAAACTATCTGCTTGCATTAGCTCGATTAAAAATGGTAAGCTTGTAATAATGTTTTTAATTCCAGTGGTACTATTTCCACGGGAGATTCGAGCATGTCTTTGCGTCATTACGTCACATCTGTACACATAAAGGAGGAGTCTCGGCTATAGGCTATATTGAGTCATTACATCACATGTACACATAAAGAAGGAGTCTCGGCTAGTATAAGCTATTGCCTGTGAGGATGCTGGAGGTGGAGATTTATAGCCTTTTCTCACAGCACTTGATATAATTAAACTTATCAATTTGATGGCGGATCCAGAAAGGTTCAAACGACAATCACCAGTGACAACTAGAGACTCACCCGTTGTAAAATGCAAAAGACTTCGTTCGGACTTCGGAGTGGCTACAGAAAAAAAGAGACTGCAACCGGCCCATGCGAAAACAATGATAAATATTGGAAGGACATGAAATGTAGTCACGCAATGCTGACGTTGTTAACATTAACAATTTAAGAACAAAGTATAATTTGCACGGTTTTGCGTATATTTTTAGATTTAATCAGCACGATTTACTGCAATGTCAGAACCAGAACAAAAGTGGATGTTACTTACTTGTTCAGATGTTGGTCATACTTCCAAAAAGAATAATCTGTGATTCTGAATGACAGTATCCACACGGTGACTGACAGCTGCACACTCTCCTCAAACATTGTGTTCATCCGCGCTGTGCGGTGTTGAACTACAACTCACGTAGAGTTAATAATTCCGCGAATAAAACAATTGCAGATTTCGAACAGAGATGGCGACAAAGAGGAAAAAACTGCGGACTGCAGCTTTAAAGTATACTTAAAAATAAACTTGAACTTTACTTATACTTAACAAAATGAACTTGAATTATACATATTTTTGTAAGGACTGTGTGGCGAGCAGGGGCCGTTGGAGTGATTGATAATGAGCGACACCTGCGCTACGAACCGGTCTCCACTCCTTTGTTGCCCGACCTCCTCAGCACTGCGATCCCCCTCAGCAGCGAGGGCTCTCCGACAGCTTGTCACTCCTTCCTCCCGGGTTTTGGCACCAGTGCAGCAAGGTTAGATGTGGGAAGAAAGAGGCGGGAAAGATTTTTAATAGGCCTGGCCTCTCTCGTCCTTCACTGTCATCGCTCCTCCTTTTATGCCTCCGCTCCTCCGTGAGAGATACGAGACCGGTGCGTTGCGCAGGTGTCGCTCATTAGTAATCACGCCACCGGCCTCGCGCCGTTCTCCCTCGACCTCGTCCTCGTCCTGCTCGCCACAGACTGGCTTGTGTCAAGTCCTGATCCTGTTCTTCTTCAGCTTGCATGTTGCGTTATACTCTTCTATAAACAAACACACATGCCTATTTAAAAGTGGTCTTCAGTTTGGGAAATGTTTGGGATATCTGATAAGTAAATCTGATATTTCAGTTTCATATTGATTCAATCCTGAATCAATATAGCTCTGTACAAAATTAAAAATATAAAAAGGCCATTTTTTCATGGTATATAGTGGAGTTCACAAGACCACACTGATTTTTTTTGATAAAAAAAAAAGTTAAAAGATTGAAGAAAAGAAAAAAAGTAAAATTAAAAAGAAATTTTCTAGGCTGCTAAAATAATAATTAAAAGTACATGAATGCATAGTTATGCATTACTTTCCATAAATTTACCAATGCAACATAATTGGTTATTTTTATTCCCATAAACACAACTATGTAGCACATTACATCTAAAAGTAACAGTCCGCGAAAGTGCTGAATAAAGATTCAGGAATGCTAACAAAGGTATATGGCCAGTAGCTAAAAGAAAATTAATGTTGTGTAGAGAACGAAATAAAAGCACTAAAACAAATTAAACTAAAAATAAAGCAGAAGATTAGGAAGAGAAAATCAATATGACCCTTCCTCACCAGAAACGGTTGTGGTCATGATCCAATTTGTCCAGCGCTGAGCTTTACCAGCTGATGTGTGTTTGCTTTCGACCTCTTTCACAAACAAACAGCTGTTTTAGCTCTGTGTCTGTTATTGATCAGTTTGCTTTTGATAAACAGTCTTGATGAAAGAAGCTCCTTAACTCACATAGAGTGTTTTGGACATGTGACCTCATACTTTTTTTTTCTTGGTATGTGATTTATGTTTGGTGCATGACAGGATAATATAAGATAATTATAATTAACATATTTGGATTCAAACTATTTTAAATCATTTACATTTGTAAGTATGTTTAAATATATGTGTTTTATTGGTTCTCGATTCAATTCAAGAATAAGATTAGGCTATATTGTGACATTTTCACACTGACTTGATAACGATAGAGAATGTCACACCAACTGAAATCTTGCCCTCCTCTGTCTATGGGTCTGTCAACTCACAGATTAAGCATTGAGGAACGGTGACAAATTAAACAACTGCCTCTGAAATTTCCCTGTCAAGTGTTGCACCACCCGATTTTGGCAGCAAATCAACTTGAAGCTCGCTGAAATAAGAGCAGGAGCACAGTGTAAACAAAAACAGTTGTCATAGGCTGAATTAGGACACAGTTTGTGGAGTGCCTTTTCCCTGTGAATGTGTTTGATGTGTATTTGTCCCTTCAGGGCTTGCCATAGAAAGTACTGTATGTATTTGTCTGCTTCTGTGAGAAAGATGTTCTCTCAGTAAAAGCAGACTGTTACTTTCTTATTTTATTAGACATTAAGCTTAGGCAAACACTTGGTTTCACCATGCATCACAATCTGTGTCTTGCCGCTGCGTTTTCATGCCTTTGAGTTTGCAGAAGAAAAATGGCTTTGTCAGTTTTTCAGCGTAAATCAAATGTGAGAAAGAGCTTGCACTGGTCACTGCTAAAAGGGTGTGAGAGCACGGACCACCGACTGCCACTAATAAATTCCAGCCTGCTACCATTAACAGGTGTTGAGGCGCTGCTATTAATATATATTTATAAAGAAAAGAGTTAGGGCTCAATTCAGATCTTTTGCGATTGAGATGACTGGAAAAAAATGTTCCAATTATCCTGAATTGACCCTAATAAAATATAAGAAAATAAGGTAACACTTTAGAATACGGTTCCTTCGTTAATGAATAACTACACAAGAACCAATGAGTAACACAATATTAACAATCTAGTAACTATTATTAACTAACAAAAAACTCTGATTAACGAACTATTAAGTAATAGCGCAGAGATGAAAGTGGTAGTTCACTATTAACTAATCGATAACTACTATTTGTTTAATGCTTCCCAGAGAAATACTGAAAAAGTTTCATAATTCATGCAAAACTAATCAATAACCAATGCAGGACAAATGACTAGCACTACATTAACATTTTAACTGCTGCTGTAAACGAAAACACAAGTTTGTTTACATTATCAATATGTAAGCATATAGCAGACTTATGATTTTGGAAAGCTGTTAATAATTGGCCTATGGTGTCTATTTATCAACTGAATAATTTTAAAGAAATGGATTTTTAAATGCAGTTGTCGGGACCTTACTTGTCCTGTGGCCTATTTTCCTCTGGACTGGCATTGAATCACTAGAAACATGGTGAGTACTGGAACATATTGAGTCATCAGCCACCCAAAACCATATACAGTTATTTTATTATTTAACCTACCTCCCAAATAAATATGTGAGTGAGTGAGTGTGTGTGTGTGTGTGTGTGTGTGTGTGTGTGTGTCTGTGTGTGTGTGTGTGTGTGTGTGTGTGTGTGTGTGTGTGTGTGTGTGCATATATTGTGAGTGATTAGAAGATTCTACACTTTATTGGCTTTTCATTAGTAACTACTTTAAGAATCATGGTAACAAACTAGTAATGACTCAAGTGTTACATACGTCTATGGGAATTACTAATCATTTGGATCTGTATTCTAAAGTGAAGATCATGGGAACTTACTAGTAATGGCTGTTTTTAAAGGATGAATCAAGTGTGAGCTCGTCCAATTTCATTATGTAATGCAAGACAAAATAATGATTTGGCATTATGTTTTATTTTGTTTTGTTGTAAATTAATCACATAATGTTAAACTGTCCGTAATGTAAACCACTGGGAGACCGAAGGTAATTGTCATTCACTTTATTGCTGTCATGTTTGGTTTTGGGTTTTGGTTAAAATTTATGTTTCATGTCTTTTATTTTGTGATTTAAAAAGTCATTGTTTATTTTGCATCTGGTCAAGTTTGGGATTTACTTTAATAAAACTGCACATGCATTCAGTACAACTTGCCTTCAATGGACTTTTGCACTTCCAGTTTACAATTGCATTAATAGAAAGTCAGTTAATATAAAGATCTTTGATACAAAGTATTTTGCAACATTAGGCTTTATGCAGGACAACATGAACAGACAGGAAAACTGCTTTCATCGCATCCAGAAAGTAAGAAAGTGTTAACAGCAGTAAAAACTGACGCAGAGTTATGGCCTTTTTTTTTTCGCTAATCAGCTAACCTAAATGGTTCTCTTTTTTTGTTGCCATTTTATGTGATTTTTATAACCCAGTGTTACTAAAAAGATGGAAAAAAAAAATTGTGTCAACCTACATATGCAACCTGTTTTACAGAATACAGATGTTTGTTGCTCATAGCCTGCATTCATTTTAATTGTATTTTTGTCCTGTAACTGCTAGAGCGAAACATTTACGATTTAGCCATATGCACTTACTAGACCATCTCATTCTAGCGTTTAATGATGAAGAGGAATCAAGAAGGAACCAGGCCTTAGAAGGACAGGACTAGGAAGGACAAGCCTCAAGATGCACCCTACGGTCTCATGGATTTAACGGACACCGGACACGCACACGTGGCAGCCATTGTAAGTCCACAAGACCAAAAATGCATGTGAAGTATGCCATTTGGGACAAGGCCTATGAGTGACACACCTTATGAATCACTGAATTCATTTAAAAATACGGAATCGTTTTCAAATGAAATGTAGCTGAAACAGACAATGCAACTGGCAATATTGTGCCTAAAATGTAAGTTACTCAATATTATCTTTTTGTTTATTGAACTGTTCAAGCATTGACAAAATCGTGCCTTTTATTCTCCAATAACTCCTCTGAAACATCTTCTGGAAACATCTTCCGAACTAGCAAAAGATGGTCCTGAATCTGTCCGTTCTGCCTTTCCATTGTCTTTCCCTTTCTTCTAGACATTTTTAAATACTTGGACATTTTGCTGACTGTACAATTAATTGAAAAAAATCGTAATTCAACAGACACACATTCAGTTCATCAACTTATCAACTCTCTGAATTGTGTAGAGGCACTACATTTATTCAAAGTCCATGCAATGATATGAGCTTAGTAAATGAGTAGATACAGTCCATCTACAGAGGTGAGAAGGTTGCAGTTATTGTGTGTGAGTGAAATAATGATAGATTAATTACAACAGTTAATAGAGGCAGTAATTAAGGAAACAGCAGGATGTGTGTGCATTGATTTATGACCCGTGCTTGAGGGGTTGTTCTCCAGTGACAGCATGAGTGTATGCATGTGTGTGTTTCTGTGTCTTTGTGTGACACTATATCAAATTTATGACTCATACATCAGATCCTATCCTTCCCTTTGTTGGTGTCATAAAACAGCTTATATGGTCACAGTGTAGCTGATCCATAACTCACTTCTTCCCCTCTGTGGAGATCTGGGTCTAGAGAGACGAGTGTACACTGTTGATGTTTTTAGTGTGTGTGTGTGTGTGTGTGTGTGTGTGCGTGCATCTCAGAAGCAGAAATAAAGTTAAAATTTCTTAAAGAAATTTACATGTATCACTAAATGGTAAAATTGTTGCTTGCATTGCTTCCAATGAGGATGTGACCTGACAGGTGTCTTTTACTCCAGCTTACAGTAGTTCTAGTGTGGCTATATTCTGCCCACAAAAGAAGAAAATAATGGCTATAAAAAGCATCTAACTAAAAGCAAGGTCTAACTAACTTGATGAATATTTTCAAATATTGGTTGATTTGCTTGTTTTTGTTTCTTCATAAGTTTCCTTCAGTTCTCATCGTTTATGTATCATGAATAATGTTTCACTCTTGCTTTCTCTCCCTCATTAGCTCAGCAACATCTGTGTGTTTTTAGAACACAGAGGATCTCTTGAGAAAAGCTCTGAGGACACACCAGGCTAATCGGCCCACAGATGCCTTCTTATTTCTGCACATCGCAAAGACCACAGCAGGGCTCCAGACAACCAAAATATGCAACATAAATTTGTGACAAAAATAACAATGTGCACCAATATATTCTGGGAAGTGTAGTGAAGACAAAGACAGAATGGTGCAGACGATGACTTTTACATAACGCCCCCCTTCAAAAAGACGTGACCTTGCATCGTAGAACATCAACAGGGGTAGGGTTGGGGGGTTGGGTGCCCTGAAGGCTGATTAGGGCGTGGCTTAACAGGGGTAGGAAGGCTCCAGGGTGCATGGGCCTCCAGCAGGATGTGCAGGCGGCCAGGGCGGACCAGGATGTGCAGGCGGCCAGGGTGGAGCAGGATGTGCAGGCAGCCAGGGCGGTGAAGCTGCTCGGAGGGCCATGGCGGTAAGGACCCTTCGGGTGGCCATGGCGGTGAAGACCCTTCGGGTGGCCATGGCGGAGAGGACCCTTCGGGTGGCCATGGTGGAGAGGACCCTTCGGGTGGCCATGGCAGAGACGCCCCTTCAGGTGGCCATGGCTGAGACGCCCCTTCAGGTGGCCATGCCGGAGACCAGGCCTTCCAGCTCCGGGCTGGGCAGGACCAGCGGTGAAGAAGTCTCTGGGCTGGACGGAACCAGCGGTAAAGGCTCGGGGCAGAGCCTTCACCGATGAAAGTCTGCGTTTTCATCTCGGTGCGTCCCGTTCGTACATACCTCGCCATGGTTTTATGCGCACTTTGCTAAACAAATACGCCTGAAGTGGGCGCAAAAGGTTTAGTACATCTGTGTACAACAGTGTCTGAGGTACGTGTACCAACTAGCCAATCATGGCGGATGCAGTGATGACGTCGCAGGGTGCTCCCCAGCGTATAAAAAGGGCACCTGAAAACAGGTCATCAGCTCAATGTCTTCCAGAAGCCGCTTGTCTGTGTTCTGTGTGAAGATTGCAGTGTGTGGAAAGAAGGACACATGGTGAGCGAACAGTTTAATCACTGTATCCCTCCATGCCCCCGTTTCATAACGCCTGGTAATTGTCACGATATGTGTGTTTTCTGTTTAGGAGTGGAGCATGCACGGTCAGCCCTCGAGGGGGCTAGATGCATGCATTGTGTTGATTTCTCACTGAGAAAGCTCCGCTCTCGACTGGTGCCCTTCATGAGTTAAGAGGGTCAAGCTGCTGAGCCTCGCGGCTCGAGCTCTGCGGCTGCCGAGGCAGCGCGCAGCTTACAGTCGTGGGAAAATCTGACGGAGCTGCTTGAGGAATGTGACCAAGTTCCCCTCACTTCTCTGCTCTGTGGTCCTCATGCCTGAAACGGAAACACGCTCAGCAGTTTCTTCCATGGAACATGAGGACTCATTGCTCACTCATGAATTTGACGATTTAGAAAGTGTGGAGTCAGTAGAGACAGACGTGTAAAAAATATGTTTCCTGCTCCATGCAGCAGAAAGCTGAATACGATGAGCTAGTGGAGCTTATGACTCGCGCTACAGTCAGACGGAGCTTGGAATGGTCTGGCTTAGGCAAGCGATATCTGCGCAGTCATAAGTGCACTGCTCCAGTGAGCCTTCCATTTCTTCCAGACCTGCACACTGATGTGTCAGGTTCATGGGAACATCCATTCTCTGCTCGGCTGGCCCATTCTGCTTTAAGTTATTCTAATGTAGAGGGGCTGAGTGAGTGGTGTTATGGGAGCAAGTTATCACTCATTCTCATCGATGAAGGCTCCCGTTTTGCCCTCTAAGCCATGTCAGATGACTTCTAGGTTGGTGAGCAAAGAGTATTCGGTGGCTGGTTAGACTGGTGGAGCATTGCATACTATGTTAGTATTACAAGCCTATCAGGCAGATCTGCTTAAGGACCTGGATCAGGGGGAGGGATTATCCCCTGAGGCGGTCTCCAAACTGCACATGGCCACGGATTTAGCTCTCCGAACTACCAAGGAAGCGGCTCATTGCCTTGGACGATCTATGGCTGCTCAGATTCAAGTACAACATCATGCTGGTCCCAGGAAAACAACTGGTCACTGCAGATGTCACGAGCGCCATTTGGACCTGAAAAATCAACAGAAAATGAAACATTGAAGAATGAGTACAGAGTTTTTGTGGAAATGATCAAATGATCGGCCCATATCTTAAAATAGAACGTTGCGACTTCCGACTCATTTCGCCAGATCGGGTCACATATGGTGACCTGGTATAATAAGAGACATAAGAGAGTTAGTGGAGCGATGCGACATCTGCTGTCACCATTCACAGCAGAAAACGGAGCACTTGATTCCAACACCTTTACCAGCAAGACCCTGGCAACGAGTCGCAGCTGATATCTTTCAATGGGAAGGAGGCCATTATCTGGTCAGGGTTGACTACTTCTCGAGATACATCGAGGTGAACTTACCAAAACTTAAGACAGCAACAACAGTTGAGAGGCTGAAGGTCATCTTTGCCAGGTTTGGAATCCCTGAAACACTGGTGACAAATAGGTGACAAATAACAGTCCACGGTTTACATCTTGCGAGCAGGGGAAACATCACAACTTTAAATAAATGACATATTTACATGCTTAGGGCAGCTGTGTTGTAAGAATGTACAGGGAAACTTCAGTTTATTCATTGAAATAAGATCAAATCCGTTGTTTATGGTGAAAGCAGTGGCGTAGACAGGGGAGGGGCCATGGGGGCACTGGCCCCTCCTGAAACCTGATTGGCCCCCCAGTGTGCCCCCACCCTTCTACTTGTCTGTCACTCAAAAATTCAAATCATAATCTTTCAGTTTGTAGTAGAATAATTCATGATTCCGCGTCGCGATGCTTCTCAACGAGGACCAAGAATAGCGAGCTAGAGTTTTTTCTATTTCTTTTTCTTTTTTTTTTTGACCCAGCGCCAATATTTCCACCCGTGTTCTCTGATTTGTTACTTAGACTTGAGTGAACTAACATTCAGCCAATCACAGCGCGAAGCATCTATTGGGCGCGTCTGCCATGTGCTTCAAATCTCTTGTTGCTCTTGCGAATTTTCGTGTCCGTTTAGTTGCAGTTTGGCCGTCTAATGTATTCCATGCATGCACCCCAGAAAAAAAGCAGAGGACGATTACATCATTTTTTTGACGCACACTGTAAGCATAATGTGTTACAGTATGTCGCGATGACATGAATCACACGTAAAGTTTCCTTGTTATGATTTAACCTACTGTAATGCAGTAAGACGGACCTCGTCGCGCCGGATTGTGTCGAGTGTGTGTTAAATGCTCTCCTACTTGTTGCTTTGGATAAAAGCGTCTGTTAAATGAGACATAACAGATTATTCCCAGCAGGCACACAATGTCATAAGACGTTGATATTTGGTTAAATTTTAGTTGCGACGTCGGGTGACCAAAATTCAATGTAAGTTCAACATCTAATGTCAATGTTAAATGGATGTCCAATACCGAATACATTGATTTAGGTTTTATTGATATATTTTTTTTTATAAAATGTCTGTTGTCTAAAATTACTGTAGGCTAGATGTAATCTGTATACTACTCATTGAACACTTTTTTTTTGTCCAACTATTAAGAAGTAACGTTAAGATAAAAGCTATTGTTCAAGTGTAGTTTAACTGAAATATTGTAAATATCATAAAATATCTTTATTTCATAAAAATAAAGTATAGATGTCCACAGTTGTCTGAAAGTCCCAAGTCCTGCAATATTTTTTTTTTATTTCGAGTATGATTTCACAAAAATAGGTTGCTGTAAGCTATGGCATGTTCCCAAAATTGGCACTAGTGTGCTGTAAAATGCCAATTACTATTCCATCTAGAATTTATTATTATGATCATCACCTTTCAGTCCCTCCAGAAAAACGCGATTATGCGATCGCATGATTCAATGCATAATCAGCCAAAGCCATATTTATGCGGGGGCATTTTTTCAAATACGCCGCACTTTTGCCGTATAAATTTCCGATTTCCACGCAAAATATGCGGGGCTTGTATGATTTCATAATCCCCGCATTTTTGTTGCAAAAAAGAAAGTCACATATATCTTAGCAGAAAATGTTGCGTTTACTTCACACAAGAGCAGCCATTTCCCCCTGTTGCCATGGGAACGTTATGAAGTGACGTAATTACGCGACATGAACAGAAAAGCTGTAAAACAGGAAACATTTTTTTCATATTTTATTTATTCATTTTTACAGAAGTTGTAGCATATTCCTTTTGTAAAGCTACAGAACTTGTTTGACTCAATGTTTTGTAAGTTTGAGCCATGTGTTTATTAAGGTCTGAAATAAAACAAAATGAAATATTCCAGCACTTTCTGTGATGTAGTATGCTTGCTTATCATAGGAAATAATAAGAAATAGCTCTTTACATTAAGATAGTAGCCCAGTGAGAACAGGGTGTTAGGGAATCACTTTTTCTCTCTTTTTCATCAAACCGCAGTTTTTGCAAGTTCCCGCAATTTCATCACATAAAATTGCATAAATATCCTGCATATTCCATCGCCTCATAATCAAGGATTTAAAAAAGATTTATTATATACAATTTGATTACAGTTATATGAATTCATTAATTGTGTATTATATGAATGATTAATATAATTATGCATTTATATAAATAAGGCTGTTCTATTATTATTTGTGAGTTGTACACTAATACATTGGATTATTTTATTTATTACAGTTTTTCTTTCACTTTTGTAAAGTGAAAAGTTAATATAAATTGTATTTTATTGTTTTGATTTTGAGCAGTGAATAACTGCTTTTAAAAGATAATAGGGTATCACTGTTTATTGCTGATTTTAAAGCTTACTGAACTTGAAATTATTTGGATATCTACAGTTCTACATAAATACACAACATAAGAATGGCCCCTCTGTAATAATTGTGGCCCCTCTTGTGCCCCCCAGTTGAAAAAATCCTAGAATCGCCCCTGGGTGAAAGGTGTTGATGTAATGACTTAAAAGTTGTTGATTCTTTCCTGTAGGAGGATGGATCTCACGCGGTATCAGTCTGATAAATATTAGAATCTCCTTGTATAAGAAACATGGATGGAACATAATCCATTGACAAGCCTTCCAGTGGTTGGAATTTGCCCCATGGTCAGATATGTTTAATTGCTTAAAAGTTGTTGATTCTATCCTATGGGAATGGATCGTAACCATTATCAGTTTGCTAAAAAATAAGAACCTCCTTTTATAAGAAACATGGGTGGAACAGAATCTAGTAGCAATCAATCCAAGCACTGCTGGTCAGAAACTGCAGTCACATGTGGCTTTGTAGATATATGTCAGTGTGTTTACACTGGCATCAATTTTATCTCTAGATCACCATATAGGTCACTGTGCTTTTCGTCATTAGTAGGCGTTCATGTTGCTGGATTACCTAATGTCATTGGTACACTAGGCTGCAGAACTTGCCATAGCATTTCTGATGTTTTTTTCTGTGCATAATATTTTAAAATCGCTGTATGTAGGCAGATGTACATCATAGAAATCAGTGAAAGATTTATAGATGCTATAAACAGAAAATTGACTCTGCAGCCCACCTTTACTTACCGCTGATTCAGCTATTGCAGTTTCCATTATCACCTCAGTTTCACTAAATGTTTAATATGAGGAGCATTTGTTCTTATCAGCATATCCGTATTTGTACAGACATACTGTATTGTTTAGTATAACTACACTGTTACATTTTGAGCTACCACCCAGTTCTTCATTTCTGAAATAATATTTCAGTCTTACAAACATCAATTCGTAAAAACATCAATTTGATGTTTCAGCTATTCTGACAATTCAGAAGATTTCTTGAATAATGTGTGGACTAAACATAAACATTTGTCCATTTGACAAAAAATTAGCTGTAAATGAGCACAAGCCAGGCAAAGGATGTGAGATACCAACGCATTCTCATCCCAAAGCGTAATATTTTGACTCTTTTGCCAAAGCGTCTATATCCAGCGCATATGGCACCCTTTAGCGTCAATATAACACGCTTCGGTTTTGGGTAGGTTTAGGTCTGGGGTAGTGTTAGGGTTAGACCACTAGGAGGCGCCATATATCTGCGTCTCATATGACGCTAAAGGGTGCCATATGCGTTGGATATGGACGCTTTGGCAAAAGAGTCAATATATTACGCTTTGGGATGAGAACGGGCTCGAGATACAGTATTGTGAAAACCTATTCAACCTCATATTTACTATTCTACATGTTTATTGATCTTTCAACAATATTGTATGACACTATGAAGACTTGTGTGTATTGAGTATTAAGAACACTGAGGTTATCCATTTTCACAAGTATTAGTCTCAGGTAAAAGTTTTAATCCCCTAGTTAAAACAACCTCATTGAAAGGACAATTAAAGCCATCTGACTGAAAACTGTCAAATTTGATTAGAACTAGTCATGCTAAATATACCTCAGTCACCAATATGTCTGTCATTCCAATTAACCTTTTTTAGCTAATGATTAAGGACATGAAAAAGCAAGCTTTGTGACTGACTAATTGGCAATACAAGACTTCTGAGGTCAAGATTTAGATGCCAGATGTTTTTATGTACCAACATAAAATGTGTTTAGCATCTATCTCCATTGTCTAATAAATGCAGAGCTGAAAAAAAGACTTTGAAGCAGTTACAGCCCTTTACAGTTTGCATATTCTCCTTTGCTATATAAACAAAAGTCACATTTATTTAATCTGAAACGTTGATTAAACTTGGCTTTTCACATAGAAAATGTAGTTTGATGCAGTGAAAACGTCTCAGGTTACGACTGTAACCCTAGTTCCCTGAGAAGGGAACGAGTCGATGCGTCAATGACGCTTTGGGAACGCTCCTGCGTGATTGCGTCTGAAGCACTTATGTCAACTAGTCCAACGGCGAGAGTGAGCGTCACGGGCGGGTGACGTCACGACCAGGAAAGGATAAAACCACATCCAGTTTAGAACCTTGCTAGCTTCGAAAAAGGCCGAAGCAAGTCGATCACAGGGATGTAGGAAGTATGGCAAAGTGACGCATCGTCTTGTTCCCTTCTCAGGGAACTAGGGTTACAGTCGTAACCTGAGACGTTCCCTTTCGAGGGAACTCGCGATGCGTCGATGGCGCTTTGGGAACGAGAATGCCCAACACGCCATACGAACCAGAGCCTGTCTGTGTGAATACTGAGAGCACAACTGAGACAATAGCACCTGTGAACCTGGGGAATCGCGCCCAGATCGAAGTTGTAAAACCTTATGAATGTGAGTGGAAAGGGACCAGCCCGCCGCATACCATATCCTACGGGGATAACTACTTATATAATAAGGCTTTTAAGCCGCCGTACTCCTATCCTGGTCTAAAAGCACCACGGAGGAAATGAACAAAGCCTCCCCCAACTCCCCCCCCCACGGGGAAATACCACCAAAAGCGACATGGTAGGCACTAAGGCCGCCACATACACCTTCTGTGTGGAAGGGGATAACCCTGCGAAAAAATGAACCCGCAGTAACTCAAGCACTGTACCAATCGGCAGTAAACTGGGCCCCACTGTCTGAGATCCGCAATATGAAGTGAAAACCCATCACTTAATACATACAGTTTCCTCATGGAGGGGGCTCTGGAGAGAAGTATGGTCTCCACAACCTCAGTTGAGAGACCAAAGACAATGAGTTGGGCCCCCTCAGAGGGCAAACCCACAGGTTACATATCTCTGGGCTGGGGTGAAGGGTCACCCCTACTTGAGACCCAAGGTCCCTCCTGACTGTAATCTCTGAGGGAGAGCCTTCGAGGAGAGACACCAGGTCCGAGAACCAGTCAGCTTGGCCAGTACGGTTCTACTAGTAGTAGACTTATTCCGTCCTGGTGGACATCCTCCAGAACTCCTGGGAGCAGAGTAATCGGGGAAAGACGTACAGACGTAGCCTCGGCCATACCACAACGTCCAGCCCCCAAGGGAGCTGGGTGTGTGAGGGAGAACAAAAGTGGACCGTGCGTCATATCCTGAGACGCGAACCGATCCACTTGTGCCTGGCCATAAAACCCCCAAATCCATCCATTCCCCGAGCCTCAGCCCCTGCCTCAACAGGATGTCTGCTCCTATATTCTGATGCCCTCAGGTCTGGGAGGAAATGTCTCAACGCATTGAAGATGGCCATCATCTCCAGGCAATTTATGTGCCAAGAGAGATGATGACTCCTCCACAGACCCTGAGCTGAGCGGCCTTCCATTACCGCTCCCCAGCCGGTGAGGGAAGCATCTGTCGAGATCGCAACTCGATGGCAAAGAGCTCCCAACACTGGACCCTGGGACAGGAACCAATGTTTCCTCCATATAACCAAGGCGTGGAGACACCACTGCGTGAACTTGATCGTACGATGTGGGTTTCCACTCGGGGAGAACCGTCTGGTCCTGAGCCACCACTGCAAAGGTATCACGTACAGCAGGCCAAAGGGTATCACATTGGACACTGCTGCCATGAGGCCTAACAGTCTCTCGAACTGTTTCACAGTGCGTGACTGGCCTAGCTTTAGCTCTTTCGTGGCTGTGAGGATAGCAGCTACACAAGCGGGCGATAGGAAGGCTCGCATTGTGACTGAATCCCATACCACACCAAGGAAAGTGGTTCTCTGTAATGGAGAAAGCACACTCTTCTTGGCATTTAGACTCAACCACAATTTCTTCATGTTAGCGAGGACAACATCTCGATGCCGAACCGTGAACTGCTCTGATTCCGCAGAATCAGCCAGTCGTCGAAGTAGTTCAGAATGCGTATGGCCTGCAGCCTGGGCGGGGCCAGAGCTGCATCTACGCCTTTCGTGAACGTGCAGGGTGATAGAGCTAGACCTAATGGAAGTACCCGATATTGGTATTCTTTGCCCCCGAAAGAAAACCTGAGGAACTTCCTGTACTGAGGGAGGATGGAGACATGGAAGTATGCGTCTTTTAGATCTATCGTGACAAACCAGTCCTCGGATCTGATTTGCGTCACAATCTGTTTGAATGTCATCATTTTGAACTTGAATTTCTTTACTGCACGATTCAACTGAGATCTAATAAAAGACCCAACCCCCCATCCTTTTTCGGAACAATGAAGTAACGGCTGTAAAAACCCGATTCTCTGTCGGGTGAATACACCTGCTCTATAGCTTCCTCAGCCAACAGAGTCTTTACTTCTTGCTCCATTACCAGAGCCTGCCCATTCTGTTAGATAATCTACTAAGGGTACCAGTCTCTCGAGACTGGCCTCTGGTGTAATTGAAACAGTCACTTTGGTGACCTGAAGCATACTGGCAGGAAACAACCGAACTGACTGTTTTTGAACCCCCCCTCAGAGGGTGCGATTTTAACGGCCTCCTGAGGGCACCGAGGTGAGGCGGGCACCGTATACTGAGGTGTACACTGCTCCACACCGGTCAGGGCTGCCCACCAGTGGCATCAGGACCTTGGCCGAAACCTTTTAAACAACGGTCCTCAGATCCATCTTCTGCTTCAAAGGCTTCTGTTGAGAATGCCATCCCAGTCCCCAATCTATCAGAGCACAGGAAACGACAGTCTATCCTGTACAAGGAGTTTGTTAATCTCAAATGATAACATAACCAGAGCCTGCTCGGGGTCCACCACGTAGGGAGGACCCCTAGAAATATGGGTGGATGAGAACTGAACTGAATTCTGTAACCCTTTTCTATAGTGAGCAGGCGCCAACGAGATATATTTGGCAGTAGCTTCCACGCTGCCAGAAAATCTACTAAGGGGACCAGTCTCTCGAGACTGGCCTCTGGTACTGGTCGAACAGCCACTTCGGTGCCCTGAAGCGGCGAACCGGCAGGGAACAGCCGAACTGACTGCTTTGCGACCCTCCTCGGAGGATTGTTTGAGGACGCTGACACCTCGGTACCCTGAAACGGCGAACTGGCAAGGAAAACCGAACTGGCAGCACTGCGACTCTCCTCAGAGAGTCGCCCCCCAGAGGGCGCCGAGGAGACACGGATTCTCGAACCCGTCTCTTCCCGGAGGGTGCCACCCTCAGAAGCCTGATAGCCTCTGCATCAGGACTTCTTCTTAGTCAAAGCCTTCTTCGAGATAACGACTGTCTTCAGATATGTCTTATCCCAAGACGACTACGGCTGAGAATACTAAAGGAACCAGCCTCTCGAGACTGGTCTCTAGTATAGCTTGAGAAGCCAATCCGGCGTCCTGAAACGGATGACCGGCAGGATATAACCGAACTGACCCCTCTTAAACCCCCCTTCTGCGAGTCAGACACTGAGACTAGAACTCGTTGGAGGGCACCGGAGGGAGATGGACACCGTATAATGAGGTGTTATCCACTTCCCCCTGGGAACTAGCCATTTATTTCCACAGAATTAAATGACTCCTCAAAGATAGATGAGTACATATTTAATTTTCTCAAAAATTAAATGCAGCCAAAATATCAACCGGACAAATATTAATACAGACATTTAACTCCTCAGAGATTAGATGAGTACATATTTAATTTTCTCAAAAATGAAATGCAGCCAAATATCAACAAGACAAAAACTGTCTAGCTAAAAGGCTGAATATAGTGTATTAATATAGACAGTCTAAAAATTAAAGAATACAAAATTAGTTTGCACACAATAATAAGAGAATGAGAGAAAGGGAAATTCCCGTTTGCTCAGTTCCCTGTGCATATTATACATTGCGGACCATTATCTACACGTTGCCTCGGCAAACGTGAGATAAAGCCACTTAATTATTGCAGATATGCAGACCCATAATCTAAGCGCTGCCTCGGCAAGCGCGAGATCTGAGCCAATAGATTATGTGCTTTTATCCTTTCCTGGTCGTGACGTCACCCGCCCGTGACGCTCACTCTCGCCGTTGGACTAGTTGACATAAGTGCTTCAGACGCAATCACGCAGGAGTGTTCCCAAAGCATCATCGACGCATAGCGAGTTCCCTCGAAAGGGAACAGACTGCTTTCTAGTGAAAGCAGAAATGAGCAGGTAGATGCCTTCCATGACAGTTGCCTTCGGAAAATCCGCAACATCTACTGGCCCAATACCATCTCTAATGTCAACCTGTACAAAAAGACAAGATTCAAGAACATATCACTGGAGTTTAAGATACGCCAATTAAGATGGCTCGTTCATGTACTCAGGATGTCTCAAGAAAGGATACCCAAAGTGGCTTTGTGTTGGACACCACCTGGCAAGCGCAAATATGGCAGGCCAAGAACAACATGGCAATGGACAGCGGTGACCGAGCTGGAAGAAATGGGGTTCTCATGGGGAGAAGCACAGTTCACAGCTCAGGCCAGACCTAGATGGAAAGAGCTAGTAGCGGGATTATGTTTCACACGGGACGAAGATTATTAAGTTAAGTTTCACATAGAAAATCCTAGGAAAAGGCCACTAGTTGGCAAACATTTTGGCAAGCATATTTAGGTCACCAACTAATCCAAGAGAGGATTTTGTCAGATTTCACAGCTAATCCAATTGTAATGAAAGGTGCACATTTATCAGGCTTTTGAAGGCAATAATGAATGACATGAATTATATATAACCTTTGGTATGAAATTATATCTTGGGGCTCTTAATATACCCTGAAAAGCAGCTAAATTTGTTATTTTCTATTTCCACTTTATCACTAGTTCTGATAGCATTCTTTTATCTCACATATTAATTTAATTAGGGCCTATTCGAATTAAGCTTTGACTATATTGCAGAACAACTTGGGGACAATTGTGTCACATTTGAGGACAAATTCTCCAAGAATCCAGTCACGCAGGTGTATCACAAGCACAAGCCCATTTACAGCTGCTCCATCTTTAGTGTTACAAACAAAATCAGGCAGTAATAGTCAAACTCACACTTGAATGTATAAATTACTTTCAAATGTGTTTCTTTTATTTTCAGATATCTCAGCAGATTTACTTTGATATGAATAATTATATGTGAGATGCTTTGGCTAATGACCAGGATGATGCATTTTTCATCAATGTGATGAAATAACAAATTTTCAGACAAAAAAAGCTATTACTCTACAGTCAGAAATAATCCGTATTCTTCCATCATATTGCACTCAATTACATTAACTTCTTTATTACATTTTCAATCTGTATAGAAGATAAACCCGTGCAAGTTATTTCTTCCTTTTTCAGTCACTAAGTTGTGAATGGTACAAAACAATTTATAAATTGTTTTTGTGGGTCCATATTTATTGGACTGTGGTCAGAAGGGTTTGTTTACTGTCTGACTATTATTTGTAAAATGTGTTATAGAAATACAGCCAAAATCATTTTGGTAACATAGCAGCACTTTTGTCATTTTAGGAGATTGTGTGAATATGTGTGCAGCATATGTGCAGAAATGTGTTTAGAACAGTTTGACAGATGTGTGAAGTCGTGTAATTGCTCACTGCAGATGTAGAGACCTTGTAAATGGCATAATAAAGCCTTTTGCACACATACACAGCCACATTCAGAGAATTTTGGGTGACATACAGTTTTTTTTTTTCATGAAAAATAAAAATAATACAAGGTCTCCAGAGGCTAATTGTGAATCTACCTTTCTTTCTCTCACCTTCTTGTCAGCTTAAAGTGGAGACTTGTATGTGTGTAAGGGAGAGAGAAAAGAGAGAAAATGAGTGCTTGATAGCATGAAAGCAGTCCTACAGATGGAGCCTAAATAAAGCCCTATTAGTCTAAATTAGTCCATCACACATCTGCACTCCGGGGAGGCTGATTTTTTTACATTGCTGGGCTCCTTTCAGTGTCAAGCGGATCTTGACAGTACATTTATTAGATGATAACCTTTATCTAACCAAGAGGTATGTTAGCCTAAGTTGAAAACCCCATTTTTAAAAGATGGCTGGATATGACAGACGGATCAAATGACTAATCGAATTTTACACTGCTATCATTGAGACCATTCTCACCTAATCAATCACTGTCTGGTTTGGGGCCACGTCTGCCCACACCAAGGACAAGCCACGGCACATTATTAAATCTGTAGAGCGCATTATGAGTTTCACCTGCCTACTCTCAACAACCTCAGGGCAAGGAAGAGTGTAAGGAGGTCCAAAGCCCACCTGTCCTCCCCCACTCCAACCATCTCCTTTTTCAAGCTCTTCCCTCAGGTCAGTCAGAAAAAAGACTTGCAAAACTGATGCTTTTACACCAACAATTGAACAGTGACTCAGATATTCTACTTTAATGTTGACATTACCTACAATGCCTGGCTAATATGTGAAAATAAATATTCTGCATACTGATGAGCTCTATTTGTCGTGTTTTGTACTGTTCTAAGGCCATTGTGTGGTTGTTTCCCCACCATCATAACTATATTCCTGCATGTAAACATGGCTGCCTGATATTAAGATTACTGTGAGGTAGAATGATGGATGAACACAGGTCAGAGAGTCCTCCAAACAGTCAGACATCTGAGATGATCAAAGAGATGAAAAGACCAAAGAGTTTATGGGACATTACAGCACAGGGAAGGTGCATTACTTTTACCAGTTCTGCAGCAGTACGCTGCTTTAGCTTTTATGTGGCCTTTGTAGTACTTTGATCGTATTTAACGTGTTATTTACCTGTTTTTCAGCTCCATCTAGAGGTGGCCGCCATTAATTCATATTATTAAGGAGATCTATAATATCTAAAGACAGCTATCCTTTAGCCGTTAGCTGTAAATGCGACGTCATAACAGCACTGATTGGCTGACAAGTGCACAGTCCCAAACCCTTCACTAGTGACTATCCTGAGTGTGAGTGATGTCAAAGTCAATGGACAGGTAGTCTCGCGTAGCCAGACCTTCAGACTGACGGCTGAAGGTCTGGAATTCATAGCAGCTTTCTTTGGCCAAGGCCCGCCCATAAGACATGTCAAACAACCAATTACAGTTCGTTTCGTTCAGCGTCACGTTTCGGGGCGTGGAAATCTCCCCACAACAACAGACCGGCGTGCAACAAGTCAGTCAGCATAGAAAATCAAAGAAGGAGAAGAAAACTTCAAGAGTCTATGCCGTGAACCTCGCATACTTTTGAGAATCCTACGTTTAGCTGATCTTGATAAATGCTCATTGTCACTAATGTAAACACAACAGTTTTTCTTCCGCAATCACACGTCTGCGCTTTGTTTCCCGGCGGACCGAAAATAAACGTGACACTCGCGCCCCCCGGAAATCCGATAAAATTCAACCAATCAGATGACGACTTTGACATTCCTGAAGTGTTTCCAGTTAAGTGTACCATATGCATCAGACGTTTAGCCAACGTTCCGTGGGCGTGACGTCTGAGGCTGAGACTAATGGACAGGCAAAAAATGTAAGTCCAAATGACCGTTCGCAAAGACCCACCCCCTTTAGTTACTGTTGCTATGTCTGACAAGCCATGGTGTTCTCACACCACACATCATGTTCTCGCGCAGTGAAAAATACATCGCCGTGTAAAGCGGACACTGATAACGCAGTGACAGAAAGGACAGAGCAGGTTACTTTTGATATGAAACAAAGTCTCAACTTTCAAATTTTGGCATTTTTTAAAGAAATTGAAACAATAAATTCCGTTTTGTGGCTTTTTAATTTGTCGTGACAGATCGCTGTAGTGCCTCAGTCAAAGCTGCTTGTGAACTGATCGTCTCTTCCTTCTAGTTAATTTACAGCATCAAACGAACATGAATGAACATCAGCAGGAATGTTCTTTCAACCACAGAAAAACGTCAGTACACACCGTTTTTCAAGTTCAATTCCACCAACGTTAATCTACTAGCTCTCCTGGCTGCTTTGTCGCTACATGCTTATCCTGTTTTCAGAAAAAGCTGTTGCAATCCAATATTCAAGGAAGTTAGATCACATAGGAAATCTTATACAAGATAGAATGTAACTTGTAAGAGAATAGTGTGTTTGTGTTTGTGTATGTTTGTGTTCTGTTCTACAAACTACTGTAGAACACTGAAATAGTAATAAATAATTATTATTTGTGTTTAGGTTGAGTTGCGCATTTAATGCCTTGTTGCGTTACAATGTATTAGGAAAATAGCAATGTTGAAAACATTGTTTTCAAATTGAATTTCTTGAATTAAATGTATAACCTACTTGCTACTTTGGTTATGAATATTTGGTTGTGAATATATATATATATAGGTGAAATAGGATGGACTTCTATTTTGTGCATATATATATATATATATATATAGTGTATAAATATATACTTAGCATATATGACAATATTTGCTTATTTCACAAAGCTTAATGTACAGCACAGTTTCACAATTTACTGTACAATAACGATTATGTGTTTATTGTTTTACTGTATTTGTTACCCTTTTGGCTGAGTTATAATGTTGAGTGTCACTGTCTGTCACGATGTGGTGTGGTTGAAAAAGACTCAAAGTCCAAAGGCTCCAATATAAACGCTTTACTTAAAGTTTCTCACAGGTACAGACAGGCAGGATACACTCACATCAAAATACAACTAACAACCGACCAAGACAGACTGAACAGAAGGAACTAAATACACATACAAACGAACACTAACGAGGTGAAGACAGGTGACACAGATGATGACGATGAACAGGTGGGTGATTGAGGGGGTGAGTTCAGGTGTGGAGACAAGGAGGATTCTGGGAAATGTAGTGATGACTAAGACAGACAGGTGCAGACAAAGAATGTGACAGAACGCCCCCCTTCAACAAGGCGCGACCTCGCGCCGTAGAACATCAATGGGGTGGGGGGGTGGGCGCCCTGGAGGCTGATGAGGGGATGGCTGATCTAGAGCAGGAAGCCTCCAGGGCGGAGCAGGCCTTGCTGGTGGCCAGGGCGGAGCAGGCCTTGCTGGTGGCCAGGGCGGAGCAGGATGTGCAGGCGGCCAGGGCGGAGCAGGACGTGCAGGCGGCCAGGGCGGAGCTGGCAGTACCGTTGTCCAGGGCGGAGCAGACCCTTCGGGCGGCCACGGTGGTGAAGACCCTTCGGGCGGCCACGGCGGAACCGAGTGTCTGAAGAACCATGGCGCCATCGCAGGCTTGGAGAACTGAAGCCGCGCCGCTGATCTGCGGGATTGAAGAGGAGACGTAGGGATGGATGACCGGGGTGACGATGTGGTGAGGGAGGCCGACGGGGAGAACTGAGGAAGGGAGGAGTCCATGGAGCCCAGCGGAGCTTCCGGGCAGACAGACCGCGGAGGCGAAGAAGGAGTCGTGGATCTAGGTGCAGGCGAAGGAGAGACAGGCCGAGATGAAGGTGTGGGCTCTGAGGACTGAGGTGTAGGCGGGGACTCGGCCACCAGCCACGCTGGAGCTGCAGGCTGGCAGGCCCACAGCGACCCCATCTCGTCAAAGGTGTTTAGGTGAGCTAAGGGGATGACAGGCGGTGGCGGAAGAGTGGAATGGTGGCAGATGAGAGGAGGTGGGAGAGGGAGGCTGGGTGGGAACACAGTCTCTGGCTGGGCAGACGGGACGTTGACGGTCTCTGGCTGGACGGTCTCTGGCTGGACGGTCTCTGGCTGGACGGTCTCTGTGCTGGACGGGACCAGCGGTGCAGGAAGCTCTGGGCTGGACGGGACCAGCGGTGAGGACTTGGCTGGGCTGGACGGGACCAGCGGTGAAGGATCGGCTGGACTGGACGGGACCAGCGGTGCGGGCTCGGCTGGGCTGGACGGGACCAGCGGTGCGGGCTCGGCTGGGCTGGACGGAACCAGCGGTGAAGAGGGCTTGATGCTAGACGGAACCAGCGGTGAGGGCTCGGCTGGGCTGGACGGAACCAGCGGTGAGGGCTCGGCTGGGCTGGGACAGTGCCCGATGGTACAAGGTGACCCATTATGCCACAACACCCACTCCACGAAGTCCTCGAAGTTCCCTCGAGGCCCATCTCCAGGCGTGCTTTGGTCTCAGCGTTGAGACCTGCCCGGAAGAACACACAGAGGCTGGTGTCATCATAATGTACATGGGGTACCAAGTCCAAATACCTCTGTGTGTGGGCCTCGAGGGACTGGTCCTTCTGGTCGAGAAGAAGGATCTCCATGGCTGCCCACTCCATATTTTTGAGGTCGGTTGTTCTGTCACGATGTGGTGTGGTTGAAAAAGACTCAAAGTCCAAAGGCTCCAATATAAACGCTTTACTTAAAGTTTCTCACAGGTACAGACAGGCAGGATACACTCACATCAAAATACAACTAACAACTGACCAAGACAGACTGAACAGAAGGAACTAAATACACATACAAACGAACACTAACGAGGTGAAGACAGGTGACACAGATGATGATGACGATGAACAGGTGGGTGATTGAGGGGGTGAGTTCAGGTGTGGAGACAAGGAGGATTCTGGGAAATGTAGTGATGACTAAGACAGACAGGTGCAGACAAAGACTGTGACACTGTCATAGTTGTTTGTGTTTTGGATAGACTTTGCTAAGAGACTTTGCAAAGATACTGTTTGCACCAAGTATAGTGCTCAAATAGCAAATAACAAATAGCATCTTGACTATATTGTGCAAATAGGGATAGTTTCTATTCACACAAAGTGTAAATGGAAGTAATATGCTGTTTGTGCAGTACTAAAGGTAGAATATCTGACAGTGGGCGGAGTTAATGAAAATAGCCTTTGCAACAACCTTTGATATTTGCACAGTGTAAATAGACACTGCCATGTTTATTGGTGGGGTCTAGATTTATAATGATTAGGTCCAGGAAGACTATTATGTAGGCATAATGACACCTGTGTAGCTTTTGTGCTATCAAAAATACACGGAGGCAGGATTGCGGTGTCAGAACAACAACAGTTGTGTTTTTTAATGAACTCATGCGTCAGAAAAAACGCGCATTAAACCACCCCCAAACTCTCATGAACGTCTTCTTAAAGGGGACATGTCCAATATACATGTGTGTCGGTGATGAGTGAATTATGTCAGCAGATCCACGATGTGTGAGCTTGTATCTGCCTCTACACAGGTCCCCCAGAATTCACCAACACCGGCAACAGCAGCTTGCTAGGAGCTCGAATTTGTCTCCCTGAACGTGTGAAATGCCGCGAATCGGCAGCATCTTGAACCTCTCGCGCAGTCTGAGATTCCGCTTTGGAGGCTGCTTCCTTGTTGGTGGCTGGACGACCCCTCCTTGGAGCCTGCGCCGGAACCATCGGTTGACCTGGCTCCCCATGAGCTGCTTTGAGTCGATCAACAGTCACGCGCTCTGGGCGTCCTCCTATATCGACTAGAAAGGTTTTGGCTCCAGCGTCCAGAACCCGAAACGGTCCATCGTAGGGGGGTCGCAGAGAATTCCGATGAGCATCATGACGAATGAATACAAACTTAGCCTCAGAAAGGTCTTTGGGAACCCAAGCCACAGCCAGTCCATGTTGAGATGTAGGTAGAGGTTTGAAAGCCTTGATCCTGTCTAAGAGGGCAGTGCGTTCAGAAGATGGACTCCAGGGCTTTGTGCTGTCTAGAATAAAATCTCCCGGGACCCGCAGACACTGACCGTATACCAATTCTGCTGAAGAAGTTTGTAGATCCTCCTTGGGAGCCGTCCGCAGGCCCAGCAGAACCCAGGGTAGCCGCTCCCCATAGGTGCGTATCTTGCCTTGGTTGGCCGCCTCGAGCGGTGAGCCAGCTTCACCCAAGCGTCTGTCCACCGGGGATGCGGGGAGGACACTGACCTGCGCCCCTGTATCACACAGGAAATGTCGGCCAGATAATGAGTCAGTGACGAACAGTAGGTAAGCGTTGTCGTTTGCTACTATGCTACTGACTGTAGGTGTGGTATTATGGCTCCCCTTGAACGTGCATGGTGGACGGCACCTTTTGGCTTTCGCCCCAAAACGGGCGTGAAAATAACATAGTCCTTGGTCCGGTGATTGCCGCGCGGCAAAAGCTGGTCGTTCATCTGCCCGTTGTGCTGCAGCTCTCATAACCGGGTATACAGACGCAGCCACTGACTCAGTAGTTGTACACTTGTGTGATGCTGCCTGATAAACATCTGCCAGTTGTGCTAGTTCTCTGTAGTCAGTCACTGTACTATTTGCCAAAGGGGTACGAACGCTCTGTGGTAACTGTTGTAAGAACAACTCTTTAAACAGAAAACATGGTTTGTGCTCACCCAGCAGCGCTAGCATGTGATCCATCAACTCTGATGGCCGGGAATCTCCGAGGCCTGGCAGTGAGAGCAAACGACGTGCTCTTTCAGTCTCTGATAAACTGAAAGTCTTTAACAGATATGCCTTTAGAGTATCATATTTATGCAGATCCGGGGGGTTTTCCAGAATGCTGATCGCTCGCGCGGCCGTGGAGTTGCCGAGGGCTGCAACAACATAGTAATATCTCGTGTCGTCCGCGGTTATGTCCCGCAATGCGAACTGAGCTTCGGCTTGAGCGAACCACACGGCCGCTTGTTGCTCCCAAAACTCCGGCAGCTTCAGAGATACAGCATTCGTCGACATCGTACGTTAATTGTTCTGTATCGGGGTCACCAATGTAGCTTTTGTGCTATCAAAAATACACGGAGGCAGGATTGCGGTGTCAGAACAACAACAGTTGTGTTTTTTAATGAACTCATGCGTCAGAAAAAACGCGCATTAAACCACCCCCAAACTCTCATGAACGTCTTCTTAAAGGGGACATGTCCAATATACATGTGTGTCGGTGATGAGTGAATTATGTCAGCAGATCCACGATGTGTGAGCTTGTATCTGCCTCTACACCTGAAATATTTAAAGGTCCCCTGACATGAAATTTCACTTTCTGAGGTTTTTTTAACATTAATATTAGTTCCCCTAGCCTGTATTTGGTCCCCTTGTGTCTAGAATTTTCAATCGGTGTAAACCGAGCTTTGGCTATTTTTTTCTTCTCTGTAGCTCAGAAGCGCTGATCTTGAATCTCCTCGTTATGACGTCATAAGGAGGAAAGGTTACCTCCCCTTTCTCTGCTTTGCCCGCCCGGAGAATTGGCTCGCCCATGAGAAAACGAGCTAGGAACAGGAAGTACGAACGCGCCGGCGCGATTTTAGTTTTTCCTAGAGAAATAGCTTTGAGATGTTAGTTTTTCCTCGAGAGATATCATGGCTTGCAAACGAGCGAAGCATGGTAGTTGATCAGTGTTCGGATGTACAAATGAACACAAAAGTATTTTTTTAGTTCCTTCATCCGAGCCTCTGAAGAAACAATGGGTTAATTTTATTTTCTCTGGAAATGCGCCGACACAACTTCCCAAAGTTGTGTATGGTCCAAACATTTCACCGACGACTGTTTCCTCAACTCGATGAATGTCTGAAAATAAATCGATCGAGCTACCAAGCAACAATTTCTGATGTGTAGCCTAATTGTTCAAGTTCAGACAGGTAAGTTAATCTTTCTCTCAAAATCGTTCAATACTGTTTGTTTATGCAAACAAGCCAGTGACTAAAATATCAACTTCACATCGTTTCTTTTAGTAGGATGAAAATAATCGTATTTAAATTCTGAACAAATTATACAGAAAGCGATCAAAGAACAATCTTTCCACACAGCGCGAGTTTATCTGGACAACTCGTTATGAAATCAATGACACACGTTACACTGCACATTGATGCTCTTACTGTATGTACATCATCGTGTTTGCATTGGAGAAAGCATTAGAGAGAGTGCAGAAACTGCGTTGCAAAGATAAGATCTTCATTCTCGCGATCAACAGACTGTCATCTGCTTGCTCAATGCTCATCACGGCAACATTTTATGTGATGGGAATAGATCTAAATACTTGAAAAACTTCTCAGGATCCGTTAATCTCGATAGCTGTAATAGTAAAAACGTATAATAGCTGTAGTAAAAGTATTCGAGAAAGTTTCGCATGTAATACATAGCTATTTCATATGCAAGCATGTCAGCCAATCACAGCAGTGGCTGGTTACACTGAATCCCACAGCAGACACGCCCCTTCAAACAGAGCGTTCAAATCAGAGGCTAAAATCAGGCTAGGAAAATAGCCTTTTATTTCTAAATCATGACTATTTTTGATCTAAAAAACATACTAACATTATAAGGGCAACCCAGGAAACATTATAAAATAATAAAATAACCCCATGTCAGGGGACCTTTAAACACAAAATTTCTACTTGATTTGTAGATCAATGAGGGTTCAAGAAAGACTGTTAGACTGTAAAATGCCTTTGTTCAGCTTCTCTAGACTTGCGTCTGCGTTGGTAGGTCTAAATGAAAGTGAACCGAGAGGACATGCTCAATCAGTGGCCACATAAATCACACTTACACCTACATGTGCTGTGTTCACATACTAGCCTTCTTCAATTCTTCATTAAAGCTCACAATCCATCTGATTTACCATCACTGTAATCTTTACTTTAACTTGTGCTAAAAAGATCAAAGAAGATGACAACAGATTCATCATTATAATATATTTCATACTGTCTAATGTCTACCATCACATTTATATACTTTTTACTTCAGGAGAACAAACATTAATGTCACATACAGTAACGTAAGTGGAGCGTTCTGTCAACGTTATCTGGCCTGATCAATATTTTTAAAAAGATAATACTGTTTGAAACATTTAATATATAAATATAGTGAAGGAAAGCATTGTAAATGCCCATAAAATGTAAAAGCACTTTTGTTCTTTCTCTATTATATCTACACACCAGAGGACACGTTACCCGGATATTTTCAGTCGTTGACTGAATTTCTTTAGCAGTGACAGAGAAATCAGAAGCAGTCAATCTTTTTGACAGATTACAATGAGGGTGATATTGTAACTTGTAACTGTAATTCCCCCTACTGTCCAGTTGGTGGCAAGTGCGCTCCAGTGTGGCAGCAGAGTGCAGGTTCAGCCTCCAGAAAAAAAAATTAAAACTGCCACAAGTCGTCTGTCCGAGGCAAAGATGAAAAATCTAATGACATTTTCCTCTGCATCACTCTCCCTTGAAATATAAACATTTAAATGGTAGCTGTCATAAAAACTTAAAGTGCGTATGTCAGGTTAAATTTGTAATTATGATTAACACAAAATAGTTAGGGGAAATACACGTAGTTGTTGTATTGTTTTGTATGATTTTCGATAACTAAAGGCAGAATATAAGATGAAAAAGTTTGTTATTTTCAGTACTCACTTAAAACTAAACGGATCGCTTGACCTCTTAAGAGGGAGACGTCTCCCCAGGTCGCTGAGAAAGTGAGTTTGTGAGCTGTGTTGATAATTGTACGAGTGATAGAGCGAGAGAATTAGTGATTAGGAAATTTATTTATTTAGTTAGCTATTTAAGTTAGGTAGTTAGTTAGGTATACGCAGGCGTATTTTCACAATGGTGAATTACTGCGTTTGTGCTGGGTGCAAAAACACCGTTAAAACCGGCCACAGAGTCAACTTTTTCCCAAAAACCAGGTCTGTGTTGCGTGCCTGGGTCAACTTTGTTCACACAAAAGCTTATTGCGATGTATTGGATGGGAGCTGCGCTACAATGTTATTATCATATTTCAACTGAAAACAGCATAGACCATAAGATCGATTCTTTGGATTTAAGAATCGATATCGGTTCATATTGTTCATATATGCCTGTTCATGCAGAAAGGTCGTAGCCAATAAGCCTCCGCTGTCTCTGCTTCCTGTGATGTTCTAAAGTGACACACAGTCTCTGTTCATGTTCTCTTCATAAATAAATAAATGCATAATCTAGCCTATATGCTCGTCCTGTAAATTCATGATAAAAAAAATGTGAACGAAAATGAAAGCTATTAAATGTCATTAAAATATGAAAAAATTCAAATGACTGGTAATAATAGATTATGACAGAACTTTTACCACCCTTTCCATCAAAATGACACACAATGCGAAACTCTAACGCAATCTCTGCTACACGTAAGTAAACTAAATATTCCTTCTCTGTCAGAGTCTACTTTTTGAACAACAATTTGCTTGTCAATTTACTTACAGGTGGATTTAATGGCTGAACTTGACTCTCATCTTTTTGTTCTTAAATACCTAGAAATGTATTCAAGCTCTGCACAGCAAACAACAAGCAAGCAGGGGATGTGGTTAGTGTCATACAGCCGGATGATGAGACAATAAACATTCGCGCCCTCTCCTGCTGTGTTGTTCACAGTGCATTCTGGGTAACTCCCACAATGCATCTATGAGAGGGCAGCTGCTTCTAGTAGTTTGGAGCAAACAGATGGTTTCGATTGACTCTGTCAGTTATACTCGGGTGGAAAAGGTAAAGTAGGCGCTTATCAAGCGAACAGCGATCATGTGTTGAACTGTACGCCTACACATATTTACTTCCTACTGTTCACTAGACTCACGCAGAGGCATATCTATGCACAGCATTCCTTCTTCTCTGTAGTTGATCACATCACAAGGACCTGATGGTCCTCTCAGAGTGATGTCACACATGCTGGTACATTACCATATTTGCAATCTACAACATTCTTCATTGTGCTAATGGAGTTTGAATGTGATACACAGAATATAAAAGGTCTGGACCCAGATCAAAGGAACTCTGTAGATTTGTTCTCATTTAATCTTGTTGCATTTTATACAACATTATTTCCGGTCCTTGAATTTGGGTGGCATTCCAAGAATGCTGGCATTGTATCTCTGACATTTATATTATTAAAATGTATATGGAACCTAAATGTATAATCCACTTTCACACATGAGAGCTGTTAAATCAAAATGGCCAGATTACCTTTCCCAGTGAATTCTATCAAATGACAGTGTATGTCTGCTGTTCACACATGCAACTACCTTTCCTCTCTGTTGCATAGGGAGAGCTCTTTCAATTCTAATGTCTGTCCAATTTGAAAACATTTCTTTCACAATGCCGAAAATCATGATTTTTGACTCCCGCGTCACAGGCTTACAACTAAATAGCATGGAGTAATTGCTGCAGCTCTTCAGAGCTTGATTGACTCAATCTCTTTGACAGTAGACCTCTTACGTCAAATCATCCCGACCTTGTACGTGCTCAAACTGTAAATCTTAGAGCACACATTTAGCAAAAATACAGAACAATACAACAAATGTTAATTTACTTAAACTATTGGACCTGACACAACACAAGTCCTGACCACTAAACTGAAAAATGCTGTTACATTTAAAGAGCATATTGCAGGTAAAAAAAAATCTAAATTAATATATAACCTTGTATGAAAATACCATATGAAAAGTTAATGCAGGATTTAAAATGTTTTAAAATGACATAAGGGCACTAATTTAGTAGATAAAGTGAGCGTTTCTTTGACTGCTCGTAAAAACGGCTTTTTTTTCAACATCGCGTCATTTTACGTCACGAGAGGGAGCCTCAGCCTCAGCTCAGTGCAGAGTAAGAGCGGCCGTGAGTCAGTGTGTTTTCGGTAGTTTTTGTATTTCAATTTATTATCGTCATTGTAAATTATTGTGTTTGTGGAGGTTGCAAAAACTCCGGCCTGTCAGGACATCGAGTCCACAGGTTTCCATAACAAGAAAAAGGACGGTGCTATATATCTTTCTTGCCTGGTGAGGTTTGTGCAGGTGAAGAGACGGGATTTGTCTTCCGGATCGGCTTCGAAAAACGCGGTCGTGTGTAGCGTTCACTTCAGATCGGAAGATTATCATCCCGGCGATATGATGGAATTCAACATGGGATGCCGAAGCAAGAATATTGATCGTCTTATACTGTACCAATGATCAAATAGTGTGATATAGGTAGTCATGCCCTAAATAGAGGCAACTTGTAATTGAAAAACAAAATTACTCAGATTGTTTAAATATTCAAATCTTTAATTTTCTGTTTATGTTATAACCCAGGTGAAAAATATGTATTAAAAATGTACTTGAGTATGTTTTTAGTACAATACAAATATACTCAAGTATAGCTTTTATACATTTAAACCCTAAAGACTCATGTCTGCTGGCCTGATATACAATGGTAATAATCTGTACAATTTTGTGAGCACAGTGTATATCGTTAGCGAACGTGTATATATCTATAAGCTAACACTGGTCTCTCTCACCAAGACACCTGTCCTGTTCTCCACTGGTTCTCCTCACAACACAACTCAATTTGTCTCTGACCGTTCTGTCTAACATTAATCCTGGCCTGTCCTGCTCTCTTGGCAGCATAGCAGGCTCATAATTGTATGGCTGTGGTCCGTCATACGAGTAAGTATTTCCTCAGCGTCCGAAATGTCATTGCGATCCATTGGTTTCATGTTTTTTTTTTATTATTATTATTTTTTTTTTAATATGCTTGTAAACAATACAAAGATGACAATCATAGTATACAATTTTGTAACAAAATTGCAAACATGTCTGTACAAATATGACAACAATATGTGCAATTTGTGTTAGTGAGGCCAGCAGGGGGCGCTCATCCTGTGGTCTGTGTGGGTCCTAACGCCCCAGTATAGTGACGGGGACACTATACTGTCAAAGAGCATCGTCCTTCGGATGAGACGTTAAACCGAGGCCCTGACTCTCTGTGGCCATTAAAAATCCCATGGCACTTCTCGTAAAAGAGTAGGGGTGTAACCCCGGTGTCCTGGCCACATTCCACCCATTGGCCCCTGCCAATCATGGCCTCCTAATAATCCCCATCCACTGAATTGGCTCTATCACTCTCTCTCCTCTCCAACTATAGCTGGTGTGTGGTGAGCGCACTGGCGCCGTTGTACTGTGGCTGCCGTCGCATCATCCAAGTGGATGCTGCACACTGGTGCTGGTTGAGGAGAGAACCCCTGATATGATTGTAAAGCGCTTTGGGTGTACAGTAGTACATATGAAAGCGCTATATAAATGCCTCATTCATTCATTCATTCATACAATGTCATCTGAACATACTGTTTTCCTGTTGTTTGAATCGACCGCTCTCCCGCCCGTTACGTCACGCCCGCCACGCCCATTTTCTGACCCGGAAGTAAAATTTTCTCACAAAAATGACTCCTGAAGCTTCTGTTGTGTATATATAAGTATATTTTAAAGAAAATCGGGTACGGGTGCACTAATATGCATTAATTCATACTTAACTAATGCACAAATAATCATGAGTTAAGGTATGACTCATGAAGAACTAAACCATTAATTAATGATTACTGAATCAGCAACTAATAAAGAGTCTATATGATTAATAGATTAAGTAATAAATGAATTGCTATTAATTAAACGTGTCATCATGTATTAATTCCTTAATAACATATTTTATTAACTAATAGTGTAAATTAATGTGTTAATTACCACAATTAGTCAACACTATGCACTTCAACTTCCAGTTGTCTGCTTTAATTAATCATTAGCTATGATTTGCAAAGGTATCATTATGTTATGACTTTACTTGTTGAGGCACATGACTATTAACTAATTGTTAAGTAATATGTCATTATGGTTATGGGTTTTGTCATCCCCACTAAAGGTCTGTGGGGCAGTTGCACATGCAGTGAGTGTAATGTCAGAGAGTGTTTGAAGGATGGGTAAGTTGCACAGCACAACAGAATCTGAAATACTGACGCTGGTACACAGTGTTTAAACTGGACGAGACCATTACAGCTGTCTACACTGGACATGACAGACCTTTGCAAGTCCATTTGTCCTATAACAGAAGTGGCGCAAGAGCTCGGAGTACGTCAGAAATAGAGTGAGGCATCAGTTTACTGTCGGGGTTTTGTTGTGTCGTGTAGCATTGTGTCGCATCCAGTGTTGTATCACCGATTATAATGGGTTCTAGTTTCTTTGTCCGGTCTAGACACAGTGTTATGAAATAGCAGAGCCCGGCCGCATATTCTCAGTGTTCTTCCTTTAAATCCTAGAGATCAAGCTTAACCTGGCACACTCCTGTGCCATGAACTGTTGGATGCGGAGGTTCATCTGGCACAGTGGAATCCCGGTTGTAGAAGGCAGGAAATTGAAATCCATAGTGTGGATGTCAAAACCAAAATTAGGCTACATATTACTTAACAATTAGTTATTAGCCATGTGCCTCAACAAGTAAAGTCATAACATAATGATACCTTTGCAAATCATTTGCTAATGATTAATTAAAGCAGACAACTGGAAGTTGATGTGCATAGCTTTGACTAATTGTGATAATTAACACATTAATTTACACTATTAGTTAATAAAATGTGTTATTAATGAATTAATACACAATGACACATTGAATTAATAGCAATTCATGTATTACTTAATCTATTAATCATATAGACTCTTTATTAGTTGCTGATGCAGTAATAATTAATTAATGGTCATACATTAACTCATGACTATCTGTGCATTAGTTAAACATGAATTAATGCGTATTAGTGCACCCGTATTGTAAATTGTTACCGAAAATCTAGTTCCTACATTATTTTTCTATACATTGACTCATTGGGTCCTCTAACCTGCAATATGCCCTTTAAAGCGATTTTTTATAAAAAATTAAGTTTTATTAACAAAGTTCGGGAGGAGCACATTCAAATGATCTACCCAATCAGCATGAGAGGACGTCTATATATATATATATATATAGCCGACTCACATATGTTCCTTGACAGACTTTTCTGCATCCCTTCTCCACTCCGATTCATCACTTTTGGCTAGTTCCTATCCCAGCCAGGGATATGGGCGAGTACTCTGGGATCGGGGCACATTCCAAGCTCAGAGCCGTCCCCCGGACAGCACGCCAAATATGCATACTACTATCTGATTATTTTAAGTGTGAACTTGTGAAATGATAATTCTGTCATCATTTACTTACCCTGAATTTC
Organism: Rhinichthys osculus; assembly: GCA_029959095.1. Classification (NCBI taxonomy): domain Eukaryota; kingdom Metazoa; phylum Chordata; class Actinopteri; order Cypriniformes; family Leuciscidae; genus Rhinichthys; species Rhinichthys osculus. The sequence goes on along the minus strand of JARWKJ010000004.1, from coordinate 25,594,754 downwards.
CTCCAATAGAAGATATTTATAAAAAAATTAAAAAGTCTTAGGGTTAGCCTAGGTAGGTAAGTCTTAAGTCTTTGTTGTCCATACATTATCTTTTCTTGTGTGGTACACAGAAGAAAGAAATGTTTTTACTGTCAGACATACGGTTAAGTAAATAATGATTCAAATGATTAATTTTTTAGTAAACTATCCCTTAAGGAAAAGGCTGTATGTGTTATATTGTTTGTCAAGGTTAACTCCAAAACTTGCCTCTGGTGCTACCCGTTATAGCTGTTTGTACTTTGTTAGAACATGTTAGACTTTGTTATTTTGATCATTTTGTTGTTTTTGACTTTCATCTGGAGCCCAGAGACTAAAGTCTGGTTGGTGTAATGGAATTTGTCCCTGGGGCATTTTAACCCCACAAAAAGATTGTTCTGGAAGTCCATCAGGGGAGAAACGCACACTAGAGACACACATCTCCATTGCCCCCATTTTGCCCATCAGCAGAGCAAAAATGCCCTTCTGAGAGAAAATGTGGAAAATAAACGCTTTGATGTAGAAGGTGTATTTGTGCCTGAGAGAGTGGGGTTGTTTTAATAGAGAACTAAAAAGAGGAGTGTACATATGTGATGCCAAATAGGAAATAATATGTACACATTATGTGAACATGTCCAGGTCTGCTGGTAAACTAAATGATTTATGGTGAATACATTGGTGTGCAACCACACATACATTTACAGTTTTTGCCCGTTACTTGAACACGTTTTGCAAAACTTGGCTCATTGTATCAAAACTCTACACACAAGCAAATAAGACAAAACACTGGGAAATAAACCATTCACATCTGTCAAATTGAAACTCTGCTATCAAAACCTAACAATCCTTTGTCAAAATGTCACTCTGATGACAAAATGATACCCACTTGCATCATATGAATACACTTTCAGATCAGCAGCAACACACTAGTCTACTTTATATAAAACACTGCAGTCTTTTGTTTTCACTGTTTTTATTCAGTTCCACAGAAATACTGAATTCAAAATCATTACATTACAGCAGTATATTTTACAGTACAGTAAATTCAGATAAAAAAAATTTTTAAAAAAACAATACACTACTGTAAACACAGAAAAACACAATTGTGCACAAGTGGGCTTATGGATCCTGCCGTCTGTTGGGGTCTGGCCACAGAATCTCATCAACATCACAAGCAATGTCTTCTCTCGCTAAGCATCGGGGAAAACATCCCCTTGTGTGCCGAATCCATCCCTGGATTGACCTCACCTCAATGTCTCCGCAGGCCTGTTCCATTGCCTGCAGAAGAGGCATACGGGCATGTGGTTGGCGGTCATATCCGCGCCATCTCCAAGCGGAAAAAAAATCCTCTATAGGATTTAGAAATGGCGAGTATGGGGGCAAGTACCCAGCTTCAAATTGATAATGGTTGGTGAACCAGTTCTGGACCAGAGCAGCCCGATGGAAACTAACATTATCCCAGACAACAACAAAACTGGGCTGCTCTTGTCCATCCTGTACAACTGCATCATGATGTCCATCTAGAAATGTGATTATGTGTTGCGCATTATAGGGACCCAGTTTGGCATGATGGTGCAGTAGCCCTCGAAGACTTATGGCAGCACACAATGTGATATTTCCCCCGCGCTGCCCCGGGACGTGCACAATTGCCCTTTGGCCAATTATATTACGTCCCAGTCGTCTGTTTTTGCTAAGGTTGAATCCAGCCTCGTCAATGTAAATACATTAATGCGGCTGGCCAGCTCCATCCATGTCCAAGATTCTCTGTAACAAAAAATACATATTCTGGATGGCTTTACTCAAAGCACACACCTACATTACTACACATACAGAACCGACCCACCCCACCACACAGGTACCTGTGTAGCTTTCTGAATGTATCTATGTGGTACTGATCCAGTGGTACATATTCATCTGTTACTGGACTACACCCATTCTGGATTGTAAATGTAAAGGACTGAAACACTTACCTGTACATATTCATGTCGAAGTTCTTTGACCCTGACACTGTTCCTCTCAAATGGGACCCTGTACAAATGCTTCATGGTCATGTTGTGCTTTACCAAGATCCGTTTGATAGTGGTAATGCTTACTCGATTTCTGTTGTTGAATACTTGCCTATCTGCAAGTATTTGTTGCTGTAGCTGGTGGAGACGGATTGCATTGTTTGCTCTGACTAGGTTCACTATAGCAAGTTCCTGCTGTTGGGTGAACAGGCAGTGGCGTCCACCCCCAGTAGGTCTTCTAGTCATTCTGTAGAAAAATGCTACCACAAATTGTTCTCGTTTGCTTCTTTTTTACAATACTGTGTATACTCTAGATACAGTCTGAGTAGTCGAGAGTTGAAGACATACCTGTTTTCCAGTCGGAATGTATGAATGAAACTGTGTGGATGGATGGATGAAACTGTGAAACGGCTTAGATTAGGGTGGACTCTCTGCCCAGCTTCCCTCATAGTCAGGCCATGGTTTATGACATGGTCCACCATGTAAGTTACTCTTATGTCATCCGAAATAATGGTCCTTGCGTGGCCTCTTCGACCACGTCCTCCTCTTTCTCTCTCTGTCTGTCTTCCTCTTCCTCTGCCTCTAGCGCTCCCTGCCTCCATGCTTGCAAAGTTCTCAAAATGGCTTAACTGAGGCCTTTTTGTAGCTGGCTGATTGGTGTTTAGTTTTCTAAGTAAGTATTTTCAGGTGTGTGTCTACGTCTTTTCAATTAACCAATGTGTGTTGTATTTTGAATAGATGTGTTTTCCCAATGGTACCCTGAGATTTCATTTTTGAACTAAGTGTCTTATGTATGAAAGAGTGTTTAGTGTCTAGGAGCAAGTGTGTTGCAGAAAGGAGCCAGTCAGTGTGTTACAGAATTGCAACTAAAGTGCAAAGCAGAGCTTTTGTTTAAGGTATGGTTACACTTTGTTTAAGGTATAGTAACAACAACTTCAAGTTATGTTATTTTGGTTTAAGCATGTGTCTATAGTGTTCAAGCAACGGGCAAAAACTGTAAGATTACAAACAGATGAGCATTATAAACACAATACATATTTTTCAAGAATATAAAAATCACACCCTTAGATGTCACAAAAACTACTCTTTTTCCTAATGCTCTCACATTGGTCCAAAAAAAACAAAAACAAACTACACTCCCTTCCGATATCTAGTTGAACTCATCACCGCTCTCTGAATGATTGTGTGTGTGTGTGTGTGTGTGTGTGTGTTGGAGGTTTTAGTACTGAATAAATATTTAACATGGTGGGGAAAGAAGGTAAAGCGAGTGAGAATGTGTGATAGAGACAGAGAGCAATGGAATCGGAGGACAGAGGGGTGTTGGGCTGCAGAGTCTCAGAAGGGAAAAGAAACCTGTGATACAGCAGCAGTGAGCACACACTTGTTTGATCTCCTCGTCTCCTTTTATTTCCCTGTCTTCTCTTTGTTTCATTCTGTTTGTCTTTTTTTTCAGAAGTGAGAGAGGAAACTCAAAGTAAGACTTTAGGAAACGAGCAAGGGAACATTCTCGAAAAAAGATGGAACTGTACACAAATATTAGCATGAGCAAACATACAATCTCAGACATGATTTGAGACCAGGCACCAGACGTGGTGTCAATGTCTAAAGAGACATTCTATCAGACTATTAAACACTTCTATACTCTACCATGTGGGGATTTATCAGTTTTAAACTATACTTTTTCTCAATTTATTTGAAGAAATAACTTTAATGGAATGCTCAATGATTTTTTACCTGACTTCTGTCATATCAATCAATCTATACCTCGTTGTTCAGGACCCGCTGCAGATGAGGCGAGTAGGAGACTGAAATCGTGGGGCTCGCAGGTAGAGGTTGCTGGCGAAAGCGAGCTGCTGGATGAAGATGTGCTCTTCAAGTAAAGTTGAAAAGGATGAGACTGTTGAGATAGAGGATGTCTCTGAGAAGCGCGAGCTCCCTCGCAGCCACCTCGATGAACACTTCCCGTCGGAACATAACCGCCCAGCTCATACGAGTCTTCCCTTTCTCTCGGATCTTCACACTGAGGTGCGGAGATCTTGGGGACAGCCATATTCTACTCGCATCCATCGTTCACAGGTGAACTATGCTGATGTGGAGGGGATGCAGGAATATGGTTATGCGTCGATGCGTCCGATTAAAGAGACGCTGGCCAGCTATCTCTCAGTAGGTGAGGTATCCACATTGAAGACGCCGTCTCTGCCAACTAAGCCACTGTGTGTTACATCACGGCAGAGCATATGTGGCAGCAGGTCAAGCTGGGGCAGCTTTGCAAACGATGGCCGTGCTACAAGCCTACCAGGCTGACCTGCTGAAGGACCTGGACCAAGGGCTCCCCACTGAGGAGGTGGAGGAGTTGCGCCATACCACAAATTTGGCTCTCTGTGCCACCAAAAAGACTGCCGCCTCAATCGGTCGATCCATGGTGGCTATGGTGAGACATCTCTGAGTAAACCTGTCCGACATCGGGGATAAGGAGAAAAACTTTCTCCTCGATGCGCCGGTTTTCGCCCAGGGACAGTATTGCGTTGTTAGGCACACTACGTGCCTCCTTAATGGGAGCTTGATGGGCTATCAATCCTTAGTTGTTAGGCTCTCTTGAGCCTCCTCCGTTGCTTTTGTGATAAGCATTGCTAGACCCTCTCTTTTCTAGAGAACAGTATGTTTAGGCCCCCACTCCCTCAGGGCTCTGCCACCTTTTATGCAATTCAGAGTCGTAGGCTCTCTTTGAGCCTCCTTGGAGCTCCCCTGAATGTAGTTAGACCTCCTCTAATCTTAGAGTCAGCTTACTGAGGCCTCCGTTCTCTGAGCTGGACTTGGTCACTGTTAGCTTTATTTGAGCGTTGTTAGGCCTCCTTGAGCCTCCTTACAAGATATACTCAGCGTGGGGAGTTGTTATGTCTACTCTAATTTAGAGAGTAGTCCTGCTGAGGCCTCCACTCCTAGAGCTCGGCTAGGCAGTAGAGTAGTATGCTAGGTCGGTAGGCTCTCTGGGAGCAACTGACCTCAGTGTGGAGTGTTTCTAGGCCTCCTCTCATTTTGAGAGTTGTTGTATTGAGGCCTCCACTCTGCGGAGCTTCACAGGCCAGTTAGACTGAGTTATAGCTCTTTCTGAGCTTTCAACCCTCCACTCTTCGGGGCTGCTTGAACCGAAGTTCTGAGTGTTAGTCTCACTTTGAGCCTCCTTTGACACTGGCCTGAATATGACGTAGTTAGGCCTTCTCTTTTTAGAGTCATCCTGTTGAGGCCTCCGTTCTTGAGAAGCTCCGGTCTTTGATCGTTGCTGGTGTGCACCTTAGGGGTGAGGACTCCTTTGAGTCCTTTAACTTAGCTCAGCCAATAGGGCACTTATCCCTTCAGCAGTTGGTCCGGGCGGAGTACCTGTCCGTCGATAGAGCGGACCTGATTACATGCATGTTTTAATGTCTCATCCTGGGACTGCTCCAGGGGAAAATCATCACGCTCTGTGAGGATAGTTCTCTCCAGAGTACTCCCTTCCCCTGCAGCAGAACCCAGAGGTCCCGGCTCAGCATCTCCCACCTGAACCACCGCTGTCTTCCCCTTAATTTTTTTTTTTCCCAAGAGGCATCCGCACTCAAAGACCCCAATAATTTACTAAAGGCAGGCCAATTAGTCCCCAGAATTAGTGGATGCCGGAGGTGCGGGTTAACTGCTACCTCCACACTATGCTTTTGTCCCCTGAATTGAATTACCACAGGCATTATAGGATAACTCACCACCACCCCGTGGTGAGTCCCGGAGCTGTTGCGCCATCACGAAGGGTCGGCCGGACTCTTCCAGGCTCAGGGATCGGAACCGCTGTCGATGTTGTTCAGGGGTCCGGCCGACCCGCTGAAGAATGGCGCGCCTCAGATCTTCATAGACCAGGAGATTCTGGACTGGCAGTTGGTGGGCGGCTATCTGCGACTCTCCAGATAGCAGAGAGATGAGTCGCATGGGCCAGTCCGCTTTGAGCCATCCCCGGGCCTCGGCCAACCTCTCAAAAAGGTCCAGGAAAGGCTCCGGATCGTCCTAGGGGTCCCATCTTATTGAGAGTCAGGGGCGTGGCCGTCGCTGGAGAGGGGATGGCCTGAATCTCCCGGTCGAGCCAGCTCCGGAACAGCTCGCGGTCTTCTCGCCGCTGGTCCTGCTCCTCCTTTACGGCCAGCAGGGCTTGATGTTGTTCCCTGTGAAGAGCCGCGAGCGGTTGAATAATGTCCGCAAATGGCGTTCCTGGCGGGGTCTGCATGGCGGCGGCAGTCTTCTTCTTCCCGGGTTTTGGCACCAGTGTAGCGAGGTTCGATGTGTATGAGTGTGGGAAGAAGAAGACAGGGTCGGCGAGACTGGGACTCGTACGTTTTATTCACTCAATTCAAACAAAACAAAAGCGCGCGCACACAGCGCATTCACCGTAGTCACGCTACAGCACACAAACACTTTCACAAAAATACTCTTTCCACGCTGGATCAGCTCAAACTCTTTCCATTCTGCAGTCGTACGAGTCCTCAGTCCTTCTCTCTCCTCGCCACTCTCACTCTCCGCGGCTTATATGCGGTCTCTCCACCCCAATCACTGCAATCAGACACAGGTGTTCATCATCTGCACTTGACCTACTTACTCACCGCACAGCTCGTTGACTCCTCTCTCACTACAGACTTCACGAAACCACGCCCCCCTCGCCACAGTCTCCCATTCCCTCCTTCAGGGAACGAGGGTTACATTAGTAACCGATACGTTCCCTATCAGTCGCTCACGTTCGATGTAACGTGACGATGTAATTGGGATCCCTATGGAAAACGCCACGGTTGCTGCCACATCCAGCACCCTACGTAAGACTCTCAGACCCCCAACTGGCTGGGGCGGAAGGCCTGCATAGAGGGAGTTCAACTGCTGTTCCGTTATGCCCCACACAGTGGAACTCTTTGGATAACACTGGGAAAGTGTGCCTTTTCAGGGGAGGGGGACGCTGCTGAAGCCACATCCTGCCTGAAGGGAAGTAACTTGTGGAGAATACACATATGGACTGGCCGGTTAGGGGCAGTGCAACATATGGAATGTCACTGGGGTGGCTCCAGCCTGAGAAAAGGGGGAGGCTACATCGGACAGTGACGGCAGAGCGGAATCTGCCAAGGGAAAGACACTTCTACCAAAAAGACTCTGGGGGATTCTAGTATGAAATTGATTTTATTTTATAAAATAATTTTACAGACAATAAAAATAAAAGTAAACCCTCAACGAGCTCCATCTCAAAGTTCTTTGGCGTAGGCCCCGTCCTCCGTCCATGTTTGGAAGTTAACTGGTAGGTCCTGCCTTATGATAGAGGCATACAAGATGTATTCCGTGCGTACCTATGAGGATTCTGGAAAGCATGCAGGAGGATTAGTCAAAATAGGAAGACAATAGAGACAACTTCTTGAATTAAAATTTTCTAATAAAGGATTATGTATCCAAGGTGCAATGTGCGAGGAACTAGAATGACGAGACAGCTTGAGTTAAGACATATTTAGCGTGCTTCGAAATTGACATGAACAGTGAGATGACCTAAGGACTTGAATTGAGGTTGATGCTGTGAATTTTAATGAAGGTACTATGAGAATGTCACTATATGTGAGCTGGCTGCTAAGTCATCTTCTTCTAAATATAGGTTAAGAGCCACGTCTGGCCACAAAAGTAGGTGTAGATTTTGAATGAAGCCTCGATAGGCTAAAATATTATTAAGCTGCATGTATCCATGGTATGAAGATACATGTATAGAAGAATAATTTAAAAGCAAAACTGAATGGCCGAAGCCATTTGCACTATCCCACACTGTCTTAAAAGTAGGTCCGTGATGACCTTGCGTTTATAAACGATATGGGCTGGCTGTTGCTAGAGCAACTTTCCGAGGAGCCATGATAGGCCGAGATCGAGACATTGGGATAGTGACGAGAAAGCTACGATAGGCGTTGATGAACGCCGGGCACGATTGGCCATGAAATATTGGGCTTTAGTGTACAATCGTGGAAGCTACTTTCGATAGTGATGCTTCGATAGCTAGGGACATGTATCGAAGACGATGTGAAGTCGAAAGTTTTGATAGCATTAAAGGATTAACCGCGAAACATTGACGTAGTGATCGTAGAGCTGTTTCGAGAGCCATGATAGGCTTGAAGTTATAAAAGCCGATGCAGGGCGAAAGCCATCATAGGCATTTTAACCCTCTGGGGTCCAAGGTGTTTTTGGGGTCCTTGGGATGTTTTGACATACTCTGACATTTGTGCTTTTTTCAGTTGCTTGTAAACATATTAATGGCAAAGGTGTAATTACACTCTATTTAGCACACACAGGGCTACCATAATGTGTTATCAACATGTATGTACATTTTTGTATTTTTGAGAGAATATTGTTTATGCGTGGTTATTGAAAAAACTAAAACTTAAAGTTTCTGAAATAAGGCCACAAAACACATACTAAATATCTGTCCACAAGACTTTTGACTAATGGATGTTGTCGCCTAGAGTTTTTTCTTCAAAATGATCTGAAAATCATCCTGCCTTGTCATTCACATAAAACAATAGATTTGTTTAAATTTAAAAATGACACTTTTTGTTTGGAAAGGCAATATGCGCAGGGGTGTGACCTGCTGTGATTCACACCTGAGAAGACAATGGGCCCGCATAATGAGCGCATAATGGGGCTGCATACTAATGACCCTTTCATTCAGGTGTGTCACTGAGCCACAAGAATGCAATGACAAATATATATATATATATATATATATATATATATATATATATATATGCCTATATAATACAAAATTGGTTCACAGTTCCAATTATTTATTTATTTTTCAAATTGTGCTTGCAAATTGTATAATATCAAATGTAAAAATTTATAGTAATTGTGCAGTTAATTATCATACTGTTTTTACAGAAAGTTTGGGAATGTATCCCAAATGTGTCACTAATAAAACACAATACAAATAATTTAAAGAGAAGGCTTATATTGAGCTTTTAAGATTTACCTAAGATTTATTTATATGTAGCCTACATATATTTTTGCTATTTTAATAAAAAGGTTACAATTACAACAACAATTAAAATTTTAACTATATTTCAAATGTAATCTTTCTTTGTATTATATACTAAAGTATACATTTTATCATACATATTTCACAGTTGCGGATTAATTAGTTTGAATATAGCTTACAATCGAACAAATACTATAATAACATCTTATTAAACAAGCTTATTTGATGTGGCAGTATTTTACAGTAAAAACGACATCTTGTCTTTCATATGTAACATATCGTTTTTATGATTAGGACATATAAATGTTAATTTGCAGTTTAATACGTTGCTTATACAAAAATATTTTATTTCAACATATTTCAGTCGATTTTTACTCATCTCAGTATTGGAATATAGTTAGGTAAAAGCTGTTCATTCATTCACACACAAAAACGCGATTCAAACAGTCTTTTTGTTTACAGACACTATTCCATATCGCGATTAGCACAAAGCACTTGAAAATAAAGAATGTACCTATTTCCTCGGCTGGATCCGTTGCTCCTCCAAATGAAACTACCTGTAGCCTACTTCTGAGGTAATTTTTTCCAGGATTATTATTAAGATAGTATTATTCCTCACAGCGTCGTAAATATGAGTCTCTTTCTGTGGGTTATCCAGCTGATGTGGGCGTGGATCGCCTCAGAGCATTTGTGTTTGAATAGAGCGCGCGCTCCGTGGGCGTGGTCAAATTAACTTTAATGAGCTGAGTCGAGAACGACTATCATCTCTCTCTTTTCGTACAGATTACATAAAATGAGAAAAAAAAATTTTTATATAAATTACTTCATTTAAAAGAAGATAATTCAGGCTTCATGCCTGTGTGCCTGTATACCTGTTTGACTGAGTATTTGCAGAGTTACAGATGATTTTTCGGACGCGTTTCAGAATGGACTTCACTGACAGAGAGAACGCAGAACGCGCATCATGTTTATTTTTCTTTATTAGGCGAAAAGCACAACACTTTGTTTTTATTATGAGGTTCCACAAAAAAAATACAAACTTAACAGGATCGAATGATGTACAACACTTATATGTAAGATCAAAATTAACAGAGTAATTTGAGTCTCTTTTGCACTGATAAGGAAAAAAGTGAGCTGGTATCGCCGGCGAGACCGCCGACCCCAGAGAGTTAAAAGCAGTAGCTACGAATAACTTTGGAGCGTTGTAATTATGGTATATCCATGAAAGCTACGTATTAGTTAGCTATGGCCTAAGATGACGGTAACAGAATGAAACTGAGGAGGTAAGCCACGATTGGCTGCGCGTAGAGCTAAAACAGATTAGTACGAAAAGCAGTATGGACTTAAACCTACATATGGATCGTAATTAACCACCAGTTTACCTTGATTGTGGGTTGAGAGGGCTTGTTGAGCATTTAGTAGAACTTGCGTGTCGGATCTGATGTAGGTCTTATATGCCGTGGATGACCATCTGCCGAGCATTTGGATAGTGGAGTCGGGAACACCGCATTCTGATGCTGTCGTTGCAGCTCCGATACGAAAGGAATGCCCAGTGTATAGATGTGGAGAAAGACCGCAGAGCATTAGGACGGAAGCTAAATGATTTCTAAACTAGTGCTTTGACATTGGAAGTCCGTTCGGTAGAATGAATAAAGGAGAGTTTGTTGGAGTGCGAGGTCGTGGTTTGAGATATCTGACCATAGAGGTGTAAGGGCAATAGGAATTATTGATTTTGGGTATAGAAATAGTGACACCAGATCCAAGAATCTGCTTTCGAAAATTTAATAAATAAATTTAAAAAAATTGAAAAAAGACGTAAATCGGAAAGAGACAAGCCACGAGCCGAATTGAAATGTTTTGAATCGGAAGGGAATTCCCCTGATCGCATAAACCCGTAGAAAGCGGTTAAAAACACTGTTTCAAGGAGGAATTTAATGTACTCCCAAAACGGACCATTACGAAGGGAAGATACAAGTCCGTGCAAGAGGCTTAGTGTAATAGGGAGACGCTTGTCTGGAGTCTTTTGGGCAGATTTCTCTATACCTTTATGTAAAAGCCGAATTGTAGGCGAAGAAAAAAGGCTTGGAAAGTAAGGATTATGAAATCGTGCGTGAAATTGGATGCCGGCCAGCAATTTCCGTATTGTGTCAATCTTCAGATAACGAGAATCAGAGCAATGAACTAGGAATGCGCAGACTGTTGATATTAAAATAGGCAATAGGGGGATTCTAAATGAAAAATGAAAAATGGTAAAACGGGACCAAGCAGAATTGTAAGATTTAAGTGTTGATGGCGCGACTCCTTGAGTGATATAAAATCTGGCAGAATTCAATAGGGAATTGAGCTGAGAGCCTAATCTAGGATTATTTCGGCCACGGTCGGGCATGGTGTTGGATTCTGGTTTGCTGCTGGGCAAAGATGTCTGAAAGCCTGCAAACGAAAGCGAGAGAGAGCATCAGCGATAGTGTTAGAATGTCCTAGGATATGTACAGCCTTAATGATGAAATTGTGAGTAACGGATTGCCAAATTAGGCGTCAGAGTAGAGACATAATTACCGGGCATTTCAAATGCCCTTTAATTATGATATCAAGTGTAGCTTGGTTGTCGCAGTACATATCAATGTGTTTACGTGACCAAGTGGTACCCCAGAGAACGCTAGCTACGACGATGGGGTATAGTTCCTGAAGAGCAGTTGAGGAAGAATCCAGAATCAAGGATTAACCCTCTGGGGTCTGAGGTGTTTTTGGGGTCCTTGAGATGTTTTGACATGCCCTGACATTTGTGCTTATTTCAGCTACTTAAAACATACCATTTGCAAACGTATAAATTTGCTGTATTCAGCACAAACTCTGCTACAATAATATTTGAGCAAAATGGATGCACATGTTTGCATTTTATAGAAAAAAAAATATTATGCGTGGTTAGTACGTTTTGGGGGAAAAAATGTCACCGCAATAAGGCCAATTAACACATACTGAATAATTGTCCACAAGACGTTTGAGTTACTATTCTTCTAGGCTAGAATTTTTACTTCAAAATGAAGTGAAAATCATTCTGACCACTCTTTCACAAACAACAATATAATGATTTAAATTTCTTACGTCAGTTTTTGGTCAGCACTGCTGTATGCGTGGAAGTGTGAATGGCCATAAATATTAATGTAATTTACACCTGGGTGGGAAGACAAGACACTCACCCAATGGCCCATCAAGGTGCTGTGAGGGAGCCTGTACTAAGAATGATTCACTGATGAATAAAAAGTTAAAAAGAACAGCATTTATTCAAAATAGAAATCTTTCCTAAGAACGTAAAGACTTAAAGTCATTACTAACACTTAACACATCCTTTCAAAAAAACAAACATAAAAAGACCAAACTTGTTTTGTTATATATATAAAAAAGTGGACATTGTCACATCTGTTATAAAAAAGAAAGAAGCATGAGCATGCTGATAACACAATCAAATAAACTGTATTATTATTATTATCAATCACTAATTGCCATGGATATATATATATATATATATATATATTTTAATTTCATTTAAAAGAAGAGAATACAAGCTTTAAAAAGAAACATGTCTCGTGGTTCTGTGATAAATATTGACTTAGTTACAGTTAATTTTTCGGACGCAATTCAGAATGGACTTCACTGACAGAGAGAACGCAGAACCCGCTTCATGTTTATTTTTCTTTAATAGGCGAAAAGCACAACACTTTGTTTTTATTGTGAGGTTCCACAAAAAAATACAAACTTAACAGGATCGAATGATGTACAACACTTATATGTAAGATCAAAATCAACAGAGTAATTTGAGTCTCTTTTGCACTGATAAGGAAAAAAGTGAGCTGGTATTGCCGGCGAGACCGCCGACCCCAGAGGGTTAAAATGCAACCGGCCATTTTTCTGCGAACCATTGTTTTTTTTTAACCAATTTTTTTTTTTTTTTTTATTAGAAGAGGCTGCGTCGGTAAAAAGCTCGAGTGCGACTGATGATTCTGAATCATCATTATAAAAAAAAGAGATACCGTTCCAATTATTATGCAGGTGTGACCAAAACCTGAGGTCTGATCGGCACCCATCATTTAAGTGGATCGAGTCATGCAGGCTATCGACTGAATGGGCCAGTGTAAGCAGTCGAGATATGAAGGAGCAACCTTGAGGGATAATTCTCATGGCGAAATTGAGATGCCTGAGTAGAGAGAGCATACCGCGTTTTGAAACCGTGCAAACTACCAGAAAAGATTCCAGGACCGACCTAATTCTGAGAAGTTTGTCGTTAGGAAGAGAGGCTTGCATCTGAACGGAATCGAGAACGATACCGAGAAATTCGATGGAAGTAGAGGGACCCATGGTTTTCTCAATTGAAAGGGGCACGCCTAAGTCACTGAATAATGATTTAAGCGAGTCGAGTACTGAGCTTTGCACCGAGGGAAAATCTATTAGTAGAACATCATCGAGTAAATGAAGAACGAATGGGAGCTTGCAAACATTCAACAGGATCCAACACAAGGCCTCAGATAAGCAAATAAATATGTGGGGGCTGCTTCTGCACCCGAAGGTGAGTCTCACTGCGAAATAGAGCAGAGAATCCCATTTTTAACGCCGAAAAGATGCCAATCGGAAGGGTGAATGGGCATAATCTTGAAAGCATCAGTAATGTCTGCTTTGGCTAGCCAAGCGCCGTAACCTGCTACCTTAATTAGATGAATGGCGTCGTCTACCGAAGCATAGTAAAGCGAGAAAGGCTCTGGGGGAATGCATTTGTTGACGCTTGCAAGGCTATTAGAATGGGGAGAAGACATATCGAAAATCAGGCGCTTTTTTCATGAATATTTGCGTGTAGCTATGCCAATGGAATTGATTTGATACATGGAAAAAGGAGATGAACGAAAAGGGCCGATAATATAACCTTTATTTAACTCCTTATCTAAGAGACTTGAGACTGTGACGGTTTCAGCTAGAGCAGACTGTAGATGTTTTGCTACATAGGGGATGGAGAGGAGGGAACAAACGCCGACCCAAAATCCTTGAGAGAGCCCAGTAATTAAGTAGTCAACGAAAGAAGAATCAGGGTGAGAGGAAAGGTAGCTGGAGAGTGTAGCTATGTTGATAGGAGTAGAGGGGTGACTATTTAGAATTTTTTCTGAGGCACCGCTCTTCCTCTGGACGCTGGTCTGAATGCAGACGGATTTCGGGTGCAGGTCTCTGCAGAAACTGCAAATGTCCGAAAACTTACATTTAGCATAATTACAAGCAGATTCGTTAAAGTTATTACATAGAGGAGTTCCATTGAAAGCGATGATAGGTCTGCCTTTTACATCAAATGGAGCATGTGGAGGATCAGCACCGTGGACAGCAGCTGACTCCCGTGTTGTGAGACCCTTAGGGCAGAAAGCAGCTGAGTGCCCGTGGGAGCTGCACACAACGCAAGCCAGAGCACGTAGACCACCGAAATGACGAACCAAAAGTTTGGAGTCAGTAACGGACCAGTCGAGTCTAGTATTAAAGGGTAGCTAAACCCTAAAACAACTTTTTTATCTGTAAGACTGGGGCTTTATTAATGCTGTTCATTGATTCAAGTAATTGTTTTGACATTTGGGTATAAAGTGTTTTAATTCTACAATATATGGTGTAAAAACGTCTGAGTGCTGCCCTCTTCAGGTTGAACGGTGGCTACTGCAGTTGAATTTTCCTATTGGAAGTTGTGGTGCCCTGTGATGTAAGCAGGCACCAGCTAACCACGCCCTTGCCTACAGAGAGACCTGTCTCAGGTGCACCCCCCCACCCCCCTCCAAGATAGTGACGATTTTCTCGGAGGGCAGTTGGAACCAGGGAGATTCCCGAGTTTGAATGCGCTGCTCCGACGCACTGACTGAGGAGAAGGTGGAACTTGATTCTCGTCTGAATTGGAAAAGTCAAAATCTTCAATTGTTTTTTGTGACATGATGAACTGCGTGATGAGATGCGCTTGAAGAATGGAACCTCGCTACGACACCTACAGGCAACCAAATAGGAGGGTAAGTTCAGTCTTTTTATATTTGATGTCAAGCTGTGATTGGCTGTGCGAAATTATGAATTAATGACGTGGCAGTGGAGTCTTTCTGATAGAACTTACTCTTAAGCTTTCATGGGCTCACCGCAGGGAGCTGGTCGTGGAAGAATGCGCATATGGGATCGTCGCTGTTCTGCGTCTGAGCGAACTCACGCAGTTAAACACTGACTGGACACGGGCCTCTGTGAGGCGCGCTGTCATGTTGATCGAGTCCAACTCCATACAGAGAAAAGAGATCCTCTGCCCGGGGGTGAGTTTGCTCTTTTCCCAGTGGACCCGAAGCCCAAGGTGGCTGAGGTGACTGAGCACCATGTCCCTGTGTTCGCACAGCTGCTCTCTCGACTGGGCCAGGATAAGCCAGTCATAGAGGTAGTTGAGGATATGAACACAACGCTCGCACATGGGAGCAATGGCCACCTCCGAGACTTTCGTGAAGACACGGGGCGACAGGGCCAGCCCGAAAGGTAAGACTTTGTACTGATATGCCAGCCTCTTGTACGCAAAGCGAAGAAACGGTCTGTGTTGACGGAGAATCGAGACATGAAAGTACGCGTCCTTCAGGTCGATCGCTGCAAACCAATCTTGGGGACGGATGCACTTGAAAATGTGTTTCTGCGTAAGGATCTTGAACGGCAGCCTGTGAATAGGGAAACGCTCACCAAAACCGACACAGAAATAAGCTTGCTGTGAAAACAGCAGTTGTGTGAGCTTAAAGGGAGACTTCACCCATTTGCATTAAGCTTTGTATCATTAGAAACCCAGTCATATTTTTGAATGATCGTGCATTATTCCCTCATTTTTCCCTGAGACGGGAGAAATAAGGATTTCAGTGTTGCAGTTCCTGCTTATAATGATGTAAAAATCGTCATTTTGCGTCATTCTAAGCAGGAAGTCCCATATCTTGCTAGAGGGGTTGAGACTACACACACTCGTTCCTTATTTTGCCAGGGGGTGGGACCCACTCACTCTACAGACCTATTACAGATCAGTGGGTGGGACTTCACTTTCTAAAACTAAAAGCAATATCCTCCATCTTCTTTGGAAGCTAACAGGCGCTGTGGAGCCAAATGTAAAGTTAGAGACAATGGCAAAATGTACTTAATATGATATGGAAGAGGAGGATTTCGAAAGTCTGATGCTCGATTCAGTGTTCATGGCTACTTTTACGAGCCGCAATATAGTGACGAGCAGCTGAGGCTGATGGAGGAACAGGAGACGGCTTCCTGTCGCGGACGAGGAGCCCGGACTGGCTCGAGGTGGGCGGACTGGTGGTGCCTGTGCTCTCACTGTGTGCCTACGGTCACAGAGATAGAGTCCGTCTGCTGCAAAGAATTTCAACGATGCCAATTTCTCCTGGATGAAATCTCTGAATCAGACGAGGATACGGACGTTTGTGTTGTGAACCATCCTAGTTTCGCACCATTTCGAAAGAAATACAAATGAGGAGTAATTCACTAATGAGTTCGCCAACTAACTAGAAATTTTGTGTGAAATGAATTTCAAGCTCTGGTGGTAGCTAGCCTTGTAGATGGAAGAGTGATTTCTCTGATAGGCGGATACCCTTATAGGCGCTGTTCTGGATTAGTGGGAGTGGCTTGTGGAGCTGTGCAATGTGGTGCATTGTGGGAGTTGTTGTCTTTCATACAAATGCGCCCTAAAGTTACTGTAATGCTGTTCAGTTGTTATGGGAAGAAGGAGGCGGGAACCGGCGAACATTCAACAATTTAATAATAAAACAAACAAATACAAAATGAAAGTAGGCTAAAAGACAGCAGCCCCTCACGGACGACTGCTGTCACATAATAAAACACCAACAAAACACAGGTTCAGGCCTGTTCCTCTCTTGATCTTCACTGTCGTTGCTCCTCCTTTATGCTTCCGCTCCTCTGTGAGAGATGCGAGACCGGTGCGTCTCACAGGTGTCATTCATTATCACTCACACCACCGGCCTCGCACCGTTCTCTCACGTCCCTCGGCCTCGTCCTGCTCGCCACAGTTACTTTATGTCTTTTCTCTGTCAAGAAGGCACCAAATTCGAAATTTATTTTACATTTCGACTACATATATGGCCCACTTTCAATAAAGATTAATGTTCCCACAGGTGAAATGCTCCTTTAAGCTCGCGGCCACTCGCTGATCGCGCCGTCACACCAACACTGAAGAGAGAGTCTTGAAGGAGTCTCCAACACAGTAGCAGTCTTGTAGATTTAGAAGAGAAACAGAAGCTCGGCTCCGAAGTGGAAGACAATGTGTGCCTGCGCCCGCTTCCTGTTTATACCCACGCTGCAGTGACACGATTCACGCACGCCAACGTTCATTGGCTCATTCTGTAGACACTCGAAGATGACAGGGCTCCCTGAAGTGATCCCAATTACATCGTCACGTCGACGTATCAGCGGCTGATAGGGAACTGAACCAACCCCTGTACTGTGAAAAAATACATTGAGAATTTAATAATAATAAGTATAATACATAATGGTAAAATGACAATGCTAATATTTTTTAGCTGTCTTCATTTCTTTCTTTTCAGGCATTAAACAAAGCTTTCATTTTGGCAGAAAACCACATGGAGATCAAGCTTCTCTTTTGACGACAGCAGATGTATAAACGATTATCTTTCACATAAAAATTTGGCAAAAAAAATGTTCTGCATTTTTTCATTTTCAAATGCACATTATAGTGCATATATATTAAGTGACCCAAACTCAAAGTGCTTGAGGAGATGGAGCTTGTGTGGAGCCGATCCATGCATGAATCAAATTGCTATACTTTAAAACTCAGCAATTTGCAACTTGTTTAGTAATTGTTTAAAACATGAAGCAGGCAGTAAAGCACTATTGCATTGCTCCGGGGTGTAAAAGGGAGATCTTTAAAGTCTTAAAGCAAAAGAAAAAAGGGTCAGTTTTCATAAACTGCTGCTGAAACAGAGAACACTACTGCTTCGCTTCCTGATACACATTCAGACAGTCCCACTGCCTCAAGATTTCCACAGTTATACTTGGCTGTACAAAATGATGCAAACATGACTGTCAGAAATTAAAATGAGCCACAACCACAATAAACACCCATTTGTCAATAAACAACATACAGAGATCAAAGCTGATGCAAAATTATTATTTCTTAATATGACATTTACCAGTCAGGACATTATCCCCAATTCTGTCATATGTCTTGCCATCATTGTTTTTATCCTTTTGCATTTTTTTTGTCATCCTCGACTTTTTTTTCTTTTGGTCAACTTGGTGACAGATATTATGAGTTTATCCAAAGTCCCTTACAAGGATCTATATAGTCTTTGGTTTATCTCACTGATCTGTATAATGGATCAGTGGTTTATCTATTAGCCAACAATTATAGCCACTATAATAATGCTGCCTTCATGTGCAATTGGAATTATCGTAAAACATGAGTTCTCTTACGAGAGGTTCTCTCGTATTGTGTAAGTTTAGCTTACGCTACGGGAAAGATTTATCTTCTCGAGATATTGAAGCCAAAAAATGTTGTCAACGCAGTGCAGCAGCTAGCAGACCTAGAGTGGGCATTCTAGCGCGCTCATAGACTGCTCTGCGGGAACTGCACAGCCTACCAGTGAGCCCGACGTGACGCCGCGTCCTAGCCCGCCAGAATGGGCGTGGCTTAGCGTGTATAAGCGGGGCTTGGAGGCAGCTACGACAGTGACTGAGGAAGCCGGCCGCCTTCGCCACCTTCAGCCTTCCGAAGCGAGCTACGCTATCCGGCGTTGTATCCTTTTCTCACTTGCAATCCGAGCATCTAAAAGAGCACGAGCGTCTTTTTAAAGATGCCTCGGTCCACTTGCGGCTCGTGCAGAGCCCCTCTCAGCGTCGGAGACCGCCACGTTATATGCGCTCTCTGCCTGGGACAGGAACATGCTGCTCTTGCCCTCTCTTCGGGAGGATTTGAGCACTGTGAGGATCTTCCGATGTCGACCCTGCGGGCTCGACTCGAAGCCTTCCAGGACGAAGCTATCTCTCCGCCCTCTACTGCACCGCGCAGGAAAAAGAAGCGCCGTTCACAAAGGTCGCAGGAGCCTGCCGCCGCCGCGACGCGCTCACCGGAGTCCCTCCCTCGAGCCTCGCCGACGCCCTCCCCGCCTCTTCTCACCGACGCGCAGCCGCCGGCTACGGCCCACCCTGCCGTCGAGTCTGAGGACGACGCGGTTGGACCCGCCGCAGGAGATAGCTGTTCCATCCTAGCTTCGGAAAGAGAGAAGTGGTCGAGCTCTCAACGCTCCGCCTCCTCTTCTATTCAGGAGTCTGGGAGAAAACGCGCTGGAGCGGAAGCCGAACTGATGCGCCTCGGGCTCGAGTGGTCACCGCCTCAGGAGCCCGCCCCCAACAGGCTTGATGGCTGCTTTCTTCAGAGTCGCCACCGTCAAGCTCCCGCTTCCAGGCCTGCGCCCTTCCTCCCTGAGCTGCATTCGGAACTGGCCAAATCGTGGAATGCCCCTTTCTCCGCGAGGCTTCATTCCTCTGTCTCCGCGTCGCTCTCCCAAGTGGACGGCGCCGCGAGAAGGGATACAGCTCCATTCCAAAGGTCGAGGAAGCTGTCGCAGCGCACCTTTGCCCGTCCTCTGCGAGATGCCGCTCAAAGTCTGCCCTACCATCTAAAGCCTGCAGGACCACATCTGCCCTTGTCGGTCGTGCATACGCCGCCGCCGGACGAGCAGCTTCCGCCCCGCACTCAATGGCTGTTCTGCAAATTCTCCAAGCCGATCTCCCCCGTGAGTGGGACGAGAAAGGCCGGGACCCAGCTGCCGTTACGGACCTGAGGAGCGCGACGGATCTCTCCCTTCGCGCTACCAAGTCTGCGGCCCAGGCCCTGGGGAGATGCATGGCCTCGTTAACTGTAACTGAGAGGCACCTTTGGCTGACGCTGGCTGACATGAGAGTCTGAGCGATCTGTTTTCCTCGATGCCCCTCTCTCACCCTCCGGTCTCTTCGGCCCAGCAGTGAACGGGATCGTCGAACGTTTTTCTGAGGTGCAGAAAACGTCGCAAGCCATGAACCTGTTCCTGCCGCGTCGCGCTAGCTCCGCTGCAGGTCGCTCACGTGACCAGCCGCCTGCACGAGCCGCCACGCAGCGCCCAGCTCAGCCCAGACAGAACAGCCAATCTTCGCAGCGACAGGGCGGCCGCCCTAGATCGCGCTCAGCTAACCGCAGCAGGCCGCACCCCCCACGAGGGCCTCGGCCGAGGATCGCGTTGAAACCTGAGCACGCGAAGCCCTCCTAGCACCATCAGGAGGAAAAAGATGGTTGTGTCTCGCCGCGGCCGGACCACCGTCAAAACGTCTAGCCCTGTCAGTCCCCTCATCTCAGGCTACTGCTGTGGATCATTTAGCAGTCAACGAGTCGGTTACACAACTCGCTCGCCTGCACACAAACGCCGTTTTTACTGTGACCCAGAGAAATCTCATAAAGAGCAAGTTATCTGGTTATCTGGCTCATGCCGAAGGTGTTTTATGTGTAGTAAAAGTGCCCACAACCCAGCGTTCACCCCTACATGTAAACACAACACTTCCCGTGTCTCACATAGAGCCCACTCTCATGAAGCAGGCAAATGCTGCTCGAGTGTTCCCCATAGCAGATGTGCCCACGTGCACACATCTTCTATCTGCCCGCTCTGTCACACGGCCAAGCCGCGCGATTCACACAAAGCCGCGCACGCACCACAGTGCGCAGTCCCACATGAGCCACAATATAAACGTAAGTCTCGTGCCCGCTCACAAGCACTCATGCTTACTGACACGCGCTTCGCCAGTGCTGTTAAACACAGGCCACAAAGCGCAAGCTCATGCCGGTCAATCTATGGTTGTAAGTCACGCGTCCGCCCACGAGCGCCCGCGCTTACAAGCCTGCACGCCTCTCAAGGCGCCGCTCGCGCATCACAATGTGATCACAAAGCTCCCCCATTCACAGTAATCGGGAAGCTGCATATAAAACAGCCTGTCAGTTTTTTCAGCGAGCCGCCCCATATAAGCACACAGAGCGCCCGCTCCTCCGGTCCAGTCTCTCGAGCCCGCACAGCGCGGCGACCAGAGCCCGGAGTCCATTCTACCCTTAGCTGCATATATAAAAGCATGGGAAAACATCCCAGGGGTATCGAAGTGGGTGCTAAGCACTATAAAGCAGGGTTATGCGTTACAGTTTGCAGAGGATGAGAGAAAAATTCCAGAGGATGCTAGGCTTGATGGCTTCAGCCTCGGCGGTACTCCAGCTAGGTTTACTACGCATGCGCCCGCTACAGCACTGGCTGGCCGCGCGTGTGCCACACCGAGCTTGGAGGTCGGGTCGCGAGCGGATCAGAGTGACTCAGAGCTGTATCACAGCTCTGCAGCCCTGGTCAGCGGCCGACTGGTACCAGAGGTGAGTGACTATGGGGGCGGTCTCATACAGGAAGGTCATCTCGACGGATGTGTCCAACTGAGGTTGGGGCGCCACCCACGAGGGCAGACCAGTCTTCGGCCTGTGGTCAGACCGGGAAAAACTCCTCCATATAAACTGTCTGGAAATGATAGCGGTCGAGAACGCGCTGAAACGCTTCCTCCCGCTCATTCAGGACCACCATGTTCTAGTCCGCTCGGACAATATGTCTGTGGTGTCCTATTTAAATCGCCAGGGCGGCGTCAGATCCAGGAACCTCTGCAATCTGGCAGAACGCCTCCTCGTTTGGTCTCAGCACCATCTGCGCTCACTGAGAGCTGCACATGTGCCGGGTCACCTGAACGACGGCCCAGACAGACTGTCCAGGGACAACGTTCCCCCGGGAGAATGGTCCCTGCACCCCCAAACAGTCCAGTTATTATGGCGCCTTTTCGGCAAAGCGGAAGTCGACCTTTTTGCGTCACAAGACAACGCTCACTGCCCGACGTTCTTTTCGAAGGACAGGGACGTGCTTGCCCGGACGTGGCCCAGCCGTCCGCTATATGCATTTCCTCCTGTATCTCTGTTACCACAGGTGATCAAGAGAATAAGGGAAACGCGCCATTCAGTGCTCCTCATAGCCCCACGATGGGAGAACCAGACTTGGTTCCCAGAGCTAATGCGGCTGTCACAGACAGCCCCATGGCCTGTCCTGCTGAGAGCAGACCTCCTCTCTCAAGCGCGCGGCTCGATCTGGCATCCCCAGCCGTAGCATTGGTCGCTACACGTGTGGGTGATCAACGGGTATCCCTGCCAGACGCAGTAATGAACACAATCTCGCAGTCTAGAGCACCTTCTACCAGAAGGCTCTACGCGTCCAAATGGTCTGTGTTCTCTAAGTGGTGCACTAACAAAAACCTGGATCCGCGAACGTGTGGGGTCCCGCGGCTGCTCAGTTTCCTTCAGGAGCTACTGGATAGGGGCAGATCCCCCTCCACGCTCAAAGTCTATGTGGCGGCTGTCGCAGCATTCTTTGAATCAATGCATGGCCAGTCAATAGGCAGAAACGAGCTTATCATCCGCTTCCTCAGAGGAGCCAGAAGGATGAACCCCCCCCACCCCCTCCCCCCCTCGGTTCCTATGTGGGACCTTTCACTGGTCCTAGAGGCCCTGAAAGCATTCCCCTTTGAACCCCTGGACACAGCGGACCTGAAATACCTGTCGCTCAAAGCTGTTTTTCTGATCGCACTGTCATCAGTCAAACGTGTGGGGGATTTACACGCGCTGTCTGTAAGCGCGTCGTGTCTTGAGTTTGGCCCGAATTACTCTAAAGTCATCCTCAAGCCTAGACATGGTTATGTTCCCAAAGTGGTTGGCGAGCACAGGTCATTTCTCTATCGGCTCTGCCAGCATCCGATAGTGAAAGTGATGTTAATCTCCTCTGCCCAGTCAGAGCTCTGAGATTGTACATTACGCGCTCCGCCCCATTCAGAAGCTCTGAGCAGCTGTTTGTTTCGTTCGGTGGGCGCGCTAAAGGTCTCGCCTCCTCGAAACAGAGCCTGTCCAGGTGGATAGTAGACACAATCGCAGCCGCTTACATGGCAAAAGGTCTGCAGTGCCCCTTGGGCATCAGGGCTCATTCCACTAGAGGCGTGGCCTCGTCGTGGGCATGGTCAAGTGGAATTTCCATTCAAGACATATGTGTGGCGGCGAGCTGGTCCTCCCCGTCCACCTTTGTCAGGTTTTATAACCTAGAAGTTCCCGCCCTGCAGGCGAAACTGCTGTCTGTTTAAGTGAGAGGCTAGCCCTGTCCAGATACTATCATGCGCAGACTACCATCACATGAATTCAGCTCTTCTGGTTGAGCTGCGCTGTTTCAGGTTATGTGCTATATATGCCAATACACCGGCCACACACGCCTGCTCTGTATTGCCTGTCAGTGCTTGTTTACACACGCTTATATGCTCATCATACTCGCGCTTATGCTCGCGCTTATGTACATGCGTGTTGTTCCCACTTTCTGGGTTCACAGAAGTGTTGTGACTCATGAGGTGGATGCGGGCGCGCACGGCGTGGACAATGGGTTCCCGTAGCGTAAGCTAAACTTACGCAATACGAGAGAACCTCTCGTAAGAGAACGATACTGGTTACTGACGTAACCTCGGAAAACCAGAGAATCAGCCTCCGAGCCCCGCTTATATACGCTAAGCCACGCCCATTCTGGCGGGCTAGGACGCGGATTGGACGTGACGTCACGTCGGGCTCACTGGTGGAGCAGCCTATGAGCGCGCTAGAATGCCCGCTCTAGGTCTGCTAGCTGCTGCACTGAGTTGACAACATATACAAAATTAAGGATAATTTTTTGGCTTCAATATCTCGAGAAGATGAATCTTTCCCGTACACTGTCAGAAAAAAAAAGTACAAAACGGTACCTTTTAGGGTACAAGTGGCTGTCACTGGGGTGGTACCCTGAGGGGTACCTTTTTGTACCTTTAATGAGAGGTACAAAATTGTACCTTATAGCTTTGTACCCTTTTAGGGGCAATTTTGTACCCCAAGGTCCAATTGTGCATACTGTAATGAAAGCACAACATTGTACCTTATTAAAAGGATATGCCCTAATGACAATACAGTTTTAACCGTATGGTGCGCAAAAAAATATTTTTAAGAAACTGGCTTTGATACGCAGATTTTACAGATTCAATTTTATTTATTAACCTTCTTTTACAAAGAGAATTACTTACAGGTTGCGAGTCAAGACAATTAATTGTTCATCACACATAAAATTAATCAGACATTACTCAACAAATATAATCAGAAGTATAAAGCAATCATTTAAAACTGTAACACCTTCAAAAAAAGGGAACAGGAGTACAATAAATTGTCTATACTGTCAAATACTTACAAATCAAATATAAGAAGAATTATATATTGATATACAGCTAATTATACAGGATAATGTACTGCACATTGAGGTTTACAGCATTGGGCAGTTGTTCTTCAGCAAGAATACCTTGTGCTAATAATTTTTCATCAACATTGTAGGCATCATTTTTTAACATCATTAATCTCTACTTATTACTCGCTGAAGCTGTTTGTCTTCAAAATTGATATGGCTTTACTTCTTGAATGCAGTAGAGCCGAAGTTAGTTATTGAAAAATTTACCTGATGTGCATTAAAGGGTTAGTTCACCCAAAAATTCTGTCAGTAATTACTCACCCTCATGTTGTTCAACCCCGTAAGACTTTCGTTCATCTTCGGAACACGAATTAAGATATGTTTGATTAAATCTGAGAGCTGGATCACTCATCCATAGGCTTCTAAGGGATTGAAACTTGCAGGCCCAGAAAAGTTATTAAAGACATTGTTAAAATAGTCCAAGTGACTACAGTGGCTCAACCTTAAGGTTATCAAGCGACGAGAATACTTTTTGTGGGCCTCGAGTCAGTTCACATAGTGTGCGTAGTGTTTCTGTGTTGTACGTCACACGTAGGCTCAGTATTGGCCGGCGCTGGTCATGTGTGTGATGCGTGTGACGTACAACACAGAAACACTTACGCTATTACACTAGTGAACTCACTCGAGGCCCACAGAGAAGGTAATGAATAGTTGAAATAAAGTCGTTATTTTTGTTTGTTTTTTGGGCACAAAAAGTATTCTCGTCGCTTGATAAACTTAAGAATGAGCCACTGTAGTCATTTGGACTATTTTAACGATGTCTTTAATAGAGGGTATGCGCATGACGTCACCGTCGGCCGGAGTGAATGCGGTCACGCCCACAAGTGGCAAAAAGACTGAGCGGCAGTATTTGTTTTCAGCGTGAATGCCGTGAAAATCACACAAAACACATATAAAACGGGAAAGAGCTTTGCGATTGACTGTACAACTAGATTTGACCAGAAATCTGAGGTACTGTATATTTTTACAGACTGCAAAAAGCTACAGAACAGACTATATTCTGCATAATTGGATGTTCCCTTTCAAGGGAACTTCGAGCTGCGTTTGAGACGCGGTGGGAACGCTCTGCGTGATTGCGTCATGAAGCACGTGTAAAATCAGTCCAATGGAAGCCCGATACATCATGGGTGACGTCATAGACCAGGAAACTATAAAGCACCCTTGAAAACAGACCGCGACAGCTTCTGTTGTCTTCAGCAAGCGCTCTCTGTGATTCTGTCCTTGTCTATTTATTGTTGTTTGTCAAGCCCAATATATATATCACTATCTATCATTATGGCGAGCAAAGCAATATTATAGACGTTGTGTTGTTCCCTGCCCTCGTTACATCACGGGTGGGGACACACATCAGCTTTTTGTTGCTGTTTGGGAGTGGAGCATGCAACAGTCATTTCTCGAGGGATCTGACTGTGCACTGCGAGAAGCTGTCCGTGAGGACGCTCCGCTCCCGCCGAGCGTTCTTCGAGGAGGACGTTTCGGTTCGCGTTCCCCGAGCGGGTCTCTCTGTTGCCGAGGCTCGGAGACGGCTCGTATTTCGGGGTTCGAAAACGGATCTGACAGCGGGGGTTGGGACGGGCTCCGCCCTTTCTCAGCTTTCACATGCCAGATCTAGTGTGCTGCGATTTCCAGTTCCGAGGAATTGGTATCGTTAGTGTTTTGTTTAAAAAGAAAGAGAACAAAACAAATACAAATCTTTATAAGGACATGGATGAATGTGAGGGGCGACTCTCTGAGGAGGGTCGCAGCGCTGCCAGTTCGGTTGTTTCCTGCTGGTGGCCGCAGAGTGATATATATGTATATATATATAAGTTTTTTCTGATATAAAGATAAAGGAAAATAAAGATATAATTATGTCTGTTCTTCTGGACGCTCCGCTTTCAAGAAAACTAAGAAATAAACCATTCAGCGGCGTTCCAGAGGTTTCTTCCTCACCAATCTAGTGTTCCTGAGACGGCCAAAAAATATTATGCTAAAAAAAAAAAAAAAAAAGAAACAAGAAAAAAAAACAAGAAAAAAAAAAAGAAAAAAAAAGAAAAAGACCTCTCAGCACAAAGTGCAAAACAGAGCGTCGCCATTCGGGCTCCTCCGCAATTGAGGGGTACCTGGGTGGTGGTCGCAGTCTAGCCAGTTAGAGACATGCAAGATCTGTTTTATCTCTAAAATAGCTTTGACAAAGAAGAAGCCCTGACGCCGAGGCGATCAGGCTTCTAAGGGTGGTCCCCTCTGGGGTAGGGACGGTTTTGAGAAATCGTTTCTCCTCAGCGCCCTTTGGGGTGCGACTCTCTGAGGAGGGTCGCAGTACTGCCAGTTCGGTTTCCCTGCCGGTTCGCCATTTCAGGGCACCAAGGTGTCAGTGTCCCCAAACGAGCCTTCAAATAAGAAAAAAGAAGAGCAGTCAGTTCGGTTTCCCTGCCGGTTCGCCGTTTCAGGGCGCCGAAGTGCCTGCTTTTTTCAACGATCCTCTGAGGAGGGTTGTAGGAACTAAGCTAGTTAGAGGTAGGCAAGATCTGAGGACTGTCATCATCTCTAATAAAGCTTAGACAAGAAGTCCTGTCGCAAGAAAACGAGGCTATCAGGCTTCTGAGGGCTCCTCCGGGGCAGGGACGGTTTTGAGAAATCGTTTCTCCTCGGCGACCTCTGGGGTGCGACTCTCTGAGGAGGGTCGCAGCGCTGCCAGTTCGGTTGTTCCCTGCCGGTTCGCCGTTCAGGGCACCGAGGTGTCAGCGTCCCCATACGATCCTCCGAGGAGGATCGTAGAGCGGTCAGTTCGGTTGTTCCCTGCCGGTTCGCCGCTTCAGGGCACCGTAGTGACTGTTCAACCAAGGGACGGTTTTGAGAAATCGTTTTTCCTCTGAGGTGCAACTCTTTGAGGAGGGTTGCAGCGCTGCCAGTTCGGTTGTTCCCTGCCGGTTCGCCGTTCAGGGCACCGAGGTGTCAGCATCCCCATACGATCCTCCGAGGAGGGTCGTAAAATGGTCAGTTCGGTTTTCCCTGCCGGTTCGCCGCTTCAGGGCGCCGTAGTGACTGTTCAAACAAATCCAGAGGCCAGTCTTGAGAGACTGGTTCCCCTAGTAAATTTCTGGCAGCGTGGAAACTACTGCCACATATTTCTCAGTGGGTCCTGCACACTATAGAAAAGGGTTTCAGAATTCAGTTCGGTTCTCGTTCGCCCAGATTTCTAGGGGTCCTCCTCTCATTGGTGGACCCCGAGCAGGCTTTGGTTATGGAGCAGGAAGTACTGTCACTTCTGCAAAAGGAGCTGTAGAAGGGGTTCCTCCTCCCAGCAGACAGCCATTACTTCATTGTTTCCGAAAGAGGATGAGGGAGGTTCCCGAGGTTTGCTTTCGGGGGCGAAGCATACCATTATCGGGTTCTTCCATTCGGCCTAGGTTTATTACCCCACACCTTTACAGTATGCGTGGATGCAGCTCTGGCTCTTCTGAGACTCCAGGGCATTCGCGTATTATACTACATCAATGATTGGTTGCTCCTAGCTCAATCTGAGTTTATGGCAGTTCGGCATCGAGATGTCGTTCTGTCTCATTAAGGATGTTGGGGTTGCCTCTCAACGCCAAGAAGAGTGTGCTCTGAGGACCACTTTTCTAGGTGTAGCAATTCTTACAGCCGTAATGGGGTATATCTAGGCCAGTCACTCACTGTGAAACAGTTTCAGACGGGTGGGTCTCATGGCAGTTGCGTCCAACGTATTACTTTTGGCCTTCTGTTCATGAGACCCCTGCAGTGGTGGCTCAGGACCAAGGGGTTTTCTCCGAGGGGAAATACGTTTTCGCATGATCAAGGTCACGCGGCTATGCCTTCGTGCTTCGGTCATGTGAAAGAACCTTGGTTACTCGCCCAGGCCCAGTGTTGGGGGCTTCTTGTCGACGCATATTGCTATCGACGGATGCTTCCCTCACAAGTGGGGGCGATCATGAGCGGTTGCTCGGCGAATGGCGGACAACACACTGATGGTCTCGTATATCAGAGCAGATATCCTGTTGAGGCAGGGGCTGAGGCCCAGGGGATTGGAGACTTCAACCCGAGGTGGTGGAGCTTCTTAGGGAGAACTTTGGTCTAACTAAAGTCAAGTCGACCTTTCACATCGTTTGTACAACGCATTGCTCTATATGGTTCCCCCTCACGCAGCCAGCTCTTCTCGGACTGGATGCGATGGTGCAGGTGTGGCCGAGGCTGCACCTGTACGCATTTCCCCCAATATCTATGCTCCCGGAGGTTCTGGAGAGGGTTCGCCGGGAAGGGGCTCATCTGCTACTAGTAGCCCCATACTGGCCGACTCGAGTTTGGTTCTCGGACTTTGTCTCTTCTGGACGGCTCTCCCATGGAGATTCCGTTCAGGAGGGACCTGCTGTCCCAGGCAGGGGGCACGATATTTCACCCTCGACCGGAGTTGTGGAAACTGTGGGCCTGGCCTCTGAGGGGGCCAGGCTCATAGAATCCAGTCTCTCGACTGAGGTCGTTGAGACATTCTCCATTCCAGAGCTCCTTCCACGAGAAGACTGTATGCACTGAAATGGAAATTTTTCTCCACCTGGTGTGGTGAGCGTCAGTTAGATCCTGTTAACTGCCCTGTTGGTTCAGTTCTCGATTTTCTGCAAGACCGTTTCTCTGCTGGATTATCTCCTTCCACCTTAAAAGTTTATGTGGCGGCTATTTCGGCCTATCATACCCCTCTGGGGGGTACTTCTTTTGGGAGAGATCCTCTGATTACTCGTTTTCTCCGTGGTACATTGAGGTTGAGACCTGCACTGCACTCTAGAGCACCGGCTTGGGATTTAGCCATTGTACTTGAGGGTCTGGCTCTGGCTCCCTTCGAGCCTATTGAAGAGGTTTCAGAAAAATTCCTCACTTTGAAAGCTTTATTTCTCCTTGCTATTTCATCTATCAAGAGAATTGGAGATTTGCATGCCCTGTCGGTTGCTCCGTCATGTCTGGAATTTGCACCTGGTATGGTGAAAGCATTTCTATACCCTAGACCGGGTTATATTCCTAAGGTCCCAGTTAATGTTGGGGGCCCAATAGTGTTGCAGGCCTTTTATCCTCCACCTTTTAATACCCCAGATCAGGAACAACTGAACCTGTTATGTCCAGTTCAGGCATTGGATGCCTACGTTCACAGAGCTGCCCTGTGACGTAAGTCAGAGCAGTTATTTGTATGTTTTGGGTCACTCAGAAGAGGGTGCCCTGCATCTAAACAGGTTATGAGCAAATGGATAGTCGAGGCTATATCATTGGCTTATGAAGCGGCCGGTCAGCCTTCACCTATGGCTGTACGGGCCCATTCTACAAGGAGTATGGCGGCCTCTACGGCCTTAATTTCGGGTGTTTCCCTTCTTGACATTTGTAATGCGGCAGATTGGTCCTCTCCACATACATTTGTCAGGTTTTATGACCTTGACCTCTCCACTCCTGGGGCGAGGTTGCTTGCTTCTTAGTGTGCGCAAGGACTTCACACAGAACGGGCATTTGTCACTATGGCGTAGTGGGTATGGCGTTCCCACCGCGTCTCAAACGCAGCTCGAAGTTCCCTTGAAAGGGAACGTCTCAGGTTACGTATGTAACCCTGGTTCCCTGAGAGGGAACGAGACGCTGCGTTTGCCTGCCATACTTCCTGCATGCCCTGATCGACTTGCTTCAGACTTTTTCAGAAGCTGTCGCGGTCTGTTTTCAAGGGTGCTTTATAGTTTCCTGGTCTATGACGTCACCCATGACGTATCGGGCTTCCATTGGACTGATTTTACACGTGCTTCATGACGCAATCACGCAGAGCGTTCCCACCGCGTCTCAAACGCAGCGTCTCGTTCCCTCTCAGGGAACCAGGGTTACATACGTAACCTGAGACGTTTTTAAATAAACACTGACAAAAAACTATACAAGTTTTAGGGCTGGACGATATGATGATATACAGTATAACATTAATGTAAGTGATCACTCGGATTTAGACCTATCTATATTGTATTTATATAAAACGTTTACAGGCAAATTGTCTTCATTTATTTCCCCGGCGTCGAAATCAGGCACATATAAATGTCAGGAAACACGATTCCTGGCTGCATGTCAATATCCATGGATCACTGGATCTTTGATAAGTTGTAAGGAACACTATACCGAGTCCAACTTTTAGTTTAAACTGATAATAGTTTGTTTTACTCGCGTTTTCGCAGTTTCCCCTATTAACTCCAGTCACGCAGCAGCTCTTCTGCCACTCAGTCCCGCTGAGGGGGGCGTGTTCCGGCGGGGAAGTGACGTTAATGCATTCCCTCTATAACTTTTCGGGGAACAAGTTTCAATCTCTTAAGAAGCCTATGGAGGAGTGATCCAGCTCTCAGATTTAATCACAAATATCTTCATTTGTGTTCTGAAGATGAACGAAAGTCTTACGGGGTTGAACAACATGAGGGAGAGTAATTACTGACAGAGTGTTCATTTTTGGGTGAACTATCCCTTTAATGAGACCAATATGCTGGATTTATTTGACAATCGTGAATGTTCTCCGAGAGCATTTAGGACAACAGAACAGGCGATGGATTTGTGCAGATGTTACTGTAAGAGGTTGATCACTCTGGTAACCAGGGTAGGAAGAGGCTTGTCACCATCCACAGAAAGTTGCAAAACATACCGCTGAAGAAACATCAGGGTGTTCAAGTGTCAAAATGAAGACGAAATAGGTACAAAATGCAGAAAGAGACTCTTGATGACTACAGTGACTTTTCTTGTAAGCACATTTTTCCAGTCAGTGGCTTCCTGTACTTGAACAGTTGGATATGATGAAGATGGTTTACTGTAAAAGACAAAAGCACAAAATAGATTTAATCTCAATCAAATTTTATGATCATACATGTTAACTGATGCATATTATTCACCCCATTTGTATGTGGGCTGTAAATATATTTCAAGAATTATAAAAAGCATTTATGATAGACATTCAAGTAAAAGACAGAGAAACATTTTGCGCACCTACCCAAGCACAACGAAGTGTTCAAGCTTCTCTCTGAACAAGGCTGGCAACATGAGAAGGGGTGCTTTAAAATCTATTCTTGAAACAAAAGATATTGACATGATATATAAATATTTTTTTTTTTTTACACAAAATTATTATAGAACCAATAGTAGTAATATTAAGATTGAATCGTCTACTTACATATCCATTGCCTTCTTAGTCCTTTAAAATGGGGTACCTCAGAGTCAGGGCCATAGCCACTTAAACATACACCTTAGAAGTTGAATATCTGCAAAATATTTTAAACACTTTTGTTTTAAAAAAAAAATTTAATTCAAATGTACCCATTAATACTTTGGCGCAGTAAATGAGGAATACTTACATAACATACTGTATGCTTTCATACAATGTTATCATTTTGATCCTATCTGATGCTGAAGGTTTCCTTCGTTTCTGGTCCAACTTAGCCTGAACATCAAAAAGAAACTTAGGAACTTCAAAAACTGCAGAAAAAGCTGCTGATGGGCTTCTATGGTAAAAAAAAAGAAAAAAGAGAGTAATAATTAGGCAATGTTACAGGGATACATAAAGACAACTAATACTATAAAGTACAAGTTATTACTACTGAAAAGACAAATTATTACATTTACTAGGGCTGCCCCGTTTGAAGGCCGCGACGTGTATAATCTGGGTCGGTGCGTTGCTTCTTGTGCGGCCTAACAACATCTCGCAATCCAAACGGCAGGACATCTTTAGTCTCAAAATGTAAAAACTGAGATAAAACACTTAATTACAATGGCTAGCCCTGCACATATATAGTGTTAGCCACAGTGTTTATTAAAGAAATAAGGTATGAGAGGCTAAATCATGAAAGTTTAATCATGGAAAATGGCGTTGTCACACAGAGTAACGTTATTAATTATAATCCTCGAGAAACCTCGATTTTCTTAAAACATCCCAACATGCAATAGATACTCACCCTCAGTTTCCCCCCTCTCCTCTTCAGTGATTTCGATACCAAACTGCATTAACGTTAGCTCTTTTA
Organism: Rhinichthys osculus; assembly: GCA_029959095.1. Classification (NCBI taxonomy): domain Eukaryota; kingdom Metazoa; phylum Chordata; class Actinopteri; order Cypriniformes; family Leuciscidae; genus Rhinichthys; species Rhinichthys osculus. Next base: position 25,562,329 of record JARWKJ010000004.1, on the reverse strand, counting down.
TTAATTGAACGGTTGACATTTTCCTCAAACTCCATTGAAGGCTCTTCCCAAGTAACGTACACCAGCCAGTCGCGGGCTTAAAGCAAAAGAACATCAAATTAGACAAAATCAACAGAACATGCCAACATACGTGAAAAAAATATGAATATATTATAACATTATCCCGCATTTACCTGAAAAATGTGTCCTCCAAAATATGCTAGCCGTTGGAAATCGTGAGAAGTTCTGTCTGAGAACTGTTCAGTCAGAGAACCGATTCCGAACGACTCACGCCAAGCAGGAAATTTTCTTAAAGCGACAACAACAGTAACGTCTGCATAAGCTATAAGTATGTTTTGAATAATTACTTGAATATATATATTTTTTTTACGTTTATCACTGTATTCCTAATTTAATTCAGCATCAGTCACTCTGTTTTTGATGCAACATTCAAAAGTTAATTAATTTGATTAAAAAAAAAATTAACAAAAAAAAAATTAATACCAGGCCTACATTACAACAAACATTAACAATTATTAAAAATAATTCATATAAGTTCATTAACAGGTTTGGAAACAGACAATTAATGGTGATGCACATGGCGGCCTACAAAATATATTTTTAACATTTAAAAAAACAACTTAAATTGGTGGTGTAAAAAAACTAGTTTCAAAAGGTACAAAAATGGACCTTTCACATCTAAACCTAAAATATTGTACCTTTATAAGCTATTTTGGGTACATAATTGTACCCTAGGGACCTATTGTGGACCTTTAAAGGTACAGTTATATATTTTGTACCCCTAAGAACAAAATTGTACCTGCACAGTACCTTTTTTTCTGACAGTGTAGCGTAAGCTAAACTTACGGAATACTCGTTCCCTCTTCTAGAGAGAACCGAGGTTACGTTAGTAACCAGTATCGTTTCCTAGACATGAATGCTCTATCAAGTCGTATTTACCACTGGGAAGCTTGAGGATAATTTTGATACCCAATTAAGTTCCCAAGTTAAACATATCATAAACTTTAAACATGGCGGACAGGAGAACGAAATCAGGTCGGAAAATACAGAATTATGTCTAATTACGGCAAAATCACATTCATGCAAAAATGTATTGATTCATTCTTTATATTCATGAATTCATGTCTCTATTTCTCCTGAAGTAATCTGTTTTGTCACATGCCATTCTCTTATTTAGTCTTATAAAACAAGGAAAGCGGGAGATTCTCTGAATTCCCACTGAATTTTCCATCTTGTATGAAGACAGCATTTGGGATGTAGTGGAAAATTTTATTTACCGACCCCCAATCATTGGCTTGCCATTTAGAATGTTACTGTCATTTGATGACAGAATCTGCTTTAATTCCAGCTATATGAATATTAACAGTCATTTCCACATAATCATATTATATATCTTAAAATCGGCATGAAACAGAAGTTGCAATAGTCTTACAATAATAGTACATGAATAATCATGTACTAGTACCTGAATTAATAATTACTTTACTATGAACTAATGATGAGTTAAGACATGTACTAATGAGGAACTAACCTTAACTACGACATGAGTCATATGAATTCCTGCATGAATATACCATCTTAACTACACGTTAGTACATGCTTGTTAATTAATGCATTAATTAACATTTCGGGGTAAACTAAATCAAACATGTTCTAGATCAGAAGAAAGATGTACTAAAAGGGCATAATGTAAAATTGTTCATAAATTTGACACCAGCAACTGTCACAAACATCAGTGAATGACACTATGTCTTGAAATATTTACATTTAACCTTACTCATTGAACACACAATAATGCATTCATCATTAAAAACTATTTAACCCTCTGGGGACGGATTGGGCGGTACCGCCCAAAATGGCATACTTTTACAAATGTGTAATTATCTTAAAAACTATTAATGATAGAGAGGTGCGGTCTTTTTTACCGTCTTCCTCAGATTCCGCTGAAAACAGTGATAACTCACCCGGCTTGTAAATATACACACTTCCTTGTTGCGCAATACCACTATGTAAAAGGCCAATGAAATCAATGTTGTTTGGCAGATTCCGCGAACAACAACCAATGGAAAAATTGCCGATGGAGAAATATTTTTCTTACCCAATCAGAGGAAGGTTACCATGACGTTTCTAGCAAATCAGAGGACTCTGTAGCCTTGCAAGGGGTAGTACTATATAGTTAGGGATATGACGCAAACAGCGTTGAATGGAGAGAAGGAGAGAGAGCGAACGGAGGCTTACGGAGCGGATTATCAGAGATCAAAGCCGCGTTTCCACCGCATGAACTTTCCCCAGGAACTAGGAACTTTGGGGTGGTACTCCGTGTGTTTACACTGCAGGAACCAGGGTCTAAATGAAGTTCCGGGTAAAAATTTCCCCCCCAGAAAGTCCCTGCTGGTGAGGTAGTATACTTTTTCAGAGTTCAGGAACTTTCGGGGTGGGACTTGTGCGCTGAACATGAGCCGCGTTTCCACCGCAATTACCAGGAACTATTTGTCCCAGGAACTTTTTTCATAGGAACTTTTTTTTGCCCCAGACCGGTTGCCTACTGCGTTTACACCGCGGTCTAAAGTACCGGGAAGATTATGTAAATTAGTCTGGTGACGTTGAACTGCGTGCGACTGCTCCTCCCTCCCAGTCTGCGCGACGCGTTTGTTTTGAGTATGGAGGATATTCAAGTTGTGCTGCTTTTGTGTGCGATCTATTGGTTTACTAACGAGGTAATTAACAAAATGGCAGAAAAGAGACGAGCATTAATACTAAAGCGTATTCAGAAAGCTCGTAATGCTAGATATAAAAGTAGACAACGTTTGTTATCAGCTATAGTGGACATTGACCGTGAGATGGATGGGACGAACGCGCGCCATCGGGCAGAAAGAACAAGATTGGTAAGAAATGAATCCACCAAAATTAACAAGAGTTGTGAATAATGTTATTATCGATTACATCAACTTATTTTTTGCAACTTTTGTGTGTTTTAGATATGGGAGTACTATCGAATGCGTCGTGTTTCGCGATCGGTTTGGATGCACACTAGAACAACAGAATGGTGGGACAGCGTGGTTCCAACTTTCACCGAAGCACAGTGGATAAAGAATTTCCGGATGTCTAAGGATACTTTTCTTGCAACCCCAACTGGAGAGACATGACACAAACTATCGACATTGTGTACCCATTCAAAAAAGAATCGCCATTGCACTGTGGAAACTTGCGACCAACTCTGAGTATAGAAGCATCTCTCATTTATTTGGAGTCGGAGTTGCTACTGTGTGTCACTGTGTTCACGATTTCTGCTCATCTGTTGAGAAGGTACTCATGCAGGAAGTTATCCAGTTACCAAACAGTGAAAAGTTGAAAGAAATGGCGACGTATTTTGAGTGCAGATGGGGTTTGCCACAGTGTGTAGGTACAATTGATGGATCACACATCCCCATTCTTGGACCAGAGGAGTAAAACACAGAGTACTTCAACCGGAAGGGCTGGCATTCGATCATCCTACAGGCTGTTGTGGACAGAAGAGGCCTCTTTTGGAATGTTTTTTTAGGAGCGCCAGGGAGCCTGCATGATGCCAGAGTGCTACGTTTGCCAGGATTGTGGGACCTAGTGGATCGGGGTTTGTTACTACCTGATGTAACCAAGAACATTTGTGGACATGATGTGGGGTACTATGTCCTTGGTGATGCAGCCTATCTTTTGAAGAGCTGGCTGATGAAACCTTTCACCGACAACGGACGACTGACACCCCAACAACTTGTGTACAACCATAAAACAAGCAGAGCCAGAGTGGTGGTTGAGAATGATTTTGGCAGACTAAAGGGCAGATGGAGGTGTTTGCTAAAACGAAATGACTGCAATACACACAAGGTCAAATCCCTGGTGGTCGCATGTTGTGTTCTGCATAACCTCTGTGAAATGAATGGTGATGAGTTCAGAGAAGAATGGACTACGGGTACATTCAACCAGCCTGACGGGGCACTGTCATCCACTGTAGAGGCCGAGGGTCTTGATGCATGTACAGGCCTAATGAAGTTTTTGACTACAGTGTAGGAAACTGCACTATCACTGGCTACACACCATAAAGGTTTTTTTTTTTTTTTGGTAAGGGAAAAACAACCTTCAGGTGCTGTAATGCACTTTTTTAGGCTGTATACACCTGTTGTACATTATTTTTGCTGTGTAACACTTTTTTTTTTGTAAATAAAAAATGATTACTTCTAAATCATGCTTTGGTTTTAATTTATTCTGTTATCACCTTCTGTTTACAGGTGAAACTTGAAAATTAGAATAACATGCAAAACTTTATTTCAGTAATTCAACTTAAATGCAAAGTGAGATATTTCAGCTATGAAAATCAAATTCAAAATTAGAATAAATGTGAACTTTTCATAAGCTGTAAGCCATATAGTCATAACTATAACAGGCTTGAAAATGTAATACACCTTGCATGTAATGAGTCCATATACGAGTTTTACCTTTAAGTTGAATTACTGAAACAACTTTGCACAATACTTCTAAATTTGAGTTTCACCTGTATATTTGGCTGTCAAATATAAAATGTAATTTCATGAGTGACTTAAATGACCTACACTTTGCTTATTTTAACCTGTGCACTTTCACCAGAAATGTTTTACATCTAACCAGCACTTCAAAACCTTATGTAAGAGCTAAAATTACCATTGAGATGAAAAGGCACTTGATCTCAAAGTGACATTTTACAAACTTTATTTAACACAAGGCAAGTACTGCTTACTAAATATATATATTTTAAAATACAATCATGTGAAAAGAAATAAATTACGAGAACAGTAATATATTGTGTAAAGAAAAACAAATACAAATGTAGGTAACGCTTTAGATTACAGCCCGGAAAGTACTGTGTAATTAAAGGTGCTCTAAGCGATGTCACGCGTTTTTTAGGCCAAAACATTTTTTGTCACATACAGCAAACATCTCCTCACTATCCGCTGGCTGCCTGTCCCCTGAACACACTGTGAAGAAACGCGATCTCTGTAGACAGTCCAGGCTCCACAAACAGCAACAAAAGCAAACTGCAGCGACCCGCTCCCCAAAACATAACAAACTGTTCCAGCCAATGACCGACAAGAAGGGTTTGGGGGTGTGGTTTGGGGGGTTAGTGTGCGGATGAGGAGGAGGGAGGGTCTAGCTAGCCTCCGTTTTGTTTGACAATAGATCGAACGTCAACAAGAAGTGACGTCACCCAGGATCGCTTAGAGAACCTTTAAGAGGAATTTACAGAGTAACTTTCGGTAATTATAGTGTACCTATAAAGTACTTGCATGTAAGTATAAGGGAACAATATGTAAAGTTTGGGGAATAAAGGGGTAACAACCAGGAGAATTAAAAAAATATTTATACTGTAAGTATTATAGAACTAAGGGGAACTTATTCTACTATTATGATACAACAATCTTACATTTGGGAGCAATTTAGCGAGAACACTGCGTACCTTTTTGTAATAATTGTGTAACAATACATACTGTATAGGCTTTTTTTAAAATGACAGGGTACATATCTATGCATTTATACTTTTATTTATTTATTTTTTGATAGCAAAAGTGCAGATTTTTAAGTTGGGCTAACATGTTTCAAGGCAAGAAAAGCTAAGACTATTGCAATTTTTTAAATACTGGGAAATATATCTTGTTTCATGTGGTTACAGGGTAAGTGGTACTTGTATAATAAATAAAGGTTTCCGAGTCAGTGATATAAGATTGTGTGTATGCATTTTTATTGTTACCCTGTAACTACATGGAACAAGAGGGTAACAAGCACCACTTTAATTTACGGCCCGCAATGTCACACTTACCCTGTAACTACATTGAACAAGAGGGTAACAAGCACCACTTTAATTTACAGCCCGCAATGTCACATTTACCCTGTAACTACATGGAACAAGAGGGTAACAAGCACCACTTTAATTTACAGCCCACAATGTCACACTTACCCTGTAACTACATCGAACAAGGGGGTAACAAGCTACATGAAACAAGAGTATCTTTCCACAATATTTAAGCAAAAGTTGCAATAGTTTTCGTTTTCAGTGCACTTTTGTTAAAAAGATTACATTTTAAAAATTACAGGGTACATATCTATGCATGTATAAAGCCTATTCAGTATGTACTGGTTCACCATTATTTCAAAAAGGTACGCAGTATGTTCTTGCTAAATTGATCCCAAATGTAAGATTGTTATATCATAATAGTAGAATAAGTACCCCTTAGTTCTATAATACTTACAGTATAAATAATTTTTTAATTCTCCTGGTTGTTACCCCTTTATTCCCCAAACTTAAAATATTGTTCCCTTATACTTATATTGTAACTACATTATAGGTACACTATAATTACTGAAGGTTACGCTGTAAAATTGCTTTAATTACGCAGTACTTTCCGGGCTGTAATCTAAAGCGTTACCCAAATGTATTTTTGAACAACTGGGCAAACTGTCCAAGAACAGACAGAAACCTGGCCCTCTGCAGGAATGCAAACAATATATACAAATTAGAATTGTGCAAAGAAAATAAAAAATGCAAATGTTCAATTTAAAGTGCAATCTCAGAGTTCAAGTGGCTACTTTTTGAATGACTGGGCAAACTGTCCAAGAACAGACAGAAACCTGGCCCTCTGCAGGAATGCAAACAATATATAAAAATTAGAATTGTGCAAAGAAAATAAAAAATGCAAATGTTCAATTTAAAGTGCAATCTCAGAGTCCAAGTGGCTACTTTTTGAATGACTGGGCAAACTGTCCAAGAACAGACAGAAACCCGGCCCTCGTAAAAATTAGAATTGTGCAAATAAAAACAAAAAATGCAAATGTTCAATTTAAAGTGCAATCTCAGAGTTCAAGTGGCTACTTTTTGAATGACTGGGCAAACTGTCCAAGAACAGACAGAAACCCGGCCTGAAAGTCCCTCTGCTGCCGTCTGATTTCTTCAGCTTCCGACTGCAGGAACGCCAACTCCTGCCTCCTCATCTCTCTTTCCTCAGCCTGGCTCTCAAGTAACAGCTGCATATATTTGTCACGCTGTTCTTGTCCAAGCTGCAGGGCGGTCCGGTTAGAATCTTCCATGTCCCTCAGCGCATCAAGGAAGTCACAATCCCTTTTCCTCTTCCCTAAGTGGAGAAACAGATGACAATAAATACACAAGCCCACCCTGAAAACCATAAAATACGTATTTTAAGTGTTTTCATTACAAAATATTAAATTTAAAACTTTGCCATCATGCTCCATGCTTGGACTTGGTGCTTGTAACTCAAGGACAATGGTGACACCAGAATAAACATAATTCTGAAGCTGAAAATACTGAATTATTTTAGACGAATATGTTTAACATTGGTAACATAGATGTTTGGCATTATTAGGACCCACAAATATTCCCCCATTGCATTAGATTATACATTAATATCAACATAATTTTAATGTAGTACTGACACTAAAAAACTCTGAAAACCTGAATTTTTTTCTCACACAGTAATTTTATTTTGGGTGAACTGTCCACGATACGTATTGTTGCATTTTTGTATTGCAATATATTGTTGCACGATATATTATTACACCCCTAGTTTTGAATTATATTTTTATCAATAGACAACGTTGTTTAATACCTCGTCGTGTGTGTGTTTCGGCGGAAGACATGGGACGAGGGCTACTGGTGATTGCAGGGGAAAACACGCTGGTCTCTGTTGCCTGCACATCATTGGGGCCATTCATTTCATCTGTAAAAACACGTTGAAAAAAGTTAGTTTGTTTTATCACTGCAAAGATTTAAGACAATATCATGTAGAGGTGTGATAATTTACCTTCAACCGACTGGTCCTCAGAATCATGAATGGATTCCAAAAATGCAATTGCCGAGTCTTTTGTCACCGCTGCTCCAGAGAATGCCGGCCTGTGTCCCAACAACGCGTCCAGGCGGTCAAACCACTTGTTAGTACGCCGATCGGATCCGCTTCTATTGTTGTGATCCTTGACTTTTTTGTAGTCTTGTTTTAATTTTTTTTACTTCTCTCTGCACTGTTTTCCAGTGTGAACAATGCCCAGCTCGTCTAACCGACTCGATATTTTCAGGTATACCTTTTCATTGCGGATTGCAGTTTCCAGTTCCCGCTGGATTTCTTCTTCCGCAAATGCGCTTATTAAAGCCTGGACCTCGTCGTCGGTCCAGCGGTCATATTCTTTGGTAAACTCCATATTAATTTCCCGACAACTCTTTACTGCACGAAGCCAGGAAGCGCGTTTTTTAAAAATGGCGGCTAAAATAAAATGCTGTGTGGAGTCAACCAATCAAATGTGACGTGAGCTCAACCAATCAGCATGTTCAGCGCACAAGTCCCACCCCGAAAGTTCCTGAACTCTGAAAAAGTACTACCTCGCCAGCAGGGACTTTCTGGGGGGGAAATTTTTACCCGGAACTTCATTTAGACCCTGGTTCCTGCGGTGTAAACACACCGAGTACCACCCCAAAGTTCCTAGTTCCTGGGGAAAGTTCCTGCGGTGGAAACGCGGCTATGCTGATTGGTTATTTTACCTTGTTCTCTCTGCCGGATGGCGCGCGTTCGTCCCATCCATCTCACGGTCATGTCCGCTATAGCTGTTAACAAATGTTGTCTACTTTTATATCTAGCATTACGAGTTATCTGAAATGAATACGCTTTGGTATTAGTGTTCGTCTCTTTTCTGCCGTTTTGTTAATTACCTCCTTAGTAAACCAATAGATCGCACACAAAAGCAGCACAGCTTGAATCTCCTCAATACTTAAAACTCAAAACAAGTACGCGCAGACTGGGAGGAGCAGTCGCACGCAGTTCAACGTCACCAGACTAATCTTCCCGGTACTTTAGTCCACGGTGTAAACGCAGTGAGCAACCGTTCTGGGGCAAAAAAAGTTCCTATAAAAAAAGTTCCTGGGACAAATAGTTCCTGGTAATTGCGGTGGAAACGCGGCTTTATATGAGAGAGAGACAGAACAATTATAATATATATATACATATATATATATACTGTATATATATATATATATACAGTATTTATAATATATATATACATATATATATATACTGTATATATATATATATATATATATATATATACACACACACACATACAATTATAGCATTATTTATTGTTTTAGCACTTTTATGATGGCAAGCAGTAAACGATTTACGGTGGAACAAGCTCTCGAACAATTACTGGACAGTGACGAGGAGAAAGCAGTGCTAAGAAAATTCTAAGCATTCCTAAGAAAAACGCCTAGGACTATTTGTAAATAAAGTTACGTTTTTCATTGTTCTTCACACATTTTATTTAACAATTACACATATCTGTCAAGCAAAGGCTTTGACAAATATATTTTTTGTTCAAAAACTGTTCACTATAATTGTTGTGTGATGATGTGTGATTTTCAGAAATAAATGACAAAAATCTAATTTCCTTTTTTGTAATTCTCTAGTTTATAGTACATTTTTTCACTCATACTTCCTTTATAAACACATTACATGCATACTTATGTTAGCTTAGGGTCTTCTGAATCCATACCAAACACATAGTGTTCCATCTCCATTACATATGGTTTATAAGGCCAAATGTAAAAATAGAGAAAACGGACCAAAAAGGGCTTAGTCCCCAGAGGGTAAATCTCATTCTGTTTTAAGTGATTCCACTGCTGCCATCAAGAGTGAAATACCTACACTAACATATTCATTAACAGATGCAATTTTCTAAATTAAAATCAGTGTTAGCACAGATGATGGTTATTTCTGTGGTTATTTTATGGATTGGTTTACTGTCTTTAGATCATAATGCAGTTGGATGTTAGTCAGTAAGTGTTCTTGCTCTTCTTTTGGGCCACAAAATGTGTCCATTTTATAGAGCAAGTTTGATTTAGTTTACACCGAAATGTTAATTAAAGGTGCTCTATGTAACTTTTCTACTAAAATGAATCCTTTTTTTATTGCCTGTGTGTGAAGGGGTTGTAATCGCACATTAAAATGATCCACTTGTCGAGTTTTGCTATTACCTCTGAAGGCCAGTATTCCTATTTATATGTGAAGTCTCCGGGTCGGATTTACCGCGAAATCCAACGGATGTGACGTGCATGCGCGCTCCCGAGCCTCTCTCCTTATATACAGTCTATTGTAGACGGTCAGGGAGTTACGTCCAGTTAAAGGCGCACGTTTTTCGGCTTATATCTCAGTCAATCTTTGATCAATATTCCAAAGACTCTAATCGTTCGTAGTGCTGGACGGGGCCTTTCGAACGAGCCCACCCCCGAGGTCCAGTTCGCCCGGCTCCCCGAGTTATAGCCGTTCGAAATCGGGGGTCCCAGCGAACGGCGATCCGGTAGGCCCGCCACTCTAGCGTTCGGGCAAGGGTTCCCCTGGGACCTCCTCCCCCGAATTTGAGCTCTCTGGGTCTTTGCGTTCCAGAGATACGAGTGATTTTCTTCTGAGATTGTGACGTCACCGGCGTCCGCAATTTTGCAGCGCGCCCGATGGTTTTCTGCTAATATCTCCGCGAAAACACAACCAAAAACTATGGAACTTATATGGTTCTTTTCAGCTCGACTAGATGGTCCCAACGAGCTCGGTGCTCGCCGAATCCGTCTAGTGTTCCGCGAGATATTTGCGTAATAGACGGTATTGTCTATGAGTTCGAGCACGAGCGCTCTTATAAAATTTGGTTGCAATCTGAAACATCACCACTAGAGGCCGTTAAAAGTTACATAGAGCACCTTTAATACATTAATTAACAAGCATGTACTGACGTGTAGTTAAGATGGTATATTCATGCAGGAATTCATATGACTCATGTCGTAGTTATGGTTAGTTCCTCATTAGTACATGTCTTAACTCATCATTAGTTCATAGTAAAGTAATTATTAATTCAGGTATTACATGATTATCCATGTACTATTATTGTAAAGTGTTACCGTTGCTTTTATTCAAGATTACAAAGGCACATGAATTAGCACATAAAGTGCATGGGTAAATCACCATTATAATAAATACTGCCATATTCCATTAAAAATTACTGCCATATTCCGTTGCCCTCTGCATTTGTGTATAGGTGCATTCATGAAACATCTCTGGAAGCCATGCACGACTTCACTTTCTCATTATTGATGTTCCTGAATCCAATTTTCCAATGTTCCTTTGCACCCCCTTTTTTTTATCAAACTCCTCTTCAAGAGTATGGTTACCTGGGCTTGTCATTACTCTGCCATTATTCTCTTAACTGTTAACCTAGCTTCCACTGCCGTGCTAGTCTCCCTCATTAACATTGATTTTTCTCCCAAACACGGAAGGAGCGTGGTCCGGCTCACAACACCGCTCATCCATCTCTTTCTCGCAAACACACTCATTTGTCATTTATCTCCAGCTCTTTTTCTCTGCACTTGTCTCTATGCCTTGATGTAAACCTGGGAATCATTTACCTTTATTTTCCTCATTCTGGTACATGTTGGATTCAAACACACACACATGCACACACACACTCACATGTTTGTTTCACTCTATTAGTGAGGACACAGCATGGACTTCCATTGATTTTATATCAGATTACAGTTTTTCAAATTGCTTACACACATATTCTGGAGGAAAAAAAAAATCACTTTTAGTGTCTAGCAATTTGAAAAAACTGTAATGCTATTTTCTATCTCCAAACCCTACTGATGACAAATATAAAAAACTATGGATAAGGGTCAAATGTGCTTTACCTTTTCCTCCCAAGCATAACTGACAGAGACAATCACAACCATCTGGTGTTTCTTAACTACTAGAAGATAGGTTATGGGAGTTACCCAGAATGCACTGTGGACAGAGTAGGAGAAGTGCTTAGAGAAGAACAGAGAGAAAGACAAATGAGGGTGCCGGGGCAGAGAGGAAAATGGCATGATGGAGACGTAGTAGGAATATAATCAAGACTGATGCAATCATTACTGTTGGCATTGTTGCAAATCACAGTGCACAAATACTCCAGTAAACATGCTGAAAGGCGGCATGATTCACATGGACGGTGAGTTCAGGGGAATGTAGGTGTCTGTGCTCAAAGCAGACTCAGGGCTAACAAACAAACTAAATCCTCTGCTCAAGTGCCAGCCTTCTCTTCTTCGCCCAGCACTGGCCTCGTCAATCCCTCCCTCTTTTTCTTTCTGCATGCTAAACAGCCTCAGGTTTAATTGTCCCTGGAGTGGGTTTTCAGCTGTTCATTTATAATGCAGAGAGGCTTTGCCAGGAACTGATAACCTTTACAACAGTACAGAGAGCGGGAAGAAAGAGAGAGAGAAAGAGCCAGAGCAGGAGGAGGAATAAACGAATACAGAGGGAGAAGAAAACAACAGAAGAGGCAAATCCAAAAATGAGAAAGCCAAAAGAATTGTGTGAGGGTTGAAATGAACAAAGAGACCGTGTTAGTATGTGGAAAGTGTGTGGATCTTAACATGAACAGGACACCATAATGAGTCTAGGTGATTAAACGAAGGTGTGTGTGTGTGTGTGTGTGTGTGTGTGTGTGTGTGTGTGTGTGTGTGTGTGTGTGTGTGTGTGTGTGTGTGTGTGTGTGTGTAAGTGTGCGTGTGTTTTTCAGGTATGTGGGGACAAAATATCTCCATAAAGATGGCAATATCCAAAATGTTTGTCCTTGTGGGGACATTTTTTGGTCACAATGAGAAAATCAGCTTATAATCATTCTAAGTGATGTTTTTTGGGAAATGTAAAATTGCAGAAAGTTTTCTATTATGGTTAATTATGAAGTAAATTGATCGCCTCAACTGTAATTGCATTTCAAAAATTGTAAATATACAATATACTGCGTATGCAAAGATGCTATCTTGGTCATAGCACTGCTTCTACATTACAATTTTGAATCGGAGTGCATTTTTTAAAGTATGAATGTTTTTGATGTAAAAATTATAAGTGGACCTCAGGGTATATTCTTAAATTAAAAAGAAAAAGCACATGCATGTGATATGCAAATTCCTTGAGTGTGCGCTACAACTAAAGACATGATTGGCTGAATAAAAGGCATTTTATTTGAGATTACAAGAGAAAATATCTTATGTCAAAATCATGATAAAATTAAGTGGATCATGCCACAGCAAGCCAGAAAAATCAATAATGATGCCCAGCTCCACTTAATTCTATTGAATAAGCTAATTTGTCTAGACACAGATTTGTGTTTGTGAGTGGAATCAACAAGAAGAACCAAGAGAAGCTGAGCTGTGTAATGCTGCCAGGTGGAGAGAGTGTGGATTGTAGACTACTTGAAAGCTCAGGAGTGAGCTGGGATTGCTTAGGTTGCGAAAAGAGAAATGAAAAGATCTGCTCAGCTTCTGTCTCTTCTTTCTTTATTTCACAGATGCAGCCCACACATGTTCCTGCATAGGTTATGCAGCATTTGAAAGAGAAATCTGTAGCCATGTAAATGGCCAACGCAGTCGATTTTAGAAAAACAATTAATGATCGACTGTGTTTATATTTCTTTGTGTGAGATCTTTACATTCAGTAGGCTATATATCTGACCCCCACCCCCCGCCGCACCAACTCTCAACTCTCTTTGGCCTGTCTTCCTGTAGTCAACTATCCTGTAAATCTGTAAAGCTATGTGGGCATTTTGAACTGCCATGTTCTGGCATTTCCAGTATGGATTCCCACTGAACCGCAGGGCTGTCTGCACCAGGGAACAGTGCGCTCAACTGGGGCTGGAGATGATGGATGTGGCCCTCGCACCACTGGAGGAAGCCTCCATGTGTTTCAAGCTCCATAATACACCTACTCATTCATCTCTCTCCCTCCCATCCAGCACAACATTCCCATATGCTCTCGGTAATTGCGGCCTGTATTTTCTCTCTGACGCCCAGTGGAGGGAGGAACACTCTGTGGATGCATCTGTGAAGGTGCGTATAAACGGTCTCCTCAAGCTCCTCTTCCTCTTGAGTGAGTAGCAGCAGCAGTCTTTCTTTATTTAGTCTAATGTTAGACCTGCAATCTCATTACAAGGCTCTTGGTGAATTTAAAAGGCTCGATTGGACAAGTTTAAAAAGGAATGAGTAAATCTGAAAGTCAAACCATTTTTCTTCTTCCTCTTCCACCCGAAAACACGCCGCAGGAGTGGCTGCCGAGCCCGGTTAAGTCTCTTAGCATCTCACCCTCATGCTGAGAGACAAGACAGATCAAAAACCCTTCTCTCTGCGCTGTCTCTCTATCTCATCCCCTCCCTTCATCCATGTCTCTTTCTTTTTTTTCACCCTCTGTTATTTTTTTTTCCACTTATTCCAATTCTCTCTTTTAATATTTTTTTTTCATCCCTCTCAGTCAATCCTTTCCTATTTTGGTCATTTGCTTTCATGTCGCAGTTTGAGAGACTGACTCGAAGATTCTTTCTGGAGTGTGCGGAGGGAGGGGAGGTGTAAACAAAAAAAGGATGATGGATTGCTTTGTTTTGTGAACCCAAGCATGCCTCATCCCTCCACCCCTGATATGCAGTGCTCCTTTTTGCAGTTTCTTGAGTGGACTAATTATAATAATAATAAAAAAAGCAAAAACAATCAAATTTAGACAAGGTGTTTTGTGTAATTAATTTAACCCTTTCTTCTGTGATTTTTTTCCTTTTTCAGTTTGGTGTAATTCCATTTACTGACATCAAGTTTATTTTCCTGAGAGTTGTTTAAGGAAGGTGACACTTTTTTGTGGACACATGGTGCCATCTAGTGTTTGAGGGATGGAACTAACCTGCAGGACTATAATGAATTAATGATTTATGTTTTTTGTCACATTCCAATTAAATCCTGTATTTTAGACCCTTTGTTAAATAATTAATGTTCAGAACAAGGTACAGCATAACTTTTAATTATTTTGACATTTGTATTAGGCTACTGAAAAAAAAATCTAAATTTGCAAAAAATATTATTATTTACTCACTTAAAACAGCTGGGTTAAAAATGACCCAACAGATAACGCAATGGTGGGTTGATATACATCGACCTATTGTTAGGTTATTTTATCCCAATATATTGGATAGCTTAATAACACATTTTTTGGGTTGTTTTATTTTGTATTATTTATAAATTAATTATTTATTAAATAATAATAATAATAATAATAATAATATACAGCTTACGATTATATTGAAAATGCTTTATTTCCATTACATTTAAAGTTTCAAACACTTCTATTAAATTAAGTTATTGGTTGAAAATGTGTTATTATTAATTACCTCCTTATTAACATTATGTTACTTGCAATTATGTTTCAAATGACAAGAATCACAAATAAATAAATAAACAAACAGAGCAAAAACTACGGACAATGTCATTATAAAATGTCTAAAGGGGTAAAAGTGCATTGATTGAACAGAATATAGAGTATTGTGTGCTGTATAGACTGCCAAACAGCAGCAGCAGGCTTGGGATAACAATGGCTTAAACTTCTTTGGACTCTATTTCACCAGGCTGTGGGTTACTGTGGCCTCATACCTGATATAAAGTTTGATAGATTCTAATGACAAATTCACACTACAAAGATAGTACAGAAACACATCTGAAAGTGGCATGTGTGTATCTTTACACATTTTAATGCTGCTCAGAGCTGCATACATGAATTTGCAGAGTAATTACCAATGCACAATCAGATTCTGAGATGGGTCTTAGCTGGAATCGTTTAGATTTAGATGACTTTAATGCTGCATTGCGTCTATAATTTGAGCAGGCACAAAGCAGCCTTAAAATAACAGTTCACCCAAAAATTATCCCATAATTGACTCACCCTCAAGCCATCCCGGGTGTATTTTTCTTTCTTCTTCCAGCCAAACACAATCGGTGTTATATTAAATAATATCCTGGCTCTTCATAATGGTTGTGAATAGATGCGATTTTTTGAAGCTCCAAAAAGCGCATCCATCCATCATAAAAGTAATCCATACAACTCCAGTGGGTTAATATATGCCTTATAAACCGAAGCTAAGTTTTTTTTTAAGAAAAATATCTATATTTAAATCTTTATCCCCCAGTTTCACAGATGAGGCTTAAGCTTAGTCTCAGACTAAAATGCAGGTTTGAGCTGTTTTAACTGAAAGCAACTTGCACTGACGTATATGTTAAGTTATTGTTTTGTTCTGGTTCAATTTTGGATTTCAATAAACTGCACATGGGTTCTGTCAACTCACCTTCAGTGGACTGATTGTTACAGAAAGCTAGATGAGGAATGAGGAACCCTGCAATCCTGCATTACCCACCATGCCAGAGTCCTCCCACATTGTGTCCGCTACACCAAAGTCTCGTCATGTTATGACGACACCAGACACCACACCAGAGACTCCCAATGATTTTTATTGGGGGGGTTTAATACTCCCACACACCAAAGCTTCCATGTTCCATGCTGATGCCATATCCATGCTAGGCTTGCCGCGATAGACGGTGTTGCCAGTGTTACCGGTTTTAAGCCCCATCACCGGTGACATCACTTTCCCACCGTGACACCGCGATGTCTTGACTTTTTTAAAGTATTCGTTTTTGCTAAAATATTTATTTGAATTAATTAAAAATAATAATTATCAATTATTTAGTTCAAAAGAGAGCATACATTATAATTAAAAACTGAACTGCGCAGTGCGAGCCAAGAGCCAGTCACGTCACAGATCAGCAAGCATCAGGATTCCATTTAGCACGTGTGGAGATGAGAACAAGTCAAATTACAGAAAAGCAAGATAATGGCGGAATGTGTAATTTATTTAGGCCTGTTTTATTTTCTTATTCGTTAATAAACGTTTTATGGTTCTTATTTGTTTGGGCCCACAGTTTGACGATTTTCAGCGTATGCATGGTATTATTTTTATTCGTTCGTTATGCTAATAAAAGTTCTGTCTATAAATAAAAGTTTTATTATCAGCGAGCTGAGTTGTTGTTTTTTTGTCCATTCAAGCAATTGACGCTGAATTGCCAATTGACGCTTATTTCGAAAGTGAAATTATAACACGCACGCATTTAAAAGCTATTTAACCCCCCCGCCCCACCCCCCACGGTGACACCGGGAGTACCGGTGTTGTGACATGTCGATTAACCGGTGGGAAATTTTCCTCACCGCGGCAACCCTAATCCATGCCGGTGTCCGTGCCAGGTGTCCGTGCTGATGTCCGTGCCAGTGTCCATGCCGATGCCGATGCCGTATCCATGCCGGTGTCTGTGCCGATGTCCGTGCCGATGTCCGTGCCGGTGTCCGTGCCGGTGTCCGTGCCGATGTCTATGCCGGTGTCCGTGCCTGTGCCCGTGCCGATGTCTGTGTCAGTGTCCGTGCCGGTGCCAGTGTCCGTGCCGGTGCCCGTGCTGATGGCGTGTCCATGCCGATGGCATGTCCGCGCCGGTACCAGTGTCCGTGTCCGTGTATGTGTCAGTGTCCGTGCCGGTGTCTGTGTTGGTGTCCATGTTGGTGTCCATGCTGGTGTCCGTGCAGATGTCCATGACGGTGTCCATGACGGTGTCCATGCCGATGCCGTTGTCTGTGCCGGTGTCTGTGCCAATGCCGGTATCCCTGTCTGTGCCATGTCCGTGCAGGTGTCCGTGACAGTGTCCATGCCGGTATCCGTGACAGTGTCCATGCCGGTGCCCGTGCCTGCCGGTGCCGGTGTCCGTGTGGTTATTCGTGTAGGTGCCCATGCCGGTGTCCTTGCAGATGTCGTGTCCATGCAGATGTCCGTGACGGTGTCCGTGCCGATGCTGTTGTCCGTGCCATTGTCCGTACTGTTGTCCATGCCGGTGTCCGTGCAGGTGTCCGTGACGGTGTCCATGCCGATGCTGTTGTCCATGCCGTTGTCCATGCCGGTGTCTGTGCCGATGTTCGTGCCCGTGCCGATGGCGTGTCCGTGCCGATACCGGTGTCCGTGCCGATGCCGTTGTCCGTGCCGGTGTCCGTGTCGGTGTCCGTGCCAGTGTCCGTTGTCCATGCCGGTGTCTGTGCCGATGCTTGTGTCCCAGTCCGTGCCATGTCCGTGCCGATGCCGTATCCATGCCGGTGTCCGTGCCGGTGTCCGTGCCGGTGTCCGTGCCGATGTCGATGTCCGTGCCGGTGTCCGTGCCAGTGTCCGTGCCGGTGCCCATGCCGATGTTGTGTCCGTGCAGGTACCGGTGTCTGTGTTGGTGTATGTGCTAGTGTCCATGCCTGTGCCTGTGCCAATGTCAAGTCTGTGTCGATGTCCATGGCGGTGTCCGGGCCGGTGTCCGTAACAGTGTCTGTGACAGTGCCCGTGGCGGTGCCCGTGCCCGTGTATGTGCCAGTGTCCGTGCAGGTGTCTGTGCCAATGTCATGTCTGTGCCGATGTCCATGCCAGTGTCCGTGCCGATATCCGTCCCGGTGTCCGTGCCAGTGTCCATGCCGGTGTCTGTGTCCATGCTGGTGCCGGTGTGCGTGCCGATGTCCGTGCCGCATCCGTGACAATGCCGTTGTCCGTGCAGATGTCGTGTCCGTGCCGATGTCCGTGCCGATGCCGTTGTCCGTGACGGTGTCCGTGACAGTGTCCATGCCAGTGCCCGTGCCGGTGTCTGTGCCGGTGTCCATGCAGATGTCGTGTCCGTGCAGATGTCCTTGACGGTGTCCATGCCAGTGCCCGTGTTGGTGTCTGTGCAGATGTCGTGTCCGGGCAGATGTCCTTGACGGTGTTCGTGCCGGTGTCCGTGTTGGTGTCCATGCCGGTGTCCGTGCAGATGTCGTGTCCGTGCAGATGTCCTTGACGGTGGCCCTATGTGTTTAATATCACTATTAGTAAGGATAATATGATCACTGTATAATTGAAATGCAAGGTATTTAAAGTGTACTTAAAGTATACTTGTATATACTAATTTAGTATACCAAAAGTACAATTCACATTTGGCTAAGCCCCGCCCCCCATAGTTACTGTTGCTACGTCCGACAAACTTCATCTCGGGGTTTTGGTTTGGTATCAACATGGCTTATGCTGTGACAGCTCTTCCTGCTGAAATTGTATCAAACTTTTATAAAGCAGCAAATAAAGTGTCCGATAGAAGTAGGCAAAAGGGGCACCAATATACGTTCGAAGGCTATATTCATGACATACAGGTGAAACGCAAGGAACAACAAGGCATCCAAATAGAGGCAAAAGCATACCGGTCACAGTCAAAAAATGAACCACCGCATATCCTACTAATCGAGACGAAGGCTGGGACTAACACAGGGGTCGGCAACCCAAAATGTTGAAAGAGCCATATTGGACCAAAAAAAATAAAAAAATTCTGTCTGGAGCCGCAAAAAAATAAAAGCTTTATATAAGCCTTATAATGAAGGCAACACATGCTGTAGGTGTAATATTAGCCCTCTAGTATCAAAATGATAAGTAGGCTACAAATTAGAGCTTAGATCGGGCCCAAAAAATCAAGCCCGGGCCGACACATTAAACGTAATTATGAGCCCGAGCCCGATTTTAACCCGACCATTTTTTAATGCGTGGGTCGTTATAACTGACGTTCTCAACTTTCTTTCTCCCGCCCGCAACATTTATGTTTTGTCCCGCTCCCGCCCGCAAATAGACTTTTTTCTGTACCTCCAAATACTTTCAAGTTAGCCTACGTGTCGCCACCATACATCCTCCTGATAAATTATTTGTTATTAAAGCATTAAAACACAAACCACTGTTAATTTAACATAAAAGCAAGCAGTTTACTATGCGTGCATGGTTTGGCATGACTGAATGCGCGCAAAGTGCGCTCTCTTAATAATTCCTAAAAAGCTGACAGTTCATCGCGATCTCACACATCTCTGTTATCAATGAAGCTGACTGCACAATGAATCTTTCATAATATCCACACTTTGTTCGTTATAATTGGAGGATCTGCCAGCATACAGAATTCAGCACTGAACAAAAAAGTCAGTTTTGAGCGGTGAGGGGAGTCTATCTTAAATGCTTCTGATTGGCCATTGCGTTCAGGAAATCAACACATATGTCTGTGATTGGCTATATCGCTCAACGCTGCAAACATGAATAAAAAATTCTGGCCTGTAAATCGTTTCTATTTTGTTTTAGTAGAGTGAGTGCATTACCGCACGCGCCCACGCTCGCACTCGGCCATCAAATCTAGTCCCGCGCCGCACTAGAGTGCGTTGGGAGTGCTCAGCTATCTTTCTCTTTTTCCCCTTGGGATCCATGGCCCATGACACACCCGCCGGTCAGTTTGTTTTGTCAGCCACCGGTCTACCATCACGCCGATCTGACAGACACGTGTGTCAAAGTCTATGACGTAAATTCTTCGTTGACAGAAATGTTGAAATTAAATATTTATTATATTTTTACAAAGTTGAAAAACTTTAAGAATGTTTGTCATGTTTTTCATCCTACAGAAATTATATTAAAACAAAAAATATTTTTTCCATTTTCGAATTTTTGAAAAAGCTCCAGGGAGCCACTAGGGCGGCGCTTAAGAACAGCATGCGGCTCTAGAGCCGCGGGTTGCCGACCTATGGGCTAACAGTTTTAGGACAAAGCCGTTAAGCATTTTTCACGTTAAGCGTTTTAGAATGTATTTTATCACACAATTTGAAAAGACTCAAACGGACACAGGCCGAGTGATAGACTGGATTTTGTTTTCTCGATCGATCAGGTATGGGTACTGTAATGTTCCAATAAAGCAACTTAGTTTCTCAAAGTCTGAGCTTTATTAACATCAAGCTTTTGACCGTAACTTATGCTGCGTTCCAGGCAGGTTTTTGAGCAGGTAAATCACGACTTCAAACCACGACTCACGACTTTGTAGCGTTCCATCCAGTCACGCCAAACTACCTGTGCGCAATATATACTTATTGTTTCAGAGACACTTAAAACTGTAATACATAATCGTGTGTGTATTTTTATCATTATTCTATAATTATTAATATGACTGAAACGTTATATTGGCCTAAAGTGCATTCTCATCGTGTGTATGTGGGGGGGGGGGCTGCCATTGTTGTTTTGTATGGTTCCGCGGGCTATGTGACGTCAGAACTCGTAACTGGGAGTACATCGATCTAGTACGAGTTCACGGGTGGGAAGTCACGGGTTTGACTGCCGTTCCAGTGCACTTTCACGGGTATAAGGTTGGAAAAACACGGGTTACAGGTTGCCTGGAACGCGGCATTACATGCAAACACAATGTGACTACTCTAGATAACTGTCGACTAGCGTTCCGCTTTGGTTGTCTGCAACTTGACTCTTAGCAAACACTCGGTCGCCACCTAATGGACTAAAGACATATTACCTATAACAACGATATAAACTGTTTTATATCACAGGTACAAGTGATTTCAAAACATTTCAGCCGGTTCTAATTTGATTTTTGGATACTGTGAACACGTTTAGCTAAAAAGACTGCCGCTCCAGGCTGATATGGCTAGGAACTATACTCTCATTCCTGCGTAATAATCAAGAAACTTTACTGCCGTATCATGAGTGCACGATCTTCTTAGTGTACGATGTAACTACAGAAGAGTCAAGTTTTAAATAGAAAAAATATCGAAACACTTTGGTACATTTTTTTTGAGAAATGCTAATGGTCTTGTCCACTTCAATGATGTATGCTAAAAGTGGTACCGCCAGAACCGGAGATCGGCTGAATGGATTCAAAAACGGTAAAACTCAACAGTTTAACTTTAGGGGAGTTGTAAAATGAGCCTATTTCCAAAAAAAGTGGAGTATCCCTTTAAGTGTGTGTGTGTGTGTGTCGGTATGCTTAAGTACATAATGTAGAATATTACAGTGCAGTTATGCAGGATTTTTTTCACCAGAAGAAACGATTGCTCTGGTAAACATCAACTCTCTAGATAAAGGCCCGGCTTCACAGACAAGGCTTAGATTAAGCCAGGATTAGCCTTAGTTCAATTAGGACATACACTCACCGGCCACTTTATTAGGTACACCTGTCCAACTGCTCGTTAACACTTAATTTCTAAGCAGCCAATCACATGGCGGCAACTCAGTGCATTTAGGCATGTAGACATGGTCAAGACAATCTCCTGCAGTTCAAACCGAGCATCAGTATGGGGAAGAAAGTTGATTTGAGTGACTTTGAACGTGGCATGATTGTTGGTGCCAGAAGGGCTGGTCTGAGTATTTCAGAAACTGCTAATCTACTGGGATTTTCACGCACAACCATCTCTAAGGTTTACAGAGAATGGTCCGAAAAAGAAAAAAACATCCAGTGAGCGGCAGTTCTGTGGGCGGAAATGCCTTGTTGATGCCAGAGGTCAGAGGAGAATGGCCAGACTGGTTCGAGCTGATAGAAGGGCAACAGTGACTGAAATAACCACTCGTTACAACCGAGGTATGCAGCAAAGCATTTGTGAAGCCACAACACGCACAACCTTGAGGCAGATGGGCTACAACAGCAGAAGACTCCACCGGGTACCACTCATCTCCACTACAAATAGGAAAAAAAAGGCTACAATTTGCAAGAGCTCACCAAAATTGAACAGTTGAAGACTGGAAAAATGTTGCCTGGTCTGATGAGTCTCGATTTCTGTTGAGACATTCAGATGTTAGAGTCAGAATTTGGCGTAAACAGAATGAGAACATGGAACCATCATGCCTTGTTACCACTGTGCAGGCTGGTGGTGGTGGTGTAATGGTGTGGGGGATGTTTTCCTGGCACACTTTAGGCCCCTTAGTGCCAATTGGGCATCGTTTAAATGCCACGGCCTACCTGAGCATTGTTTCTGACCATGTCCATCCCTTTATGGCCACCATGTACCCATCCTCTGATGGCTACTTCCACCATGTCACAAAGCTCTAATCATTTCAAATTGGTTTCTTGAACATGACAATGAGTTCACTGTACTAAAATGGCCTCCACAGTCACCAGATCTCAACCCAATAGAGCATCTTTGGGATGTGGTGGAACGGGAGATTCGCATCATGGATGTGCAGCCGACAAATCTGCAGCAACTGTGTGATGCCATCATGTCAATATGGACCAAACTCCCTGAGGAATGCTTCCAGCACCTTGTTGAATCTATGCCACGAAGAATTGAGGCAGTTCTGAAGGCAAAAGGGGGTCCAACCCGTTACTAGCATGGGGTACCTAATAAAGTGGCCGGTGAGTGTATATGTATCTTTTATATAATGTGCCTTTAAAAAAAAAGCATTACTGGTGTGCATCTTGAGACAAAACAATGGCAGTGATGTATTTTAAGATGTGTCATTGCAAATTACTTTCATTAAAACATACTGTCCATTAAAACAGCTCAAGCATGCATTTTAGTCTGGGACTAGGCTTAAGTCTTGCCTGTGAAACTGGGGGGGGAATGTTTTGTAGTATTTTAATGTTACAATGTAGTTTCTGGCAAAAGGACATGTGGTTTTGTATAAAAATTCACCCGGAGTGCATGGATGCGATATGGATCTCGATGGGAGGCTCATCTTGGTCTTAAATTCGAGCTTGTCGGCCAAATATCTGAAATAGCTATAAGTATAACTTCCTCCCAAAAAACTGTTGATATGTACATTGAAAGTGAGGAAATACTTTATATTTTGTATTTTTTACGTTTGAAATTGATCGTCTACAAAGGGTTCATGTCAAAAGTGCTGATAAAACTGATTTAAAAATCACTCCACAGTGGGAGATGTACAGTAAACATATAGGAAAAACAGCAATATTATTGCGTTAGAGCTTGAGGACACCTTGTAATCCAAAACAACAGTACGCACACATATTTTAACTTAGGACTACAACTGTATTGTATTTTGCACTTGTTTATAATATAACCCAACTATTTGTGTTCGTTATATAATACCTCAATAAACATAGGAACCCAACAAAGTGACCTAATATGTTTAACCCAGATATGGGTACAAGAAACAACCCAAACATGTTTAGAGTGAATGCATTTGTGAGCAAAATATAAATAGAAAGCAATTCTAGTTTATTTCACATGTTTGAGATTCAGCTCATACAGAGGATCTTCATATGGTCACTACATTTAGATTTATCATCTTACTAAAGTGATTAATACAAACTAGTAGCTGTAACATGTAATGGACATGAATGGGTTTTTATATGTGTGAAATTATCCATGAAATGATCCAGACTTCATGTTCTGAATGTTATGGGACGTGGAGTCAATGCTATTTCCACCTTTTGAATCATTACAGACGATAAAACTGTCTATAATCGACTTTTACATTCATTCTTCATAAAGAATTTTTGTGAAGTTGTTTTTGTCAGTTTTGTTGATTGTGTATGTATTTGGCTATTCTTTCAGATGATATTTTTGAATGTAATGAACTTTAAATATATTAAACTGTAAAAAATAATTCAGTAAAAAAAGGATAATGTACTGGTAGAAAATTACCAGGACATTTTCCATAAATGACGGACAGTTCCTTCAACTCTAAAACGGAAAATTCTGTATATTAACCGTAAGTAAATTTTCTGTACTATTCACGGATAATCCTTATACAGAAATTTCTATTTTTATAGAATTTTTATAGCATATCTTTTGGTAGCAAATAATTCAAGAATGATATATTCAAATTGAACATGGTTTATTTTTGTAAAAATTCTCATGTAAACATTCTTAAATGCATTCAATGGGTAAAGATTTACATATATATTTATAGTCTGAATGCAAACAAGGAAACATGAAACAAACAAGGGACAGAATGAAAAAAAAAGAAAACACGAGCAGGTACTTGCACAATATTGGTGTTGCATAAAATAGCTTACACAATTCTTTAAAAAAAAACTGTGAAAGTCAAGATTTAAAACATTTTCAAATGCAATATAAACAGAATACAATACAATATAATACAGAAACAAAAACAAACAAAAGGAATATGAAGACGGGGCTTCTGCTTTTATCATTAAAATTTGCTTTCGACTAAGTCAATAGAGTGAAATGTTACAGTGTTGATGCCATTTTTCTGTAAGAGAACACTAGCTTATTCCATAAAGGGTTAGTTCACCCAAAAATTTTAATTTTCATTACTTACACGCATGTTGTTCCACACCCCACAAGACTTCCATTCATCTTCCATGTGACTTCAGTGGTTTAACCTCAAATTTATGAAGTGGCACAAATGTTTTGTGTGAAGAAATATAGATCGTTGACGCACAATCACAAAAGCACCACAATGCATGCGTGCTGTTGAAAGCAGGATGAGAATGAATGGCTGAGAACACAAGCACTGAGATGCTCATGTGAAGGTATAAAAAAATATTTCATTGCTTTTTGGGAGGTAAACCACTGAAGTCAAAGATTACACCGTGTTCTGACTACACGCAACACAAAGGTATATGTTTTACATGTCAATCAGTGTTTTTGTCCTAACCAGTGACACGTGATGATTCCATTTTAGAAACGGTCTTTTTTTTCTGTGACGTTGCAGCTGGAAGAACATTAAAATAAAAACAGTCAACTCATTGTAACAAACAAGTGTATTCTATGGCAAAGATTGATTCAGTCACTCAGTTTGTACTTTAAATGGTGTAATATTTATGAATTTGATTATGTACTTATCGATTTCATTGTGACTACTGTGCACCAAGAGAACCCGCAACCCCGCTGTTCTGATTGGCTGTGGTTTTTGATAGATTTTGTCGCATTATATGCGTGGCAGGAAGGGCGTTTCTGTCTTTCTTCATCCTTGTGATCGATCGCCAGTCTAGCCAATCATATGTGCTCCTGGGCTTTAAAACAGTCACGCAGCTAGTCAGGCGTCACAGTTGAATTGTCGCGTCGCGAATGCGCGCCCGTTATTGCCTCCTGGGAACCGGACGTGAGCACCCGAACTGGTAAGAGTATGCACTGTTAGTTGTTTTTTTAGCTCCTGGAGTGTATGTAGTTATGAGAAGTGTGTTCTTTTAATGTACCTTTTAGAAACACCGTTTGGCTCTGGAGTGCGTGCTGCTGCCTTCTGCGGCATAAGCTCGCTACGATTGTTATTGTTTGTGTGTACTGGATGTGGACGCTGGAGGAGGTAGGGAGAGTTTGCTAATCTCTCGCTAATCGGCCCTGTTGAAATGCGTGTTTTTGGAAGTGCTAGTTTGTATTTAAGGATGTGTCCTAATCCATACCCTTTCTCAGTGGTGAGAACCTGAGTTCTACCAGAAAGACTCGGGAGAATAAATACTGTAACAATAAATACATTTATTGATAGCCCAGCAAGCAATAAAGTTCTTTGGCGTAGGCCCCGTCCATAGCTCGCAATCCGAGGGTCCGTACTCTGCATTTCCTGCCTGAAGACGAAGGCAGGGGCGCAGCCGACCCCCCGTGAGGTATAGGAAGGGGCCATCCTGGTGGTGGTGGGGAGGATGGAGGATGGAGGGGAAGGGACCATCCTGGTGGTGGTGGGGAGGATGGAGGTGCATGAAAGCGTCAGCATCTGCGAACTCAGACATGTGTAAGTGCTGGTCTTTTATACCACAAGTCTTAGACACGATTGGATAGATGAGAAGGTAATAAGTGACGTAGCAATTGAGTCTTCCTGGCAGAACTTAACGCTAGAGCTTCCATTTCTACCAGAAAGACTCGGGAGAATAAATACTGTAACAATAAATACATTTATTGATAGTCCAGCAAGCAATAAAGTTCTTTGGCGTAGGCCCCGTCCATAGCTCGCAATCCGAGGGTCCGTACTCTGCATTTCCTGCCTGAAGACGAAGGCAGGGGCGCAGCCGACCCCCAAAAGTAGGTGGAATAATAATCCACCGGGACGGAGCCCACCCCCAAAGAACGGTAGAGAAAGTAAACCCACCGGCGTGAATCCTGGAGATCCTAAAATAGAAAAGAAATTAGAATTAGTGTGTTTTTTTTTTTTTATATTTTATATAGCCATCTTTGAAGAGTCACATGGCCACGGGCTATCTTTTGATAGGACACATGGGCCACAGGCCATCTTTTGATAGAACACATGGGCCACAGGCCATCTTTTGATAAGACACATGGGCCACAGGCCATCTTTTGATAGGACACATGGGCCACAGGCCATCTTTTGATAGGACACATGGGCCACAGGCCATCTTTTGATAGGACACATGGGCCACAGGCCATCTTTTGATAGGACACATGGCCACAGGCCATCTTTGATAGGACACATGGGCCACAGGCCATCTTTTGGAAGAACACGTGGGCCACAGGCCATCTAGATGGGAAACATGGCCGCGGGCCGTCTAGAACTATAGTGTGAAACGCCGTTAAAGCAGACACATAGGCCGGAGACACACTGGCTGCGTGGCGTGAGCGTGGCGTTTCTGTTGCGTGTCAGCTGCATGGCGGCTGCGTCGCGTTTTCTGTGTCTTTGCACACCAGAAGCGTGTCTGACGCGGCGCTGCGTGGCGTACACGAATACATATTCGCTATATGTGACATAGAGGGAGGGCGCCGACAGACCAGTCTACATTTGGATTACTGTTGCTCTTGCCTTTACGAAAACAATTTCAACTTTTATCACGCATCTTCCAAAATCCGAAAAATAGGGAAACATGCGGCTGTCTGTTTATTTCAATAACATTTACAAATTTTGTGTAGCTTTAAAGAGCCTATATTTAGCCTACCTGATGTTGGACCGTCACTCAGAAGACACACTACGATGTTATTGTAGCCTATCCTAACTTTATATCCTCCTGAGGCCCAGAAAGTTTTTTTCAAAGAATTTGTTTGATTTATTTTCATGTAATCACATTGTTAAGATCATTAGAAACAAATGAAAATATATATAGGCTATATTTTATTCATATGCTATGACCTCTGTAGTGGACACCAGAACTCGACTGTTTAAAAAATAAAATGACATGAAATTATATAGGCAAAAATATGGGATTTAAAAAAAAATACATTTATATCTGAATTTATGTCAAATCCTAGATTTTCAAACATCAAAATGTAATTTATTAATATGTATTCGTGTACAAAATGACATATAAACATCTTTTCCTATACTATTTTGCCTGCAAACGCTTCCAACACGCTTGCGTGTCGCGTGAAAAATAGGTGTCGGTTCTATTTCTAGCATGCACGCGTTTTCCGCGCGGCTCATGCCGCGCCTGAGACGCGCGTGTCACGCAGGCAGTGTGCAAGCTCTAACCTGTTAACATGGGAGCCGAAATAAAAACGGACACGCCACGCAGCTGAGACGCTCACGCCACGCAGCCAGTGTGTCTCCGGCCTTAGCCCGCAGGCCGTCTTGGTTTAGTAGCTAAACCATGCTATCATAAAAAGTGCCAGCCACTTTGGCAAAAACACCACCAGTAGATAAATAGGAATTTACCTAGATCATGACTGGAGAGCTTGCTGAGCTTCGAGAATAGATTTTGAATCTGGTCTTATGTAGGATTCAAAAGCCGAGGAGGACCACCTGCCCAGGATTTTAATAGCAGCTGGAGAGATGCCACGCTCGGCTGCTGTAGTAGCGGCTCCAATCCTGAAGGAATGTCCAGTGAACTGAGAGGGGGATAAGCTGCAGCTTTTGAGAACAGAATTGAGGTAGGACCTGAACCGGTTTTGAGAGAGAGGTGCTCCGTTGGGTAGAATGAAGAGGGGAGAGATACCGGAATGTCTGGGACGGATTTTAAGGAATTTAGCCATAGAAGAGAAGGGGCAAAATTCGCTACTGGTTTTAGAGATCGTTAAAGTAACGCCTGAACCTTTGGAGTCGTTCTTAGAATGTTTAAGAAAGAGTGTGAAAAAATTAGGGAAAAAAAATAAATCTGAAAAGGAAAGACTGCGGGCTGGATCGAATGTATTGGTAGGTGAAGTCAATTCTCCTGGACGCATGAAACCGTAAAAAGCTGTTAGAAAAACTGCTTCTAGCATAGTGTTAATATAAGTGGAAAACCGGCCGTTGCGAACTGAAACTATTAACCTATGGATTAAAGGTAACGTCAAAGGCAGCCTTTTGTCGGAGGACACAGTAGACGTTTTGGCTATGCCTTTGAGCATAAGGCGAATAGGAGTGGCGGTGAAAAGGCTGGGAGAATCGGGATTGAAATATTTGGCGTAGAATTGAACGCCTGCGAGTAGTTTACGAATAGAAGAGATTTTTAAATTACGTTTGTCGAAATTGAACACGAGAAAGGAGCAAACGGTCGAAATCAAAATAGGAAAGAGAGGAAGTTGGAAGGCGAAACAAAACATTGAAAACGAATACCAGGCGGAAGCATAAGCTTTGAGAGTGGATGGAGCAACACCTTTAGATATGTAGAGTCTAGCTGAGCAGAGCAAATCTTCTAATATAGCGTTGTGGCGAGCATGGGAGGGCATGGTGTTGGATCCTTGTTGGCTGCGGGGCAGAGCCGTCTGAAGGTCTGAAAACGAAAGCGAGAGAGAGCGTCAGCGACAACATTGAAGTGGCCAGGAATGTGAGCAGCTTTGTTAATAAAGTTGTAAATGACAGATTGCCAGATTAGCCGACGCAAAAAAGGCATGATCATCGGGCAAGATGATCTGCCTTTATTAAGGATAGCTACGGTAGCTTCATTATCACAAAACATAAGAATTCGTTTCCTAGACCACTCGGGACCCCAGATTACACTAGCTACAACTAGGGGATATAGTTCGTATAGCGCTGAAGAGAGAGGATTGGATGTTGATTTGGGGAAATCGTCCGGCCATCTCTCTGCGAACCAGTGCCCTTGAAAATATCCCCCGAACCCGACAGACGGAGCCGCATCGGTGAATAGATGTAAATCTGCGGACGATTCGAAAGCCTCGTTATAGAAAAAAGAAATGCCGCTCCAATCGTTTAGTAAGCGAGACCAAAATGTGATGTCAGATCGGCAGCCCTCGTCTAACTGGACCGGATTACTGAGTTCAGGCACGGAATGAGCCGCTGTTAGAAGACGCGATATGAAAGCCCTGCCTTGCGGGATGATGCTCATGGCGAAATTTAGATGGCCCATCAGGGACAATAAATCGCGCTTCGAAACGACATGTAGAGAAGAAAATTTTTCCAAAAAGGATCTGATTCTTATGAGCTTTTCTGGGGGAAGAGAGGCTTGCATTTTAACCGTATCAAGGGAGATACCTAAAAATTCTAGGATAGTGGAGGGGCCCAGAGTTTTCTCTGAAGAGAGGGGAACACCGACGTCGCTGAAAACCTGCTTTAAGATATCAAGAATGGAAGAACGTGGAGAGGGGAAATCGATTAGCAAGAAATCATCGAGTAGATGCAAAACGAACGGAAGTTTACAGACGTTCAGCAGGATCCAACACAAAGCTTCCGAGAGACTGTTGAAGATATGAGGGCTGCTCCTACACCCAAAAGTAAGCCTTACTGCAAAATAGAACTTTGAATCCCATTTAACGCCGAAGAGTGGCCAGTCAGCAGGGTTTATGGGCATGATTTTAAAAGCGTCTGTTATGTCTGCTTTAGCCAGCCAAGCGCCATGACCAGCTAGCTTGATTAACTGTATTGCGTTGTCCACCGAGGCGTAGTGAAGGGAGAATGGTTCTAGCGGAATGCATTCGTTAACGCTTGGTATTATGCTGGAATGAGGGGAAGACATGTCGAAAATGAGACGTTTTTTGCCGGAGTATTTACGGGTAGCGACGCCAATAGAGTTAATCCTAAAAGGGGAAAAAGGAGGAGAGGCGTATGGGCCGATAACATAGCCTTTATTGACTTCTTTCTCGAGCAGAGTAAAGACGACGCCGGGCTCGTTCATAGCTGATTGCAAGTTTTTTGCTGAAAAAGATGCGGTGAGAGGTGAGAGTATCCCCACCCTAAACCCTTGGGACAAACCAGTGATGAGATAGTCAACAAATGATGGATCGGGGTGAGAAGAAAGGTAGCTAGAGAGGTTTTGGATGTTGATGGGTGTGGATGGATGTTTTCTCAGAATTTCTTCTGAAAAGGGGCTTTCTTTTTGGTTTGAGGTTTGTATCGCCGTGGGCAGACAGATCTTGGGTGCGGGTCCTTGCACAGGCTACAAATATAAGCGAAACGACAATTATTCAATGAACACACAGATTCGTTAAACAAATTGCAAATGGGATTATCATAAAATGTTTCAGCAGGGCGACCTCTGCTGTAGGAGCTGCGTCTTACATTTACAGAACCACGGACAGCGTCCGAATCAAGGTTGGTAAAAGCTTTCGGGCAGAGAGCAGCTGAGTGTCCGTGAGCGCTGCAGATAGAACACGACAAACTTCTTTGACCGCCGAAGTGACGAACTAGTAGTTCAGTGTCAGTGATCGACCAGTCAAGTCTTGAATTGTAGAGTGAAATGCAAGACGCGGATTTAGCAGAAAATGATTTATGGTACTCGTAAAATAAAGTGCCTCCGTACCTTTGGTTAAAGTCTGCCATCATCGAAAGATAAAGGTCAAGCTCTTCCCTTCTATTTGGGAAAACTTGGCATAGGGTGTCCCTGTAAATGCTAAAGGCGATTACGAACTCTCCGAACGATAAATTGCGTTGCAAACGCGGGTCTGAAGTTTTGAGGAGCACTGCCACGTCACCACAGTCCACCATTTTTCTGTCAGCAGCTGGCGAAGGGAGAAGTAAGGAAGCCAAGTTGATATCCTTACCTTGGATAATATTTGACCTGAGATGTGGAGATACTGTAGCAGCAGCGGGAGGAACGAAACTCCTACCAAAAGCTTGAGCTGGTATAGATGAGGAGAGATTAAAGCTGGGAGAAGCCGGTGGAGCTGAGACATTTTGAGATGACGACTGAATCCCGAGGAGAGGAGCGGGCAGAGAGGCCGATGTAGAAGGTATGTTTGTTGAGATGCTACCGGAAAATGAAGGCCGGGTTGTAATGGGATCTGGGCTGTGGTCAGGGATGCCAAAAGAATTTTCAAAAACCGACATCTTAGACTGTAACCCTTTAACCGTTTGGGATAAATCGTGAACAGCAGAAAGAAGCAGCTGATTAGTATCGAGAGAGACAGCTGAATGCGGAGGAGATATCTCTTGTGCCGGTAGAGCTGGGCGTTTAGCTGAGCGAGATGTGGATTTTGCTGATCTTTTACCACTGGCTTTTTTCGGCTGGGCGGTGGTCACGGCGGCATCTGGATGAGGAGTAGATGCAGGTGGATTGCCCAGAGCATTCTGGGCTAAGAGCAGAAGATCTTCTCTTGAAATTCCTTCGCTAACAGGGATGCCGGCGTCCTCAAGAGCGTTTAGGATGAGTTCGGAAGACCAACTCGCCCATAAAGAGGTGCGGCATTGGATACGGGTACTGCGACGTGAAGCAGAAGGAGATGGCTGAACGAAATCCTCTGAATAGGAATAATCACAAATTGATTGCGTGTCCTGAGACATGGTTTGGTTCTACTACTGAGCTTAACAGCTGAATCTGCATGAAAGCGTCAGCATCTGCGAACTCAGACATGTGTAAGTACTGGTCTTTTATACCACAAGTCTTAGACACGATTGGATAGATGAGAAGGTAATAAGTGACGTAGCAATTGAGTCTTCCTGGCAGAACTTAACGCTAGAGCTTCCATTTCCCCTCCAGAGAAAGCTACGTTTCACTTTCCTCGACGATCGGTATGTATTAGTTTTATGTGCATGCATTAAGTTAGAGAATTTATCTAGCAGAGTAACAATCTTGTTGTTTATAGGG
This sequence comes from Rhinichthys osculus, assembly GCA_029959095.1. Lineage (NCBI taxonomy): Eukaryota > Metazoa > Chordata > Actinopteri > Cypriniformes > Leuciscidae > Rhinichthys > Rhinichthys osculus. The sequence goes on along the minus strand of JARWKJ010000004.1, from coordinate 25,529,772 downwards.
CCCTGTTATAGGTCCGTTGTTGTGCCGAATTTTGACCCCCTGCCAAATTATTACCCCCCTCGTTGAAGTCAGTACCTGATTGCCTAATCCCAACCCCGCCCCTAATCCTAACCCCTCCCCCACAACTAATCCTAAACCTACCAATGCTAGGGGGGTAATAATTTGGCGGGCGTCGAAATTCGGCACAACACCGTAAAGGACTGTAACTACATTCCAGTCGGGGTGCTCCGCGTTCAATTCCGGCCGCAGTGCTGTTCTGTTTTGGTCTGTTTCGATCGTGTTTTGGTCTGTTTCGACCCTGTTAACTGTCAACTGATTCCATTGCAATTTGGGACTTTCAGTTGATATTTTCTTTTTGGCTTTCATGTAGTTTTCATTTTCTTTTGAACTGATATTAGCTGCAAGGATTGGTGTTGGAACCTGAACTGTAATCCTTGCTCCTGAAGTTGAATTATTTATTTTTCAATTATTTCTCTGAAATAATAGTTAATTTCTTTAGATTGCTTTATTTTGCTCCCAACTGCTTGATTTGTTTTTTTGATTAATAATTTTGACTGGAGTTTGGGTTGTTTTCTTTATTTCTTTATATATTTTTGCTGCCGTTGACATTTGGGTTTAGTTTCAACTAACTGTTTATTCCAATTTATTAATTGTAATATTATTTTGGTTTCCTTGATTTGAGCGTTAATAATCCTTCCTGCTATCGAAGTGATTCTTTTTATCTGATTATTTATTTCTGTATCTGATGTATACCCTTTTTGTGTGTTCGCAGGGCCTGAGCACCGGGGGCAGAGGATTCTTACTTTGGTGACGGTATCTTTCTCACCGTGTGCAGTGCTTGGTATTAACATCTGTGTGTGTGCGAGTGCACAGTGAAGTGCAGTGGTCCTGCACCTGCGGGTGGCATGCTACGACTCTCTGCCTCTGTGTCTCTCGTCCCTGTCTAGACCTGTTCCTAAACCTTTAGGGGTTCATTGAATTTGGACAAAGTGCTTTATATCCTTTTTATACTGTTCTCTTTTAAGAATTGTCAATAAAACTTAATTTTGTATGACGACCCATGTCTCTGACTCTATTAGGTGATACGAACCTGTGTGTGCCTTTTGTTGGGGCTTACTCTAATTCTTTGTGTGAAATTCCCAGAGTGGCGTAGTCGAAGTGTGAATGATACAATCCTATTAATTATAAATCTTTAAGAAACCTTTCTGGAGCTTGAAAGTGGTAGTTGCCTAAGCAGTCAACAGAAGGAGAGAAAGCTCTCAATTTCATTAAAAATATCTTCTGTGATTGAAGTATTAGATTCAGTGTTGAAAAAAGATAAATCAAGTAAATTTTGAAGAGTTACAACAAGCAAATGTCACCCATTCGGTGGAATGGCCCTTTTACATTGAAGTTGGTTGAAAGCCATGTGCGTGTCATCTATATGCAAAAGGGTGCTATATGTGTGGGCAGAAAACACAGAAGGACGTGACATCAGTGTGTGTGATCTCAGCATCAGTCTCTCTCTACCTCTGGATCTTAAATGTTGGTAGACATCAGCTTCAGGATCACAGCGGTGTTCCAGAACACACTTGCTCTTAGTCAGCAAATTGCATTGTTTTCACCCCTGTTCCTGCACGATTTTTCGAAAGAGGTGTGAAAACCCAGCTAGCAGGGAACGTTCTCAGAACTTTGGCTAACATTCCCTACAAGTTTGGTTAATGTTTTAAAGATATTTGAATGTAATGTTTAAAGAATGTTTTAAGGATGTTTTCTCATTTCAAATAATGTTCCTATAAGGTTAAATGTAAACTAATATATAATGTTTTAACTGTAACATCTTGAGGATGTTTTGGGAATGTTGTTGAGAACAGAATATACAATGTTCTCAATAAAACATTAGCACAATGTTCCATAGTAACAGAGGAGGAACATTATCAAGTCAACGTTCTCAAAATGTTGTAGTGACATTGAGAATGGACCAAACACAATTGAAGCTTTCAGACATAATCAAACACAAGAGGCTGCATATTCCAGATCACCCCAAGCTCTGAAGCCAAGATACCTTTTGTTGTTTAACTTAAGGAAGAATGTTGTCAATGTTTTATAATTTGGCAAGAACAGATCTGTTCAGAAATGGTGAAACAAGAGGCCCTAACAAGAAGTCACCTGACCCCTGCGACTAAACAGACTAGCCTTTCTTTAAGAACCAAGGTCTCATGATATGTGAACAGAACAAGACTTCAGCAGGAACTATCCGTGACCTCAGACTGGAATGTCTTTCTTAAACCCCAGAAACTTTACACACCAACACACTTTACATATCAAAATCCATAAAACTCATCCCAGAACAATTCTTGACTGACCCATAATTAAAATTATATAACATAACATAATTATATATTGTGTTACAACCCCTGTATGTGTCTATTCTGCTTAGATCACATCTAAGTCATGTAATTGTTATAACTATGAGATGCTGGAATGAAAGTGTCGTTTTTCCTATCATTATGCTCAGATATTATTAATTCAGAAGGTGGCTTGATTGAAATCTGCGTAAAAATGTTTATGTTCTTAATAAACATTTTTACTAAGGGGGGGGGGGGGGGGGGGGAGGTAGAAAAGACCCCCTTCTCAAATAACCATATAGTATCTTATTGTCCGAATTCCAAATTCCTCCAGGAAGCGGGACAAACATTTTGAGTTTAAAATCTTAGACCCGAACACAGAATCTCTCTCTTGTGTTCTTGTTCTCTTGCTCTTGTGCTCTCTCTGGTTCTCTGGGGCTCTTTCCCTCTGCTCTCTGGTGTTCTTGCTCCCTCCCTCGGAAAAGGTCTCGGCAGAACAAGCCAGGTGGAGCCGACGATGGTTATAGTAACCATGTAGACGCAGAGACAATGACCCGAATCAAGATCAGGGTTACAACAGATTTATTCAAGCCATCTAACTCGTCTCACCTTCCTTTCTTTCCTTTGTTTCTTTTCCGTTAAAAGCCTCGGTTCTAAGTTAAGTTTTGCTGCAAAGTTTCGTTTAAAACGTTTCGACTGCAACACGCTTCCAACTTCAAAGACTTTCATCCATCCGCCAACACACCACGTGACTGGCTGCCCAAGATCTAGCAAGCACGAGGAGACCGCCAGCCAAACCACGGACCCGGGAACCCCCTTCATCGACAAAAGGGAACCCCAAAGCAAGGGCAAGCAAGTACCTACAGACTTTTAGCTGAACTGGTGTTTTTAATATCAAATTGAATTACCCGCCTAAGAAACAATAAAAGGGTGAAATTAATTATTGATGGTTCGTTCAGGTCATGTCTTTTAAGTGCATATAGAAACTTGGGATCTCACCATCTAACTCCTAAAACTCATTCTTCCTCATTCTCTGTCTTTCTTCAACTTGTATGAATGCGTGTGTGTGTGTTTGTGTTAGATATTAGTTTTATGTGTTAGTCATAGGCTTATAATCAATAAAGTATTGTTTGTATTTGAAAAGAGGAGCATTACTTGTGATATGTGCTCACAGATTTATTGTCTTGAACTTCGATCTAAGTTACCTATGCTTTGACCCTTGATTTATTTCTTAATTTAGCTGTTAGCTGGGAATTAGTCTTTCTTGGCCAAGAAGATATTATATTTCCTAGAATTAATAATTGTTAATGCTTTCCGTTCATTGGATGAACTGATAAAATGATCATACTATTGATTCTGCTACAGTAAATTCTGAAAATAATTAAATTATTAATTATTGATCATAATCCGTTATGAATAACAATTAGTCATATTTATACGTCCGTATACACGCTACATTTATTGGTGGAGAAAAATGCGGGAAGTTTAACCTAAATTGTAAGCATGTACCAAGTAATTTATCTTTTCATATTGTGCGGATGAGAGATCCGAACCTCCGAAAGTCTGTGTGTGACGTATGGAGAGCGCGCAGAGTGCGCCCTGTTTGAATGAGTCTGCTTCTTGAGAGATGCACCCCTGAGAGAGCTGTTAAATTAGTCTGTCTGCCTCCATATATGTTATTTTTCAACTGCAGTAAAATATCACACAACAGTAAGGTGAGAATTGATCGTGTTCCTCAATTTCTGAAATACCTTGATTATAGCTTACAGACGTCTGCGTGTTCCAGCGTCTGTCAAAGCTATACAGGTGTGTGTATCACCCAGAGAGCTTAGCGAAATTATACTGCAGTAATTAAAATAACCATATAAGAACAAATATTCTCCTCACAGAGCGATGAGTGTGTTCCTCATCTAACGTTATATTTATCTGATTGTCAATGCGTGTCCCATTGCAATCCCAGAAATAAACACAGAGCGATGAGCGCGTTCCTCACAGAGCGTGTTCCTCAATTTCTGAAATACCTTGATTATAGCTTACTGACGTCTGCGTGTTCCAGCGTCTGTCAAAGCTATACAGGTGTGTGTATCACCCAGAGAGCTTAGCGAAATTATACTGCAGTAATTAAAATAACCATATAAGAACAAATATTCTCCTCACAGAGCGATGAGTGTGTTCCTCATCTAACGTTATATTTATCTGATTGTCAATGCGTGTCCCATTGCAATCCCAGAAATAAACACAGAGCGATGAGCGCGTTCCTCATCTAACGTTATATTTCTGATTCACAGTGCGTGTTCCACTGCAGTAATAAACAGCTGTTTGTCTGTGTTGCTTGTATGTTGGTGTCTGTTCAATGAATTCTCGTGTAAACACTGCGTGTATCTGAGTGTAATTTAATAAGAGTTATTTTAAAGTTGTGTTCAAGTAAAGCTTGACATTGAAACTGAGCCAACAGTTAAGAACCCTGTTGTTTTGTGTGCTCAGATAAACTTGCACAGAGACGATCCACCGAGGTCGCCATCGTTCCATCTATTATAACGCAAAGCTGTCGCTTGCTTAAAGTTAATATCACTCTTCAGAGGGGGTACCAGGATGTCATGTTTGGGGGGGCAACATAAACAATTGAAAAAATCGGCGCAAAATTAAGCTATACTACACACAATTTGTTTTAGTGCAGATCTTTTTCTATGCCAGGAACCCAGAGATAGGCACAGGGCCCCTATTAGACTATAGGGCTATCACATAAAAGTTAATCAAACCAGGTCAACATTAATAATATGATGATGATATTATTATTCTTGACAGATTCATATATATCAGATCCCGGTGATTGCCTGTGTTTGCTTGTGAGAAGACGTGCTAGACGAGTAGGCTACCGAGAAGGATGAGAGTTTTTTAAATGAATCTGAAGTCACGTTTGTAGACAAGAGGTAAATTAATTTGTTTCTTCTTCTAAACTGTCCCAGACGTAGGTGCTACTTTTAGGGCTTAAATGTTTCGTGAAGTACTCTTAGTAAAACACATTAGGAGTCTAAAGTTATGAGTCACACGCCCATTATTTTTAGGAGTTTCGCCAGTTAGGAGCTACTTGTAGCCTCTTATAAGATTCTTTGTGAATGCGGCCCCAGGTAAACAATTTTAATATGCTCATTTGAACAGTATGAGAACAGTATTTGAATGTTATTCTCTGGTGGCTTTGGATAAAAGTGTCTGCTAAATGAATAAATGTAAAAATGTAGGCCTAGATAAAAGGAAACATATTAGGCTACATGCAGGGGGTCAGGAGACCTAGAGAGTTGAAATAAAAGCTATTTTTTGAAGAATTGAAATTATGATATGATTAGCAGAGGCAACATAACTTTTTTTTGTAAATATATATATATATATATTTTTTTTTTTTAGTGGTACTTATTCATGGATTTAATCAGGTCCCTGATACATCCAGTGTATCCTATCTACAGGACCAGTCTGCGGCTAGTCTTGGCAAATTCAGAAACAAATCGATTCATGTCCAGACCTTTTGTGAATTTCTTTTCGTGTGCCAAAATGACCAAATCTCTCTTCCTTGAATGCAGCATTGATCTTCGGAGAGGGGTGAGAATGAGGCTCAAGGTAGAAAAAGAACTTTCACATGCAGCTGAGGACACACCTATGATGAGTGCTTTGACATACAGCTTATGCAAAATGGGGAAGGCCTCTTTGTACTGCTGAATGCACTTGCATACTTCAGAGAGGTTAGCATCAGTGGACAGTTTATTGAGCAACATTGCTTTTGCCACAGCAATTTCATTTTGCAAGGTCATACTATTTTGCTTTGTGCCTGCGAGCACTTGAAGTGGCTTCAGGAGAGAAGGGTCAAGGAAAGACGCTGATTTTGGTAGGAGAAATGATGTTGCCCTCATTAAATCAACATTTCTTTGAGAGAATCTCGTCTCCATCTCCACAATAGCCCTATCAAGGATGTTGAACATAGCCCTTTTAAAAGTCTGATTAGGAGCAGTTTGGTCATCAGAGTCACCACCATGCCCTATTGTAGACAAGATAACACTACTGACAAGTTGTGAATTAACTATCCGTCTTATTTTAGGTGGGTTGGTAGGCCTACTTCCACACTGAGAGAAATGCTCCTCCCAGAATGAGTCGCATCGCATCTCCTTCAGTGTGCCCAGGGAAGCTGTCACCACTTCCCCTGCAGTGCACAAATCCACTGTTTGGGACTGCAGAATTGAATTGGCTGGCTTCAGCGCACCAAGCACATGCAGAAGAAAGTTGCCAGTGTCAAAGAAGTTCTGTCTGTTAAGCTGGGTCAAAAGACCACATGCCTCTGTGTTAATGTCAAATGGAGCACTGTCATCCTCTGCTATCTCAGACAGAAGCCTCCTGATGACATCCTCATTGTGAACAATAGACTTGGTGACATCATAATGACTGGTCCAGCGAATTTCTAATAGTCTTTTCAGTGTGGGTGTACTGTATCTATTTGCAACATAATGTCTGTGACAAAATGTGTTTAGTGAACTGGACCAGTCAAAGAACTTCTTTGCCACAGGTTCTGCATGCATTGCATGTACCACTGCCAAATGGAGTTGGTGGTTGTAGCAGTGCACATATGGGATATCTTTACCCACTTTGTTTTGCAGCAAAGCCTGCACACCGCCCCTCACTCCTGACATGACAGAAGCACCATCATAACACTGAGACACTAAATTGTCACCATTGTAACCCAGGTCAGACAGATTAGACAGAATTTGGTCACACACATACTCAGCATCAAGCTGATTCAATTCAATGAGGCCGATTAGGTGTTCCTCTGAGATTGAGTTGCGGACAAATCTAATGATGACTGACAAATTCTCAATGTTACACCGATCCCTGGTACCATCACTTTTAATACAAAGGCCAGGAGAGTCGGCCTCCTCATATTTGGTCTGGATGTCTTTTAGTACCATTTTGGCAAGAGTTTGAATTATCTTGTTCTGAATCAAATTGGACGTGTATTTCGCGTTTTCGGGAATGCTTTTTGCAATCTCTGCGAGTTTAGGGTCTTTTTGGAGGGTGTAATCAAATAGCCGAATTAAAAGACCTTCCTCATCCCCACCCCCGTGATGGTGCCCACGTAGAGCAAGTTCATTAACCGCCAGAAACTGAATAAGTTCCCCAATACTTTTTACATAATATCTGTTTTTTTCTATGTGAGTTTGACCAAGCTGGTGAACAATGGTATTATCGGTCTCTGTCCGGCACTGGTATTCCTGCCACGCAGACATGGCTCTGACATGCGCAGTGCCGGAGGCATGTTTCTGAAAACCACTGTTTTTTATCAGCGCTTTTTTCCAATTGGTGTAGCCTACTTTTGTGAATGCGTCATCTCTTTCTGAATTGGAGACACTAAATTTACGGCAGGGAAGGCAAAAGCTGGCATCACGTAAGAGAGAATATTCGAGCCATGGTCGAGACTGATACCAGCCCGCATTGAAACACCTGAGAGCCTGTCCAAATGGGCGCTTAGGATAGCTACTTAGCTTGGGCTGGGATGGGCTATACAAATCTAAGTCAGGGGGAACAGACACGCTAGAGCTGGAGGAGGATTGTCTGTTTTGGGGAGGGCAGAATGTTGCTGGCTCCGACACAGATGCAGAGCTGGAGGATGGTGCATGTGGATTTTGTGGAGGACATGCGTTTGGAGGATTTACCATTGTGGATGCAACAAGGCTCTGCTCGGTGTCGGAAGCAGAGGTACTGGGCTTGTCAGAGGCAGCATGTTCACTGTTGCTAGCAGGTGAGCTGAGCTCAACAGAGACAGCTTGTATGGAGGGCGAAGGACAAGGTGCCTGTTTTTTTAATGAGCCACTTATGCATTTTTTATGTTTAATAAAAACTGGTCTAATTATTAAATCCAAAAGCCTACTTCATTGACTTCAGTCAGTCAGTGCCAACTTCAGTGACTAGAGACTAGCAACTTAAGTGAGTGACTAGCAGCTAGCTAAGCAGCCTGAGCTACCCAACAAATTAATAGCCTGCTAAAATGACAAAAAAAGTGCACACAAAACTTAACTGTTCAACCACAAGAATTTCAGGAAAAGCTTATAAGTACACACTAGCATTAAATGAGAAAAGAACAAAGTTGTGATCAGTGAGACTTTTAACACGAGCTGCCAACAGATTCAAAATCTATATCGTCTGTGTGCAGAGTGACTGACTGCTGCGCTCTCTGGTTGTTAAAGTGATCCGGCACCAGACTGACACACCCCCAATAACGGCCAATAGAAAAGCAATAGGTTAAAAAAAATAGGTTTTTTATTTAAGGGGCTACTGGAGGAGTTTTGAGATCTATAGTCAAAATAGACTTAGATAAATGTATTTAATTGCATACTTATATTTTTCACAGTCATCTTTTTACTTTAAGACTGGGGTAAAGCAAGTAAGACTACAATTTACCTCAACAAGGCGACATAATGAACGATACTAGTCTCATTCGTGGAGGTGGAAAAACAAGTTCTTTGTGAAATGCTGGATTTATTGTATTAAAATTTAAATGCAAAAGAAAAGTGTAGAGACTTTAGGGATTAACCAAACACAAATTAATCTTTCTAATCTCTCATGGGATTCATTCAAATGTGATTCAGCATTCCGGATCTGAACACCAAATTCCAAAGTCACAAGACTGGCTCCAAATTGTCTAGAAAACCCCCCAGAGAAGACTTTTATGGCCCCAGAGATAAGCCTAAACAGGAAGAACGTGTCACTGTTTTCATCCTTAAGCCAGACAAAGCTGCTCAAAAATGGTGAAACGAGGCCTGACCACCAAGGGGCCTGGCAACCTTTGACCTCCCTCAGCATCACCACTGCTGAGCAGGACAGCGATGTAAAACAGACCACGCTTTCATGGAACTTGAGAGACTTACACAGACTTTACATATCAAACCCATTAAAACTCACACAGAACAATGCTCAGTGGACTTATAATCAAACATCATAATTCTTGTTGTTCCTACAATTCATGTTTGTATTATGCTTAGATCACATATAAATCATGTAATTGTGATATAACTGTGTGTATGGATGAAAGAGTATCGTGCTTCCAATCAAAAGAATCGTATGCCCTTAATTAAAAAGGTGGCTTGTTTGAAATCTGTGTAAAATGTTTTGTATGATTATAATAATCTATAATGTTTAAACTGGGGTCTCTTGTTCTCTGCTAAGTGCTGGAACCCAAGCAGATCCCAGATAATGATAAGTAGGAACTCGATCCACCTCCTAAAATGATGCCATTGTCTCATTGGTCAGAATTCTCCAAAAGAGGTTGGACTAACTTTTAAGTTAAAGACCCGAACAAAGGAGTTAGAGTAAAAAGAAGTTCGGTTCAGAGAGCAGTTTGGGGTTGCCGTTCGGTTTTGAGTTCGGTTCGGTGTTGAATTAAGTTTGCGCCTCTCTCTAGCAACAGCAAGAGAGTGTTCCTGTTCGTGCTTCTCTCTGAAAACAACAAAGAGCGTGTTCGCACGCTTCTACATCGACCAGACCAAATTAGACCAGCAGACAAATAACCCATCAAGATCGGGGTTAAAACAGCTCATTCAAGCCATCTAACTCGTCTTACTTTCATTTCTTCCTATATTTTCTTTTTCGTAAAAGTCTCGATTCAAAGTTAAGTTGCTGCGAAGTTCGTTTAAACGTCTCTCCTGCAACGCGCTTTGAACTGTAAAGACTCTTATTCGCCTGCCAATCACACGTGACCGGCTGTTCAGAAACTTCCATCCAGGCACTTCAAAGACAACCAGCCACACGGACCCGGTCGGGAAACCCCTTCGACGAAGCACCGCAAAAAGGGAATTCCCTAAGCAACGCAAAAACAGCAAGTAGCTAGACTCTAACTGAACTGGTGCGTTAATGTAAATTGAATAACCTGTCTAAGAAACGAAGGTTTAAATTAATGTTTGGTGGTTCGTTCAGGTCATGTCTTACAAAGTGCATCTCACTCTGAAAACTCACTCTTTCTCTCTCTTCCTCTGCGTCTTGTATGAATGTGTGTGTGTGTGATTGTGTTTAGACCTTAGTTTTATGTGTTTAGAATAGTTAATAAAGTCGTCAATATATTTGAAAAGATATTTGCCTTGTGTTGTGCTTGCACATTTAATGTCTTGAACTGTCGATCTAAAGTTACCTTGCTAATACATAGTGTTTCACTATAGATTGGATATTTATATCTGTTGCCAAGGTTATAATTACGGCCCGTTCAAATGAACTCTAAACGAGTCATTTGCTCGGTTCCATAGTGTTTCGGTCAAGATTCATTGCAAATCGATGAATCATTCCTTTTGAGCTAAATTGGCCTTCCGGCCCCCCTTAAATACATTTTATGTATATTATTATTGTGTGATTCGTTACAAAAGGTATGAGTCTGCTGTTTTTGTCAATTTTAAGTTTTAATTTAAAATGTTTGCGAATCAGATTTTAATATAAATACATGGTTAAATATTTTACCACTTGCTTGAGCAACTAAATATATTCTATATATAGCATACGCACTGCACACGGCTTTCTCTCATTCATCATTTGGCCATTTCAGTAGATTTACTCACTAACATTGTTGTGGAAACACATTAAGCGCATGGAAACTAAAATATGATATAGTATAAGCTGATGATAGTATCGTGCTACAGCGCACATTCTATCAGCTGCAGTCCCAATACTCGACGTACATTCACATGACATGTTAATGCAGCGGTAGAGTTAAACTCACAGGACACTGCACTTATTCGCAATCACAAAAGTTCATTATTTGCTCGTGCTTTAAAGCTTTGACAGGTAAACATTTCATTGGCGTTCTGTTCTCACATTATTATGCACTTTTTCTGAGTGCGTATATGTCCGAAGCACGCGCACACTGTCAAACAGCGCCAAACTGGATTTTTGTTGGGTCAGACCCTTCCGCTAGCGATGGGAAAATATGCACAAAGCAATCCACTTTTATCTTAATTTATCATCAGATGGACAGATAATTTCTCAGGGGAGGCACTGCCTCCCCCTAGACACGCCCCTGTCACTCTTTACAAATTGAGTGAAGCCCCACGTCGTAAAACTAGCTAAAGCTACGAGTGGTGTACTTTTGTACAGTTTGAAATGCGCCGACATTTCCCGTAATATGATCGACTGTTACTGTACATGCATATTCTATGAACATTGTTGAAATGCGCCGACATTTCATGTAACATGCGTAACTGTTTCCAAACTGTTGCTATTCACATGTTTGCCCACTAGAGTTTGTTTGGTCGCTATAGTTACGATCGTGACACGGAAGTCTTAACCAACGCTTCCGGGGAACTCTGACCTCTCACAGGCTTTGGCCACAGTGTAAACAAACCCTTTTGGTGGCTAGCTAAGCCAGCTAACCTCTTGCTAAGCTAACCAAAGCAGTTGTTACAGTGAGGCCTACATGCTAAAGCCTTAAGCATTATTTACGGTTATCAGTGGTATTAACATCAATGGTTAAATACAGTGTCTGTTTGAACAACGTTAAAGTGATTTAACAATTTAAACACCTTGACTTTACACCTGTTGGTCTTTTCTTCTGTCTTATTTACCTTTCCCATATCTTACTTAACCCATATTTTCCGTGAAAAGGAAGTCGTTTGCTATTATTAGTTCCTTTACCTGCATTTTACTTGAAAAAGAAAATACTGGTTTATGATTATTAGTGCTGTCAAACAATTAAAATATTTAATTGCGATTAATCGCATTAATGTCATAGTTAACTCGCGATTAATCGCATTTAATCGCACATTTTTATCTATTCTAAATGTCTCTCGATTTCTTTTTGTCCCATTATTTTTTCTCATTTTAATGCTCTTATCAACATGGAAAAGTGGATCGGCTTGCTTTGTGCTAATGTTTTTTATTGAAAACAACATTGGCATATATTGTGTTCAATTTCACACTAAAACATTCTTACTTGGAGCAAATAATCTCTCACACAATGTAACACTGTCCATCAATAAAAGGGTGAAAGAAATACTGACGAGGTCCTGATATTGACGAGGGGGTGGAGAACTCGCATCAGCTGTGTGTGTGTGTGTGTGTGTTTTTGGCCATCATCAAGTGGTATTTCAGACTGGACGTGCTGCGATGATGATAGCTCAGTTCACAACGACAAAACACACAGATTACTTTGGTCTCGTCAATGGAACCATTTGGCAACTTTTTAAAAGTAAACGTTCCATTCAGAATCTTATTGGCATCCATTTCGGTGTCTCGAGCTCGTCATTCCTCGTGGTTCCGATGAACGTTCCTATAACATTCAGAAATAACGTTTTTATAACTTAAAGGGATAGTTCGGCCAAAAATGATATTTAACCCATGCATTACTCACCCTCAAGCCGTTCGAGATGCATATGTCAATCTTGTTTCAGACGAACACATTTTCAGTTATTTTAGAAAATGTCTTAGACCCTTCAGTGGATATAATGTGAAGCAATGGGGTCCACCACCTTCAAGTCCGAAAATGTGCATACATCCTTCACAAAAGTAATCCATCCGGCTCCAGGGGGATAAACAAAGGCCTTCTGAGGGTAATCCGTGCGGTTTTGTCGTAACAATATACATATTTAAAACTTTATAAATGAAAATATCTGACTTCCACCAACGATTGACGCGCGTTCACGGGTGATGGAAGTCGGCGTACGAGGTATGACGTAGCGTAGGATTTCCGTGAAGAGTTATTTGATTTAGCTATACTTAAGTTTTTTATTAGGCTTAAAATGGTTCGGTCATGCATCTACCCTGGATGCTTAAACTTATTTAAAACTGTAAGGTTACGCGCGCGGGCGTCAAAGGAAGATGCACAAGTAACATTTCACAGATTCCCAGTACATGATTCTGAGCGATTGCAGTTATGGCTGCTCGCTATTGGTTGGGATATAAATAAACCAAAGCAAAAACTCTTGCGATATCGGATGTGCAGTGAACATTTCAGCCCAGAAGATTACGAGGCAAAGATGGGAAATACAAAACGACTTCTGAAATCGTCAGCCGTGCCTGTACCTGTGCTGCTTTTCCAGCAAAATCCGGTATGTATTGAGTACTCTGTACTGTTGGGTGTATTGTATTGTGTATTGATTGCGATGCTACATGTAAGGAATAATGTATATGCAGCAGGTTGTTTATATAAGTCCATACAGTCTTGTATCACACTTTATGGGTTTATTTCACGATAACAATCGTCTGTCTGATTACATCATAAGTAAGTTAAGGGACATTACATATTGATTTCAAATATTTTATTTCCAAATTTGATCGAATACAGAGTTACGTTTTACTTAACGTTTTTAGATAAGACATGACGTTAAAATGTCATGGACACACTTTTTTGTTATATAAATATTAAATTTTTCTTTTAAAATGTATAATGTATGATCTATTGTTGTAGGAAACACAAGGGGATCCTGTTGTTGCTACTCAATCACGTCTCTGTTACACAGCTACACAAAAGGATGATGAGACAGATGTCCTTGGTGCATCAGCATTTTTTGTAGGTGTTCCACAGTCAACTCCAGTCAAACATAGCAGCAAAGAAGAGAATGAAGGAATTGTGGCAGGACTCAAATTGATTCTTAAAAGTCCAGAATCAACTCCAAGTAGGACAGGTCCATCAACATCTGGGACATACATCGCCTTCCCCCCAATACGTTTATATCAGTCAGTAAGTACTCGTATGTGTTTTGTCATGCAATGTTTTGCCCAGTTGTCGTGTTGTTTGGACAATGTTGTCAAACAGTGGTTTATATAACTACTTTTAGTTAAATTACTTTCACTTTAACTTCTACATGTATGTAAACATGTACGATTGCATTATGAAATGTTTTAGGAAACACCAAGGGATCCTGCTGTACAGGCTCAGCCAAGTCTGCTTTGCACATCAACAGAAAAGGATCAGGAGAAAGTTGTCCTGGATGTATCAGCACTAGAGGGTGTTCCACAGTCAACTCCAGTCAAACATAGCAGCAAAGAAGAGAATCAAGGAATTATGGCTGGACTCAAGTTCACGCTTAGAAGTCCAGAATCATTTGACAGTAGGACAGGTCCATCAACATCAGGGATATACATTGCCTTACCCCCCATACGTTTATATCAGTCGGTAAGTACTCACTAAGTGTTTTATCATGCAATTTTTTCTTACAAGTTATGATAGTTATGATTAGTTGTGATGTTGAAATATCTTAACATCATCTACAAATTACTTGAAAAATGTATCAATGTGTAGAATATAATAATGCGTGAATTTACACACTATTCTTATAATTAAAGATTGTGATTACAATTTACTGTCTGTTACATAGGATCAGACATCACAGACTGAACCACAATCTGAAGATTGTGGTCTAGATATCAGCATGCTTTCAATGCAATGTCCATCAGACAAGGACACAAGTTTTGTTCCTGCCAGCTCGACATCATCTACGTCAACAACAACTACAGAGGAAGATAGAGAAAATGAGAAGTGGAAGGAAAGAAAATGGATTGTAAACGAATCAAATGTGATGAAGATGTTTAGAAGATTTCAGGATTGTGGTGCACTAATTACTGAAACCGAGAAAAAAGGCTCGGGGAGCCTTATCGAAGTGCGGTGGGAATGTGAGAACAAACATCAGGGCCGTTGGAGTTCATGTGAAGATGTTCGGGGAATGCCTTTAAACAATCTTCTGATTTCTGCAAGTGTCGTATTCAGTGGTGCAACTTATGTCAACTTTGCTGATTGGGCTGCACTGCTGAACTTACAGGTGCCAAAGAAAACCGCTTTCTATTCAATGCAGTCTTCATACCTCATTCCTGCAGTTGATGCAACTTACAAAGAAAAACAAGCAGGGATTCTGAATGATTTACAGATTCAAACTGCATTACAGAGTGAGGTGCATTTATCTGGGGATGGGAGATCAGACAGGTAAATGAGACACCTATCTTACAATAATTAAAAGAAATATGAAAAACAAAACAATTATTGTTTCATCTTATGTTTTACCTGCTACAGCCCTGGTTTTTCTGCAAAATATAACACATATAGTCTTATGGATGACACAACGGATAAAATTGTACACTTTGAGTTGGTGCAGGTCAGTGTACATGTTGATAACTACAGTGTACAATTATGTAATATTTTAATTAGTAAACACCACTAAGGGTAATATACTTAAATTAATGTACAAACTTACAAAATATTACACCCTAAGTGAAAACACTATAAAGAATGATGAAACATGTTTCAACAATATAAAGAATATGTTTGTTGTATCTTATCTTTTTTAGGTAACAGAAGCATCTAGCTCAACGACCATGGAGCCTATTGGGTTTAAAAGAGGCCTAAATCAAATTTTGGAGAAAGGCATCAAAGTGTTGACACTGACAGATCACCATCCATAAGAAAGATCATGCGGGAGGATTATCCATTTATTCACCACGAGTTTGACATTTGGCATATGGTGAAGGGTAAGAAATTGTGTCAGTTAAAATTTCATTTTGCAAATGAACAACACTGTTTTTAATTTTCACAATTCAATTGGATGTGAACCTTTACTCAAGGATTAATTTTAGTAATTAAAAACATACTTTTTTTTATATACATTCAATTATATTTTGTGTAATTACCGTATCAATAATGTTTTCTCAGGGTTGCAAAAGAAATTATTGTCCTTGTCAAGATACAAGGACAACAGAGATCTCCAGCCCTGGATCAAGTGCATCTGCAACCATTTGTGGTATTGCTGCTCTAGTTGTGGAGGTTACTCTGAAGTAAGTTTTTATTTGTACACCATGTAACATTACAAAGTTGATATTCAAGTAGATTAAATTAAAATTAAATAATGAAATGTTTAACTTATGTTATGTAGGACTTAATCTGGAAATGGAAGTCAATACTTCATCACATCTCTGGGGAACATAGTTGGACCGAGGATGGGCTAGAACAGAAATGTCTCCATCCTGCCCTCAATCCTGACCAACAGAGACGGAAGAGGTGGATTATGAAAGAGTCTCGTGCATACCATACGCTGGAGAAAATAGTTCTGGACAAAGGTATTCTGAAGGACCTGCAGCAAATGTCCCTGTTTAAGCATACAGGTATGTTACACCAAAAACACATTGTGTGTGTTTATGTTGAAAGTGATTACTTAGAACACCAGGCTAATTATGTTTCCTTATTTTACAGGAAAGCTTGAAGTTTTCCACTCCATGTTACTGAAGTAGCCTACTGTCCGAAGAACTTGCACTTTCATTACTCTTCCATGTCTGCACGCACACAGCTTGCAATTATGGATCATAATGAAAACGGACATTGCAAACAGGCCACAACCACCTCTGGTAAGTAAAGAACATTACCACAACAAAAGTTTTACACAATAGTGAATTCCAAATTATGAAATGTAATGCAAAGCGCTTATTTGTATGAATGGGTCAGTAGTTTAACATTAGGCTAATAATATATTGCACAGTAACGTGTATGTCTTGTTGCTTTCTAGGAGTACAACGCTACAATGTTGTGTTTCCCAAGCACTCCAAGGAGTGGGTAGCTAAGAAACTGTTTGAATCAACTACACAAACATTTAGAGATGAACTGGTTAATGTAGTTCTGGAGTACCGTAGAAACCCAAACATTGCTGTTCCAGACGAGTCATCTCAAGTCACTGTTCCCACATTACCAGCAAATATTGCACGAAAGCCAAAACCTGCCAAAGAAGATGCTATTTCAAAGCACCAGTCAAGATTTTCCAAGTAAAGCCTCTGCAATGCTTTACATAGACTCTTGTGCCTTAGTGGGACTTTAATAAAAGTATTATTTTTTTCACTGTTTAATTTCTTTTTTAGTTTCAAATTCTACTTTATCTAACATTTCATTGTTTTGTTATTTATGTCATGTTACAGAACAGTTGTCTTGAAGGGAAAGCATTGATGTGATAATAGCATCACAATTTAGAAATTAAAAATCAGTAACGTTTCTTTGTTGATAAAAGTATGAGTATTGTAATTTATTTAGAAACTACAAACACGATACTGAAAATTTGTACAAATTGTATTTACAAAAATTAAAAAAAATTGTTTACCAGTTAAACACAAAATAATCGTGGTTGAATCAAACATTACAGGAAACAAAGTACATGAAGTGTATATATTTATTCAAGAAAAATAATGTAGTAGGTAGCAGACTTCTTCACTACATCATGGCAAAGGCATCATCTGCTTCTCTGAAACCCACATAGGATCCAGACTGGGATGCGTATTTTTCCCTTATGGCTTGAACAACACAGGACGGAAGAACCTTACGGTTGCCTCTTCCAAGTTTTTCCCCTTTCAGCATCCATTCAAGCACAACTCGGTATGCTACCAGGCGAAGTTGACTGTAAAATAAATGCAATTTGTGAATAACATAGATCAGCCGGACCTCTAATAACATTTACACAAAACGAAACTTACTCCACCGTTAGTCTGCCCCCGGTTCCTTCAGGCATTGGACGACGTCTCCAGTTTATACGAGGTAAACGGAAGATAACTTCAAGAACACTTTGGCTCAACAAAGGCGGAAAGCCATCATCTTCTGTAACACAGTTGGACTCTGTCATCTCAACAGCGGCATCAATGGCTTCCAAAGGTGGCATTCCAGTATTCCATACATGGCAGCAAACACTCTCGACCTCTGTTAGCATGGGCTCGCATCTCCTGCATGAGCACCACCATGTCTCCCGGACTCTCTGTCTACTCGAGGCTGTTAACGTTAGTTGTGCCACTGCTAATGCAGCCTCCTCCATATTCCTGAGTTCTTCATCGCTGTACTCCGGTTCAAAAAAGATAGGGCTGTGGCAAAAACTCAATATCCTCTTCTCTAATATCAAAATCCTCCGACATTTTCTTTTAAATACGCTAAATCAAATAACTCTTCACGGAAATCCTGAGTGGAGTTTTGTTTTGCTCTGCTCTCTGGCTGCGCTGGTGCCTTCGTTCTACGTCACGACGGTTCCTACGCTACGTCATACCTCGTAATCCGACTTCCATCACCCGTGAACGCGCGTCAATCGTTGGCGGAAGTCAGATATTTTCATTTATAAAGTTTTAAATATGTATATTTTTACGACAAAACCGCACGGATTACCCTCAGAAGGCCTTTAATTATCCCCCTGGAGCCGGATGGATTACTTTTGTGAAGGATGTATGCACATTTTCGGACTTGAAGTTGGTGGACCCCATTGCTTCACATTATATCCACTGAAGGGTCTAAGACATTTTCTAAAATAACTGAAAATGTGTTAGTCTGAAACAAGATTGATATATGCATCTCGAACGGCTTGAGGGTGAGTAATTCATGGGTTAAATATCATTTTTGGCCGAACTATCCCTTTAATGGGAACGTTATGAAAACGTTCTTATAACCTAAAATTGTTAGCTGGGGAAGAGGAGAGATTCGCGATTGCACTGAACACGTTTTACGTGCAGGCATATTCTCTGAGCGAGCCCAGAGAAAATTCTTACAAGAGCAGCGTGTATCTGAGAGCGCGCGATTCGAGCAGAGAGATTCGTGCTCGGCACATTATATTCCACGCGCGAGCAGAGAGGTTCACGCTCTTGCATCCGGCTCGCAAGCCCAAACAAGTGTGTGCGGCGTGCCTGTTGTTTTGTTTCCGGTCTAGCTAGATCCGCTTGCGCTTTCAAAACGTCCATGCCGCGTCCTGTTGCAAAAGCATGTGAAAAAAAACTACAAAGTTTGCTAGGCCAAAGACCATTAATCCCGCGATAAAAAAATTAACACCGTTAAAATGGGTTTGCGTTAACGCCGTTAATAACGTGTTTAACTGACAGCCCTAATGATTATTAATTGTCAAGTTCGAATTAGATTTTTTTTTAAGGGAATTATTAAATTTAAATTTAAATTCTATTTTTCTTAACAGGTAATTTCTAATGATTTCTCGATTTATTTTTAATAAATCTAATTTCATAATTTCTAAATCTCTCTTTTAGATCTAATCACAGGCGAATAAGTCAAGAACTTATTCCACCAACATTTTCCCTATTACAAAATATTGTTAGACTCATAGCCTACTTGCTTCTAATTTTTCTTGCGTTGTATCCTCCTTTTCTCATTTATTTCAGTTGTGGTTATAAACTTAACCATTCTATTTTACTTATTCATTTACCCCTTTATTTAATTTCCCTTTCTTATTTTGTCCACTTAGCCTGGCATGCCAGACCTACATCAAGATGTTAGGTCTGAGAACTCTCCATTGACATGCCTCAATCCGAGGGGCGGGATAAACGGTTACCTTTCAAAATCCCTCTGCACGCAATAGGATAACGCTACAACCAAACAGAGCAACGAACGGTTGTGGATGAGTGAGTCCCATGCGTTTTTCCACCAGCGGAGCTAATTGATATATTAAACTTTTGCCGTATCAGGACGGCAAAAATCCGAACACATCTTCCTTTTTTAAGAATGACTTAAGTGACGTTCTTTTAACTCCAAGTCCTCCAGAGTCGCGGCCAAAGCCGATTCGAAAGACCGCTGCATCTTCATTGTTTTCAAGTAGCAGGGAAATCACCAATGGAAATCACGCGGAACGTCATGAACTGTGCCGTCATTGTGTTAAGCCCGCCCGCCGACTCTATACACGATGTGATTGGCCCTATTCTTCATCCTCACAGTCATTTCGCACAGTTAGTGACCTCCAGAAAAAGCTCCTGGTAGCTGGCATCAGGGGAACAAGATTTTGCAAAATCCCCTTCTTCTTGACCTCCTCAACACCCAGGTCCTGAGATCTTAAGGTAAAGGGTATGCAGGTGCTGAACTTCTTTTGTAGGAAGTCCACCTCCATGAACTCTTCTGCCGTAGGTGATGTCTTGACCCACATGGACCTTGACCCACGTCGCAGTTGGATCACTTTCAGGTCCGCCAGTCTGGGCATTTTCTTCTGCTTTGCCATTGAATGGCCATTCACCCAGTCCCTGATGGCCTCGTTTTTGAGTTCCATGACCTCCATCTTCTTAGAATTTGAGTTTTTGACAATTGACACAAAATCCTCAAAATCATACACCACTCCTCCTGGTCTGCATCTCATCTCTTGTTCCACGCCATGATGCACACTGTCAGCACTCATGAAAGTGTGACCAGGCTCAAAGAATTTTAGGGTGACATCTTCAGTTTCTACAATATTGGAGTTGACCAAGGACACAAGAGATGAAAGAAGGCACCAGTTCTTGTTTTGGGCACTGCAGTTGTCAACCCAGTAGATGATATGTTTGCAGTCCCTCTCTTTTTCTAGTGCCACCACATATGCAGATGTGATCTCCTTTGCACTCCGCCCTGCAATTCCTTCATGCCAGACAACAGAGATGTTTTTCTTTTTGTTGGTTTTCCCTCCCACGGATGCAAATGTCTCGTGGTAAACACAGATGCGCCTAGTGAAGAGCGCAGATTTCACACCAGGCATTCTAGGAAGCATTATCACTTTCTGCAGGTCAACACTTCTGACTGACGTACTCTCGGGCCAATCTCGATCTGCATCGGCACGGTAGTGTAGCCTGGTTTCAACAGCTTTGGCCTTATGGTTTTTCCACTTGTCACACTGCGGACAATTTTCTGGGGCCTCCTTCTGGTGCTTTTCCTTTGTGTGCTGGTCTTGCAACAAACAGATTTCGCACTCCTCTTCTCCGAGTTTGGCAAAACTGATGTTCTTTGAGCTTACAGCTTTTCGATACGTGTCATAGCTGCACTGGTGGTCTTTCTCCAAGTAGTCAGCAAACATCAGCTTGATGCTGATGTCACTGGGGAGATACCGGCGGCAGGGTGCATGCTTCCTCCTGTAGTGGCTGACGGTTGGATTAAAAGACTCAATATGAGCATATAAGGGTTCCAGGTCAAGCTTGTTTGCAGGCTCATGTCTCCCTCTCTGGTCAGCAGGTGGGGCTAGGGCTGATGTTAGTTCTTTGCCCATCACTGACAGGACTATGCTATCATTAGTTGGATGATAGCCTAGTGTAGAAAGGAAGAACAGTTTGCATACCTGCTGTGGGTTTTCGCCTGCATCTTTCAGCCTATAGATGAAAGACCTGCTTCGCCTACTTGGATTTGCACAGACCTTTGCCCTTGTGACCTGGCTGACACAATGAAATACAAAGGCTCTCTTTTCTTGGTATGTAAGGTCCCAGAAATCCCACCATATCTTCTTTCGGTGGTCCTCTGAAAATTTGGCAGAGCATTGCCGCCGACACTTGATTCCGCATGGGGCCATTGGTGGTCTACTGATGGGCTCTGGAAGAGGATCTGGAGTTGATGTTGCTGTGGCCTCACAGCTTGGGACAAGCTCCTGGACAGACAAGGATTGTGCGGTTGTCATCTCTGGGGCTGAGGCTGGTAGAGCGGGTGTAAGTTGTGGGTCTGGTACATAGACATGGATAAGCTCAGGGAGTGACATGGAGGGCTCAGCAGTCACAGAAATGAGGGCAGACAGTGCATTGAGGGAAGGCCCTGCTCCCATCAGTCACACTGGTGTGCTGGTCATGAAAATGTCATCTGCTCCATATAATAGATCATCACTAAGATCTAGACAGCTATCTAAAATGGTCCACTTAAGTTTTGCAGGAGGCATGCATGAACTGTGACCCACTCCAGTTTTGCAGGGGACATGCTGCTGAATGTCTCCAGTAGTAGGTGTTACAGAAACTGAAATGAATAAAGAGCATTAATTAGAAACAAGCAGCTAATTAATATTACATACAGGAGGATGTATCCCCCTTTAAAAAGCACCCACTATGGCCAGTTGGACAAAACAAAAAATAAGTTTAATTATCTATATACTAGGGGTGGCACGGTACACAGAAGTCACGGTTCGGTTCAGACATCACGGTTTGGTACGTGTTTGGTACAATGGAGGGAAAAGCAAAACAAAAATGCAGAAGGCTTTTATTATTATTATTATTATTATTATTATTATTATTATTATTGTGCATATCTCAGGCTGTACCACATTTAAAGGAAAATAAATTTCTTAAGCGTTGTATTTTTTAAGTAATTTTGATCAATAAAGTAAAGGCATAGAAGCAGTTTATTTGTAGCCTAGTGCATTGACAACAGTTTTATATAATTAGTTTATTAATTAAATTAATAAAAAGACAAAAAGACCTTGAGATGTTTGGTAACTGTACCTGAATGAATTTAAAATTAATTTGCTATACTTAAGATCAATATATTTGTTTTCCTTAAAACTTAACACTAACTTTATTCTCATCTGAATTATAAATAATGTAGGCCTATTTCTGTATAAAATAATACTACCATTAGAATGTGTTACTTAAAAATAAACAGAAATAAAAACCAATGCACAAGGTTGTTTTTTATTGCGAGTGTACACAAATAAGTAAACTCTTTGCAGTTTGAATGATGTCCTGTATCATGAACAAAATGACGGAGTATAATAATAATAATAATACATTTTATTTCACAGCGCCTTTCTTAACACTCAAGGTCGCTTTACAGATAGTAAAACAGGTACAAAGAACAGAAATATATAAACAATTATGAGAAAAAGACAAGAACAGTGCATTTACAAATAAGCAAGCTGGAACAGATGAGTTTTGAGTCTGGTTTTGAACAGAGGGAGAGAGTCAATACTGCGGAGGTCAGGTGGAAGTGAGTTCCAAAGCTTGGGAGCAGAGCGGCTAAAGGCTCTGCTCCCCATAGTGACAAGTCGAGCAGGTGGTACAGTGAGGAGAATAGAGGAGGAGGATCTGAGGGAGCGGGAGGAGGTGGCAATGTGAAGGAGGGCGGATAGATATGAAGGAGCAAGGTTATGAATAACTTTGAAAGTATGCAGAAGGATTTTAAATTGTATTCTGAATTGAACCGGGAGCCAATGGAGCTGCTGAAGGACAGGGGTTATATGGTGAAAAGAAGGGGTTCTGGTGATGACACGAGCTGCTGAGTTCTGGAGAAGTTGAAGTTTATGAAGAGATTTCTGAGGGAGGCCAAAAAGAAGGGAGTTGCAATAATCGAGGTGGGAGGTGATGAGGCTGTGGATAAGGATGGAGGCAGTGTGAGTGGTAAGAGAGGGTCGGAGGCGGTTAATGTTGCGTAGGTGTAAGTATGCAGACCGGGTAACATTATTTATGTGTGACTGAAAAGATAAGGTGGAATCGAGGATTACACCCAGACTCTTGACCTGAGGTGAGGGGGAGACCAAGGAATTATCAATGAGTAATGTGAAACTATTGATTTTGGAAATGTTGGATTTGGTAGCTATGAGGAGGAGTTCAGATTTATCACTGTTGAGTTTAAGGAAGTTAGAGGTGAACCAGTCTTTAATTTCAGTTAAGCAGTTGGTAAGGGACAGGGGGGGAGCGAGGAAGTGGGTTTGCTGGATAAATAGAGCTGGGTGTCATCAGCGTAACAATGAAAGTTAATATTAAATTTGCGGAAAATATTACCAAGGGGCAATAGGTAGGTGATGAAAAGGAGGGGGCCAAGAACTGAACCTTGAGGGACACCAGTAGTGACGGGGGAAGGGTGGGATGTGAAGGATTTGAGTTGAATAAACTGAGTGCGGTCAGATAGATATGAGCGAAACCAATCAAGAGGGGTGTGTGAGATACCAAGAGAGGATAGTCTATTCAAGAGAATCGAGTGAGAAATGGTATCAAAGGCCGCACTAATATCAAGAAGGATGAGGATGGAGATGAGTCCGGAATCAGCAGCTGTGAGTAGATCATTGGTGATTTTTATTAGGGCAGTTTCAGTACTATGGGAGGGACGAAAACCAGATTGAAAAGGTTCAGAAAGACTATTGAGGGCAAGAAAGGCGTGGAGTTGCGCAGACACTATTTGTTCAAGTATTTTAGAGAGAAAGGGAAGATTTGAGATGGGACGAAGATTTTTATAGTTAGTGGGATCTAAGCCAGGTTTTTTTAGAATCGGGGAAACAGATGCAGTTTTGAAAAGTGAGGGTACAATACCAGAGGAAAGAGAGGAATGAATAATGGAAGTTATGAAGGGAAGGAGGGAAGCGAGACAGCTTTTGACCAAAGCTGTGGGGAGGGGGTCAAGAGAACAGGTTGAAGACTTAGATTTACGGATGAGATCAGAGATTTCGGAGGAGGAGGGCAGTAGAAAGCAACAAAATGAGTGGCTATTGGGAAGGGGCAAAGGGGGAGGGGAAGGCAAAGGGGTCGAATATAATTGCTGGTGAATAGAATTGATTTTTTCATTAAAAAATATAATTAATGAATTACAAGTCTCACTTGAATACATGTGAGAGGGTAAAGAATTAGGGGGGTTATACATTTTATGCATGATGGAGAAGAAAGACCTGGAGTTTCCTTCATTGGAGCAGATGAGATCAGAGTAGTAGTTTGACTTAGTTACAGCTATTGATTTTGAGTAGTGAAGAAGATGAGTTTTGTGCATTTCTTTATGAATGGAAAGACCAGTTTTTTTATGGAGGCGTTCAAGTTGGCGACCTTTGGCTTTCATGAGGCGAAGCTCTGATGAGAACCATGGGGCAGAACGGGAAAAAGACACAGATCGGGTTTTGAGAGGGGCAAGGTAGTTGAGAATATTGCAAAGTCCAGAGTTGTAAAGAGTGACAAGGTGGTCCGGAGAAGAAAGATCAGGGATAGGCAGTTTGTCAATATAGGTGGATAGGGTGTCTGTATTTATGTTATTAATATTACGAAAGGAAATCCGGCGGACTGGCTTGATTGCAGCCAGAGACAGAGAGATATTAAAGGACAAAAGAAAATGATCAGAAATATGAACATCATCCGCAGAGCAGTTGAAGGGGATTAAACCAGAGCAGCAAATCAAATCAAGTGAATGACCTTTTATGTGAGTGGGAAATTCAACATACTGATAGAATCCAAAACTGTCAAGGCAGGAGATAAAGTCTCTGGTGAGAAGGAGGTTTATATTGTCCAAATGAATATTAAAATGTTTGACATGGATTTTAACCATAGACTGTAAACAAATATGGACGTAGTGACCGATTTTAACCAGGGTTCAACAAAAGGTAGGCTCTAAATTACTACATTCCTGCTGCTGGTGTATAATGGGTGTGTCGTTGCGGCTCTAACCAACCAACTCGTGTAGTTTTCAGTCAGTGGACTGTCATTGGCAGGCGAGAGCTAGCCTATGAGAAGCACATTTTATTTCAGTACATGTAGCCTTGTATGTATTACGGGCTGTGAATTAAGATATCCGCTATGCTTGTAACTGGATAAATTGTTGATTATGGCTCGAAACGTGTTTGTGTCGAGTTTGTGAAGTAGCATCCCTAGCTAAAGGCTGCCGCTATTACTGGATTTTAAAGATTATCTTTTTTTATGCACCCGTGTTGTGTGTCATTCTTACCTAGATCTTGGTGTTTACGTTTCAAAGCCATCTCCAGCATCATTTTCCCCCGAGAGTATGCCATTCTTCAACAATCCAAGCAATAACTGTGAAACATTTACATGTGTGTCTGAGGTGATTTAATTGTTACATCATAACCTCGTAACTTCAGCGCGGCAATACTTTGATGGTCGGTCAGAACAAGGCAAAGTGCCGTAACTGCAGGGCAGCGCGCCAGTAACTTCATTCGAGTGTTCAGGAGCAGCGAGAAACGAAGGCATAATGCCGTAACTGACGTTACGGGCTTCTACCACAGTTTCCCCTTGGCTTTTTGAAGTTACGCCAAAAACATAATCTTTTTTCCCCCAAAAAACAATCGAATTGAAACTTGATGTTTGTCTATATGATAAAACTTATGTTTATTGTCCTAAAAATGACAATAACTCATTTTCGCCAAAAATTGAAGTTACGACCTTTTGCCTTAGTACGGCAGACCTGTCTACACTGAGACCAACACGTAGACATTACAACATTTCACTATTGGTGTATCGTCACTGAAACGACACTTAGCTGTTCAACCACATATATGCTTACATTCCACACAGGTCTGTGTCAGTCTCTTCACCCCAGCGTACCAACATGTCGGGGACGACGAACCCCACTGTCCAAAGGGACGACGTGGACGCCTGGCTCAGAGGCATTACAGACTGCCTCACACCAAAGACAATTGAACTGTTATTATTCTTAATAATAATCATAATTCTGAGAAGATTCCTTACACATGAGTCAAGCCAGAACCACAACCACGTGAAACTAACCAAAATAACCTGTTCCTTAAGCAATGCCTTCACAGCCCAGCTGAAACTAAGCGGCAAGCACATCACCCACCTCCAGGAGGAGCTGACACGTGCCCGGAACCGCATAGACAAGCTGGAAGTGAAAGTCCAGGACGACTTCAAGCGTCAGACCAGTGAGTTCCTGAGAGAGCTGATGCACACTCAACACTGCACAGACAAGCTCAAAGCAAAAGCTCAAGACAAACTCAAAGAGCCTGATGAAGTGGAGCAAGAAACAAAGAAACAACTTGATAAGCTCCAAGAAGCCCTTGCAGTCACTGAACGTGACAAACTAGAATTAAAGACTGTCCAAAAGCACCTGGAAAACCAACTCCAGTCTGCTGAACATCAGTTAGAGAAATCCAAAGCTGACATTAAAGATAAGAACTCCGAAATTAATGCTCTGAAAGACCACCTGGAAAGGTGCAGCGCTGAAATGGACCATCTGACCCAACAGCGAGATGACACCAACGACGAGCTCTACGCGGTCAGAGATGAACTCCAGCACATTTTCCAACAGAAACCAGAGCCAAGAAGGGAGAGACCACCCTCAGTATCACCCCTGCTGAGCAGAACAGAGTCCTCCATCCAAGAACTGGCATACAGTGAAAGAAGTGAATGGCCACAACCCAAAACGTCACAGGCCTTCACCCCAGAACTGTTCACTGCCAACAAGCAACGAGAGCTCATCCAGACAGACTCCAAAGCTGCACAGGGGATGACTTTTAAAGATCTCAACCAGCTGGTATATCACTCAGTTCAACCTGAACTCCACAGATGGTCCCGACATCCAGACCTACATCAGAGATATCAACTTCCACCTAGAGGTGAGACCACATATGACTGACAGAGACAGGTTCTACCTCCTCAGATCCACATCCAGTCCAGAGGTAAGAAGCTTCCTAGACCGACAACCTGCTCATGTCAAGTCAAACTACCAGCTGCTATGTGAGACACTGATTAAAGAATTCACAGGCCCAGAGTCGGAACACGGTGTGTTAATCGCTATGGAAACCAAACAAGGTCGACAAGAGACTCCCCAAGCCTACTACCACCGTTTTCGACAAGCCTACTTAGGTGCACATAACAAACCTGACCTTGAAGAGGAGGTGAACTTCAAAACCCTCTTCCTGAGAAACCTGCACCCCGGATTGAGTCATCATCTTGGCATCATGGCCTGCCCAGGCACAATGACAATTCAACAGCTACGTGACCTGACACACAAGGCCTACATCAAACAAAAGATGACCTCAAAGAAAGGTTTGAAAACATCCACAGTTTCAAACTCCTTCAGCCAAGACACAAGTCTTGCACTGGAAGACAACCAGTGGCATGACAATACCACAGTCCTTCGTAAGGAGCACAGAGAACGTGACTCCCATGCCGATGACACCTACCACACTAACCGCATGGAAATGCCATGGGACCAGCCACACTTCTCAAGTAACCCACAAGAAGGAAACCACTGGAAACCTAACTGGACATCCAAAGGCCATCAACCAAGGCATCCAAAAGCACTCCATGTGGGTACTCAACAACGAAACCCACCTTGGCACCACTCAGTTAAGCACAGCACCGAGTATGCCCAAGAACCAGGCAGTTTAACCTCAGAAGGCATGGAGCAACTAATGAGGCAACTGAAAGTGTTCATCGGAAATGAGGTAAACATGGATGACGAACAGGATGGCGATGGAACGGAAAACCACAGATTCATCTGATACACCTTCATAATGAAGATGACGACCACTTGTTCTACAACAATACAGAACAAAGTGGCCTCTCACAGTCAACCACTGACAAACACCCAGAGGTACCAGAAAACACCATCCTGGCTACCTATCACTCATAAAGAAACCACCAAACGAGCTCCAAACTCAAGAACCATGTGTGTGCTACAGCAACAACAGTATGCACAGAAGGTCAGAAAGTCTGTCACAACCAGAAGGCATCATCGGAGGAAGGCAACAACGGAGACCAAGTTTCGCACTACATCTTCACACATCCTTGCCAAACTACCTCCCAATGTCTGCCAGAGAACTTCCTGTCTTACTGGATTGACCCCCAGCAGCTAACAGAAGAGCCCTTTTCCAAGGCAAAGATGCAACAAGCTCATAAAAGCTAAGCCATCAAGCAAAGGGGGGAGCAAAACAGACTGAAACAGATCTGACCATACATACATACATACATGCACTACACAACACCCCTAACATACTCACTTACATACAGAAGTTAACCACCTCTACCGTGCAAAACATTCAACAAATATGTTTTCCCCCACAGGTAGAAACTAACTTTGGAAACTAGCTTAAAAACTTAGCTACACTTACCATAGGAAACATGGTAACTACCCATCCAACAAGTACACCTGAGAACACCTCTCATTACATCATGATACCTGACACCTTAGCTGCGCAACCGTAGTTATAAGTCATATCAGGAGCACTCAACTGCTTTGTTTTGTTTTACTTCTTCCTTCCTTTCCTTCTTCTTTTATTAGGTAAAATGCCTGTCCACCCCATAAGGGTCAAGGTCACAATAATAGGATCGACACACCACTCCTATATTTGTAAGTCACCTTAAAACGAATGTGAGCCAGAGAACTCCCTGCATGATTCGTATCACAAATTGAAAGGTAAATTGGTCTAAACCTAGAACAATTTAGAAGAGAATAAAACAAACAAATCAAATTTAGTCACAAAGTTGATCAATCACCGTACCAAAACTAAATAGACGGTTCTAAAATTGAACTAAACCTTATTCAACGTGATTGACTATATTGAGAGAGTGAACCTGTTTAGGCCTAGGTAATCTAATGCCCTGCACCAGTAAAGTGACCGGTCATGGAGGTGTTGTCTTGTTGTTTGCTGTGTGTGTTTGCTTCCTCTACCCGTTTCTCCAGCATTAACTGATGTCTTCTTCTCAACCCATCATCAAACGAAGGGGGGATATGTTGCGACATTGAGAATGGACCAAACACAATTGAAACTTTCAGACATAATCAAACACAAGAGGCTGCATATTCCAGATCACCCCAAGCTCTGAAGCCAAGAGACCTTTTGTTGTTTAACTTAAGGAAGAACGTTGTCAATGTTTTATAATTTGGCAAGAACAGATCTGTTCAGAAAAGACCCCCTTCTCAAATAACCATATAGTAGCATGCCCCCCGAACAAGGATGAGACTTTTACTGGTGGTTTTATGATGTTTAATCCTTTATAATCCTTAGTCCATTCACCATATTACCAACGTAAGAGCTGAAATGTATACAAAACATGTAACTGATCAGCTAACATTGTTCACATTCACATGCTGTCTTACATTTGTGCAAGAATGAACATATTAACAGACAAAATGCTCATGTCTCAACTAATTACATACCTTTTGCCTCTTCAGAGGGGCTGCAAGTATAAATTTAACGTTTAAACACAGCTCCGCGTCGAAGCTATTGCCGTATTTGAGATGGCAAGCTATGCTATACACTGCGCTAGCCAGGGCGCGCGCGCTTCCAAAAAGAAAACAAAAGCGCGCAGTTGAAGACCGGAAGTCAACCATCTCAGTACAAAATTTTCAAAATAAAAGACAAAAACCTTCTCCGTAACAAAATATACACATATAGTATCTTATTGTCCGAATTCCAAATTCCTCCAGGAGGCGGGACAAACATTTTGAGTTTAAAATCTTAGACCCGAACACAGAATCTCTCTCTTGTGTTCTCGTTCTCTTGCTCTTGTGCTCTCTCTGGTTCTCTGGGGCTCTTGCCCTCTGCTCTCTGGTGCTCTTGCTCCCTCCCTCGGAAAAGGTCTCGGCAGAACAAGCCAGGTGGAGCCGACGATGGTTATAGTAACCATGTAGACGCAGAGACAATGACCCAAATCAAGATCAGGGTTACAACAGATTTATTCAAGCCATCTAACTCGTCTCACCTTCCTTTCTTTCCTTTGTTTCTTTTCCGTTAATATCTCGGTTCTAAGTTAAGTTTTGCTGCAAAGTTTCGTTTAAAACGTTTCGACTGCAACACGCTTTCAAAGACTTTCATCCATCCGCCAACACACCACGTGACTGGCTGCCCAAGATCTAGCAAGCACGAGGAGACCGCCAGCCAAACCACGGACCCAGGAACCCCCTTCATCGACAAAAGGGAACCCCAAAGCAAGGGCAAGCAAGTACCTCCAGACTTTTAGCTGAACTGGTGTTTTTAATATCAAATTCAATTACCCGCCTAAGAAACGATAAAAGGGTGAAATTAATTATTGATGGTTCGTTCAGGTCATGTCTTTTAAGTGCATATAGAAACTTGGGATCTCACCATCTAACTCCTAAAACTCATTCTTCCTCATTCTCTGTCTTTCTTCAACTTGTATGAATGCGTGTGTGTGTGTTTGTGTTAGATATTAGTTTTATGTGTTAGTCATAGGCTTATAATCAATAAAGTATTGTTTGTATTTGAAAAGAGGAGCATTACTTGTGATATGTGCTTACAGATTTATTGTCTTGAACTTCGATCTATGCTTTGACCCTTGATTTATTTCTTAATTTAGCTGTTAGCTGGGAATTAGTCTTTCTTGGCCAAGAAGATATTATATTTCCTAGAATTAATAATTGTTTATGCTTTCCATTCATTTGATGAACTGATAAAATGATCATACTATTGATTCTGCTACAGTAAATTCTGAAAATAATTAAATTATTAATTATTGATCATAATCCGTTATGAATAATAATTAGTCATATTTATACATGCGTATACACGCTACAATGTTTTGAGGATATCATTGAGGCCTTAGATGACAGTGTGTTTTTTATAAAACGTTCTTGTAATGTGACGTGTTAACAAAACTAGAACATTTTAACTGTAACATGTTGAGGATGTTTTGGGAATGTTGTTGAGATAACAGATAATACAATGTTCTCAATAAAACATCGGCACAATCTCCCATAATAACAGAAGAGGAACATTATCAAGTCAACGTTCGCAAAATGTTATGAGGATATCATTGAGGCCTGAGATGACAGTGTGTTTTTTATAAAACGTTCTTGTAATTTTGACGTGTTAACAAAACTAGAACATTTTAACTGTAACATGTTGAGGATGTTTTGGGAATGTTGTTGAGATAACAGATAATACAATGTTCTCAATAAAACATTGGTACAATGTCCCATAATAACAGAGGAGGAACATTATCAAGTCAACGTTCGCAAAATGTTATGAGGATATCATTGAGACCTGAGATGACGGAATGTTTTTTATAAAACGTTCTTGTAATGTGACGTGTTAACAAAACTAGAACGTTTTAAATTTAACATTTTGAGGATGTTGTTGAGGTAAAAGTTTGTAGAGAATGATATTTTATAAAATATTGGCACAACGTTCCATAATAACAGAGGAGGAAAATTATCAAATCAACGTTCATAAAATGTTTTGAGGATATTATTTAGTACTGAGACGATAAAATGTTTTTAATAAAACATTCCTTTTAGTTGAATTTTTAACAAAAATAGAACATTTTGCATGAAACATTTTGATGATTTTTTAGGGATGTTGTTATCTTTTATAAATCATTGGCACAATAACAAAGGAGGGACATTATCAAAGCAACATTCATCAAATGTTTTGAGGACATTATTGGCCTGAGATGACAAAATCTCATAATGTGTTAACAAAAGCTCATAAAATTGTAAGGATATTTTAGGGAAGCTGTTTAGGTACAGATTGTAGAATTATATTAACCTATAAAATATTGGCATGATTTTCCATAATAAAAGAGGAACATTATCAAAACAGCATTCCTGAAGTGTTTTGAGGATTACGCCTGTTGCGCGAAATGTGTTTACAAGAGACGAGAAGCTGATTGGAGGCCACTGTAGATCGACGTTTAAAACCACCAATCACAGCGTGATTTTCCCATGACGTAAGAACATTTGAAATCGACAAACAGCGCGAATAAAGTAACGTTTTTGTCAAAGAAAGCGGCGCAAAATGTCCGTTGTCTAAATTGGCTATTTGACACATTAGCCCAAAACATTTAATGCATACTCCAAACTGCCTGTTTCAAGATGATTATAACACCGATGACACAATATCTCCATCTACAACAAAGCGTACTATAATACCGGTATTGTGTTCTATGCATACGAAAACTGTATTTTTGCTACTTAAAAGTGTTAATCTTAACCTTATGTCTTTTGAAAGTAAAAGTTAATAATAATTATTTCAGTAATTCATAAAGAGGTAATTGAAAAAATTGGAAAGAGCATTAAGTCTAAAACAATTTTCAGTAATTTGTGTTTCTTTTTTTTTTTTTTTACTCTTATTTTTATTGTTTTAGGCAGGTCAAAGACAAAGCATGGTGATCTCAATTTTGAGTATGGTTACATAATGCAAAAATAAAATAAAAATGAACAATTAAACATAAGACAGCAACCAGATGTCATGATATATAAAATATATATATATATAAAAATAAAATTAAAAAAAACTTCAGATTACACAGTTTCTAATGCAAATCTATATGCTATCCATTTGCTCCATTTTTCTTTAAATTCAGCTTCTTTCAGTCTTAGAATAAAGGTCATTCTTTCCATGGTGAATATTTCCTGCACAATGTCCATCCACTGAGTATGGCTGGGTGGCTCAGGTTTGAGCCAACTTCTTGTTATCGCTTTCCTCCCTGCCGACAATAATATCTTAACCAGATATCGATCATCTTTCTTTACATTGGACAAAAGACCCAGATACATTGTTGTAAAAGTTAATGGTACAGAGTACTCCAGTACTTTGCAGAAAGTAAGGTGGACAGAAGTCCAGAAAGGTTTTATCTCAAGACAGTCCCAGAAAACATGTGTATGGGTAGCATCCACAGAGCCACATTGCCTCCAACATACTTGTTGGGTGGACAGTTGTTTACCTTTAATAGATGGCGTGATAAAGAATCGAATGAAATTTTTCCAATTGAATTCTCTCCATTTTTGTGAATTTGTAGATGTCTGTGACAACTCACAGATTTTATACCATTCTTCATTTGAGATCGTGACAGCTGCTTCTCTTTCCCACTTTTCTTTGACATACAGGGTTGTGTTTTTTTGACAGGACATTAAGCTAGTGTATAGCTTTGAAGTAATTTTGTGCGTTTTCTGTTGGTATGCACCACACAGAGTCTCTAAAACTGCATTAGGTTCGTTTCTGTCCTTAATTTCTTTATTATAGTATTCTCTTAGTTGCAGGTATCGGAAGAAGTCTCGATTATCTAGACTAAATTTGTCTTTCAGATATTGAAAACTTCTTATTTCCCCATTATTAATTAAATTACAAAAAGCTGTAACCCCTCTATTGGTCCAAAATTTGAAATTTGAGTCATGCATTCCTGGTTTAAAGTCTTTGTCATGAGCTACCCATCTTAATATTTTTCTTTCTTTATTCAATGTTAATTGTCTTGCTACACTATACCAAATTTCCATTGTGAGTTGTGCAATTGGGCCAAGTATTTCTATTACATCGGTTGGGATATGGTCCTCTCCCACGAGTGTCTGAACATTGTACCCAGGGATGCATGTCTCAATCTCTTTCCATTTGGCACAGTAACTAGGGTCACACCAGCAACACAGGTAACGCAATTGAGCTGCATAGAAATACATTTTTAAATTAGGAAGGGCCATGCCCCCCTTATCCTTCTGCAGCTGTAATGTTGAATACCTAACTCTGGGCCTCTTCCCATCCCATATAAACTTCGATAACAGCTTATCCCACTCTGTGAATTGTTTTGACGGAATATTTACCGGGAGGGATTGAAATAAGTAAAGTAGCCTAGGGAGGATGTTCATTTTTACCACTTTTATTCTATCACTTAAGCCGAGTGGATAAGTAGACCATCTCTGGATGTCTGTTCTAATACTTTCGTTTATTGGGTTGTAGTTAAAATTATATAGTAGTGAAGAATCTTTGGATAGAAATACTCCGAGGTATTTAATTTTGTTGGTGCTCCATTTTATATCATATGTGCGTGCAGTTTCATTTGAGGGTGAATGATTAAACAATAGTATCTGGGTTTTGGAAATGTTCAACTTGTATCCAGCATATTCATTATACTTTCCCAAAAGATCCATCAGTATGGGAAGTGATATGTTAATATCTTCTAGAAATAACAATATATCGTCCGCAAATAATCCGATCCTTTGTTCTCTTTCGTTGATCATAATCCCCTTTAAATCCTCTTTCTCCCGAATCGCTTGAGCGAGTGGCTCAATGTATAAAGCAAAAAGGGTGGGGCTTAATCCGCAGCCCTGCCTACATCCTCTACTAAGTTCAAACCTGTCTGTCAGAGATCCATTCACTTTTATTCTTGCGGTTGGCTTATCATAAATTGCTCTAATACATTGAACAGAGTCATTAGTAAGGCCAAATTTCTCCAA
The DNA here is from genome assembly GCA_029959095.1 of Rhinichthys osculus. Taxonomy (NCBI): domain Eukaryota; kingdom Metazoa; phylum Chordata; class Actinopteri; order Cypriniformes; family Leuciscidae; genus Rhinichthys; species Rhinichthys osculus. Next base: position 25,494,858 of record JARWKJ010000004.1, on the reverse strand, counting down.
CGTTAGATATAGGAAATCCCAATTTACTCGATCGAAGGCCTTTTCTGCATCGAGGCTGATCAAGGCCGCTTTAAGCTTTTTGCTGGAGATATTGTGAATCACATGTAGACTTCTTCTGATATTATCTTGCGTTTACCTACCAATTATAAAGCCAGTCTGATCCTCATCAATTATATCAGAAATAAAGGTTTCAAATCGTTTAGAAATGATGGATGTATATAGCTTATAGTCCACATTTAAAATTGATATTGGCCTATAATTGGCACAATTATCTCTATCTTTATTTTCTTTGGGGATCAGCGTAATAATTGCTTCCTTCCATGATGGAGGGGTCTTGCCTTCTTGTTTAAAGCTCTAAGAAGAAGCGGCTTCAATTCTACCTTAAAAGTCCTATACCACTCGCCGGGGAAACCATCACTACCTGGGGCTTTATTTGCCTTTAGTCTATTTATTGCTTCACCCAGTTCTTTTGATGTAATTTCTGCTAATATTCTTTTATTTTGTATTTCTCCTATACAGGGAAGGTCTAATTTGTCTAGGAATGCTCTAATCGACTCTTTGTTAGAAGCGCCCTCTAGTGAATATAATTTGCTGTAGTACTGATAAAAAGTGTTTTCTATTTCTTTTGGCTCAGTTCGAAGCTTTTGCGAGATAGGGTCTTTAATTTTCAAAATTGTTGAGTCCGCTTGTTGTTTGCGTAGTTTTCAAGCTAGAAACTTTGTTGATTTTGGGCCTAGTTCATAATATGCTTGTTTTGTAAATCTAGCTTTTTTCTCTACTTCATCATCTAAATAATTTTCAAGTTGCATTTTCAATTTTTGAATTTCTTTTTGAGTGTCTTGATCTTTTTTCAAAATGAATTTTTCCTCTTTATCTTTTAAATCTTTAATTAATTTTTTATATGCTTCAATCCTAGTTTTCTTAATGTTTGTTACCTTGGCTATTAGTTTTCCTCGTAAGACAGCTTTTAGCGAGTCCCATATTATTGATGGATCCACCTCCCCATTGTCATTTTCTTCTATAAATGTTTTGATGTCCTGTTTGACAGATCCAACTACTGATTGGTTGTTAAGGAGGCCCACATTTAATCGCCATACAGTATTTTTGGGGTTATTCTCCAAGTTAAGAGTTAAATATATTGCGCTGTGGTCTGAAACATCAGTGACTCCGATCTTGCATTCGGTTACCCTGTAGAAATCTTCCTGTCTCATTATAAAATAGTCTATTCTTGAATGAACCAAGCTTCCTCCACACATCCACCATGCCAGTTTCCTCCAACAAAATATTTAGTAATTTTGTAAGATTTCTTTTACTCCTATTTTTACTTGTGGTATCTAGTTTCAAATTTAAGACTGAATTCCAATCCCCTCCACATACACAGATCCCTTCCGCTTCTGCTGTGAGTGTATCAAAGAATTCTTTATAAAATGTTGTTTCGCATTCCGGTGGTGCATAGATGTTAACCAATGTCATAAGATTATTATTGATTTTACCCTTTACTAGAATATATCGACCCTCCTTATCCTTTATTTCTTTAAAAATGTCAAGCTTTATTTTTTTGGTTACAAGTATTGCAACTCCCCTCCTATGACTTTGTGAATATGAGCTATAAAATATATTGTAACCAAATTTAATAAGTTTTTCATGCTCTGAAGCTCCTAAATGTGTTTCCTGTAGCAAGATGATGTGCATATCGTCTTTCCTTATCTTATTCATCACCCTTGCCCGCTTTACTGGGTTACCTAATCCATTGACATTCAATGACATTAATTTAAGCTTCTGACTGTGCATCATAAATGCGAGGTGGTTCAGATTGGTTGCTTGTCTTATAACCATGAACTTTGAACATGAACTTTGTAAATAAAAATAAAAACAAAACTGAACTTAAAGCAACAGAACAAATAACGTTAAACTGAAAAAAGGCTTCCAAGGCAGGGTATTTGCAATTCCCCCATTTCGCCAAAATAAGGTAAGGGGGAAAGCCTCCCTCTAAGAGAGTACCCCCTCCCAGAACCAGCGTATAAAACAACAAGAGCTTTTCCACTAATTCTACCTTAGGCGTTTAAGCTCGTTCAAATCAGACTATTTGAATCATAAAAAAAGAGTGACAATATTAGTGTTTACATCATTGACAGTCAGTGACAAAATGCAACTGAACACACAGCTCTTTGGAACATAGCTAGTACCTATTTCCCTCAGGTCTCCACGTCTTTGTCTTCTCGAATCAAGTATTGAACTTCCGTTGGAATTCCTGGAGCCGTTCCCGTGCTCTCTTGGCTGTCTCCTTCTCTCCGCGCCGGGGCATGCGTTGCCATGGCGATGTTTGGTCCAGTCTTCGGGTCGCTGGTGTGCCAGTTCCGCTGGTATTATCCACACCGAGGTGGCCCTCAAATAGAAGACCTCGGCGATGCAGATCTCTTTCGGCTTCCTCAGCGCTGTTGTAGGTCTGTTGGCCACTCTCCCAATGGATACGCAATCGGGTGAATGGCGTCTGGAAGCGTATGCCGTTCTCTTTCAAAACAAGCTTAATCTTTTTGTAAGCTTTGCGTTGCTGGATCACGTCTGTTGTGTAGTCGTGGTCAAAAGAGAGAAATTTATCCCCAAGCTGAATCTTCTTTTTCCAGGCCTTTCTGAGAACCGCTTCTTTGACTCTATACTGAAGAAAGTTAACAACTATTGATCTCGGGGGGGGGGTGTCGGGGGTCGGTTTCGGGCCAAGTGAGCGGTGTGCGCGTTGTATTTGGGCATCAGTCCCTTCTTCAATAAGTTTTTCGCTCACCAACAGCTTCTCCACAAATTGAATCACAGAGGGACCTTCCATTTCCTCGCGTACCCCGTATATTCTGAGGTTGTTTCGCCTCCCCCTTGACTCCTAATCGTCAACTTTTCCCCGCAATGCCCTTTGCTCTTTTAGTGACTCTTGGAGCACTTCATTTGCCACTGCCGACCAACTTTCCAATTCCTCAATTCGCGCCGCCGCCTCCTCGAGTTTATTGTCATGTTCTTGTAAGGATAGCGTCGTAGAAGCTAACTGTTGGTTAATCTGTTGTCTGAATTCTGACAGTTCCTCTTTCACTTCTCTCTTTACTTCTTCTTTAAACGATGTTAGATCGGCATTTAGCTGAGTTCGAAGGTTGCTTATTTGATCGCTTATATCTTTCAAACTTGGTTGAGAAGTCGAGACACTGCTGTGTGCGTTTATGCTAGCATTGTTTGCATCAGGTGTATTCGGTTCACCTCCTTTGCGTCCCTCTTGTTCCGCTTTTCCAGTCATCTTTTGGTTTCTTGTTTTAGTACCCCCGCTCATATTCCGAGTCTTTTACCTAGACTTAGATAATATTAGCTGAATTCAAGGGGTTTTAATCGTCTGACTTTACGAGCTATCGTTTCACACGTCCACCTCGTTCCGTCGCATACCGGAAGCCCAAGTAATTTGTGTTTCTAGCAAATATTGTATGTGCTTGTAATATCGTTGTGTGTTGACAGATGTTTTAAAATATTTCAGGTAATCACTCTGCTGATGGTCCATGTATAGGACACAATCTGGCACCTATTGAAACAAACATAAACCTGCAGAGGTGAATGGATATGGGAGCTAAAAAGTCTTATAACTGGTAAGTGGTTTTGTAACTTTTGTTGTAAATCTTCATAGAATTACCTTATATTATAGTAGGCTACAGATTATAGTAATCTTGTTCAAATGTTAGAAAATAATTTTGTTGGTTTAAGAAAGCCAACATATTGTTAACCTATTTAAACTAAATATTATTATTATTATTATGATGATTTCTGAGACATAAATGTTCAACTCTTAACTCCTAGAGCTTTAGTGCTAAAAGCACCTAACACAGACCATAAAGGATCTCATCCAAAAGACATCCAAAAATGAGAATTAGCCCATGATTTATGCACCCTCAAGTCATCATTGGTGTATATGACATTCTTCTTTCAGACGAATACAATCGGAGTTATATTAAAAAAATGTCCTGGCTCTTCTGAGCTTTATAATGGCAGTAAATGGCCGTCTATAAAAGCGCATCCATCCATGATAAAAGTGCTCCACGCGACTCTGGCGGGGTTATAAAGGCCTTTTGAAGCGAAGCGATGCATTTGTGTAAGAAAAATATCCATTTAAAACTTTATTGACTAAAATAACTAGCTTTAAAATAACTAGCTTAGCATATATTTATTTCTGCGTTTGAAGTAACTAAAACTTACAGCTTCACTAATAAGAGACGCTGCACTTACAGGTATGATTAATTCACTCTAGAAATTGTTCTATCGCCAATGCATTCAAATGCAGTGCTACTATATCTGTATCTGATTTAAAACAAGCAGAAATCTGTAAGAAATGTAATGATCCATAGACACTATAGCTGCTGTTATGTGAGAGCACTAGCCTCGTGGGCAGCGAGCGCTGTGACGTGCTGGAGCTGTGCTCACGGCGACCTGAGTTCCAGTCCTGCTTCAGCTTCAGGCTTCTCAAGACAACAGCAAAGTTTGTTCACATAATTTAGCCTCTAGTTGTGTTATTAACATTAATATAATGGATTAAGTATATGTTTTAAATTACAGAAACAAAAAAAGATACTCATAAGGTATCATATTTATACTTTCAATAAATTAGTCTTTACATAATTTCTGATTACTAATTAGGCTGGCTAAATTTGAAAGTTTTCAATGTCAATATTGAACAATATTGAATATCAACAGAGCTGTTTTTTACCAGGTAAAATAAGTGTTTTCTTACAATACTAATGAGAATTTTTAATTAAAGTATATTACAAACTTTTAATTTAGACCCTAAAGAATCATATTAGCTTGTACAAAAAATGGCATTATATGACCCCTTTAAACCAGGGAAGGATTAAATTGTCATATTTAGTTTGAAACAGACAAATAAAATAAATTAATTTGTGTGGGTTCATAATTGAGAATAATGCATTTTCTTTATTAGCTGAAGAGTTTACTGTTGAGGACATTAAGACCAGGGCAGTATCCCTGCGAATGCAGTACTGTCGTTTGCAGAAACTCAAACCAAGTGGGACTGCCAGCAAACCCTTGACTCCAAGGCAAAGGTGGATTCTCAGAGTGATGGATTTCATCAAAACATATATTGTCCACCGGCCATGCGAAACAACAGTAAGTTAAACAGTCAACAGAAGCAAGAAATGTATTTGTAATAGCATGCATTTGTAACACTCATACACCAACACATACATATTAAAACAAACAAGGCCTGTGAGCGGTCTTGACACGTTTTAAACTATTAAAAGTTTACAATGTATTAAATTGATGAAGAAGGGTATTAAAATAGTCATGCCAAATACCATTACAAAGTTGAAAGGGTTTAGATGTCATTTCTTTTATAATACATTTTATGCAACGAGGTCATATCTAAATGCATTCATTCTGTGCGTCCTCATAACTCCAGACGAGATTGCTCTGCTGAAATAACCATGTCCACAAACGTATTCCAGATGAGAAATTTTGGTTTTCCATCGGATTTTGTATAAAATAATCTACCTAACAATTTACATTATGCAAGAATGTGTATTTGAGGACAAAAGCTTATAGTGGCAGATTTGGCATATACACAAAGATGCACACTCGCTCAGTCACTGACTGAAAAATTCACTGAAAAATACAATACCACACACATACACACGCTGTGTCACACATGCTACAGCCATACTTTATCCTGCTCTCTTGACTCAAATCTTATACTGTGCTGAACTGGTTAATGTAAGTGCATGTTGTTAATGTAAGTGCATGTTGTTGAAGCAGCTCTTTCTTAATCCTATCACCGTCTTCTCTGTTCCAGCTTGGTGCATCATTCAGTGGGCAGAGTGATGCAGAGGATATGGACCTCTCAGACCTAAGGCCTGATACACCATCTGTGGACATCTCCCCATGTACTGCGTCCACCCCAATTCCCTCAAATCAAGAAGCCTTTCCATTGCCGGAGGAAGCTGCTTCAACTGCCTCAAGTGATAGCGGTAAACAGCCACGTTTGAGCAACAATCCCCAAAAAAGAAAGAGGGTGTCAGAGGATGATGTAGAGCTGCAGAAGCTGGATTTGTTGAAACGGATGGTTGCTCAAGTGGACTCACAAACACCTCGGGATACATTAACTTCTTTTGGGAACCAGGTGGCTTTGGAATTGAGGGATATTCAAGACTCAGTTCTGTTATCACGAGTAAAAAGAAAGCATAATGATTATGATATACAACGCCCAGGAGAATGACAGAAGCGGGTCATTGTCGTCACCTGGACAACCTACCCCATATCAACCTGTCAATTCTGGTCTACCAACGGCCCAGTCTCATTCCCAGCAGGTCATGGGTTTCATAGATCACTTTTGGAGACACAAGCCGAACATGCCTATGACTAGACATTCTAATGAACCTGTAAATGGGGGAGCTTCATACCAACAATATTTAAAAGGGAATTACCTGAATTCTTTTTTTTTTAACACCTACCGACAAATTGGAAGTTTTGGAAATTATTCTGAATATGAAAAGCTCTTATACTGCTGGTGTGGATGTATATGTAGCAAAATTATTAAATCTGTTGCAGTTGAAATTCTAGATCCACTAGTCTATTGTATAAACCTCTCTCTCTCTTTCATGGTGTAGAACCAAAAATGACAAAAATTGCAAAAGAAAAAAATAACTTACAAAATTATCGACCTATATCCATTTTACCTACTTTTTCCAAGGTACTTGAGAGGGTTGTGTACAACAGACTTAGCGGTTACTTGGATAAAATGAACATACTCATCCCATCTCAATATGGCTTTAGGAAAAAGAGCTCTACCTGTTTGGCAATTCTGGATCTCATTGAAAAAATCAATGACGCTATAGATAATGGTGAGATTGGTATTGGTGTATTTCTAGATTTATCAAAAGCATTCGACACCATTGATTTAGAAATTCTAATTGGGAAATTGCAACACTATGATGTCAGAGGGAAGGCACTCTGCTGGTTCAAAAGTTACCTAACTGATAGGGAGCAATTTGTCCAAATAAACAATAGTTATTCAGAATGCACAGATATCGTTTGTGTCCCCCAGGGCTCCATATTAGGTCCACTTCTTTTTATTATGTATGTGAATGACATTATAAGTTCATCAAATTTTTTTCATCAGGTTATCTTTGCAGATGACACTAATTTTGTCTCATAAAAAATCCGGATATTTTACAAAAGCTTGTTATTGAGGAATTAGTTAAAGTAGATAGTTGGTTTAAATGTAACAAATTATCAGTAAATGTACCTAAAACCAAATTTATTATATTTCGTTCAAATAGAAGCCGGACAAACATTGAAAGGATACAAATCAAAATACATAACAAAGTAATTGAAAGAGTAGAGAACATCAAATTCTTAGGAATTTATTTAAAAGAGTGGTTAAACTTTAAACAACATATAGAATGTTTAACAAAAGAATTGTCAAAATATGTTGGTCTGTTCTATAAATTAAGATATGGTCTTCCTTTTAATGCTCTTCTAACATTGTACCGGTCTCTTTTTGAATCACATCTAAATTATTGTAATATCATAAGGTGTAACACGTATCCAAGCTATCTTGAAAAATTGCAGATCTTACAGAAGAAAGTTATACGTGTAATATCATGGGCAAATTATGATGCTCCCTCTGGTCCGCTTTTTTATAGGTATAAGCTTTTGAAGCTCGCTGAGTGCAACAGTTTTCAGAATGCTTGTATTATGTATAACGTAGTTTATAAATTGCATCCAAAACTTTGCCATCTCATTCCAGTCACCTCATCTATTCATGACCATAACACTAGAAGGAGAGCTTAAGTACGAGGGAAAAAGCGTAACCTGAAGTGTACTAGCTTTAGTATAGCATGTAAGGGTCCTGGGACCTGGAATGAGATTGACAATTCTATAAAGGAACTACCTTCTCTTGATATATTTAAAAAGTGTCTTAAACACAAATTGTTACAACATTATGCATGATAGACCCACAAGGCTGAAGGTTTCATATTTTATTGATTTATCTGACTTTCTTGAATACCCCTATTATTGGATTTTGTTTGAGGGATGGATGAGATGCGTGATGTATGCTGGCTGGGGGGTGGATATTTTGTGGTGAATAGTTTTGTTGTTGGGTGTGGATGGGTATTATATTGGGTCGGTGGATTATTCTTTGTTGTTGTTAATGCTGATTATGTGTCTTGAAGGGCCCTATTTATAAGCCAGGATTTGGCTTCTGGGAGGTCCTTTTCTTTTACAGAATGGTTCTTTAAATCTGTAAACATGAATTTGTAGTGTTCTGTGAATGAATAAAAGATGTGGTGAATTGAATATTCACCAGAGAATAAATAATTGTGGATTTTTACTATTTTAAACAATTTGGTTCTATAACATTTTATTTTATTATAGTAGTGCACTACTTGCCGTTTAAACTTGTTTGTATAGTGTTCATTTTTCTTTAGTGTAAACATACTTTTTTTAAAAATAAAAACAAATTCTAAAACAGGCTAGCTGTCCATTTCTCAAAGCTTTTATATTCTAAAGTGAAGTGACCTAATAATTGACTGTTCAATGCTCAAATTGTTGATGATTGAATTACAGAGTATCCTTCACATCGTTCACATTATAATATAATTATTAAAAAAATTAAAACCTTACAAGTAATAAAAGGAAAAACAACTATTTACAACGTGAAGACCAATTGTTTTTTATTATGTACACTCTTTTGGGGAACAATGTAAATATAAATATATATATACATATATTTAACGTATATGTATATTTTAGCTTATTGTTAGAACACATATTGCTGTGCACCACAAACACAATCATTGAGAAGCTGCCTATTTAGAGTGCTGCCCTTTAAGTGCTGGGCGATACACAAAGTATGATATAAATACATACACTATTATATGTGAAACGTCTCGGGTTATGACTATAACCCTTGTTCCCTGAGAACACTGAGTCGAGAATCGACACTTTGGGGATGCTCCCTAAGCGTGTGCCTCTGAAGTATGAATGAAACTAATCCAATCCTGATTGGTGTTGCGTCGTGACGTAACATGTGACGGCATACCCGGAAGTATAAAAGTGACACTGTCACAACACACACTAGCCTCGCGATGAAGCAAGACGCTCCAAGGCCTCAAAGGGCGTGGCAGAACGACGCAGTGTCTCGTTCCCTTCTCAGGGAACAAGGGTTATAGTCATAACCCGAAAACGTTCCCTTTCGAGGGAACTCTACACTGCGTCGAGAATCGACACTTTGGGGAACGAGTGCCAACTAGGCCACGCACCGAATAGGCCTGTCCCGGAGTGAAACTGTTTAGGCACTCAGCAAGGACTGAGCACGTGTGTGCCAGGCGTACTAGGAAGGTGGAACCTAATAAAAGTATGTGGAGTAGCCCAACCGGCTGCCTCACAGATCTCCTGTAGAGGAACTCCCGAAAGAAGGGCCCTAGAAGAAGCCATGCTTCTAGTTGAGTGAGCCCTCACGGCTAAAGGTGAAGGCAAATCGCGCACCTTGTAAGCCTCAGTAATAGCCTGAACAATCCAAAAACTAATAGTTTGCTTGGATGCCGGGAGCCCCTTCTTAGGTGACCCAAAACATACTAATAATTGGTCCGACCTTCTCCAAGAAGAGGACCTCTCAAGGTACACGCTCAAAGCTCTGACGGGGCAGAGCAAATTAAGCTTCTCTTCTTCTGCCGACACATGAGGTGGAGGATGGAATGCCTGAAGAACTGTAGACCGAGCCGTATTCGATACTTTAGGCACGTAGCCCGGACTCGGGTGCAAAAAAGCTTTACTCTGCCAGGGGCAAACTCCAAGCAAGCTGGTGTACCAGGGCTTGGAGATCTCCCACCCTCTTAAGTGAGGTAATAGCTAAGAGAAAAACCATTTTCAGCGTTAAGTCCTTAGGCGAAGCCGACTGTAGAGGTTCGAAGGGGGCCAGGGACAACCCTTCCAGAACTATTGCCAGGTCCCAGGCAGGAACCCTGGACCTGGTTGCCAGTCTCATCCTCCAAGTACCACGGAGAAAACAAATGACCAAATGGTGCCTCCCCAGAGGCCCATCACTTAAAGGTGAGTGGAAAGCCGATCTTGAAGAAACTCCAGAACTGAAGCCACCGGGCAGTTAACTGGGTCCAACTCATGTTCTCTACACCAAGTGAAAACACATTCCACTTGAGGCCATATAATCTCCTAGTAGATGGAGCCCTAGAGCTAAGTATGGTTTCAACTACTCCAGCTGATAGACCAGCATTTAGGTACTGAACCCCCTCAGAGGCCAGACCCACAGCTTCCACAGCTCTGGGTGAGGGTGGAAGACTGTGCCCTCTGCCTGAGACAACAGATCCCTCCTCAGAGGAATCTGCCATGGCGGAGCTATCAGGAGTGATATTATGTCTGAAAACCATACTCGGGTCGGCCACCTCGGGGCAACCAGAAGTAGGCTGATGCCCTCTTGACGGACCCTCTCCAAGACTCCCGGGAGCAGAGCGATCGGGGGAAGTGCGTACAGGCGAAGCCTCGGCCAGGCCTGTACCATGGCATCCAACCCCAGTGGGGCTGGATGTGTGAGGGAGAACCAAAGTGGACAGTGGGACGTCTCTCGAGACTCAAACAGATCCACTTCCAATGGTCCAAACCTCTCCCATACTGACTTCACCACATCTGGATGAAGTCTAAATTCCCCGGGCCTCAGCCCCTGCCTCGACAGGATGTCTGCTCCCTGATTCTGAACCCCCGGAATATACATTGCTCTGATAGAGAGTATTTTTCCCTGGGACCAAATAATGATCTGATGCGCCAGTCTGCACAGAGGGCGCGATCTGAGTCCCCCTTGTTGGTTCAGATAAGCTACCACAGACGTATTGTCTGATCGTACTAAGACATGGTAACCATTAATGTCTGGGAGGAAGCTCCTCAAAGCCCTGAACACAGCCATCATCTCTAGAGAGTTTATGTGCCAAGAATGATGATGGTCCTGCCACAGACCCCTGGCAAAGCGGCCGTCCATGACCGCGCCCCAACCAGTGAGGGAGGCGACTGTCGAAACGGTTTTCCGGTGACATGACGCTCCCAGCACTGGCCTGTGGGATAGGAACCAAGGTTTCTTCCAAATTACCAGAGAACGAAGGCATCTGCGCGTAACTCTGACTATACGGAACAGATTCCCCTTGAGGGAAAAAACCCTTGGCTCTCAGCCACCACTGAAGGGGGCCTCATGTGTAGAAGGCCCAAATGTATAATGTTGGATGCCGCTATCATGAGGCCCAGCAGTTTTGAAACTGCTTTACAGTGATGGCCTGGCCTACCTTTATCACGGACACCATGGCCAGGATGGATTCGATACGAGCGGGAGACATACGTGCCTGCATTGTAACCGAATTCCATTTCATGCCCAGAAGAGCAGTCTTCTGAGCTGGTTCCAACACATAGTGTTGAGTCTCAACCCCCGATTCTAATCTTGACCAAGGACGACATCTCAATGCCGAACTGCCATTCCTCGAGACTGGGCCAATAAGAGCCAGTCGTCGAAGTAATTCAGTGTACGAATGCCCTGAAGCCTCAGTGGAGCCAGAGTCGCATCCATAAACCTACACATGAACATGTGGGGAGAGAGTGCTAGGCCGAACGGAAGAACCCGATCTAAGAGAACCAGCCTCTCGAGACTGGCCTCTGGTGGTTTCCGAGCACCCTTCTCGACTGCCTGAAGCGGAAGACCGGCAGGCTGTAGTCGATGCGGTTTTCGTAACCATAACTGATGCTCGTTTTTTTATTTTTCGAGGAAAAACGACGCATAGTGCGTTCGCTGGAAAATGATGCGGCCCGAAGCGTCATAAACGGCGGGCAATACACATCGTTTCCGGGCCCCGCTGTAAGAACCTTATCCGATCCAGCCTCTCGAGACTGGTCTCTGGTGGTTTCCGAGCACCCTTCTCGGCTGCCTGAAGCGGAAGACCGGCAGGCTGTAGTCGATACGGTTTTCGTGACCATAACTGATGCTCGTCTTTTATTTTTCGAGGACAGACGACGCAGAGTGCGTTCCCTGGAAAATGATGCGGCCCAAAGCGTCATAGACGGCGGGCAATACGCATCGTTTCCGGGCCCCGCTGCAAGAACAACATCGGTTGCCCTGCAACTGAGTGGACAGCCCCAACATTTAGATCTACCATGCCAAACCAGTCCTCGGATCTGATTTGGTTTCCGATAATGGAAATTGTAAGCCTTTTGAACCTGGATCTCCTCAAAGAACAAGTCAATAGCCTTAGATCTAAAATGGGCCTCAGTTCAACATCCTCCTTTGGAACTAAAAAGTACCGGCTGTAACACCTGGACTTTCTATCTGGTAGGGGAACACTCTCTATGGCCCCTTAACTCCAGTAGAGTATGTACCTCTTGTTCCATAACCCGAGCCTGTTCTGGAACCCCTGCGGTCGGTACAACCCCAACAAAGCTGGGAGGTCGGTAACCGAACTGCAGTCCGTACCCATATTTAAAAATATTCAGGACCCATAGATAATTGGAAGGCGTTGCCATTCTACAAAATCTACTAAGGGAACCAGCCCCTTGGGACCGGCCTCGGGTGTTTCTCGAGCACTATTCTCGACTTCCTGAAGCAGTTGACCGGCAGGAAAAAGTCTAGAAAAATGTTGTGATCATAGTCGGTGCCCGGTTGCAAGCTCTTGGGGTGAACGCCACGGTGTGCGTTCGCTGGAAATCGATTTAGCCCGAAACGTTCAAAAACGGCGGGACAACATATATAGTTTTATGTATATATATATTTATTTATATATATATACATATATTTATTTTATTTATTTATTCATAAACCTGTCGACGGTAGAAGTTACAGCGTCGGAGAACAGGCCAGAATGTGATAACGGAGCGTTCAGCAGAAAATATTTGTCTTCCCTTTTTTATACCAGACAAATTAAGCCACTGATGTCTCTCAACCATCATAACCGCTACAATAAGCTATGGTACGTTTAGTGCCATTATACACCTGTAAAATCATCTTAGAGTACCGGTGAAAAAGAGTGTTTTTTTTTTTTTTTCAGGAGAGTTCTTATCTCTTTATTTGTAAGATTGGGGAAAAACAGTTAGCCCGGCGCTGAGGTTGTGACCTGTGCTGCAGGAAACGCTCATCAAGCTTGCTTTCACTTGCGTTCCTTGCTCATCATGTGGCCAGCTAATGTTAAGTCTGGCCACAGCACGAGTCTGCACAAACAGCTCCCTCAAGAGCTGCTTGTGCATGCTGTGGTCCCAAACAATTCATACACAAAGCATGTGTGTCCCCACCCGTAATAAAACGAGGGCAAGGATGCACACATCTTTTAAATTGTTCGCTGGCCATTCTGATCAACTGATTGACAAACAACACCAAATAAGACAGACAGTTTCAACACAGAGCGCTTGCTGAAGAGCAAAAGCTAGTGTGTGTTGTGACAGTGTCACTTTTATACTTCCGGGTATGCCGTCACATGTTACGTCACGACGCAACACCAATCAGGATTGGATTAGTTTCATTCATACTTCAGAGGCGCACGCTTAGGGAGCGTCCCCAAAGTGTCGATTCTCGACGCAGTGTAGAGTTCCCTCGAAAGGGAACAATATTTTTTGTTCCTCTTGCAGAGAGCAGTATTTGTGAGAGCTCAGAACGAAATAAAAAACACAGCATCTACAGCCAGTATCTCTACAAACAACTCCAAAATGTGGAGAAAGAGCTGCGACTGCTGGGGCCTTCATCCTTCTCTAAGCCAGATGGCTACAACCAGGCTGTATTGCAGGTCCAAGGCATGAAGAACCTACTTGAACCTCATGTCTCCTCCTGTTCTGCCAGTGGTCTGCATACTCGTAGCTCCAGCCCAACAGAGGGCGACCAAATTCAAACCAAAATATCTGACTTTCTGTTGGTCAGAGCTAATGACTTTAAATTAAAAAAGTTGTCCGGCTCGAGGAGAACAATATGCATCCTGAGTTTTGTTACTGTAGATAAAATTAATCCCCGCACTTTTGACAAAAGGTGGCGCTACTGAGCCCCCACCACGCCCATTTCTGAAACTTTGCACATGTCTACTGGCTTGTGATGTGTCTGTCAAGTTTCGTGCAATTTCAAGCATGCTAAGAGTCTCAAAAGCATAAAAAAATAAAGTTTGATGCGTTGCCATGGCAACAGTATCTAAGATATCAAGAATCCATTTACAGGTCTACATCTGCTGTGTGTTTACATTAAAGTAGTTAAGTTTGAAGCAAATTGGGTAAAAATAAGAGGGTGATTTCGAAGCATTTTGAAAGTGACACACTTCCTGCTGCTAGTTGGTGGCGCTGTAACTTTGACTCACAATAGACACATCCATGTGATCGGCCTCTTACAGCGGACACACTGCTGAAGTTTCATCAAGATCAATTAATGTATGCTGAAGTTATAACACACTTCCTGTTTCCATTATTCGGCATAAATTCGTTTACTCGCCACAGCCACACCGTTCGAGATTTCAAAAATCCGTTTGTTCCTTTTTCGATATGTTCAGTTAAAGTTCCATTTTGAGATTTGACAAAAGCTAAAACTTTACATGGTTTTTCGAAGTTGTTCATACAGGAACTTCAGCAGTCTTGGAGGAATGTGTAAACGTTTGGTTTCCTTCATCTCAGCCTTTTCAACCTTCGTTCAGGATTTCTGCACAGGAAACTTGGATATGAAGAAAAAAATGTTTTTAGCTGCACAAGAAATGAAATGAACTATGAGAGGGAAATGAAAATGAACTACAAAGTATCATGCAGACCAGGTTGAGGTTGAAAAACAATTGTACAGTATTTTACGTTCGTTAAATTATCAACTATAAATAAATTATCAGCCATCCCTAATTCTTTCAAATTCAAACACTGTATATAAAAGGCTAACAGTATGTTCACACCGCCGCCGACCTGAGCTTCCAAAGCGGCCAGAAGTCATTCATTTTCAATGGAAGCTAGCGTTCTCTCAGCTGCAAGGATCGTCAAATCCATCGGCGTCGCATTTTGAGCGTCAATCAGAAAGTTAAAAGAAGCTCAACTTTATGGTAATGACTAATGAGCTATGACACGGTTCAGCGGCAAGCAGCGGCAAAACGCCAGCAACCAATCAGAATATAGACGTCATTCGCGCTGCCTGATTCCGGAGAAACATACGATGTAAACTTTCATTCCTACCAAAATATTAGTTCCGAGTAAATGGAGGAGAAGCTTATAATCGTTGTTGCTGGGTTTCCTATCATTTATGACGTGACGTTGTTTGCTTATAGGGACCGCATGAGCGCAACTTTTATTTGAAATATTTATGAACAATCATTTTAAGCGGGAATGCAATTCATATGCTCACGGTGAGACCGATTTGACCAATTGCACTAATGCAAATAATAATAATAATAATAGCTAATTATTCTTTTTTTTCCCGACCAAATGTGACCAAAACGGTTATAAAAATGCTGTCATTATAAAAGGTTTCTTCAATGTATTGCTTGTTTTTTTCTGTTTAAAAAACAAATTTCATGTTGTGACACTTCTCTTCTCCCTGCTACGTCAGAGCGTCCAAAGCGTCAACAAGCTTCCCCGTACTTTTCGACAAGTGGCCTTGACAGGGCGGCCAGAGCTTCTTTGCCGCTCAAGTCGCCGGCGGTGTGAACGACCGTACAGTAAGACTTTCGTTTCCAGTTTACTCCAATTGCATGTCATGTGTTAGCTTGTCTGCTCAACTATACATTATTGTTGCATTATTTTCAACTAAGTAAACAAACACAATAACATCTTACGCCATCGCAAACGTACATGGGCCGGCGCATGATAGAAAACAGAATGCGGGTCTATATATATATATATTTTTTAAAATTAATTCTGTGCTATTATGAGTGAACAGGTGCGTGTGTCGCATAAGGTGGCCTTCTGCTGCTTGCAAGCGGCCTCTTTTGAGGAGACAGTGGATTTCCAAATGTGTTGCCCTGATTCCACGCGCTATGTGCGAATACACTGCAGACTCACTCTCGCTCGTATCCAAGGTAAATCATCAACACTATCATCCCTCACATGTGTTTTTATTTAACTAATTACATCATAATCCGCTAAAACGCATGCGCAGGTCACTTTACTTCCTGAACAAGTGCGCACCCGAGTCCGTGTTGCTTTCACATTCACACGAACCGCGGCACGGGCCCGCCATGCACGTAAGTGTAAACGTGAGCTGCATAGCTGCGTGCCTGCCTGCTTTCAGCGCGATTCATTATTAGGCAGGGCTAAGCGTAGCTAGTCAAGACTCTTTCAATTCAATTCCAATTTATTTGTATAACGCTTTTCACAATACATAGTTTCAAAGCACCTTTACAGAAAATGCATTGCATCTACTTTAGCCTACAATTCAGAGTAATGTTTTCAGTTATGCATTTCAGAAATCTACATATAAAAATGTACAGTAAGCTAATAATGTATTAATTTAAGGCAGAACAAAGCTAATTTAAGTAATGAATACATACATGTTTGTTAATAGAGGATTAGATTAGGAGCTGGACTCTGACTAATATGGTATAGCCCAATGGAAATGCAGATATTTATGCTTAGATTGTTAATACATAATGTTTTTTCAACAGGTGACATTTTATATTTTGGCCCTTCAGTTGAGTTAAAAATAAAATGGACACAACGAAATGACAAACAATGTTGTTGTTGTTGTTTTTTTAATTAGTCGTTTAGATTAGTCGACTAATCGAAAAATTAGTCTAAAGATTAGTCGTTAGAAAATTAGTCGTTAGTGGCAGCAATACCTTTATATGAACTCCAGAATAAGTGCCATTTTCTTCAGGTATTTTGTAGCTCACTGCCTCAATGGGGTAGGAGATGTGGTCAATAAAAACTTCTTGAATGACAGCAATCCTGAATGTCCACCACCTTAAAGGCTTAGTTCACCCAAAAATGAAAATTATGTCATTAATGACTCATGCCGTCCCAAGCCCGTAAGACCTCCGTTCATCTTCGGAACACATTTTAAGATATTTTAGATTTAGTCCGAGAGCTTTCTGTCCCTCCATTGAAAATGGATGTACGATATACTGTCCTTGTCCAGAAAGGAAATAAAGACATCATCAAAGTAGTCCATGTGACATCAGTGGGTTAGTTAGAATGTTTTGAACCATCGAAAATACATTTTGGTCTAAAAATACCAAAAACTACGACTTTATTCAACATTGTATTGTCTTCCGGTTCTATTGTCAATACGCCTTCAGCCCCGTTCAGCCGCGTTCAGTGACGCTGGTGACGTAAGACGCTGCTGACGTGTATCTGGTGCTTCCGTGTATTCGGGTTTAAATAAATATGGCCGGACAGCAGGGATGGAAATTAACTTTTTTGTCCACCGGCCACTGTGGCTGGTGGATTTCAAAATCTACCAGCCACTCAATGTTTTTACCAGCCACTTTCTTGTTTTTAACCGACAATGTGTAACTGCATGTGAAAATTAATACTACAAGAATACTTAAGCAGTTTATTTAATCTCAAGTCTCAATGAAATACTGACATTTTCTCTTTCTCTCACCCTCGGCCTCATCCACCTAATCTGTCATTTATTTTTGTTTTGATGATAATTTGAGCCAGCCTCCAAAAGTAATTAACCTGTCCTGTGATTTTTTTTTCTCTCACACAACACTCTCCAGACACGGATTTATGAGCTATAGTATGTTGGTTGCCTTTACATTAGAATAATATTTAATATAATCTAGATATGAAATGGAATACATAGCATTCAATACAAAATGAATATGTCTCATATTGAAATCAAGTTTTATGTGATAAAATATTTGCTTTGTTGTGCATTAGAACCACATCAGGCATTTAGTACAAAATAATTTATTGAAGCATCCAGATACTTCACCACGTGACAGCAGCTAGGCTCCTGATTGGTTAACGCGGCGCGAATTGACGCCAAAGTTCAGATTTTTCAACTCGGGCGGCAGACGCGAATTCGCGTCAAACGCGTGAATGCACAAAAGCACTCAATACAATCATGCGCGCGGAACGCGTCAGACGCTCGAACTTGCCGCGCGAATGAGGCGTATTCCCATCTACCACGGCGCGCTCTACACCTCATTCGCGCCGTAGGAATTTTTTACGCGCGTAACGGCGTCTTTACATTGACTTAACAATGAAATCACTCGCGCCAGACGCTCTATTCTCGTCTGGTGTGAACGCACCATGATGTTTTCTCTGCAGACCTCTACGCCTGCGATGTAATGCCACATTTTTGTTTGAAGGTGTGCCTCCTCTAAAAGTGTCCGCCGTCCGGGTGAAACAGTATGCTATTTTTATTTACCCGCCACGGTGGCCGGTAGGTGAAGCGAGTTTACCCGCCACAACACAAAATCACCCGCATTTGGCTGGTGGCGGGTGCTAATTTCCATCCCTGCCGGACAGTCTTCCTCTGTGTCGAAATCCTTAGACATGTTTGCGAAGATTGTTTTGTTTACAGCGTGCATCTACTTCAGACTGTAAACGAAGCTCGGACGCACTGATAACACGTCAGCAGCGCCTTACGTCATCAGCATCACTGAACACGGCTCGACAAAATTTTCCAGCAACTGCACATCCAATGGCGCTGGCGCCTCCAACATGTGCGCCAATGAGCTAGCATTACATCATTCACGTCAGAGCCCGCCAAGGGGGCGTGGCCAGACGCCCCCGAAATAGCCATTATAGCAGCAGTTTACCACAGCACAGCTCGCTCAGAGCGTTCAATGTCGGTTCTATATACTGTAAAACTTCGGTAACGCTTTAGATTACAGCCCGGAAAGTACTGTGTAATTAAAACGATTTTACAGCATAACCTTCGGTAATTATAGTGTACCTATTACAATATAAGTATAAGGGAACAATATTTTAAGTTTGGGGAATAAAGGGGTAACAACCAGAAGAATTAAATAATTATTTATACTGTAAGTAGTAAAGAACTAAAGGGTGCTTATTCTACTATTATGATATAACAATCTTACATTTGGGAGCAATTTAGCAAGAACTGCGTACCTTTTTGAAATAATGGTGAACTAGTACATACTGTAAAATTACAAGCTTTTTAAAAATTACAGGGTACATATCTATGCATTTATAACGAATCGGTTACCTAACGTAACCTCGGTTCTCTCTAGATGAGGGAACGAGTATTGCGTAAGCTAGCTTAAGCTACGGGAAAGATTCATCTTTTCTGAGAAATTGAAGCCAAAAAATTATCCTATAATTTTGTATCCATTGTCAACGCAGTTCAGCTGCAGCAGACCATGAGTGGGCTAGCTAGCAGCTCATTGGTTCGCTCACAGAGAACTGCTTAAGCCTATGAGGAGACGCTAATGAACTCTCGGCCAATGAGAGTCTGACATGCTCTCATTACGTCAGAGCCCGCCGAAACGGGCGTGGTCAGAGAGTATATTACTGGCGTCCTAGGCTGTAAACTCTGGTTTTCATAGAATGAAGCAGAACGCTAGTAGCACAAGCACGGCCAGGAACGCAATACTCATTCCCTCATCTAGAGAGAACCGAGGTTACGTTAGGTAACCGATTCGTTCTCTTACGAGAGGTTCTCTCGTATTGCGTAAGCTAGCTTACGCTACGGGAACACCTGGTCAACGCCGTGCATACTAAGCATCTACTATGAGTCCCAGGGGAGACCCCAGAGAACCCTTATGAGTGGGAATAAATATATGTACATGTGACAAAGGCCAGCAGAGCGGGCTGGAGATAGTACATAAGCACATGATAGAGAGGGACAGAGCGAAACCGGTCTGTGTGAATAACTCCCTATAGTGCAGCTCAACCAGAAGAGCTGTTACATACTAGACTGCTAGTAGTTTAGCCTGCAAGGCGGGAACTTCCAGATTGTAAAATCTGACAAAGGTGGAGGGGGAAGCCCATCCCGCTGCCACACAAATGTCATGAATGGAAATTCCGCTGGACCATGCCCACGATGAGGCCATGCCTCTAGTGGAATGAGCCCTGATGCCCAGAGGGCATGGCAGGTCTTTTGATAAGAACGAAACAAAAAGCTGCTCGGATCGTCTGACCGGAGCAGTGACCTGACACTGAGACCAAACTAAGATGTAATGTATAATCTCAGGGCCCTGACCGGACACAGGAGATTAGAGTCAGATTCGCTATCGGATGCAAGCAGAGCCGATAGGGAAATAACTTGTGCCCTGAACGGGGTACCAATCACTTTTGGGACATAACCATGTCTAGGTTTGAAAATGACTAAGGAGTCATTGGGCCCAAACTCGAGACAGGAAGCGCTAATGGACAGCGCGTGAAGGTCTCCCACACGTTTTACTGACGCGAGCGCGAGAAGAAAAACAGTTTTTAGCGAAAGGTATTTGAGGTCCACGGTGTTTAGCAGTTCGAATGGGGGGGCTTTCATAGCTTCGAGAACTATGGAAAGGTCCCAAATCGCCACCGAAAGGGGGCGTGGGGGGTTCATCCTTCTAGCTCCCCTGAGGAAGCGGACGACCAAGCCATCTTTGCCCAGTGACTGGCCGCGCCGGGGTTCTACGAATGCTGCGACGGCTGCCACATACACCTTGAGAGTGGATGGGGACCTGCCCTTGTCCAACATCTATTGGAGAAAAACTAGCAAGGAAGGAACCTCGCATGACCGTGGGTCCAAGTTTCTGTCAGAGCACCATTTAGAGAACACAGACCATTTAGACGCATAGAGCCTTCTAGTAGAAGCCGCTCTAGCCTGCATGATCGTGTTTAACACTCCCTCTGGCAAAGCAACGGGTAGTTGTTGATCACCCACGCATGTAGCGCCCAGCGCTCTTGGTGGGGATGCCAGATCGTGCCGCGAGCTTGAGAGAGGAGATCTGCTCTGACTGGAATGGGCCACGGGGCTGTCTGTGACAGCTGAGTGAGCTCCGGAAACCAAGTCTGACCCTCCCAACGCGGGGCTATGAGGAGCACCGAGTGGCATGTTTCCCTGATTCTCTGAAGCACCTGTGGTAGCAGAGAAACCGGAGGGAATGCATAAAGCGGGCGGCTGGGCCAGGTCTGGGCTAGCGCGTCCTCGCTCTTTGAGAAAAATATTGGGCAGTGGGTGTTCTCTTCTGAGGCGAAGAGGTCCACCTCTGCTCTGCCGAATATTCGCCACAGCTTTTGGACTGTAAGAGTGTGCAGGGACCATTCCCCGGGGGGAATGGGGTTCCTGGACAGACTGTCTGGACCGTCGTTCAGATGGCCCGGCACGTGCGTCGCTCTGAGCGAGAGCAGGTGACACTGAGACCAAACTAAGATGCGTTCTGTCAGCCGGAAATGATTCCTGGATCTGACTCCGCCCTGACGGTTTAGATAGGAGACCACGGCTATATTGTCCGAACGGATCAGCACGTGGTGACCGTGAATGCGCGGAAGAAAGCGCGTGAGCACGTTCTCGACCGCCAGCATCTCCAAACAGTTTATGTGGAGGAGGCTCTCCTGAGCTGACCAGGGGCCGAAGGCCGGTGAGCCCTCGCAGACCGCACCCCAACCCGTGTTGGATGCGTCTGTCGAGATGACTTTTCGGCGAGAAAGGGTGCCCATGGAAACGCCCCGCTGAAACCATTCTGCCACAGTCCATGGCTGCAGAGCTGTGATACAGGTCTGCGTTACTTTTATCAGCTGGCGGCCCGTGGTCCGCGCACGATGAGACACACAGCTCTTCAACCAGAGCTGAAGCGGGTGCATGCGCAGTAACCCCAGCTGGAGCACCGCGGAGGCTGAGGCCATGTAACCCAACGCCTTCTGAAAAGTTTTCAGAGGTGTGAGTCTGTTCATCTGAAAAGATGCGGCGAGACGCTGAACACGGCGCGCACGCTGTGTTGACAGACGAGCCGTCATCGTGACCGAGTCTAGCTCTATACCCAAGAAGGAGATAGTCTGACTGGGTTGTAGTGCGCTCTTTGTCCAGTTGACAGAGAGGCCCAAAGCTTTCAGATGGTCGAGGAGAACTGTACGATGAGACAGTAGCTCTCTCTGTGATTGTGCCAAAATCAGCCAGTCGTCCAAATAGTTCAGTATTCGCAGCCCCTGACTCCGCAGGGGGGCGAGCGTCGCATCCATGCACTTCGTGAACGTACGGGGTGCTAGGGATAGGCCGAACGGAAGGACGGTGTATTGATAAACCTGGCCCTCGAAGGCGAAACGTAAGAATGGCCTGTGAAGGGGATTTATCTAAATCTAAAAGTAAGCATCTTTCAGAACTAGTGAAATGAACCAGTCCCCCTGGCGCACATGCGCAAGGAGTTTTCTGATAGTGAGCATTTTGAACGGTCTCTTCATGAGAACTTTGTTCAGAAATCTGAGGTCTAAGATTGGTCTGAGGCCGCCGTCTTTCTTGGGAACCAGAAAATAACGTCCGTAAAACCCCAACTCGCTCATAGACAGAGGGAGGGAAGGGAGACCTCTCTATAGCCCTTTTGCACAATAGCTTTGCTATCTCTGAATAGAGCACTGCTTCTGGGTTCACAATAGTTTCTAGCCGCGCTCGAAAACGTGCAGGGCGGCGGTGAAACTGTAAGCGATAGCCTAGCCTTATTGTGTTTAGCACCCACTGGGAAATTCCCGGAATAGCTTCCCACGCTTTGAAGCGTAACGCTAGAGGGTGAATGGCTACATGGTCCCCGTCGCTGCACATAGCGGGCTGCGTGAGCGCGCTCATAGTGTTTATAACAGCGGGACTCGGAGAGGAGTTTATGGGCCGTGTAACAGAGTGAGCAAAGGTGGGACGCGCACACGGGCGCGCGTATGCACTCTGAAACTCGAGCGGGTTGGAACCGCTTTATGAGAGTGGACTCTGTGTGAGACACGGGAACTGAAGTGCTTTTGTGTATGAGTGAACACAGTGTTGTGGGCACATTTTCTACACAGGAGGCTTTTATGCTCTTTATGAGATTTCTCTGGGTCGCCGTTAAAATGGCGTTTGTGCTCATGCAAGCGGGAAGGGAGACTGGCTTGGTAATGGCGGAGTACACTGCTGTAGTAGCCGCGTGAGCGGGGACTAACAGATGGCGAAACTTTGAAGGCGGTCCGGCCGCGGCGGGAGAGCGCCGTCTTTTTCTCAGGTGTGCTAGGCAGACTTCGAGTGATCGGGTTTCAGCGCGATCCTAGGCCGAGGCCCCCAAGGAGGCGGCGGTCTGTGGCGGTTGTCAGAGCGAGAACGAGGGCGGCCGCCCTGGCGTCGCTGAGAAGTCTGACTGTGCTGAGCTGGGCGCTGGGGTGGGGCTCGTGCAGGAGGCAGGTCACGTGAGCGGCCTGCAGAGGAGCTAGCGCGACGAGGCAGAAAGAGATTCATGGCCTGGGAGGCTTTCTGCACTTCGGAAAATCGGTCGACGATACCCGTGACAGCAGATCCGAAGAGGCCGGATGGAGAGAGAAAGGCGGCGCGCTCAGAATCTCCCATGTCGGCGAGTGTGAGCCACAAATGTCTCTCAGACACACAAATGGCGGCCATGCATTTCCCCAGGGCTTGAGCAGCAGATTTTGTAGCGCGAAGGGCAATGTCCGTGGCGCTCCTCAAATCCGCGACTGAAGGGGGATTTTTTTTTTCGCTCTCGTCCCATTCACGAAGTATGTCACCCTGTAGTATCTGAAGGACGGACATGGAGTGAAGTGCAGAGGCTGCTTGGCCGGCGGCTGAGTAAGCGCGGGTGTGAAAGCTTGAAGTCGCTCTGCAGGCTTTAGAGGGGAGCACAGGTGATGAGCGCCATCTCGCGGAGGGCGGGCGTAGATGTGCGGCGACCAGGTCCTCTACAGGGGGAATGGAGAGATAACCCTTCTCTGCGGCTCCGACCACAACGCGAAGCGTGGTGGAAGAGTCGGAACGAGTTCTAGCAGAGAGCGGGGCGTTCCAGGACTTTGTGAGTTCCGCGTGCAGTTCAGGCGGAAGTCGAGCGCTGGCGGAAGTAGCTGCCGTCCATACGGTTGATGGTCTGCTCGGGGGGAGGGGACCAATCGAGCCCGAGGCATTCGACGGCCTGTGAGAGGAGGCGCACTAATTCCTCCTCGATTCCAGCGCGGGTCCCGGAGGATTTTCGGGCCGAGGAGGTGTGAGAACCGGACCATTCCTCACTGTCTGAGGCGAGAAGCGAACATGTTTCCTTGATGTCCGTGGCGTCATCGGAGGCAACAGAGCGGCCACTCAGCGGCAACTGTATGTCCGGAAGCGGCGGAGAAGAAGAGCGGGAGGCGACAGGCTCCGGCGGGATGAACGCTTCTGGTTGGGGTTCCGTCGGCCCCTGAGAGCGGCATTTCTTCTTCCGCGGCGAAGTCAGAGGCGGCGCGGAAGCAACTTTAGTGGGCTGAAGTCGAGCCCGCAGGGTCGACAACGGCATTTCTTCGCAGAGATCGCAGCCGCCATCGGCGAGGGCGAGCTCGGCGTGCTCCAATCCGAGGCAGAGAGCGCAGATGATGTGGCGGTCTACATTCTCGAGGGGAGGGCGGCAAGAACCACAGGAAGATTTACTAGACATCTTTAAAAAGACGCTCGGCTCTTTTAGATACAAAATGTACAGGAATCTTTTTGTAAAAAGGATACAAATCCGTTGGATGGCGCTAGCTCGCAGGACAGCTGAAGGTGGCGAAGACGGCCGGCTTCCTCAGTCTCCCAGATGCTCGCTAGAGTTGCCTTTTCGACAATGGCGGCTTCTCTCAGGATCAGCAGATGCGTGTAGCCTCGCTGAAGAGATGAAAATCGGAGTTTACAGCCTAGGACGCCAGTAATATACTCTCTGACCATGCCCGTTTCGGCGGGCTCTAACATAATGAGAGCATGTCAGACTCTCATTGGCCGAGAGTTCATTCGCGTCTCCTCATAGGCTTAAGCAGTTCTCTGTGAGCGAACCAATGAGCTGCTAGCTAGCCCACTCATGGTCTGCTGCAGCTGAACTGCGTTGACAATGGATACAAAATTATAGGATAATTTTTTGGCTTCAATTTCTCAGAAAAGATGAATCTTTCCCGTAGCGTAAGCTAGCTTACCCAATACGAGAGAACCTCTCGTAAGAGAAAGTAATATTTTTAACGAAAGTGCACTGAAAACGAAAACTATTGCAACTTTTGCTTAAATATTGGGGAAAGATACTCTTGTTTCATGTAGTGGTGCTTGTTACCCCCTTGTTCCATGTAGTTACAGGGTAAGTGTGACATTGCGGGCCGTAAATTAAAGTGGTGCTTGTTACCCTCTTGTTCCATGTAGTTACAGGGTAAGTACAATAAAAATGCATACACAGTTTTAAATCACTGACTCGGAAACCTTTACATTTACATTTTTACATTTAGTCATTTAGCGGATGCTTTTATCCAAAGCGACTTACAACAGAGGACTAAACCAAGCGAGTCATCGTGAATAGACAAAAACAGCGCAAGAAGTGCTCAAAATACAAAGTTCAGACATTGCTCGGAGTAGCATAAGCCAGATAAGCAAGGATTTAAAGGAAAAGGAAAGAATGTTTTTTTTTTTTTTTTTTACTTTAAGTGCTCACGGAAGAGATGAGTTTTCAGTTGTCTTTTGAATGCTGTCAGGGATTCTGCATTCCGGATGAGGGTGGGCAGATCATTCCACCAGCATGGTACCGTGAATGAGAATGTTCTGGAGAGTGATTTTGAGGCTCTCTGTGATGGTACCACAAGCCGTCGCTCATTGACCGATCGTAGGCTTCTGGTAGGGATGTAGACTTGTAGTAGTGAGTGGAAGTAGGAGGGAGCTGATCCTGTGGTCAATCTGTAAGCAAGTGTCAACACCTTGAACTTGATGCGAGCAGCGAGTGGTAGCCAGTGCAGAGAGATGAACGAGAGGAGTGACGTGGGCCCTTTTGGGCTCGTTGAAGACCAGACGAGCTGCAGCATTCTGGATCATTTGTAGAGGTTTAGTTGCACATGATGGAAGTGCAGCCAGAAAAGCATTGCAGTAATCAAGCCTAGAAATTACCAGGGCCTGGACGAGGCCCTTGTATAACCTTTATTTATTACACAAGCACCACTTACCCTGTAACCACATCAAACCAGATATATTTCCCAGTATTTCAGAAAATTGCAATAGTCTTAGCTTTTCTTGCCTTGAAACATGTTAGCCCAAACGTAAACATCTGCACTTTTGCTATTAAAAAATAAATAAATAAATTGTATAAATGCCTATATTAGGGGTGGCACGGTACATGAAAAAACATCCGAACAGTTCGATTCGCTTGTCTCAGTTCGGAGCGTGTGTGCGTCTCACGGTTCGACGCATGCGCAATGTAGCCTCGTGCCCGTATGTGACCTCAGACGTGTGTTTCCTTTTCGCGCGAAATAAGACGTGTGTGGACATACATATGAGGCTTGTTCGACTTGAACCGGCGCTGCACAGAGCGATCGGAGAATGACATCAAAGTACCGCGAGAGCGAAGGCTCCGTATGCTTTTCAATCACTCTCGCGGTACTTTGATATCATAAACCGATCGCTCTGTGCAGCGCCGGTTCAAGTCGAACAAGCCAGTAAAAGTGGAGTATACGCTGATTTCACGCAGCCGCCATTTTGAAATCGAAAGCGAGGCTCCGGTGGGAAGAACCCTGGAAGTACAGATAGACAACAATGCCTTGGACTACCAACCTGAAGCTGCTGCCACAATTTACACTATTGGATGTAAATATCCAATATAGGATATGTATTTAGTTCGTTCCTGCTTCTTTTTTTACGTTCTGAATTATATATAAAAAAATATTTTATTTATAAATTAATTTCACTGTATACAATCTAAAAAGTATGAAAGAAATGTATGTACATTTTTAGAATAACTAATTTCTACATTAAACACAACAATACGCCATCGCATTTGCGACTCTCCTGTGATTAAAGGCGACACTTCCGGTTTTCTTCCCACCGGAGCCATTTCAAAATGGCGGCTGCGTGAAATCAGCGTATGGAGTGCTGCATGTCACGTCACGCATAGAAATGTCAAGTGGGAGAGATAAGGAAGGCTAACCGGAGTTGGAGGATGCGCCATCGTCGTATAAGTCCGGTGTGTGGGAACATTTTGGATTTCATGTTATGATATTTAAATATATAGTGGCACTTTAAGTTTAGATAAGAACTCCAGTCATATGTTTCCAAATACTGCACTTTAATTTCAAGTGAAAAAAAATGTATCCCCACTCTCAGGGAATGGAAGCATTGTTGATACTGTTTTTGTGTTGAGGTTTAACTTATGTTTCACTTTATGATTATGGCCTTTGCTATTGCTATAGCCTAATTATAGGTAATTATGTTTTATGTATTTTGACTTATTTAAAAGAGAGTTTTAAGAGTTCCTCTCTTTTTCTTTTAAAAGATATAATTTTTGTAAGAGCTACACTTAAGTTGGCAGTTTGATAAATGCAAGTTAATTTCAATCTTTGTGTGCTAAAAATGCACATAAGTTCCTGTAGAGAATAGAGATAGTGATACACATTATACCTTTTTTGCCAAATAAACGAAAAGCATGTCATCAATGTCTTCTCTCTTGCTGTATCAAAATCTCACCTAGCTTTCCTCGGAGATGGTCCCAATAATGTGTTTAAAGTCAAGTCAAATTCAGTTTGTGCATGATTGCATGATATAACATTTTTTTTAATACTGTATCCTAAATTGTGGATAATTAAGCTACGTATATATCATATGCTGAAGTACATTTCTGGAGTGTTAAAGATTAAAAGAAAAAATAACAACAAGAACCGTACAGAAACCGTGACCCTAAAACCGTGATACAAACCGAACCAAGGGTTTTGTGAACTGTGCCACCCCTACTATATATGTACCCTGTCATTTTTAAAAAGCCTATACAGTATGTAATTAACAGTACGCCGTGTATGTTCTCGCTAAATTGCTCCCAAATGTAAGATTGTTGTATCATAATAGTAGAATAAGTACCCCTTAGTTCTATAATACTTACAGTATGAATATTTTTCTCCTGGTTGTTACCCCTTTATTCCCCAAACTTTACATATTGTTCCCTTATACTTACATGCAAGTACTTCATAGGTACACTATAATTACAGAAAGTTACACTGTAAATTCCTCTTAAGTACACAGTACATTATGGCTGTAATCTAAAGCGTTACCAAAACTTCAATTAATGTTAATAATATTTGTTCTCTTTCGAGAGTATCTCTCGTACTGCGTAATATCTTACGCTATGGGGAAAACCTCTTTTCCTCGAGATATTGAAGCCAAAAATTATCCTTAATTTTTAATCAATGTAAAACGTTTTGCGGCAGCATGCAGACATAGGCGAGACGGCTCGCGCGCCTATTGCCTGCCCTGCGGCAAAAGCAGCAGCCTATCGAGAGCCATTGGTCGTCTTGACCAATGGGGGCACTCCGCGCCCATTTCGTCACGTCCCGCCAGAAAGGGCGTGGTCTCGACCTATATAAGCAGGTCGATAGCTGATCCAAACCGATTTTCATCTCTACAGCGAAGCTCACGCATCGCTGGATCCAGAGTGAGAAGCCGCGCCGTCGACGCAAGCCTTCAGCGGGACGAGCCCTTGAGCCTGAAGTTGCTGGCCTTCACCTCGCCGCCTTCAGCCGCCGTACCTGCTGCGCTTTCCGGCGTACTATATATCCTTTACTCTGCTCTGTGTGTATGTGTGTGTGTGTGCTCGCCCCGCGACTCACACGTCTATCATCTAAAAGAGCCACGTCTTTTTAAAGATGCCATCCTCCTGTGGCTCGCCTCACTTAGCGACGGGGACCGCCATGTGATGCGTTTCCTGCCTGTGAGAGGATCATGCAGCTCTCGCGCTCGCCGACGGCGGCTGCCTTCACTGCGAGCTATTGCCTACGGTGACTCTGAGGACTCGCCTGGCATCCTTCAGCGAGACTGCACTTCCACCCGCTACAGTGCCGCGCCGTAAAGCGCCGTACTCAGCGGGTCCCCGAGCCTTCTCCAGCCCATGAAAGCTCGCCGGTTCGCCCGCCAGCTTCACCAGCTTCACTCGAGTCGCTCACTGACGGATAACGACCGCCGTGCCGCCGCCACTTCCGCCATTAATGACGACGAGATAGCTGCATCTGTAGAGAGGAGACCTGCTGCTCTATCCTGGCGTCAGACAGTGATGACTGGGCGAGCTCTGTGGACCTCCCCCTTCTGTCCGCGAGTCGTTAGGGAAACGGGCCAGCATCAAGACCGCAAGCCCTAAAACCGCGGCTAGCTTTCTATACGTTATAAGAAATCTACCCCGCCCCCCATGGGCATGCGTCACCGGCAAAATGAGGAAAGAGTGTGTTTTAGTCCCGCTGAGGCCGGACTAATCTCCATTTCTCAATCATTTCTCAGCTCCTCTTAGTTTGAGCGGCTGAAAATGTCAATATTGCAGCAATAAGCCTGTTGTATAACACGCACACCTGCAAACAAAAAATGTAGTTGTACCCTGTGGCTCAGTGGCGGAACCTGAAGCCTTCGCGCGAGAGACCCGTGTTCAATCCTGGCTCTCGCAGCAGATAAAATTTTAGTCTCGTCGCGGCCAGACTTCAACCGAAACATTTCACTCGTTCAGTTCCAGAAAATTCCAGCAGGATCAGCGGGCTCTGGCGCAGGATCAGCGGGCTCTGGCGCAGGATCAGCGTGCTCTGGCGCAGGATCAGCGGGCTCTGGCTCGGATTGGGACACAGGTGATGGTGATCATGATGAGGATGATGAGGCGCAGGCGCAGGTGCAGGTGATGATGACGACCGGGAATGCTGGGAAGTGTAGTGAAGACACAGATGAAGGAGGTGAATGTGACACAGTCTTGCCGCAGCCAGACTTCCACCGAAGTTTTTCGCTCGTTCAGTTCCAGAAGATGCGACTGTTCCAGTGTATTTTGCAGTAAGCAAGCCAGTACCACGGCCTGCTTGCCTGCACACAAATGCCGTTTCCACGGCGACCCAGATAAATCACATAAGCAGTGTATTTTCTGGTGTTCCGGCCACAGCCGATGGTGTTATGAGTGTAATAAAAATGCCTGCAAAAATGCAGGGCTCGCACAAACAAAATCGCCTCATGACGATTGTGCACTAAACGTAGTGAATGTGCCCACGTCTCAGTGCCCACAAACACTACACACCACATGTCCCACGGGTTCTGTAAAAACGAAACCAACACACATTCAGTCAGCTCAGGCCGACGGTGTTTTCAGTGCAGTAAATGTGCCCGCTGTCCCGCGCCCACATTCACTCACAGACATGTTGAGCCCCACGGGGCTCGCCCCGCTCTCTCTCCCTCAGCAAACTGCTATAAGGGATTAGAGCGTGGCCAGGCTACCCGCCACGATCGGCGCGCCCCCCTGCCTCACAAACTGTAAACACAGTGTCTGCGTTACAGTACGCCGGAGCTCCCTTGCCGTCACTATGTCACGGCCAGAGCCCAGATCTCATTCTAACCCTAGCTATTCACGCGAAAGTGTGAGCACAGCTTCCTGGTGTATCAGAATGGGTGCTGAACACTATAAACACAGTGTCTGCGTTACAGCACGCCGGAGCTCCCTTGCCGTCACCATGTCACGGCCGGAGCCCAGATCTCATTCTACCCCTAGCTATTCACACGAAAGTGTGGACACAGCTTCCTGGGGTATCAGAATGGGTGCTGAACACTATAAAAAGAGGCTATTCGCTACAGTTCGCTCGACGCCCCCGCCGTTACACGGCGCGCGTCAAATCCACGGTGAAAACAGAAGTAGCACATCTACTTCGAGCCGAGATAGCGAAACTACTGAGCAAAGGTGCTATAGAACCTTTATCTCAGGCTCAGAGCTAACGGGGCCTATACAGCAGATATTTTCTGGTACCGAAAAAAGATGTAGGTCTCAGACCCATTTTAGATCTGCGACAGCTGAACAGAGCACTTGTGAAGCACCAGTTCAAAATGCTTACAACCAGGAAAATCCTCGCGCAAGTTCGCCAAGAGGACTGGTTTATGTCAATAGATCTGAAATACGCCTATTTCCGAATACAAATAGCGTCCCATCACAGGCGATTCTTGAGATTCGCCTTCGAGGACCAGGCATATCAATAATACACAGTTCTGCCGTTCGGCCTGTCCCTAGCACCCCGTACATTCACAAAGCTCTCGCACCCCTCTAGCACCCCGTACATTCACAAAGCTCTCGCACCCCTGAGACTTCGGGGCATGCGAGTTTTGAACTACTTGGACGATTGGCTGATTCTAGCTCGATCACACTCAGAGCTCATAGAACACAGGGCCACATTACTCGACCACCTCGAGAATCTGGGCCTCACAGTCAATTGGGCAAAAAGCTCGCTGTCTCCCAGTCAGAAAATTTCTTTTCTGGAAACAGTGCTGGACTCGCTATCCATGACAGCACGCCTGTCACCGGAGCGCGGACTAGACATTCAGCGCGTCGCGAAATCCTTCCGCCACGGCTCTATAGTCCCGCTCAAAAGGTTTCAGAAAATGCTGGGCCTAATGGCCTCAGCAGCCTCTGTACCCCAGCTGGGCCTGCTTCAGATGCGCCCACTACAGATGTGGCTGAAAGCGTGAGTTCCGCTCCGGGCATGGACCACTGGTCTGTTTCGCCTCAGGGTCGATCTAAAG
The DNA here is from genome assembly GCA_029959095.1 of Rhinichthys osculus. Classification (NCBI taxonomy): domain Eukaryota; kingdom Metazoa; phylum Chordata; class Actinopteri; order Cypriniformes; family Leuciscidae; genus Rhinichthys; species Rhinichthys osculus. The sequence goes on along the minus strand of JARWKJ010000004.1, from coordinate 25,463,270 downwards.
TGCGTTTCAGCTCTGGAACCTTGGAAAGTAACCGACTGGTATCAGTCAGGTGTGAGTCTGGGGACCTACTCGAGTGTGAAGGTGGTGTCCACGGACGCCTCCACCTCGGGATGGGGAGCGCTGCTCGAGGGCAGACCGTTCGCTGGCCTGTGGTCAGAACGGGAAAAGCTCCTTCACATAAACTGCTTGGAAATGATAGCAGTCGACAAAGCGCTACGGTGCTTCTGTCCCCAGATAAAAGGTCACCACGTCCTGGTCCGGTCGGACAACATGTCAGTGGTGGCACACATAAATCGCCAGGGCAGCGTCAGGTCCCGAAACCTTTACAGGTTGACGGAACGCCTTCTGGTCCGGCTGAGAGCAGCGCATGTGCCTGGTCACCTGAATGTGGGACCAGACAGACTGTCCAGAAACAATGTCCCAGCAGGGGAATGGTCGCTGCACCCGCAGACGATCCAACTGCTGTGGGAAACGTTCGGCAGAGCGCAGATGGACCTGTTCGCGTCCCACGAAAACGCTCAGTGTCCGAACTTCTTCTCGAAGAGCAGGGATGCGCTGGCCTACTTCTGGCCCCGCATTCCCTTATATGCTTTTCCCCCTGTCTCGCTCCTGCCTCAAGTGTTGGAACGAATCAGGGAAAACGGATGCCCAGTGCTGCTCGTGGCCCCGCGCTGCACAAACCAGACCTGGTTCCCAGTCCTGATGCAGCTGGCCAGCACTGCCCCGTGGCCTGTACCACTGAGGAGAGACCTCCTCTCTCAGGCAGGGGGCTCGATTTAGTATCCTCGCCCGGATCTGTGGTCCCTGCACGCATGGGCCATCAACGGGTACCCGCTAACCTCCCTGAGGGAGTGTTAAACACGATCACGCAGGCTAGAGCTCCGTCTACTCGACGGCTCTATTCCTCGAAATGGTCTGTGTTCTCTGCTTGGTGTCAAGCTCAGGGCTTTTCACCCGTAGACTGCGGGGTTACGGAAGTGCTTTCCTTCCTTCAAGAGCTGCTGGATAAGAGCTGAACCCCATCCACGCTCAAAGTATACGTGGTGGCCATAGCAACGTTTGCAAAACCGGCGTCTGGCAAGCCACTGGGGAAGAACGACTTAGTCGTGCGTTTCCTCAGGGGAGCTCGGAGATTGAACCCTCCCAGGCCCCCTTCAGTCCCGATGTGGGACCTTTCCACGGTGTTGGAAGCCATGAAAGGTGCCCCATTCGAGCCAATCCATTTGTCAGACATGAAACATCTGTCTTTCAAAACGGTGTTTCTCATGGCTCTCGCTTCAGTGAAGCGCGTAGGGGACTTACAAGCGCTTTCGGTAAGCGCGTCATGTATGGAGTTTGGGCCTAATGACTCAAAGGTCATACTCAAACCTAGGTACGGGTACGTGTCGAAATCCCTCAACACACCGTTCAGGGCCCAGGGGTCTCATTTATAAAACTGTGCGTAGGATCCTTATTAAAAGTGTATGTGCTTCCGAAAGCCAAAAATGGCGTACGCAAACAAATATTCTGACTTATAAAACCGTGCGTACGCCAGAACCTGCGCAGAATTCACTTTATAAATCCCAGTCAGCGGAAGATTGTGCGCACATGCGTCTCCTCCCCGAAACAACCATATATGGAGCTTACAACATCTAGTTTTACTATGCATATCCTCATCTGCATATCATTTGCATATGATTATTCATCCACGTGATAACATGTTTAACGGTACAAGACATTAGGAAAATATGAAATACGGATGTGCCGTCACATTAGTTACATTAATAAAAAATAATTTAGTAGCCTTATCCTTGCCTTGTTTTTGAATAAATAAATCAAATAGACTAGTGTAAAATACATTTCAGAGAAAGTTTTTCTCAATCTTTTTCACTGGCCAAAGAGTATTTTTATTTGATTTATATTTTTAATGGAAACAGATAGACCTTGTTGTGCATTATTTGCACAAAACTATTTTCTCAGACAATCTCCTATCATGATAAGCAATTATCTCTGTAGTTAAAACATTAAAACACAGCATGCCAGAGGAAAAGTGTTTGAAAGCATTGCATCCGTAACAAATTTTCTATTTATTGAATATAAAAAAATGTTGTAACTTCTCAGTAATGATTTCATGTAATTTAAGTGTCTAACTCCATTAATCAGAATGGCATATTTAATCTAAATGTTTATATCAGAAGTAAAACATAGTGTAAATCATTCTTTTATTTATTTAAACTGTTATTGTGAACATATTTCACAGAACACTGTATTTATGATTATAATGAAGATTTACGGTTTTAGATAGGCTGCGTCAGTTTCACTAAACGGCCCAACGCGCTCGTTGGCGCGGACATTTAAAAAGGGATGGTTGTTTGCTTCATGTGATAGGCTTGGTGAGTAAAATTATAGCTATTTGTATTATCTTTCTGTATACTGTATGTATAATTTTCTTTAGATTTTCAGTCTAAAAGTGACCAAAAAGACATTTAGCTCCAGCTCACCATCGGTTTCGCCAAACTGTTCCGTCTCCAAAACGTGCGTACGCACGGCTCAAAGTTTGCTTAAAGGTGCGCACATTCTCCCGTCAAGTTTGTTTTTTATAGTTCACAACCTTTGCTTGGAAACTGGCGTACGTAAGTTTCCAGCCCTGTTTTGTGCGTACGCACGCTTTATAAATGAGACCCCAGGTGATTTCCCTGTCCGCCCTTCCGGTTCTCAATGAGGAGAAGGACGCGAGTCTCCTTTGCCCTGTCAGGGCACTAAGAGCTTATGTGTCCCGCTCGTCTGGTTTTAGACAGACTGAGCAGCTTTTCGTTTTGTTTGGCGGACGTTCTAAGGGACTTGCCGCATCAAAACAGAGCCTATCCAGATGGATAGTCGATGCCATAGCGCTGGCTTACACCTCTAAGGGCTTGCAGTGTCCCTTGGGTGTCAGAGCGCACTCCACGAGAGGCATGGCCTCTTCGTGGGCATGGTCTAGCGGGATTACCCTGCAAGATATTTGTACGGCCGCGGGCTGGGCCTCGCCGTCTACATTTATAAAATACTATAACCTAGAGGTATATACTATAACCTAAAAGCTAAGCTTTTGGCGGTCTAGAATTCAGTGCGATCTGCCCTGCTGTGTCGGCCCAGATGCTGAGTTTGGCCTGCGTATCGCTCACTGACTGATACAGCAGCTCCACGAGTGTTGACACATGTATGGCCACCCAGTTTAGGCTGAAAGTGTTTTCACCCTGGCTGCGTGGTATAATATCTCTATGATTAGCTCCTCTGGATGCTATTTTATAAGGAATGACGCTTCTAGCCCCTCTTCCTTCACTCTCTGTGAGTCTATGGTGAGTATGCACTACATGCGCCCCGGGCCTCTGCCCTTGGGACTTTGGTGTTGGATCCCTGTATGCACGGCGTGTTACACTGTGCTCCCCATAGCGTAAGATATTACGCAGTACGAGAGATACTCTCGTAAGAGAACGTACTCGGTTACTAACGTAACCTCTGTTCTCTCTAGAGAGGGAACGAGTACTGTGTATCTTGCCGTGCTTACAATACGTTCTGGTTCGCTTCGGCGATGAAAACCGGTTTGTATCAGCTATCGACCTGCTTATATAGGGCGAGACCACGCCCTTTCTGGCGGGACGTGACCATTGGTCAAGACGTCACACAGAGCCGCTCTCGATAGGCTGCTGCTTTTGCCGCAGGGCAGCCAATAGGCGTGCGAGCCGCCTCGCCTATGTCTGCATGCTGCCGCAAAGCGTTTTACATTGATTAAAAATTAAGGATAATTTTTGGCTTCAATATCTCGAGGAAAAGAGGTTTTCCCCATAGCGTAAGATATTACGCAGTACGAGAGATACTCTCTAGAGAGAACAGAGGTTACGTTAGTAACCGAGTACGTTTCAATCACTGAATGAAGCCTGCTATATTTAGGACAAGAGTCGCGTCCTTAAATTGCTTGCACAAAACTCTTAATCAGGACTCAACATTTGATTATTGTTGTTCATTTAAACCGTTATGCGCAGAGAGCGTGAGGTGAGGGGGCGAGAGAGAGAGAGAGAGAGAGAGAGAGAGAGAGAGAGAGAGAGAGAGAGAAAGAGAGGGAAAGAGTGCCTGCGAGTGCGATCAAGCGAGAGTAAGGTCTGCGGTCTTGGCCATTAGTTGATTTACTTGTTTTTGTGTAAGTTAATACGTTGTCAAATATGTTTAAACTTAAATAAACTACCTATACAAGTAGTTATGTCTCTTTGTATTAATTTGTCCTGTTATTGACGTAATGCGCGTCATTGACAAAATGCGCAACCAGATGTTCGAATAGTTCGAATATATGTGGTTTTTTTTGAGGGAATATTCAAACAATTTTGACAGCCCTACTCCCGAGTGTCTAAACTGGCACCGTGTACGCCCGCCTTCCCGTTACAGAAGTGTAGATAATAGCAGTCAGGGGCGTAGCAGCCATTATAAAAGTGGGGGGGACAAAAGCTGTATGGTGATGTGACCCAAAGGTCAGTCCTTCCAGAAAAATGCGGAGTTTTTTTTGTTATTGTTGCGGGCAAAAATCCTTGATTATGCGGCACGTTTTCGTAAAAAATGTGATGGAATATGCGGGAAATTTGCGGGAACTTGCAAAAACTGCGATTTGATGAAAAAGAGAGAAAAAGTGATTCCCCAACACCCTGTTCTCACTTACTACTACCTTAATGTAAAGAGTCATTTCTTTTTACTTCCTATGATAAGCAAGCATACTACATCACAGAAAGTGCTGGAATATTTCATCTTGTTTTATTTCAGACCTTAATAAACACATGGCTCAAACTTACAAAACATTGATGAGTCAAACAAGTTCTGTAGCTTTACAAAAGGAATATGCTACAACTTCTGTAAAAATGAATAAATAAAATATTTTTTAAAAAATGTTTCCTGTTTTACAGCTTTTCGATGATGTTCACATCGCGTAATTACGTCACTTCATAACGTTCCCATGGCAACAGGGGGAAATGGCTGCTCTTGTGTGAAGTAAACGCAACATTTTTCAACTTTCTGCTAAGATATACAGTATGTGACTTTTTTGCAACGAAAATGTGGGGATTATGAAATCATACAAGCCCTGCAAATTTTGCGCGGAAATCGGCAATTTATGCAGCAAAAGTGCGGCCGCGTATTTAAAAAAATTCCCCCGCATAAATATGCAGAGATAGCACATGTACGTCTGGAAGATGTCTGTTAAAGATCACTTCATCTGGAAAGTATCTGCTGTTTACTAACATCTGATAGACATCTTTAAGATGTCAGTTTAACATACATTCTAAATCGTTACATCTTAAAGACATTTTCTAAACGTCTATTTGACATCTGACAGGAAACGTCCTATAGACGTATTGCAGATGAGCAAACACTAAAAAATACATCTTCCAGATGTAAACACACACATCAAATAGATGTCTCTGTGATGTACGTGTGCTATCAGGGTTTGGCTGATTATGCATTGAATCATGCGATCGCATAATCGCGTTTTTCTGGAGGGACTGAAAGGTGATGTTCATAATAATAAATTCTAGATGGAATAGCAATTGGCATTTTACTGCACCCTAGTGGCAATTTTGGGGATATACCATGATAGCTTACAGCAACCTATTTTTGTGAAATCATACTCGAAATAAAAAATACTGCAGGACTTGGGACTTTCAGACCACTGTGCACATCTATACTTTATTTTTATGAAATAATATTTACAATATTTCAGTTAAACTACACTTGAACAATAACTTTTATCTTACTTCTTAACAGTTGGACCAAAAAATGTGTTCAATGAGTATACAGATTACATCTAGCCTACAGTAATTTTATACAACAGACATTTTATAAAAAATATATCAATTAAACCTAAATCAATGTATTCGGTATTGAACATCAATTTAAAATTGACATTAGATGTTAAAATTTACATTGAATTTTGGTCACCCGATGTCGCAAACAAAATTTAACCAAATATCAACGTCTTATGATGTAGTGTGCCTGCTGGGAATAATCTGTTATGTCTCATTTTATCCAAATCGACAAGTAGGAGAGCATTTAACACACACTCGACACAATCCGGCGCGACGTGACGAGGTCCATTCAGGTTCTGTTGTTACTGCGTTACAGTAGGTTAAATCATAACAACTTTACATGTGATTCATGTCATCGCGACATTCTGTAACATTATACTTACAGTGTGTGTTTGAAGAAAAAAAGATGTAATCGTCCTCTGCTCTTTGTCTGGGGTGCATTAGACGGCCAAACAGCAAAGCGACTAAACGAACACGAAATTTCGCAAAAGCAACAAGAGATTTGAAGCTTATGGCAGACGCACCCAAGAGATGATTCGTGCTGTGATTGGCTGAATTTTAGTTCACTCAAGTCTAAGTAACAAATCAGAGAACACGGGCGGAAATAGTGGCGCTGGGTCAAAAAAAATGCGGGGGACAGAATAGGCCTATTTCACAAAATGGCCCCCGAGACCGGAAGTAGGGTAAACTCTTTTCCGGTGAAAGCGCTAGCAGTTACAGTCGGAGGACAAATGCGGAAACTATAAGCGGTTTAGTCCTGATGCTTACCTTTTTATGGTGTTTATGTCAACCCAAAGAAGAAACAACACTATTTATCACTTCACAGCTTTCCGTGTTTTACGGGTTTTCATGGAACAACTGGGGAGAGGTTAAATCACGCCAGACACAGACGGCAAAAAGACTTCTGGTCGTGCCGCCGCCCGCTACGATCACCATTCATTTTCAAAATGGACTTTGAACAGCTTGTTTTCTCTCTCAGTCATTCATATAACGTTATCTGACAAAAGCAAGAATATCAGATGTTGTCCGTTTTGTTCATAGTTTTCAGGGAGTTGTGAAAAGATCGAAATTGGACAAATTCTTGATGTTTGCTAGTGCTTACGTTACATAAAAAAGTTCCATATATTTAAATGGCCTGACACTTTATGACTAAGCTCACATTTAATGTTAATATATCGAAAAACAATAAATAAATTGAAATGATGTCTGATTGTAGGCTATGAGTGAAATCTAGTGGCTTTTGTTAAAAAAATCATGTTATTAAGTGTTAGTCCAGGAGATTGCAGCAATCTTCCACTAGATTATGGCTCCTTTTTCATGTTACCATGAATGAAACTAAGAATTGTACATCTTTACAGTGAATTTGACCTCACGTTGCTAGTATGTCTAATAATGAAATTAAGGCAAATAAAAAACTAGTTAGACTAAAAACATGAATGAAGTGATTGATATTACATGTTTAAAAAAAATCATGTTACAAAATAATATTTAACTGTCTGGGGTCCCCTTATAAAAAGAACATATTCCCTATATATGAATTATCAATTTATGAAATGGTTTAACAGTACGGAATATTTGAAAACATACAGAATAATATATGGTGTTAATATATTACAATATATTTAATGAAACATGTCAAGTCACTTTTTGCAAAGAAACAAGTCATTTTCATATATATAAAAATGTGAGAATATATTTACTAATATATAATGTATATAATGTAATTTTATATTCAGTAATAGACTAAATAATATACCCTTGTGAAAAAAGTGCACTTTAGTGTACTTTTATAAAGTGTACTTATTACACAAATAATATACTTTAAAGGTATACACTTAAGTGTGAATTAAATGCAATTTTTTGGCCACACTGAATGCACATTAAGTATAATTAATTTAAAATATATCATATATTAAGTTCAAATAAAATGCAATAAGTTGTCATTAAAAGTGATTTTTTGGTACAACTTAATTGGTACTTTAATACAACTTTATATTTACTTTCATAATTGCTTCGAGTGTATTTAAAATATATTTAAAGTGCACTACACAATATAATGACACGCAATTAATGTGATTTAAAATATACTATAATGTCAGTTAAAGGTGCAGTGTGGGATTTTTAGCGGCATCTAGTGGTGAGACTTGCAAATTGCAAACGGCAAGTCACTCGCGGCCTATCCCTCGGTTTTCAAACTCGAATGAGAAGTTACGGTGGCCGACGTAAGACAAAATATGTCGTCGTCTGAGTCTGAGTCAGCAGCAGAGAATAGTAAGTCAAGCAATGAGGTTTCTTTAGCGCTGTTTGTTCGCTTTCGGCTACGATAGAAACATACCTTCAGACCTTCATAGAAGGGGATTCCCGCGCCTATGTAGATATAAATGTCTCATTCTAAGGTAATAAAAACATAACGGTTCATTAAGTAAGGTCTTTATACACCACTGAAAACATAGTTATGGATTTTATATTGCATTTCTGTCAATAGATCCTCAGAAATATTACACAATGCACCTTACATAATATAATAATAGTAATCAGCTGATTGTCTCACGAACGTAACCAGCACATTCTCCCCACACAGCAAACCCATAATACAGCGAGGGAGAAGAACCACATGAAACTATGCAACTATATATTTTTTCTAACAGGGTAGTAAAAGTTTAGCTGGCTAATATGAGCGGTTACTGTGGCTGAGCTGGTTAAAGCGTAAAGCCTTGTTTAAACTCGACGGGTCCGCATGAGCCCAAAGGTGCGTGCGGCAAAAATAACGTGATTGTGACAGCGCGCGTGCCTCCGCATCCCCTAGACACCACTTACTACACACAATAGGCTTTTTTTCTCTGATTTTGGAAACTCGATCGACTTAAAATGCTTACAAGATCGACGGGTTGGTGATTCCTGTAACTGTTTACGGTCAATGACAAGAGTAGCCTACTAATCAGCTGTCTCACGAACTTAACCAGCACATTTATCCCCACATAGCAAAGCCATAACACAGCAAGGGAGAAGAATTAATTTACATGAAACAATCCAACTACATCTTTACACCACTGACAAGGGAAAAGTCACTACTCACGGTGTTTATGACTAGCTTCTTCTAGCTTCCTGCGGCTTCTCTTTCAATGTAGTGACGAAACGCGCTCTGTAACGCTGTTTGTTCGCTGTCGGCTACGGTAGAAACATGACGTCACAATATGGCGACCTTCATAGAAGGGGATTCCCGCGCCTATGTAGATATAAATGCCTCATTCTAAGGTAATAAAAACATTACGGTTTATTAAGTAAGTTCTTTGTACACCACTGAACACATAGCTATGGATGTCATATTGCATTTCTGTTAATAGACACTCAAAAATGTAACACATTGCACCTTTAACAATACACTTAAGTGTGAATTAAATGCAATTTTTTCGCCGCATTGAATGCACATTAAGTGTAATTGATTTCAAATATATCACATATTAAGTTCAAATAAAATGCAATAAGTTGTCATTAAGAGTGATTTTTTGGTACCACTTAAGTGGGACTTTAACACAACTTTATATTTACTTTCATAATTGCTTCTAGTCTATTTAAAATGTATTTAAAGTGCACTACACAAGGCACTGACAAGCAATTAATGTAAACTAAAATGTACTTTAATGTCAGCTAACAATACACTTAAATGTGAATTAAGTGTAATGTTTTCGACAAACTTATTGCATATCATATGTAATTGATTTCAAATGTATCACAGATTAAGCTCAAATTAAATGCTTAGTTGACATTAAGAGTGATTTTTTGGAACAAATTAAGTGGGATTTTAATACATTTGAATATGAACTTTGAAATATGGTAAAAGTGTACTTCCAAATATACTGACAAGCAATTAATGTGAACTAAAATATACTTTAATGTAATATACATGTACACTATTATATAATTAAATATATTTGTAATAAATAAAAAAATAGTTGCAAATATTTTCAAATTTGGACAAAAAAAAAAAGTCTTAACCTAGCTACAATCAACACAAATTCAATTTAAAACCCTCTACATTTACTGACAAAACAATCTCTAAAATAAATACATAAAAACCTTTCTGTTGGTGCACAAGAAAAAAACCAAGAAACACTATACATAATTAGTTACAACACTTTAAAGGGATAGTTCACTTTGACACTGACACATTCTGTCATTATATTGAGAGTGAGGAGTCACGTGCCGATTTGGGCGGGGTCTGAGCCGGTCGGCCATGATGGTAGGAGATGCTATCGGTTGCCAGGGGCAACGCCTTCAGAACTTCACAGAGGCGCGACTAAAACATTCCAGAAATAGCGAGAGAGAGACAGCACAGCTTAGTATTTGTTTACATTTTACATTTTACCGATACCCCGCAGTTTCTTTGGAAGATATGGAGAAGGAAGAGAAATGAAAGGGTTTCTATCGGGAGAGACTAAATAACAATGCTAGCCAGCTCAGAGAAACTGCTTGTCAATAAACTGACAGCAGCAACAGCGAGCAAAGCCTGCTTTCAAAAGAAACACATTTCAGCACAGTTCGCCTTTTATTTAATACAAACGAACGAAATTAATACTCTGTTATTCATAGAGTTGTTTCATTTGTTATAGATATATCTGTACCGCGAAATGTTTAAAAAAAAAAACACTTTTTTTAATGACGTACGATTCGCATTGACAGGGGAATGTCCGAACTGTCCGCTGGACGTTGCACGGCAGGTGCAAATGCACGTTATCTGATTCATATCAGATTTATTTCCACAAATGAATGAGGCCTGAATGAAAGTATCAAGTATGACTGAACTCTCGCAGTTTAACGTTACAGGTTTGGGGGTTTCTTAGTCTTGCACCCAGCCGCAGCAGACTTGTTCAGCTTCTAATGACTTAAAGCTTCTGAACTCTTGCATTGTGTAGGCAGTAACGTTAGTCACTGATACCATAAACAAACCAGGTAATTAACTATGTCAGCGTATGTGAAAGGTGGTAGTGCTTTGGGTCTTTCGTCCATTCTGTAGCAGGTCGTACGGGTCCATGTTGATGTCAAGCAGTTTCTCTAAATAACGCTGCTTGGTGTTGTTATTTAGTCTCTCCCGATAGAGCCCCTTTCCTTTTGCTTCCCCCTTCTTCATTTATTCCCAAGAAACTGTGCCTTATCGCAAAAATGCAAACAAATATCAAGCTGCTCTTTCTCGGTCTCACGGTCGAAGTAACCATGACAACGGATAGCGTATCCTACCAAGATGGCGAATCCTTCCCACAATGCAACGCGGAGTGATACGTGTGACGTCACCTTCTCATTCTCAATACTCACCCTCAAGTTGTTTCAAACCTGTATGAATTTTTCTTCTGCTGAACACAACAAAGATATTTTGAAAAATGTCAGTAACCAAATAGTTAACTGGTCCCATTGACTTCCATGGTATTATGTTTCCTACTATTGAAGTCAATGGGACCAGTTAACTGTTTGGTTACTGACATTCTTCAAAATATCTTCCTTTGTGTTCAGCAGAAGAAAGAAAGGTAACACTTTATAATAACTGCACACTATTAATCATTAGTTAAGCATGAGTTAACAGTTAATTCATCATTTATAAAGCATTAATAGACATTAATAAGAAGTTTATAAATACAGCTATAAATGCTTTTTCTTGATTTATAAGCATATCTATAATGTGTTTAATAATTATATTTTCATACTTTGTTAATGATCAATTAATAATTTCTAAATTAAGTATAGCATTATTTGCAAACCAGTTATTTAAGAGTTGTCAGTGATTCTATTCCGCGATTCATAAGATCACTTAAGTGTAAGTTGAGGGTGAGTATATGATGACAGAATTATCATCCCTTTAACTCTAATTTAGAAAGAGTCTGGAGGGCAATGATGCTTATATGCACAAGCATGTTCTCCCTAAGGTACCTAAACCTAAACCTATCATCACAGAAAACATTTTTGTGTTTTTACATTTTCAGAAAACATCATTCTGTTTGATTTATAAGATTCTTTCCATGTAATTCACTGGTATTACTATACTTTTGGGGTAATTTGGTCCCCATAACCTAGGGATTACCAGTATAAACATCATTTTAGAAGCAAACACACAGTACATCAAACACACAACCCATGAATTAATACAAACAAAATGTGATGTGACGTTATACTGCAAAATGTGAACACTAAGATTCAAACGGGTAATGCTTTACAACAAGGTATTATTAGTTAACTTTTTCAGTTAACATGAACTAAGAATGAATAATACTTTAAGCATTTATTAGTCTTAGTTAATGTTAATTTAAACATTTAATAATGCATTATTATATTCAAAAGTTGTGTATTAAAATTATAATGCACTGTGAACTCGCATGAACAATGACTATAAATTGTATTAACTAACTTTAACAAACTATATTTTAATTAACTAATATTAACAAAGATTCATAAATACTGTAAAAATATGCACATTTTTAGATCATGTTGGCTAATACATAAACTAATATTAACAAATGAGACCTAATTAAAGCTGCTGTCCGTAACTTTTTTTTAAGTTAAAAATAATCCAAAATAATTATATTTAAAAAAAACATATTCTGCCAGTGGTCAAAACTATCTGCTTGCCATAGCTAGATTCAAAACAGTTAGCTTGTAATAATGATTTTAATTCCAGTGGTACTGGTGGGTTTCCGCGGGAAATTCGAGCATGTATTTGCGTCATTACGTCACACCCGTACACATAAAGAAGGAGTTTCGGCTAGCCGGCTATACTGCGCGTGACGAGATGTATAGGCTTTTCTCGCAGCACTTTACATAATTAAACTTATGGCATCCAGAAAGATCCAAACAACAATCATCAGTGTCAACTGATCATCAGTGTCAACTGGAGATTCACCAAAAGACTTCGTACTTCGGATTTAAGGTGGCTAGAGTAAGAGAAAGAAACCGTCTCATGCGAACACAAGGATTTAAACATCGTCGGGGCTTTTGAAAAGTGCGTGAACTCCGTGTTTCGAAGGGGTTCAAAACGGAAGAAGAGACGGCTTTTTTCTGCTGAACAAGTAAGTTAAGACATTTCAATAGTTCAATCGTGTAACAGTACGTTTTCTTAATTCACACAGTTATGGAGTTTCCTTTGTTGTGCCTTTCTCGTTTTGCTATTATGGAGAATATGAATTCTGAACTACACAGGTAACCATAAAACACATTAAATTTAACATTAGTCACGCAATGCTGATGTGATGTTGTTAACATGAACAATTTGAGAACAAAGTAGGCTATAATTTGCACGGTTGCTGAAAATCGCGTTGATTAAATCTAACGAAGCTTATCATGTCGAATGCTTTTTCCCCTTTAGTTGGTCAGACTAAAAATGGATGTTACTTACTTGTTCAGAAGACATTTTCTTATGAAAATTCTTATGTTGGTCTTACTGTTACAATCTCTGTTCTGTGTAAACAACGAGTGACGTACACGTGCGAGAGATCACTTCCGGCGCTTTCCGGCGCTTGCCGGAAAAGACCGAAGCGCCCGCGACCTCAGATCACTTGGACGTGGCTGTGTTTACAAGAGGTAAAAACGATATAAATACTGTTAGTTTTCTCACACAAACCGCTCGTTTCATGTCTTAGGCCATCAATGTGTACATTTACGAGTCATTAAATCATGTTTAATTTGGACTTCTCTGTGCATGCTCTTTGAGGAAGTGACCATAGACCTGCATTATATGACTGACAGACAAGAACGGTTTGACCTAAAATATCTAAATTGGAACTACTGCGGAAACAAAGACACCTACTAGGGATGCCCTTGAGGTAAGCTAAAACATACCAAAAATTAATTTCAAAGTGAACTATCCCTTTAAATGTAAATTAATCTTTCAAGGTCATGATTTGGGGTTTAAAGCCGTGTGTGTGTGTGTGTGTGTGTGTGTAATATCTGTGTGTCGTCTAAAACAAAAACAAGAAGTCTAACGTAAACATTACGTTAAGTTCACGTTACCTCATTTGGCAGCAGAAAAGGTGGTGGCGTTTTCCTTGATCCAGCTGTAACGTTAACATTAACGTTACCGTTTCCGTTACTGCATCTTCACACACACAGTCTCCTCACGTTGTATCTTCATGCCTTTTAAATCAAGCAACTCTAAATGGCCTTTACTTTTCTTGGCGATTCCTCTGGTAGCTTTTGTTTGAAGGCTTTAAATTGCTCCAAAAACACTAACTGCACTTTATCACAACTGGTTAAGGGATGCGCTCGGCAAGAAATAAACCGCATCACCGACAAATAAAAGTAAATAAACCAATTACAACAAGGACGCCATAACACAATCAGGAAACCTCCACGAGTGTGAACTAAATATTTCAATGTGTGACGATAAGCATAAAATGATAACCGCGATGGCTCCGACATTCATTTGCCTAACATGCCAGATGGCAACTAAATAACGTTACGTTAACCGCTTATTTGACATTTAGCAAAACATAATTTTCGGGTTTTACCACAGAAGTGTCAGAATGGCTTCCACACACCCGAAATCCGACTTTAAAAAGCAACTTTAGCCGCGGTCATCTGCGTGTGTAATGGCGGTTGCGTCTTAAACTTTTCGCGCCGCCAGGTTCTTGTTCCCACAATGCAACGCGTAATTCAAGATACGGGTAAAAGACCTGTAAAAGACAAATACGGAAAAATCCTTCAAATTGATATGGTATATTGTACCGTATTTTTTGCGGAATTATTTACAGTGTTACATTCAACAAGATATGTAAAACTCTTAAATTAATTCTTAGCAATAAAAATATATAAATACTATCTTGTTTGTTTGTTTTTGAATGTTAGATGATGTGCTTTATACAAACATCTCCTAGCAAAGAATATCAGTTTTGTCACACAATTTCTTCTACATTCATTGACCCCGCAAAAGCATTGTGGAAACATTTGAAGCTGTAAATCTGATTAGATGAAAGAAGTAAGCAGCTGAAATGGGGTCAGTGAAATGGGGTCTGAATGTTGCATGCATCTGAAGTTCGACTACTTGCAAAAAACAAAGATGTCAAATATTTTCCGTGTAAAGAAAACTGCTTGTTAAGCGGGTTTTTCTTTGCTTTCTTTTTGTGCTGGTTTGGTGGAGATGTTGCTTGCTTACAATAAATGAACACTGCCAGTGCCTATATGGTTGTTAGGTAGGCCTACTGTACGTTAGTCATCATTTAAACTGCTCTTATGAAAATTATTATATTAGTTTAACCAGCACTCATATTTAATCATGTATTATGGATAAACTCCATTTATATTTATACTGTATATAAACATTGGTGTCTTAATTTTACCCCAGTGTTCTACAAAATGTGTAGAATATAAATTAAACAGCTTTTTGGAATACTTTATTTTAAATGGTAAATTGTGGAAATCTGATCAAACTGTTTTAGCATAATGATGGTTAAACTGTATATGTTATCTCTCATATCGCTCCATTGTTTATTTAAAAAAAAATTTGTTTCGTTACATTTAGTCATTTAGCAGACGCCTTTGTCCAAAGCGACTTACAAATGATGAATACAGCAAGCGAGTCATCATAAAGAGGCAAAAACAATGCAAGAAGTGCTCAAAATACAAAGTTCAGGCATTGCTTAGAATAGCTACCATAAGCCAGACAAGGGAGGATTAAAGGGAAAAAAAAAAAAATATATATATATATATATATATAGCCTATTTATATTTTTATATAGGCCTATTTTTTTAAGAATATATTTAAGAATATTTTATGTTATATATATAACAAAGATATTTTATCAACATCAATATTTTATCAAAACCAATATTTCTATTTATTTGTTAGATAACCATAAAGTTGTGGATAATTTATAGGTCTTGTTTTTTTTATTAAATTTTGGGTTTATTTTGCTATATGTCCAGCTGACTGTACATTATCCTTCACCTAAGTGTGCATTTTTATGTCATTGTACACACTGAAGTCCGAGTTTGGGAATCGGTTGCTCTTTTTCCGTTGGTTTCCTCCTTTGGGGATGTTCAGTGATGCATAACAAACTTCTCTATGGACACCCTGTGGAAACATTTTTATAAAACTTTTTAATGGTATTGTTTTTAGTGGTATAATCATTTTGTGATTGTAAAACAACTATCTTGTGGGTTCAGAATAATGTTTCATTAGTATTAGAACTGGTAGAAGAAAGAAAGAATGATGCCACAATTTTTCATTTTTAATTGTTATTTAATTTTCAAAATTTAATATTTAACTATTGCACACTGTTCAAACTGTTTCAGACTCATATCTTAGCACTTTTCTGCATATGGGCTACTGTTTAAACTTAAAAATTATTTTACCTTTTCTTGGCTCAACTGTCTTTGCATCTGAGAACTGCTTTGATGACCTTCAGACTCCTCCAGCACTGTAAATTACACAGTCAAAAGGTCTTATCTCTTATAGGATTTTATTTTTAAAATTGTGATTCCCTTAAACATAGAACTACTTGATGGTACATCTATTAAGTTTAAAGCATAAAATACTGTTCTGATCTCACCTGTCTTGTGGCAGCAGCTGTATCCACAGACAAAAGCCAAAATGGCAGAGAGAAGAGAACATGCAGGACACACTGTTTGAAGTATCATCCAGCACTGCCAGCAGTCAAAGACCGGCTCAGAGGGGCTTTCTGAGGAGAAGATTGATGAATAACTGATGAATGAAGAAGATTGATGAATTAATTAATGACCAACCTTTAAGGTTAATGAATTAGCTTAATATTAAGTTTTTCATACATATTGTCCTCTGTTCAGTTCACTCTTTATGTTGGTTGTTTTCTCTAAATTAAAATCTTTATTTTTTTTGGTTAGTTTATTAAAGTTGGCAACTGCTGCTATTTGATCCACCATGCTTTCCTTCATCTTCTTTGTGAACCTGAACATTACACTATGCTCCAACATATAGTGTTATACACACTCAGTACAGAGGGGTTGCTGTCACACAGTCACAAACCTCCACTTGCCGTATAGCTTTTTTTTTTTTTTTGCCATTTCAGAACAGCACTTTGTTTTCTGTCAAAACTACATTTGAAGCAGGATATTACCATTTATTTGAAAGCAATCTATTTAAGTTGGTTCCCCATTCTAATGAATACTTCTTTGACCGACTAAAATAATTTAAGAGAACATAAACCAAGTGGCTCTTTGTAGATATTCCTACACCTGCTTGGTAATGAATACATGTATAATTTTGTATAAAAGTTCTGATATGAGTTATCTTTGTTTTATTTAGTGTCAATGTAAACATTAGCTTTCATCAGCTCTAGAAAACACATTATCAAAATGTCACATATTTTCTTAGGTCTTGTTAACATACATGTACATTTTTTAAAAATTATTATTCCAAAGTTAGTTCGACCTAAATGCTGCTTGAATAACAGATTCAACTTGAATATCACTATTTTTTTTTATAATGTATGTGGAACATACATAGAAGAAGAAGAAAAAATCACTTGGTCCAGCTGAACATTAAGTGTCTTTTATGTACCAACATTTAAATGAATCATTTGATACAAAGCACTTATTGTGTACATATCTACATGTTTTTGAACCTGCATGTAATTACAGCTGTAATTAATTTCTGTAATTACATCTATAATTACACTGTTGACACTTCCTTTACACATTAAACCTATCCATATCACCAAACCTGCCCCACCTTGACATTACCCATATCCCACCTCAATAGCAGAAAACGTGTTTTGTACATTATACAAGTACATTACAGGCCTACCTATAACAATTATTATTATTTTGTATTATTTGTGATGCAAGTATACATACAGTAGTAGTAAAAGACCTAATATAAAATGTGACCAAATGGAGTCAAATTAAATGTAAGGTATAGGGGTGAGCGGGGCACAACTTAATGCGGCGCTAGATGTAACACAAATGGTTTAAAACTTTTCACAAATGCTAGCATGACAAAACTTAGTGTATTTACTAATTGCCATATCAACACTATATAAAGAAAAAATTGTGCCAAAATTAAAAAAAAAATCTTTGGAAGATATCACTGAACATTTATTTAACCATAGCAAAAGTACATTTCTTACTTAAGTTCATTTTTCATCTCTGTTTTTTGTATTTATTTAAAATTAGACAAATTTTATATTATATTAATCTCAAATCTGTTATATAACAGTTGAGATAGTTCTTTAATGCTGATCTAACCAGCAGAAGACCCAGTTTGGCGGGGACGATTGTAACACTGAGTTACAATGTGCCCCTATTAGAACTATGCTATTCTATTCTACTTCTATTAATTCTATTGAGAAACCATGAGAAAAAGGTGAATAAAGACTGAGAGTCAATGTTAAGAAATGATTCATTATTATTATGTTTTGAACTATGCTGTATAGCTGTGTTTTGCGGTCTGTTTGTTGTCAAACTCAAAAATGAATAAAAAATAAATACTTTTAAACCTCAAGTGAATTTTATACAAACTGAGAAAGTCAAAAAGTGTTAGGTTGTGCCCCGCTCTCCCCTACATCATTTATGGCAGTTTCAGGAACATCCACATTTTACAGTTCATGCATTCTCTGGAAATCGACTCAGGACCTAGCGTTGCTAGCGCCATGCTCTGTTTGAACTAGAGGAATGCTGAGCTATACATATCTCAGAAGTGCAAGAGATGGAAATGATAAAACACACTTAAAAAAGTAATTATAACGAAATCTAATATATTTAGGCATTTGAAAGTTCTCCCTCAAGTGTTTTTAGGACTATACTTCTTCTTTTAGTAGGCTATATATATATATATATTCTTTTTTATTTTTTTTTATTTTTTTTCGCAGTTGGAAACAAGCTTACCAGTCGAACCGTAAGTGAGATTTATGACAGTATCCGCAGCGTGGGACCATTCTTTCTCTGCCATTTTTCCTTCCTCTTCAATCCTCTTGGTCTCTACCTTTGAGCAATAGTAGAGACCAAGGTCTGCTTCAGTGATGTTCTCGATCACTAAATCATAGGATTTTGAAGTATTGTTCCAGGACAGAGAGAATCGAGGAATGGGTTCTAAAAGGCTCTTGTATGCAGAGATGGTCAGAGGTTGTTGGATTTGTGGAGACCAGATCTTGACCCATTGAATTTCCTGTCCTGTGATTAACTCACAGTCACAGTGTAGAGTTGCATTATCTCCAAGACTGACCACCACCTCCACCAGCTTTCCAGAGACCTTCCAATAAATGCAACTCAGTGCAACTACAGTATACATCCGAACAGAAATTATGGGTTACATAAATAATGCACAGTCCTTAAATTGAGTGATTAAGAAATGCACATCCACAGTTATTCAGAAAACAATAGCTAAACATTATGTATATATTATGCATTATAAACATGAAATTTGAGGAGAAATCACTTACTAAGTGCAGTGATAGAAAGCTTCATGTTGGCCACATCTGAATCTCTGTTGGTGCTTGAAGGTGAGGAGCGTGTAACTGCCAATGTGATTTCCGCCCCCATTGATTTCTGCACAGATAAATCTTTTATACATGTATTCTTAATTACATGTAGGCTTTTTGCTAATGTAGCTTTTTTAAATTGCATTTGTTTAAATATTTATTCCTAATTTTCTGTCACCCAAACACATACAATATGAGGAAAATGTTTCCAATGTTTAAATGAAAAACAATGCTATTTTTTTAAAACAATGCTAACACCCACCAGATTTTGCTTTTATTTTATGCCATAAGGGCTTATAAAGAGTCATCATAAATTTATGATTGTACTTAAAATTTAGACCAGTGAAGACTGCATAAAGTTGTTACCTCTCCGCAAATATATAATAATGTTGTGAAAAGAATTACAGTCATAAGGCAAAACTAAGACAACATTCTACCCCCATGTGTTTTAATTTAGAAATATGAGGCTGTTAACTTGGTTGGTATGAAGATGGAGGAAGTTCGAGGGTGGAATTGGGTCAGTGGTTTGTGATAGATACACAGAGGTTAAATATTTTCCATGTTTCTGTCTGACGCACACAAAAAAAAAAACCTGATTGCTGTTTTTTTTAAAATGATCAAATAAAACAGGCATCAGCAATTTAAAGGATTTGGTTTTCTTTCTTTACTTTCAAAGTTTAAAAGAGCATTTTATTTGATTCCATGAGGTCTACTTAAAGTTTCAAACCGTGCATTACCGTCATCAAAAGGCTGTTCTGGAATTATATGCTGAAATAAGTAGTAAGGTTTAATTGGCATAGTAAGGTTGCACCTTCACCATCTGACTGCATTTTTCTTCAGTTGATGGACTTTTAAAAGTATCCATGTATATTGATGAAATAAAAATTGAAATCACAAATATTAGTATTTATATTATCCCATTTGTTGTTTTACAAGTTGAATATATATATTTTTTATTTTATTTACCCCTCTCTGCTAAATATCCTGATTAAACTACTTTTTTTTTGCTATTATAGTTGAACAATTCATTGGCATTGTTTGTGAGTAGGTAATGTAACCAGGCCTACAGTAGGTAATGTAACCAAACTGTAGAATCTGACAAAAGTGTGCGGAGAGGACCAGCCTGCCACTACACAAATGTCTTCCAGGAGGGCACCTCTAAAAAGTGCTTGAGAGGAAGCCACGCCTCTGGTGGAATGTGCCCTGACGCTAAGAGGTGAAGGCAGACCGTGCACCTCATATGCCAGTGAAATAGCCTCTGTAACCCAGTGGGAAATTCTCTGCTTTGATGTGGCAAGCCCACGGCGGTCATTCCCAAATTTAAATATAAAAAGTTTGGGGGCCGGTCATTTGCTGTCCAGGGCCCTAAACTGTGGAACGCTTTACCAACACTCCTACGAAGCATCACCGTGTTGAGTGCTTTTAAGTCGCAGTTAAAAACACATCTGTTCAGACAAGCTTTTAACATGTAATCTCCGACTCTGGCTGATATTTTTTTTTTTTCTTTTTTTTTTTCTGTTGTCTATTGATGCTTTTACTGGAAAGCGCCTTGTGCACCTTTTGGCTGTTGTAAGGCGCTATAAAAATAAAATTTGATTGATTGATTGATTGAAAACATACCAAGAGCTGGTTGGATTTTCTCCAACCGCCAGAGTGATCCACGTATAACTTCAATGCTCGGACAGGGCAGAGCAAATTAAGCTTCTTGTCCTCCTCAGAGACAAAAGGAGGAGGATGGAAAGAGTGAAGGTTAATAACCTGAGACCGGAATGCTGTGGACAATACTTTGGGCACATATCCCGGTTTCGGTCTCAAAGTCACCCTGACCAGACCAGGAGCGAAGTCTATACATGTCTTGATAACAGAAAGAGCTTGCAAATCCCCCACCCACTTCAAAGAAGCCAAGGCTAACAAAAGAGTAACCTTGAGAGTCAGATTCCGCTCTGGAGCTGACTCTAAGGGCTCAAAGGGAGCCTCTGTTAAGCCCTCCAGGATGACCGACAGGTCCCAAGAGGGAATTCCAGGGGAGCGTACTGGTTTCAGGCGCCTAACCCCACGCATAAATGCTGAGACTAACCTCAATTTACATAGGGGGATCTCATCCGATTCTCTATGAGTGGCAATAGCAGCAACATACACTCTCAGAGTAGTAGCGGCCGCTCCAGAAGCAAACTTCTCCTGTAGGAATTCCAGCACTGAACCGACTGGGCAGCAGACTGGGTCCGTAGCGTGTGTCGAACACCACAACTCAAAAACCATCCACTTGGAGGAATATAACCTTCTCGTGGAAGGGGCTCTCGCACTCGCAATCGTCTCCTGGACGTCAGCGGGAAGACCAAAGGTCAAAGCTAGCGGCCTCTGATGGGCCATACGCATAGCTTCCAAATTTCGGGGCGAGGATGCCATATCCTGCCCTGAAGCTGGGACAGCAGATCCTCCCTGACCGGAATCTCCCAAGGGGGGAGTTCCAGAAGAGGAACCAGCTCCGAGAACCACGGCTGGGACGGCCAGAATGGGGCTATAAGTAGGAGACGGGCTCCGCTCTCCCTCACTTTGGACAGAACTGCCTGGATCAACTTGACAGGCGGGAATGCATAAAGTTTCTGCATCGGCCATGGGTGGGCGAATGCATCTATCCCCAATGGTGCTGGGGGGCTCAGGGAGAACCAAAGTGGGCTACTGTTCGGCGGTTTAACATCCATTCCCCCGACCTGAGCTTCTGCCTCGACAGAAAATCTGCTGCGAAGTTCAGGATCCCAGGAACATGGACTGCCCTCAGTGAAAGGAACTTGCCCTGAGACCACAGGAGAAGGTGGCGCGCATGCCTGTCCAGGGTGCGCGACCGTGAACCCCCCTGCCGGTTTACATGAGACACAACTGCCATATTGTCTGTTCTGACAATGACGTGGTGTCCTTCGAGAAAGGGGAGAAAGTGAAGTAGGGCCAGGGAAACATCTCTCAGCTCCAAGCTGTTTATGTGCCAAGAGAGAGTCTCTCCAGTCCAGACCCCACATGCTGGCCTGCCCTCGAAAACCGCACCCCAGCCGTTCAGAGGCGTCCGTCATAACCATTTGGCGACGAAAAACTGCATGTGATGAAGGACAATGTCCCTGTGGTGAGTCACTAATTCCCTGGAGTGGGCTAAAAGGACCAATCGTCCAGGTAGTTGAGTATACGGATTCCCTGGAGCCGCAACAGGGCCAGAGCAGCATCCATACACTTTGTGAACGTTCTCGGCGCTAGAGCGAGACCAAAGGGAAGGACCCTGTACTGGTACGCCCTCTCTCCAAAGGCAAACCTTTGGCAAACCTCTCCAAAGGCAAACCTGAGGAACCTCCTGTGTCGCAGGAGGTTCCTCAGGTTTGCCTTTGGAGAGAGTACCCTGTACTGGTACGCCCTCTCTCCAAAGGCAAACCTGAGGAACCTCCTGTGTCGCCATACGACCTGAATATGAAAATATGCATCCTTCAGGTCTACTGTCACGAACCAGTCCCCTGCTCGAATTTGAGATATGATAGCTTTCAGCGTCAACATCTTGAATTTCCCTTTGTAAAGGGAGAAATTTAGCCGGCGCAGGTCTAGTATTGGTCGCAGACCTCCGCCCTTTTTCGGGACCAAGAAGTAACGGCTGAAGAAGCCTTGCTCGACTTCCTTCGGAGGAACCTCTTCTTTTGCTCCCTTGAGGAGAAGGGACGAAATCTCCTGCTGTAGTATAGAAGCCTCTGAGGCGCTGTTGACTACAGTTGAAAAGACTCTGTTGAAGCAAGGGGGCGGGCGACAGAACTGAAGTGTGTAGCTGAGCCGAACCGTGCGGAGGATCCAAGGCGATACCCCTGGCAGACGCCTCCATTCTTGAAAGAAATGAGATAGAGGAAGTGGAGTGTTGCAATGCGGCGGACATACCTTGTTTTGTGTTCTGGATCAGCACGCATTGTCCAACTGATAGAGTTAACAGTGCCATGGGAGGATGCGGTAGATGATGCATATGAGAGGAAGAAACTGCGGTTTGCTCATCTTGCCACTGAAGCAGAACAGCGAGGATGGAGAGTCCAGGTTTATCCAGTGGAAGTGGGTTGCCGAGGTTTTGTGGCACACTGTACAACCCGGTTCCTCAGAGACATCGGATTCAGCGGCCAAGAATTGCGTCGCACAGTAAAGAACTTATCTGAAGCAGCAGAAAGGAGCAGCAACTGGCTGTGGTTGAGACGGAAAGATTGTAGCTGGCTGTGTGCAGGCCCAGGGCCGTTTGAAGGAATTTGGGGGCCCCAAGCAAAATGGACATGGAGGCCCCCCAGGGATGAAGGGATGCTGCTTTCACTACCAATGCTTAAAAACATCCCAAGCTAATGTTTGATGCACGGAATTTATTGTGTGGTTTTCCTAACCCCCATTGGTAAATAGATTATCACGGTGGAATAGTTATGCTATGCCACTTTCATCAAAACCTATTAGCTATAGCAATGTAATGTCATTAAATACGATAAACAGTGATTCTGGAACTCCTTAAACCGTTAAAAAACATATTACAGTATGTAACGTTAACCATAACGTTATTCCGTCCGTTCGAAAAAAAATTTGCACTAACTGTTCGTTACAAGCAGCATTTGCCGTCAGGCAGGTAGCTAACATAAACATATTTTTGCTAGCCTAACGTTACCTGCTGCAAAATTACACCATTTGTACAAGACAAGTAGAGCTATTTTTATGCAGTGTATTTTTTACTTTACAACTATCTGGTATTTTTCTTAACCTTCTCTTCCTTTCTCTTCTTTCTTTTCTGGCTTCCTGAAGCATAATTCCGCTTCATGATAACTCCCGAGGAGGTTTGTATTTTGCCGGCAGCAGAGATCGCGTGGTTGGCTGGCTGCTGTCAGCGACTACTGACTACTGAATCGGGGGCCCCCTTGAGGGGGATTCCGATAACAGTGTCATTGCACTTTACTGCATTGAATATCAAAGGGGCGCTCACAGTTTGTCGTTGCATTTTATTCTTAAACAGTCGTTGTCTTGGGGCCCCAGTCCAGCTCGGGGCCCCAAGCAATTGCTTGGTTTGCCTGTCCTGTTCCGACGGGCCTGTGCAGGCCGCCACGCTACGGTTTCGTAGAATTCTTGAAAACTTGAAGAGTCTGTTGGTTTATTTGTATACGTTCCTGTGGATATTGCGTGAATGACGGGTGGTTGGGCAGATATTGTGTTTTGCGGTAGGTGGTAAGCCATACGGAACCGTTGTCCACAGAAACTGCATATTAACGCACCAGTGGGGCTCGGCAGCCTTAGTCAAACGGGTTGGCGCTTATGGTCGGGTTGCGGAGAGATTGTGAGATTGTGGTTAGGTTTCAGCAGCAGGAGGGATGTAGAGGTCAGTAAGCTGGACTGAGTTGAGTGGGGGACGGAGGGGGGTGACTCTGGGACGCAGACCGTAGTAGGTGGGGGATGAGCTGAGTCACTTCTCCTAGCAGCAAAATCCGGCCTATGAGACGAACGTTCTCTGGGTTGAGGTGGGGAGCTGGAAGCTATGTGTGCGGTGTGCTTGGTGGCTCTTAAGGCCAGATCCGTTGCCTTACGAAGCTCTTTGACAGCTTCTGGCATAATTCCTGTTCCCTCGTCCATCTCCTTCAAGACGTCCGCCTGGTAGGCTTGGAGGATGGCCATAGTATGTAGGGCCATGCCTGCCTGACCAGCTGCCATGTAGGACTTTCCGATAAGGCCGGAAGTAGTCCTGCACGGTTTCGAGGGAAGGAGGGGGTGAGATTTCCACGACGGAGCAGACGACGGAGAAAGGTGAGTAGCCAACGTGTCCTCAACCGCTGGAATGGCGGAATAGCCCTGCTCCACAGAACCAACGAGGTTGGTGAAGTCAGCGGCTGGCGCGTTTGTTAGACCCGTGGAAAAAGGCTGCTTGGACGAATGACTCCTTCTCAAAAACCGCGAGCCGAGAGCAGAGGGTTTTGAGAATCAGGTTGTCACAAAACTTGCATTTAGACAAGCCTAAAACAGCCTCGCGTGCATGCGAAAAACCCATACATTTAACACACTTACTGCGAGGGTCGTCGTTCACAATAAAGCGAACGCATGGTGGCGGGCAATGACAAAACTCCATGGCACTTCACCGCAAGGAGAACTGAGTTCCACTATTCGCAGTCACTGAAGTGCAGATCAAGAATGCTAATGATGAATCCGAATTATTTGGGCCAGAAAAACCGAGACCGAAGGGCTTAAGATGGCCGCTTCGTGAAGGCAGAGAAATCTGAGGAGCAGATGGCGCGCGCACGCTAATATAATATGGTGACGCAAGAGCGTCGGGGCGGCGCCCGCGCCATCAACCAATGAATTGCCGTGATTCTATAAGGGCTTCAGACAATCGGCACACCCAGAGAGCGTTCCCACTGCGTCTTAAGCTACGCAGCGTTGAGTGAACCTATGAAAGAGAACCCATATTTTCAAAACACAACATATTGCGACATCTAGAGGTTGTTGAAGACTCTGTATCCGTATGACTTTAACTGTATCTGTATGACTTGTAATCACCACTGCTATTATGGTGTTTAAATACAAAACAAACAGGAATAACAGTCATTAACGCTTAGCGTAGTAAGTTTGCTGTGTCTGTCAGGTCTACGCGTCAGGGGAAAAAAAAGAATAGGCTACACAAAAAGTTAATTAATAAACCACTAAAATTAATTAAATATCTGTAAATGAAATGAATAACTTATGATATGTTTTTTATATATTATTGCTAAAGCCCTTATAATGAACAAAATAGCCAGAAGGCACCCTAAGGTTGTAGTTTGTTTGTTATATTGATTGGGTTAACAAATATTAGCTTCGCCTGAACTACATGTAGGGCTTGGGTTTTGGGGTTTTGTAAACATACATAGCCTACTATTGACTAATTTCATTTTAATAAACAATCGAACAAGCATAGTGACATTAATTGTAGAACAAAACAAACTACAAACAGTCAGAAGCAGCACTTAAGGTGATTAGGTTTTCAATCCTCTTATGATGAGACCCGTGCTCCGCTCTTCATTGGAAGCCCCGGTATCCGGATACGAGCGTCACTCAATCAGCATCGAGCGCGACACGCAGCCGCTTTTAGGAAATGCCCAGACTCATACTGTCCGACGCACTTTGATGTGTTATGGGGTGAACCCGCTGAACACCCTGCGAACTGTTTTGCGCACAGACGCCGATACTTGACCGGCGATGTAACTTTTACTCTCGTTGAATAAATATGCAAGAGACCAAACCGGATTGCTTCTACCAGCGAAATCCCAAAGGCATGTCTTCGGCTGTCCCTCGTTCGGGATTTGTGGTCTTTTGCGTGGTAAATCCAGTTTTATTTCTCTTGACACGTGACATTTATATTGAGAGACTTTAGCAGTTCGTGCTTGGCAAGTTGAACATGGCAGACTGTTGACTGATGACACTTTGCCTTTCAAAACGGCGTAGGCAATAGCCTAAACTTGTTGAATTAGCCCTGTGAGTAAATAATTATTTGAAAAACTATTAAATTTCAGAAGCTCACGTGAAATTCTTAAAAGAAAAAAGCCTGATGTTAACTGTGTTTCAAAATGGGTTTCTGCTCCAAAATCTCCATCATTTGCTACTATTTTGTGTGAGAAATTGTGTTAAACTTTAGCGAAATTTAAATGTAATACCAACTTCTGAATAGCAAGCCTTGTTTCTCAAAGAGCTGAACAAGCATGCTAAATTGTTGTTGGCAAATTATATAATCTGTTGTCAGGTCATCGCAGGATAATCCCTCACTGTTCTTTTCACATCGATCACGATAATGCATGTTAAAGGCATATGTGGCATTGAAAAATGCGGTTGTACATTCAGCAGTAATTCTTCTAGATCAGCTGATGAGGGCCTTCCTTGCGATCCTCACATTAATGGTTGAAGTTGAGGATTGTTTCCTGGCTTGCAAAGTTGTATATTGTGTCTGTTTGTGTCAAGTTACCACGTTTATACTCCTATCTTTTTCTCGTTAAGAGCCAAGTCTTTATTCAGAATCCACATACTGAATATTCATATAAACAAAGAAATTCATTTTATTTACCGTCTGTTTTATTTTTTTATGGAAGTAGATGATAACTCTTGCCAGTTATTATGCTGCAGTTTTGCAATATTGTAATTAGTAATTTAATTTATAGGCTACATTATTTATCATTTATGTATTTTTTTAGAAAACCTAACTCATTTCACAACATTTCTGAATTTCTGCCAGAACACAGTGAGATAAAATACATTTTTGATCTCTTTGTGAGTTCTGGAGTAGAATGAAAGTTTATTTATTTACTTTTATTTAGAGAAATTATTTATTTATTTTGCCCCATATAATAAAAATTTAATGGGGGCCAATGTTGTATTCTTCCAAATAGCCTATCTTTTTTGTTCCGCAGAAGAACGTCATACAGGTCTGAGGTCTGAAATAACATTAAATTGAGTAAATGATGATGGGATTTTCATTTTTGGGGTGAACTAGGCCTATCCATTTCTTTGATCGCTTAACTTTTCATCTTTATCTAATATAACCCAGAATTACCTGTTTACACATGCAAAGATAAAGATGAATAAAATACAGTTCGGGTAGGATATTCTGAATATGGTATTTGCATGACTCAAAATTCTGATAAATAGGCCTACTGTTATAGTTATGTCTGTTCTGTATCTGTTTCCCTGAGTTTTCCCCGTCATTGTGTATTTGGTTCAGTCCTGTTCCCAGTTTTCCCGCTCCTTGTTAGTGTTCAGTTTATTCACCTGTGTTCTGATTTGCCCCAGCTGTGTCTTGTTCCCTCATCCCGTCTGTGTATTTAAATCCTGTCTGCTCTTTTGTTCGTGGTCAGTTATTGAATGAATGTATGTTTGAATGAATGTATTTACGAGTGTCTTGCCTGTTCTGAGTTTTCCCTAGTTTGTATTATTAAAGTCTACTGCTGCGTTTAGATCCGACTTCAGCCTTTGCTTCCACGCAAATCGTAACACCTACTATGCATGAATGAGAATTGAGTTGATTAATTTACTATCCAAAAAAAAAAAAAAACAGTATAATAATGGCAAAAGCATCTCCAGTATTTCCAAAAGAAAATAGTAGTTTGTTCCAATTACACTGATTACATATAGTCATATCAGGAAAAATATTTAACTTTAATAAACATTTTAGTGTAACCCTTTCTCAGAGCAGCTCTTCAATGCATTCTCTTTTGCATTTTTACTTGGACAATAAAAGAAAAGATACATTATTTACATACATTCTAGAAAATCCATGGACATATATGATATTAGATTAGTACTGTATACCATGCTTAACTGTATTAATGCTCTTTGTTCTCTCTAAATGGTCCTTCTTTTTTGTGTGCTTTGTATGTGTAGATTTTAGTCCTGACGCTTGCCCTATACCCTGTGCTGAAGACCCTGGGTGTTCAGATTCATTCTGCCATCACAGGAGGCTTTGTGGCCGGATATCATTCTGTGCTGCTTGTCAACTGTCCTACTGAACAAACTGCTAGAGATATTGGCAGGTACAGTACACACATACGCAAACACAAACAAGGAAAGAAATATAGAGCATTAGAAACAGGGTTGTCCCGACGATAGTAACGTGTATCGACGATAGTCAGACATATCGCAGATGGATGATCCCTTTGACAATATCAAGACGATAAATGGCTCGGTTGTCCCATTTATGTATTAAATTATTATTATTAATATTATAAGGCTAGTTTTATTATTAAATTAATATTAGGATTTACAATTAATTTGCCTTCCCTACTTTCATAACGACATCACCTCATAACCACACATGTGACACCGACATGTGTGTATGAGGATTGAGGACCAAAGAAAATGTTCGCTTAGAAAGCCCCTCAACTTCGAGCATTACAAAACGAGCCAATGGCAAAGAAATGCCACGGTCTGCGGATTCTGCACAGCGCAACCCCGCCCCACCCCGTGGGCATATAAGTACGCACACTGGCAATATGCAGACATGTTTTTGCTTCGGAGCCAAGAAGTCCTCTTCACTTCTGCAGCCTATTCTCTGACTATCTTCGAGAATCTTCGAGACGAGCAGCTTCCAGTCGGTGTTGGTGTGATGGCGTTTTCCAGCGAGTTTCACATTCCTGCCTGCTGAACTGAACAGTGTGTGTGTTTCTTCCTGGGTGCTTCAGCACTGCTGGGAGCTTTCACAAAAAGAGCGTGCACGTCTTTCTAAAGACGATCTGCCCGTGTGTTTCTGAGTGCAGTAGTCTGATAGATTCAGCTGATGGGCACGAGCGCTGTTTTGACGTGTTTGGGCTTCGATCACGCTCAGACAGCGTTCGTGGATGCGGCATGTTCTCCCAGTGGGAACATGACCATCGCACCGTAACGGTCGAGACTCGATGAGCTCAATAGAGCGAGAGTCCTCTCATCCACGCCCCAATCTATTTTCTCCACGCGAGGGAATACTTCGGCTGGTGGCCAGGGTGACCTGAGGCGGCTGGTGTGGAACAAAACCGACGAAATATCCTCGGTTCACACCCCCATCTTTCACATTGCAACCCGTGTGGTTCTGAATGAGTTCGCTGACCAGAGCCGCGTTCGAGGATGCCGGCGGGCCCAGCATCTCATTCGGTGGATGAACCTCTGCTTTCTACAGGCCAGAGTGCCCTTAGAACGAGTTTCCAGGCATGTAGTTGTCTAACAACAGATGCCTCCACCACGGGCTGGGGTGCCATGTGCAATGGACATGCTGCTGCGGGCTCTTGGACAGGACCCCAGCGACTTTTGGCATGTCGATTGCCTCAAAGTGGCTGGCAGTATGTCTCGCTCTGCACCGCTTCCATGCGTTGCTCAAGAACCAGCACGTACTAGTCCGATCAGACAATACCGCGACAGTCACGTACATCAACCGACAAGGTGGTCAACGCTCCCGCCGTATGCTGCACCTCCTCTTATGGAGTCAGAAGCATCTGAGGTTGCTTCGAGCCATTATATTCCGGGAACCCTGAACTGTGCAGCCGACGAACTTTCACGTCTCAGCCTCTTCCTGGAGAATGGCGACTCAATCCCCAGTCGGTTCAGCTGATTTGGGATCAGTTCGGGGACGCACAGGTAGACCTGTTTGCCTCCCACGACTCGTCCCATTGCAACCTGTTTTACTCCCTGACCGAGGGCACGCTCGGCACGGACGTATTGGTGCACAGCTAGCCGCGGGGCCTCCGCAAGTATACGTTTCCCCCAGTGAGCCTTCTTGCACAGACCCTGTGCAAGATCAGGGAGGACGAGGAGCAGGTCATATTGGTTGCGCCTCATTGGCCCAGCCAGACCTGGTTCTCCGAACTTGTACTCCTCGCGACAGCACCTCCCTGGCCTATTCCTCTGAGTAAGGACGCTTTCTCATAGACTGGCCACCCTATGGCACCCTTTTCCCGATCTTTGGAACCTCCACGTGTGGCTCCTGGACAGGACAAGGCAGGTTTGAGTACCCTACCACCAATGGTGGTGGCTACCATCACTTCCGCTAGAGCATCGTCCACGAGACATGCGACAACCTCTTCGTCAACTGGTGCTGACCCCAGGAAATGCCCGATCAGTGTCGTGCTTTCCTTCCTGCAAGATGGGTTGGAGCGAAGGCTGTCTCCCTCCACCCTGAAAGCCTATGTTGCTGCTATCGCTGCACATCACGACGCAGTTGAGGGTAAGTCCGTGGGAAAGCATGACCTGATCATCAGGTTCCTGAGAGGAGTGAGGAGACTGAATCCTCCTCGCCCTCCTTTCCTTCCCTCTTGGGACCTCTCAGTGGTTTTAACCCTTTAGGAGTTTTTTTCCTAAAACGTTCGATTTTGACATCTTAATTTCAAAAGGCTATATCTTAAAAGTGATAAAAGATAGAGACTTTCTGTAAATTAGAGAAATATTAAGGATGACCCAAAGTTTATGTAGGAATTAAATTTTCCCATCTAATTTGCATATTATGACGTCATATGGTGGCGGCAATCTTGAATTATAGAATTTTCATGAAAAGTCACGTTTAAATGATAAAATGCAGCACTTCTTTCCCCCCAAAATGTCCATCACCTTCTGTATGCTATATTGCACAATACTGAATGCTCAGGTATATAGTAAGTAGTAAACAAACTGTGTAAATCATTACTAATAAATGGTAGAAACAAACCGAATGCATGTAGTGGTTGGTCTGTTGCTGTAGAGATTTTCCATTTACTAAATACAGTAGGCACTCTAATTCCATGTATGGGGCACATATATATTATTCATATGATATACAAACACAAGTAGACAAGACCTGTTTAGTTCAAAAGCTCACTCGCCACGGCAATGCACAGATCATGAGTGAGATGATACGAGCAGCGCGGCCAGATCTGCCTCGCACGCGCGCCAAGTGTGCACAGCTCGGACTACTGTCATTGTCATTGCGACTCCCCACCCTGCCTCCACGTTGCCTCCTAACTGTCCTATGAATACTTTGACCTCGTCTAACATACCCAGTGTCACAGCGATTGCGGAGAAACTCTAATAAAATGGCTCACTCGCACACTAGCTCCGCTTTTGATCGCACTGATTCAATGCGCTCTTACTCGAACATTTTGTATAGAAGTATGACGTTTTTTTTGGATTCGGGGATGAAGTATGACATGTCTGCCATCCAGTGGAGGGGAGGTCGAACGAAATTTGACACCCAATTTGACAAAATCGGCCGTTTTATTCAGTGCCGCATCTTGTCGAGTAAACTCGACTGTGGGGCCTAGAGAGTTAACTGCTCTGTCCAGTATGCGCCCTCCGTGCTTATGTAGACAGAACGCAGTGTTTCAGGAACTCTGACCAGCTCTTTGTCTGTTATGGTGGGAAGCTGAATGGAAAGGCTCTCTCCAAGCAGAGGCTGTCTCACTGGTTAGTGGACACCATTGCTTGGCATACCAGCAGCAAGGTCGACCGTGCCCCCTTGTGTGAAGGCCCACTCCTTCCGGAGTGTGGCTTTCTCTTGGCCTCTAGGGCATGGTGCCTCGCTAACAGACATCTGCAGAGCTGCAGGCTGGGCGACAGCCAACACATTAGCCAGATTCTTCAATCTCTGAGTGGAGCAAGTGTCCTCCCATGTACTCGCTTCAACCAGCCGATACTAGGACCCGCTCAGGTGTCTTAGCTTGCTCGCCATTCCACTCCACGGACTGGATATGTGCAATATATTTCTCAGGTGAGCTTTCCCCAAGCACTGAGCCTGTATTTCCACCGTAAGCCTCTCCGAGCATGTGTCTTTCCCTTGGCAAGCCACCTTGCCACTCCTGGGGTTGAAACATTCCACCCTGCGGGCTGGACACCCCAGTGATTCTCCATATGCAGCCCCTCTGGGTCATATGTGTATTCTGTAAGCCAACCCCCCCCCCCCCCCCCCCCAATATCTTTCCACTGAGATATGCTTCCCAGTGTACCTTGGTATTCCTGTGTTAGGGAGGAGTCCTTCGTCCATGCTAGTTTCACGACAGGAAGCTCAGACTTATGCAGGGCACTGGAAGACAGCCGAGGTGACGTGATTAGACTGGGAACCCCATTTCGTCGTCATTCGACGTAACTCGAAGTGACGACGAAAGGGAACGTCTCGGTTACATATGTAACCCTCGTTCCCTGAGTTACGTTGCAGTTACGTTGAGTTACGTCTCCCTGCCACTTTCGCTGTACCGCTGGAACAGCCTGAATTCAGTCTCGGCTCCTCAGCAAGTAACATGTCTGTATATTGCCAGCGTACTTCCTTATATGCCCACGGGGTGGGGCGGGGTCGCGCTGTGCAGAATCCTCAGACCCGTGGCATTTCTTTGGACACTGGCTCCACTCGGAGATTGAAGAATCTGGCTAATGTGTTGGGTGTCGCCCAGCCTGCAGCTCTGCAGATGTCTGTTAGCGAGGCGCCATGCCCTAGCCAAAAAAGGGGTGGGCGTTCCCACTATATAAGACACCGCTAACGTCATTGCATTATAATCTTTCTCCTTCGTGACACAACACCTGTCTACTTGAGCATGTATTTGCTGTTGATCCAATGCCTTATCAAGTGGATTTTTCCCTCTTGCGTTCCAGCGAACTTCAAGATGACTTCGTAAGAGATGGCTTTGAAGCAGTGCCGTTCTAGCTCAGGAACTTTTGAGCTCCCGGATCGACACAACTCGTGTGTACTTTGCCTGGGTCATGCCCATGCAGAAACTGCAATAGTTGCCCCCACTAAGAGGAGATGAGCGTTAGGATCCTTCGCCTCCGTATCGCTATCGTCGTTTGTGATAAAATGCCTGTGAATGTGCTTCCCCCCTCCACCACTGTGGAGCAGCGGAGAATTGAATGCGTATCCTGAACTATCCGGATGACTGTTTAATTCTGGCTAATCTCAAGAGCGCTCTAATCCTATAATCAGTTCTCTCGTCATGTTCAAGCCGGGGAGATCGCCACCCCTGAAGTGTTTTCAAAAGACACTGGGGTTAATGGCAGCTGCGCCAACGGTATGCCATTTCGGCTATTGCACATGCTCTGGATGGAAACTTGTGTTCCGCGCCAGGCGTGGCGGAGCGGCAAGATGCGCATCAAAGTGGCCCACAGCTGCAGGGATGTGCTAAAACCTATGCAATGGCAGACTTTCTTGACCCAAGAAATTATAAAAATGTGTTCTCATCTCGTTCTGAAGTTAGAGGTTCTTCTAAATGCTGCATCAGTAACAATATGAGAGGATGTGTCTGTAATTTTCCCACTGACATGTTGGAATACTCTTTGGTTTTTAATGCTTTATTTAACATCACAACAGACAACTAGAAAAAAGTTAGTCAAGACAAACTTTTAGGTTGGCTTGAGAAAGCCTTGCCACAAATTTTGAAGTTTTAAAACCTTTGATCATCTTTGCTCGCAAAATAAAAAATTATTCTCATTTTCCGTGATTTATAAAATATAAGTAAATATTAGATTAGTAAATCATCAAATTAATGAGTAAATAAAAAAAAGGCTGACGATATGACTATGGAGCATATCGCCCAACCAACACTAGTTAGAAATAAAGATACGTTTATAGCTAGTACTAAGTGACCTATTTTGCTTTAGCCATCAGGTGATAATTGTGTTTTCTGTTTACAGCCTGCATGTGACAAGACATTTATTGTACTGTATGTCACTGACTGTTACGTGTAGAGTTTGTTTTAAGCTGAATTGTCTAAAGAACCCATACGTTTTTTCATTACCTCTTTTTGAACGTGAAGACGTTAGACCACAATCTGTGAAACAACCAGACACACTACTTAGTACTGATACTACTTTATGGTTGTCACTCACAGTGTAGTGATATCCTTTAAATTATTTTATGATCACATGCACTTCTATGTTTTATTTTTGAATAATTATAAAATATGCATCAACGCAATAGTGGTTAAGGAAGTTTAGTTCAAAGACATCATTCTCTTCTTTCATTGAATGCCTGGATGACAAAGCTGGTTCCAACCTAAGGACAAAGTCCCTCTTACCTGTTCTGTGATAAAGCTAGAGTTAAAAAGAATAACATATTGGTTTGCAACAACAGGGACAATATTGTTTTTGTTTTTTTAAACGCTGCATCTGTAATCGCATACTCTCTTTTTTGCTTTGCGACCGTTAAAACGTTTGCTCTAAAATCTAAATCGTATGAATTTTGCTCCACTGGCATTCACAAATCCCTTCCTGTGGCCTCATGGCATAGTGAAATGTCTATTGGGTGTGCACTTCAGAATCTTGCTGGAAGTAATAAGCTACTGTATTGGGGCACTTTTTGCCTGCTGTTTTAGGAACACTGAATTCGGACAAATTTTTTTTTTTTTTTTTTTTTTTTTTTTTTTTTACCTGTGGACTACTGGGTTTACTTATAAAACTGTCAGAACCAACAATTTTATGAGAAAACATTTTGGGTGAAAAAACTGCATATTGTTATTGTATGTTGCTGGAATTGAGTTACAGCCTAATAGCATTGCGTTCTGAAAGCTTCCTTTGTACTTCAAAATGCACCGTTATATGCACCCATATTTCCACTGACATTCATTGTTTTCTATGTGATTAACAGTGATAAACTTGGAAACTTAAAAATGACACTTCATGATAAACAAGGTTGCCAACCCCTGTTCTAAAGACTATCTTGTTGTTCATTATCAATATAATACTGAATGTACTGTAGTTATAAAATGTAGTATTATGCAATACTGAGCATGTTTACATACACACCAATATGCTGATAACTCCCAAAAATCAGCTTATTGAATTAGCCCATTAGTTACATCATGCAAACAAATAACCCGGCAACTCAATTAAATCGCGCTGTAACGAATCCACTGGAGACGAGTTGCAGAACCCAAGTGCAGTTTATTTACATCCAAACATGATCAACATACAAAACAAAGACTTGACTAAGCATAACGTGACATGACACACAACTTGACTTGACAAACTAACACTCACCACACAGTGGTTACACAAACAATACTTGACCAAGACACATGGAAAACACGAGGGCTTAAATGCACACCTCTGAACATGATTAGACAATTAAACAATGACAACATGTCACAAAAGACTAGGGAAGCAAATGGCAGGATCACATGAGGGCAATGGAGTCACATGATAAAACAGGAAACATGAAACATAAACCAAAAACCAAAACTAGTATCATGAAACATGAAAGAGTCCAGGAGGGCGATCTTGGCTGAGGGATGGCGGGCCAAGCCCGTGAAGGGAGATTAGACTTGGACCGTGGACAGGGCTGTATTAAGACAGTGTGGTGCCCCTGGGCACTATACCTCAAAAGGCCCCCTATATTCAAATATCTAAACTCAAAATGTACATCAATTAATTGACAGCGTCAATTCACGTTTGCCCAAAAATAATAATAAATCTATCAGGTTTCTTACCTTTACAGGCATGAAAACGGGTCAGGGGTGAGAAGGTTATTACCCCCTCTAATATTCCATATTTTAAAGCATCAATCTGATGCATTTTGAGATGCATTTTTTTGCCAACCTGGGGAGAGTTGGAGAAACTTAACTTCAGCCATGAGTCAAAATATTATGGCCTCCGTAGCATTACTAAATAATCCACCAGAGCTTTAGCTAGCTGGCTAATGTTGCGTTCTCTCCTGCTGTGTTCAACTCAATTCATCAAGCTGTAGCTAACGTTAGCTAAGCCTATGTCAACAGAGCTCCTCCTGGGTAACTTAGATATAGCCTACCAGAAAATATTAGGGATGTCCCGATACCATTTTTTCTGAACCGATCCAATCTGATACCAAAAATTCTGAGTATCGAATTATACCGATCCGATACCAGCCCAGTTTTTTTTTTAATCAAGTACAATTTCTATAACTCTGTGTGTTGAACTGATAATCACTATTTTGTGTTAAACACAATCTACTTAATACAGACAACTTCAGTATAAAGAAAAACAACAAATCAAAAAAAAAAAAAAAAAAAGATAATTTAACCTATGACAAATTCTATTATAAACTAGATTAGTGGGTAACTCAGCAGTAAAATTTAGTCTAGAAAAATCACAAGTGCACAATAATTGTATAAAATCTGAACATTTAGTTATTATTACATTATTTAGTGGGGAACAAATAAGAGACAATAAGTGTAGCAATAAATCTGGTAAAACGTTTTCATGTATTAAGTTAGTATGTATTAGCAGAATGTATTAGCAGAACTGCTTCTTCCTTTATTTTGCGCAAACAAAGGTGTCAACTACATCTCCAAAGTCCATTTCTTTGTTACCGTCTCCACCGTTAGCTTCGGCTTCGTCAGACTCAGCGCTGCTAGTGATCGCAATTCCTGTGATGTTCTCACAAAAAAACTTTCGATCCCTGGAACATTTTGAATTGTAGCTAAACATCTAGCGTCCTTGTCTTTCTTTAACTTTCTTTTTGCAAAACCACTCAATTGACATCTGTCCATTTTTGATTTAGATTAATTTTCTGTAGCCGTTAAAAAAATGACACATTTGCGCGTACTTGTTGTGGACCAACTCAACTCTGACAGATTGGGGAGGGGTGAGTGATAGTGGTCATGTAATCTTTATTTATTTATAATTTATTATTATTATAATTATTGTTAAATTAGTGTTTATAAACGAGTTATGTATGGTCTTTCAAGAATTTCAAGTTAATAATATAACAATTTACGAAAAATATTTTCAAAGCTTGTGTCATGTGGTGCCCCCCTAGTGGTTGTGAATGGTTGGTGCCCCTGGGCACTGGCCCAAGTGCCCTTATGGATAATCCGGCTCTGACCGTGGAGCGTGGGCGGTGCTGGCTGTTCAGTAAGCCAGGGCGGCGCTGACTGTTGCCAAGGAGGTGTAGGCCGTTCAGGGGACCTACTGAAGAGGCTTAGGCTCGGCAGGCAGGACGTGAAGAGACTCGGGCTTGGCAGGCAGGACATGAAGAGACTCAGACAAATAATAGTCCTCTGCCTCCCCCACTGTGAAACTTGAACCACATATAAACAAAATAAAGTCAATATACTGACATTGTGTACAAGGGTGTTCTACAGAGGGCATTAGTTTAGCAAGATCATGGTCCAATCCATAACGAAAACACGTTTTTTGTTGAATCTCGTCCCAGGGCAGATAATCCATGAAATCCTTGACATAATCCTCAATAGCTCTTCCCGCTTGACGAAGTTGAAGCAAACAAGCTGCTTGGTTTATGGTGGGTCAAGTATTCTGTAACGAATCCACTGGAGGCGAGTTGCAGAACCCAAGTCCAGTTTATTTACATCCAAACATGATAAAAATACAAAACAAAGACTCGACACCGACACGACACGACAGACACAGTGGTTACACAAACAATACTTGGCAAAGACACATGGCAAACACAAAGACTAATCACTAAACAAGAGACACCTGTGAACATGATTAGGAAATTAACCAATGACAACTTGTCACAAAAGACTAGGGAAGCACATAGCAGGATCACATGACCAAAAACCAAAAACCAAAACTAGTAACATGAAACATGAACATGAAATAAAACTCAAAACTAGACATGACACGCACTTACAAGACTTTTTTTTTTTTTTTTAAATCAGGTTATTCCCCGCTAGTAACGTAAAAAAAACTTAATCATTCGTGTATCTGACTCCCAACTATTCCATTTGTTATGCGAGATGTGATATTAAATAAATAAGCAGTATTTTGACTGTACTACTTCTACTTCAGCTGCATAAGATGAGAACACATTTTTATAATTTCTTGGGTCAAGAAAGAGTCAGAGTTTGCAATATATTTTCTCCTTCCCTACCGCAAAACGCTCATTCTGCCTGGATGTGCTTAAATCCACAGTAAGGACACTTTCCTATGGAGGCTTGTTTCCGCCCTCACAATATAAAATAAAAAAGGTAATTATGACTACTTATCCCACAATTGTGAC
Source organism: Rhinichthys osculus (assembly GCA_029959095.1). Lineage (NCBI taxonomy): Eukaryota > Metazoa > Chordata > Actinopteri > Cypriniformes > Leuciscidae > Rhinichthys > Rhinichthys osculus. The sequence continues at coordinate 25,424,616 of JARWKJ010000004.1, read as the reverse complement.
TCTTTTTTTTTTTCTTGCAATTGCGAGTTTAAATTTCACAATTCTGAGAAAAATGTCAGAATCGTGAGTTCTATCTCAGGTGTCAATGAATGACATGTTCTGAAAAAATGTCAGAATTATGAGATAAAAAGTCATAATTACCTCTTTTATTTTTATTCCGTGGCTGAAACAAGGTTCCATACTTTCCTGTTACATATCACACATGCCCACTTCAATAAGCACACAGAGCTGGGTTTATGTGTTTACATAACGGAATTGGACGAAATTGACCATAAAGGAAACCGGGTTAACGTGTTTACATGACATGCACTGTCAGCTTAAGTATAATCATATTAAGAATGTAATAAAGCATGGGCAAGCAAAATTTAGATTTTTGGGGAGTCCACAAGGTCTGGAGTATGGAATGACGCTTTGCCAATGTCGTAGTAGGTAGTATGAGGTAATGGCATGTGCATTAGGAAAGGGGAAAGGCAGCAGGAACATTTCCAGTTGGTTAGGCGATGACAGCACAACTAAGGGCCTAAACTAAACACTAAAAGCCAAACAATGAGCTGGCAAACACAAATCTACCATAGTTCGGTAGAACACAGATTCTAGTACACATTTCTGAGCCAACACCCAAAATCAAACTAAAAGATTGAAAGCTACTGTATCTTTTTATGCAAAATATTGTTATAGTCTTAGGTTAGTAGTTAGTAGCTCTGCATTCATTCTGAGTGACTATGTATGCATGCATACTGTTTGGCAAACCTTCCTAATTTAATTTATTTCTGCATTGCTGCTATACATCTTCCATGTCTGTAATATTTTAGCCTTTACATATTCTCTCTGTCTCTTTTCTTTCTGTTAGGAGCATCATGGAGAAAAGGCTGGCAGCATGTGTGAATATATTTCCTCGCACTACCACTATGTAAGACCAGCGAGTTTAACCTTTCATCCTCCAACTTTAGCCACAACATACAGAGATATAAATTGAAAGTTAAAGGTTGTATCAGTGATTTCAGGCCCAAACATAAATGATAACATTCATCTAATCTTTCCTAACGATCCGCTAGCTGCCGCCCCATAAGCAGGCCGTCAAAAAAACGCGTCTCTGTAGGCAGCCTAGGCTCTAAGATCTGCACACAAAAACAATTGGTTTCACCAACCACTCAAACCAAAATAAATAGTGTTCCAACCAATCACCAACATTTACATAATATTTTACTTTCTAATAATTACTACTTATATTATTTAATCTAATTTAGATTTACAAGATTAACTATTAAATTTACGCATTTATAAAATGTCATCATTCCTCTAAAATATCAATTGTTTATTAATTTCAGGTACTACTGGAAAGGAGATATTCGGGATGCCACAGAAATACTGCTGGTGTGTTGCTATATTTATTCAAACTTCAGATTTATCATTCAAATCAAATATTTTTATTTTTTAAATATGTTTTTTATGTAACGTTATAAAGTGTATGCAAAGGTTCTATATCACATGTTGTATACTGTATCTTATAATGGTTATGGTTAGTAGTTAGTAGCTCTGCATTCATTCTGAGTGACTATGTATGCATGCATAGTGTTTGGCAAACCTTCCTAATTTAATTTATTTCTGCATTGCTGCTATACATCTTCCATGTCTGTAATATTTTAGCCTGTATACTGTATCTTATAATGGTTATGCAATTTTAAAAATGTTACCTATACTGAATTTATCATTTCTTTAACAGCTTGTGAGGACAAGAACATCTCTGGTCCAGAGACTTGTGGCTTACATAAAGCAAGTACTTTTTTTGTCAACATTGTTTAAACTTCTTCATTTTGACCTAAGATATTTGCACATTAGTCATGATAAACATGTAAACCGACACAAATGGTTAAATGTTTGAATATTTCAATTCATTATAGACAATGTACAGTAGCTTGTGGTGTTATTCACAATATATAGAGATGCTTCAATCATCAAATCAGTATTATCAGGTCAGATGACACCAATTGGCTGTTATATCAAACAAGTTGAGCAACTGTTAATTGAGGCTTTCTCGATTGGTATAGCTGTTTCTATGTCATTAGACCATCTCGGTCTGAGGGAAAAGTCTTCTTCCTTTGTGGTACCTGTAAGCTGGCCAAAAGACATGTACTACTTACCTCATATATTTGAGTGACACTTGTTGAAGTCTATTGAGTTCTGGATTATTCTGGAAATTGTCATCATGAAGACTAGTCAGGGCATATCCATTAATGGGTTAAAATGTTAGAAATAAGGCAGGATTTCAAAATAGATAAATAAGGTTTTTTAATGTTTTTAAAACCAAGTTTGCATTTTATTTGATCAAAACTACAGTAAAAAGAGTAATATTGTGAAATATTATTACAATTTAAAAGGATTGTTTTCTATTAGGTGTTTACCGCTTCACAGAAGTCACGGTTCGGTACGTACCTCGGTTTTGGGGTCACGGTTCGATACGAGTTTGGTGCCATAGCAATAAAACGGTCACACCGTTATTTTAAAGCAACACCAAGCAACTTTTCCTCAAGTCAAATTTGTAGTTTTCTTAGGTCTCATTCGCACTACAGAAACGCGACCCGATCTGGCAATCTTACATAGCGTGGAATCCGTGGATATATCAGATAAAGGACCGCAAAGCGGTGGCATAAGTGCATTTCACCATGTCACGACTTGATGAACCACTGAAACGATTTTGAAAACATTATTTTAAGGTAAAAATTCTTAGTGTTGCTTTAAGGTCCAATTCTCACTATTAACTATGACTTTTGCCTCATTAAAGTAAGGTCGTTGTTAAGTTTAGGTATGGGGTTGGACCAAGGGATGTAGAATATGGTCATGCAGAATAAGCCATTAATACGTGCTTTATAAGTACTAATAAACAGCCAATATCCTAGTAATATGCATGCTAATAAGCAACTAGTTAATAGTGAGAATTGGTCTCTAAACTAAAGTTTTACCAGAAAAAGCAACACATCCACATTTGCTTGGTTTATTTTCATGTTGAACAGTAGTGCAATTTACAGTTTGTTCCACCTAGCAGCATTTAGTGAGCGCAGAAAGACACATTCACCTGTGCGCACTATCTAGTGGACTTTGTTTTCAAGCGCTCAAGTAAAAGCTGCTCTTTTTCCTGTTGTGGCGGTTAGCAAACAGCGTTGCATTGCTGCAAGTGTTGATCGCCGGTCACTGACTGCATGCACCGAAGCGTGACGGTTTGGGACAAATACTTGTGCCGTTACATCCCTATTTTCTATTTTAATATATTTTAAAATGTAAAAAATTTTCTTAGATGGCAAAGCAGAATTTTCTGCATCATTACTCCAGTCTTCAGTGTCACATGATCCTTCAGAAATCATTCTAATATGCTGATTTGATGCTCAAGATGCTAAATCTTTTGTAACATTATACTGTTCTATTATTATTATTATTACTGTACTAGTTATACTGTTATTTTGTAATAATCAATTTTTTGATCAATTTAATCCTTACTGTATACAATTATTAATTTCATTAAAAAAATCTTACTGACCACAAACTTTTGAATGGTAGTGTACAATACAGATAAGTATGTTTCCTTGTTATTTTAATGTGAATGTTTTTTATTTCCTTATTATTTTCAAATCTGTTATTTCAATTGGGACTCTTGTGTGTCCCCCAGAGCTGTGCATCCATATGACATTCCAGAAATCATCAGTTTTCCTATTGATGATGGAAGCCAGCGCTACCTGAAGTGGATGGATGATGCAGTCACTGATATTTGATATATCACTGTCTGCAGTCCAATGAAGAAGCTCCCCTGTTGGAAACTCTGCATGTAGAAATATATAGGGTATGTGGAAGCGTGAGCACAAATTCTCAGGTTAATGGGAACCCTGGCCCATACAGAGGAATGAATGTCCATTAATATAAAGATCAGAGTGTATATTTACTGGAACGTGTTTTTTGTAAAGGGAGGGATTTGTCTAATATGGTTTTACTAGTGCATTTACATGCATTCAGTGCTGTCGAGAGGAGAAAGGTGATAACTCTTCTCAAGTGTATATATTTATTGACTTTTTTGACGTGAATAACTTTATTATAAAGAGTATAACTTATAGCTTATATTATTAAGCTAATATGAATTCATTTGTTAAAATGTGGTCATTTATACCACTTATTTCTAATGGTTGGATGTTATAATGTGATGGTTGGGCAGAGTTTAAGTGTTTTTTTGAAATCATGCATTCATTTCAAAATAAATGAATGAGATCTTTTCAACTTTGACTTTGACTATGACTTTTTAACAATAATAAATATGCTATAACATATTACACATTAAGTTTACGTTGCTCATTGTTTTGCAGTACGTGTCGTGTATGTCAATATAATGTAAATATTGATGTTCTCGACACATAAATGCATGTGCACTTTATCACAGCATGCTAAAAAATCAATCTAAAAGGTAAGTTAGAATGTTTTATCCTTGTATTTAGCTCCCAATGTTCAGTTTAGGCTTTTCACACACAACAAAACACAAATCACAAAAGGCACATAATACCTGTAAGGTTTACAGGTAAGTGTAAAGCTATAGCAGCAACTGCAATTTGTGTCGAAACAAACAACATTTGTTGTGAATATCTCTGAGACATGCTATAACCCCCTTTCAAGCATCTTATTTAAACACAACTCTTATTTGAATTAGAAATATTACAGTCGTCCATGAATTAACACATGGGTGTGATTGATATACAAACAATATAAAAAAAGTTCGTTCAGTATTCTGTAAATGTTATTTAAGAGATTTAAATGTGAAAAGAGCTTCTAAACAGGCTAGATAAAACATACATTTTTATCTACACAAAATAATATTTTGTCCAGTTGTTTTAGCAGTCAAGAGCAGATCTGAGTCTTTCTGTTCCCTCATTTAAAACTCAAAATGGTAAAATTTTCACTGTGTGTAGCTGAATAGGAAATTTTGTTTTGTTGAATGGGTTTATGTCCACACTGTGGCAACACAATAGAAGTTCAGATGTGAGGAAGTGCTATTGTGTGTTGGAATTTGCTGAGATCCAGTCATAATGAAGTCACGAATCTGATCACTCATCTAACTAGACCTAGTAACCTGCATAGGTATACTGATTTTAAATTATAAATTAAATAATTTTAAATAATTTTCCCTCTGAAGGTGCTTCATAAATTATATTTTTTATCCTGTGTCTCTGTAGCAAGGTGAAATGTTGTGGAAAGGAGGAGGCGGGAACCGGCAAACATTCGAAAACTTTAATAAACGTAAAATAAACAAATATGAAATGAACGTAAAGACAGCAGCCCCCTCACGGACGACTGCTGTCACATATGACAACATACACTGAACAAAATTATAAACGCAACACTTTTGTTTTAGCCCCCATTTTTCATGAGCTGAACTCAAAGATCTAAGACTTTTTCTATGTACACAAAAGGCCTATTTCTCTCAAGTCTTGTTCACAAATCTTTCTAAATCTGTGTAAGTGAGCACTTCTCCTTTGCCGAGATAATCCATCCACCTCACAGGTGTGGCATATCAAGATGCTGATTAGACAGCATGATTATTGCACAGGTGTGCCTTAGGCTGGCCACAATAAAATGCCACTCTAAAATGTGCAGGTGTCGCTCATTATCAATCACGCCAGAGGTGGGAGTAAGTCACACATGTGCAAGTCACAAGCAAGTCTCAAGTCTTAACCTTCGAGTCTCAAGCAAGTCCAAGTCAATTTTTTATAAAAGCAAGCAAGTCAAGTCAAGTCACTGCCTTATGTCAAGTCAAGTCGTAGCTTGGGTCACAAGTCACTGGCAAGTCATACAAACGTTTGATGATTTCACTGAATTTATATATTAAAATAAGTTAAAACTACATAAGTTGTGGACTATGGTTTTATTTGCAACATATTTTTTTTAAATATGCATTTCCACATACAGCTGAGTGGTTACTACAATAAAAATCTAAAAAATAAAAAATAAATACAATTTCAAACTATATAGCCTAAAATGTAAATGTAACTGAAATTAGGCCAACATTAAAGCATGACAAAATAAATATGCCTCAAACATTGCAGAAGACCATTAAAAGGTATTAAACAATTCACAATTCAAGTATAATGGTTCCTATGCCACCAAATGGCATTCTTCAAACTGGCATCCCCTTTATATAAGTTATATAACAGCCGTTGGCATTAGCCTATAATGAAGTTAAAACCGCCAATAGGTGGCGCCAAATCACCGTCTTAATGTACGAGTCATAGAAGCAGTCAACTGATTTGTTCAAAATGACAGATTCGTTCTGGAACTAAGCAACTAGGTCACTGAATCACAAATACGCATAACTCTTTCTGTGGCTTGTTTGGAACTATTGTCATTGGAGAAATAGAGCAAAAACAGAAAATATTTGGAATATTATGTCTAAAATGTCACATCACAATATTCACTCTTTGTTTACTGAACTGTTTTATAAAATCATCACATTTGCAATTGCACCAATAATCTGGAAATATTTTTTTATATATGTTATAATTATGAAAATAACTCATACTACGGCCATTTTTCCACCACATTTTGAATTTTGGGTGCATATTAATTCTGCTGGCATTTTTTGCCACCAACCCCCTGATAACATTAAGAGAAACATAAACGACAAAACTAACAGTTTTCTATATTGTTTTTCGTCATTGGAAAGAACAACATTTTTGGCTTTAAAGCATGATTTAAAAAGAAATGTGGCAAAATGTTATACAAAACATATCATCATTAATTATCATTTGAATATTGACAACATTAAGCTACATTTGAAAACATAATTGTGTATAAAGAGGCATGCTGTTTTGACCAATATTATTCTCTCTAAATTTAAAGATAGTCAAATTAACTATAACAAACAGGTTAAACAAGCCATAGCTTACTTTTAGACGTGGTGAATGAAGTTCGACTGTTCGAGGTCGTGATGGTCGTCCGATATCCCTTGCCAGTTATTATGCGTACAACAAATCTTCTTGCATGAATATGGTCATTTTCTAGTGTTTATATCCAAAAAGAAACGATGCAGGGAGATGTTTTTGTATTTAGCGCGCTCACCGCGATGTAGGCTGTTTCTGGGCTTGTGCAGCGTCACGCAATCGCGCAGAATCTGATTACTGACGTCAATGGTTCCGTTGCTTTCATTTTGTTTATCAATGGATGTTGCGATGATTTATATAAAAATGTATATCAAGTCATTCTCGAGTCATACAGTTCAAGTCAAGTCAAGTCTCAAGTCATTGGATCTCAAGTCAAAGTCAAGTCGAGTCATTTTCTTAATTTAGTCAAGCAAGTCTCAAGTCCTTAAATTTGCGACTCGAGTCTGACTCGAGTCAAGTCATGTGACTCGAGTCCCCCATCTCTGAATCACGCCACTGGCCTCGCGCCATTCTCTCACGGCACTTGCCCTCGTCTTGCTCGCCACAGTCTCTTACATTTTTTTTTCAGTCTAACAATGTACAGATTGTGTTCATGGCTCATATTGCTTGATTGTCAAGCTATTTATCAATTTATCAACATCCATTACAGCATCTGCTCAAACATATGCTGACAGAGGGTATCTCTAAGGTCACTCCTACTCACTTGACTTTAAGATCAACACTACCATCGTTTAGTATTTACCAAAAAACACACTGTCCCCCAGATGCTAATGTTAATCCATCTGAAATGTGATGCTCAGTCAGTTATATGCTTCAGCAGGAGGGCATTGCACAAATAGCTTGTAGATAATCTAATTTAACTGTATTATTTACAAGCAGTGTAAGCAATAACAAATAGAGGGGTTTCACGACGCGTCATCAATCCGGAAGTCGGCCATTTTGGAGGCACAGAACGTAAATAATGCCACTGAACTGGACTCGCAAATTTGGCTGATTATTGCTGCTGAAAAATGGTCGAGTTTTTGTCTGTACCAATCGGTCACATCGGGAAAAAACGTGTCAAGTGCTATAGACTGTCAAAAGTTAAAGAGAAGAGTGTAAAAAACTGATGAAAGAAGGCGTTTGTGGTTGAGAGAGGTAGTACATCATCAGACAGGTGTAAATAAAGCGTTGACTATGGCTAAAATGTCGACGTAGTTAACTATGGCTACATTCACTACATTAGCTTCTCTAGCACGTAACATTACTGCAATTCTTCCATCTATTTATTATCCCGACATAGGATACGTTCAGATTGTCAGTCCAAAAAAGCACATGAAATCCGTTTCAAGTTACATCCATATGTGGTTTGAAATCCTATTCAAATCACATATCAGGACATCAGCCTCAGTCTGAACGATCGGATTTCGCGTGGTATGTCTTAAAATGCAAACGTCATTTATAGGAAACATGCTGAAAGTCACTGCCGAAACAATGCTGTGTTGTTGCAAATTGCCGGACGAGCAGAAAAGTAACGTTATTATTTCTGAAACCGGCGCAGACGAGCGTGGGGAAAAAGCAGTAGGCTACATACCAGCCTCCAGTAGTCCAGCGCGCCAGTAGCTGATGCTGTACCTCTCTCAACCACAAACGCCTTCTTTCATCAGTTTTTGCACTCTTCTCTTTAACTTTTGACAGTCTATAGCACTCAACATGTTTTTTCCCGATGTGACTGATTGGTACAGACCAAAACTCGACCATTTTTTAGCAGCAATAATCACCCAAATTTGCGAGTCCATTCAGTTCAGTGGCATTATTTACGTTCTGTGCCTCCAAAATGGCCGACTTCCGGATTGATGACGCGTCGTGAAAACCCCTCTATAGTTAGCAAACTAACTCAGTTCTGACTTACAATGTCATTGTCATACTTAGGGTAAATGCAAGACGTAATACCAACACAAACATTATCGTTCAATTTGTATCATAATAGTGAGAATGAGAAAGAAGCTAGAAGAATGGCTGACCTGGGGCCCGTTCTTCGTACGTTGCTTAAAACATCCGAGATCAAACGAGACATCCAAGATAATATCATCGTGCTCATCATGATCCGGCTAATTAGGTTCTTCGAACACTCCTGCCGGTTATGATTAGTATAGCTGGATTGAGTTATCTGAGATAACTGCGCGTTCATGCGCTGGGTTAAAAGGGGGTATGTATCGATATAGACGGTGGGCCGAACGCTGCTATCTGCTTTAGTTTTTGAAATGATAGATCCTCGAGGATGGAGTAGCTGCTTTTTTCACATAAACTAAATAATTTTTTTATGAACACGTATCCGTTTGTTGGCAGTGTCAAGTCGATCATAGTTTTTTGAAAACTAAATTTACGTTTAATAAACGGATGAGGCACACGCGAGGGAGTACTATACATCTAACCAATCAAAAACGAATTCTATCGTCACGTGACTAATAGCTGTCAATAGTATTCGTTCAAAATATAGTACCATTACCACGACTGTAGCGTAGCACATGCGTTCTCTAGCTAGCTAGATCCATGAGTTCACACCATAAAATTGTCTCTAATGAAATCTACACAATCAAACATTTTCCAGCAGGAATCCTATCCGAAGACGAGAAATATTAACAGCGGCATCCAAGATTCCAGGTGTAATGGCTCAGGTAAACACTGCTGTTTATACCTGTCTTATAATGTTAGCTTAGTGCATGAACTCTGTAAACCGTTAACATAATAGGTTATTCCAGATTATGTTTGTATTTACAGGTAATGTTAACGTTACACTAGTTAGAAATGACATACAGATCACAGAGAAGAAAACGTAAACAGAGTTATTCTATCAGGCTGTACAGTAGCGCCATAAATTAGGATATGAAAGACGAGGATTACTAGACAGAGTAATCTCTCTAATCAATGACTTATTACACACACACTCTGCTTATTACACTCTGCTAATTACACACACACTCTGCTTATTACACACACACTCTGCTTATTACACACACTCTGCTTATTACACACACACTCTGCTTATTACACACACTCTGCTTATTACACTATGCTAATTACACACACACTCTGCTTATTACACACACACTCTGCTTATTACACTATGCTTATTACACACACACTGCTTATTACACACACACTCTGCTTATTACACTATGTTTATTACACACACACTGCTTATTACACACACACTCTGCTTATTAAACAAACACTCTGTTTATTACACACACAGGGACATGCACAAACATGCCAAATATTTAAAATAAAAGGATTACAATGTAAAAGATTATTATTGTGTACATAAAGATATGGTGGAATCCGGCTTGTCCCGTAGAAGGTCTATCTATAGTAACGTTAGGTTGTGTGTAGTTGTAGCTAGCTAATAACGTTACATGTTATCTATTCCATGACTAGCTATTAGGTGATGTAGCTGGTAGATGTAAACTTATATGATAAATGTTATCTTTTCCACTTTAATCTCTGTCTAGAAAAGATAAGGGAAAAACAGAAAAATGTGATGACTGCAGGGATTGTAGTAGTAATGCTTCCAACTTGTTAGCAGATAACACTTGAGATTCAAATTCTTTAAATTGTCAAATAAAACAAACAACATATAATTGTTTGCTAAAATAAAGCTTTTTCCCCCTTTTGTTTAGTGTTTTAATTACTCATGAGTCATGACATACATTTTCTAAAAAGGTCAACCTTATTTTCAGTTTCAGCAACTACAAGCTGATACCAAGTTGGATAACCACTTCAATTTACTGCCGAGCCCTAATGGTATGCTTTTATTATTCAAATTGACACAAGGGGCTCTATCTTGCACCCGGCGCAAATGACTTTGTACACTGACACATGTATCATTCCTATTTTGCACCCGCGCAAAGCAGACTTTTCCCTCCACAGACGCACGTCGGTTAACTAAGAAATACACTTGCGCTCCCCGGGGCGGTTCAGCGCAAAGAGGAGGCGTGTTCCGGCGCAAACTTTCCCTAGTGCTATTTTGCAGTTCCAGAAAACAATTGCGCCACTGACCAGAAAAAACCTAGTCTAAAGTCAGTGGCGCGTCGCGCGTACATTCAGATGCTATTTTAAGCGTGCATGCTTGACCATAATACAGAGTCTGAACAACGCGCATACACTGTAGATGATTCTCTCATCTACACAGATGCATTTTACTTTTTGCAAATGATATATTATTATAAGGAAAAATATTAAAACACGAGGAAAATCATTGTTGTCCATGACAATTTGAAAAATAGGCATATAAGCTTACAAATTTACCCCGATTATTATATGCATGTTTAACCGAAGCTAATTTGGGTGGGTTTGTCCCGTCCCCAATGTCACTTCTCTTTCTTTTACGGCCCTGACGAGAACATCGATCTCCTCGGCTGTGAACCAATTCTTAAATGCGCCGTTATAATAGTTTTGCGCCATGGAACAAGCGCACCTTGTTCATCATGCTCTTAAAGGGAATGTGATATGACGCTCTTATTGGTTTATTTCACGTTACGCCCAAACCACACCTATGAATAATGAAGCTACTTCAGACCAACCCCTTTTAGATTGGCGCCAGGCGCAAGAGTCATTTATCCTGCCGGGAAAATAGCAACAGCGCCGGTATCCGCCCACAAAGTTGCTTGCGCTTTGACACTTGCGTTTCAGATTGTTAAAACAGGGCCCAAGGTGTGATTACTGTATGCATTTTAATCTGGGCTCATCTTACACTTTTTTTTTTTTAATTCTTTTTTTTTAAGTGCCTCATAAATGTAAATCCTCATTTATTAGACCGTGAACCAATAATTTTACTACACCGTTTACAACTCTGCTAATCTGTTTCCCCAGGTAATCCCAGATCCTCAGCCCTGCGAAACATCTTCTTGACCTGATCGGACTAAGCCCTGACACATCTATTCTGCTGAAACAATGAAAATGCCCTTTGTTTTTCAGGGTTCATCATAAAACCCCTTTTACTGTTTTGCTCATCTGATTGATTAAGCACATTTCAGTCGCTATATGTTGAAAAATGTGTCCACTAGATGTCTAGTATGGACAATCTGTCGCTGTGTCTATAGAAGCCTTTCTCTTAATAGATCCATGGTCTGGCCTGGCAGGGTTTACATAGGCAGGGTTTATTTTTTGTGCGCATAGTTTCGGAGAGATCTATTTATTGTTGTTAATATGTTAAATGTTCTACCATTGTATATATTACTGCCATATACTACTAAAACCTGCTTGACCAAATAGTTGAATTGTCATTTAGTTATAAAGGTAGTCATGCTAAGATAATAGATATTTAAAGACCCCATGAATTCAAAATTGACCATACTTACTTTGTTTGCCTAAATTGATCGTTTTGTGGTGAACAATTCATCCATGCAAGTCAATCCACACAAAAAAATTTTTTGGCTTCGTAATCTTTAATCAAAATCTGAAATTTCCCCTCCCCTCTGCGTTGGAGGACCTTGCCTGATGACGTAGGTTTGACGGTTTGGGTGTCTGCTTAACATCCGTAACCACGCCCCTCCAACTGACAGTAGACAGGCTGAATGAAAACACCTACTTTTCTAGATCCAATCAGGTGCTAGTTGGGGAAAAAGCCACGCCCACCATTTTGCCTCATTTAGTATTCCGTTTCTCTCGGAAATACGTCACAACACTGGAGAAAAGTCGTTTGCAACTTCCGGTTCACGGGGACTTTAACTTTTATAAGACTAAATATATAATAATTAACTTAATATATATGTTATTACATTATATAATTATATCTGTTTGTTTTTTCACTATTTCTGAGATGTAAATATCAATAATTTATGTTTGGGGTTAAAAAGGATCCTAAGCATATCCAAACGTATGAGGTCAAACAACTACACTTAACCACAATAAAGCTGCCTTACAACCCTTCAACTTCCTGTACTGTCTTTTCTTTCCTCTTGCTGGCTCTCTCAATATTTCTTTTGTTAGCATACTGCATGTATAATTTTCTGTGGTAGCCAACATGAATTGGCACATCTGGAATGTGGCCTTCTGTGATTTCTTATTTTTCCACAGCTTTTTGGGCGATTTGGCTTTCTTTTGTATTTAAATTCACCCACTCTAAAGAACATTGTACAAACTTGATCCAACTTGTTAGTGAAAAAGTGTTAGTGTTGATGTACAGCTAGTAACATGCACATAACACTCCATATCCAAGATAAAGTGTGTTAGATATATTAATATAGGCCTACTACAATATAACATTGCCGCTATGTCACGCCCGCCCATTTCGGGGTCCTAGTCTGGCCGTCTGCGATTGGTTAGTATTTTTAATGACGTTAAAACCATAGACAGTATAAGAAATGGACAGAGCCATCTCATTGGAACTCAGTTGAGACAGTTGAAGCCCATTTTTAGTGATTTCTGAGCACTTCCGTTCCTGACGCGCAGACTCAAACCGACTCAAACTAAGCTTGATGACGTGAGCAACCTGTCTGACAGACGTTAATCTTCTAGTAGCTGTGCGTGAAAATTGCCAACGTTAATCTTGCAGAGACCGGGAACTTGAGCAAAGAGTTCTTTGGCGTGAGTGAGCAGGAGTAAGTATTCCGTTGCTTTTATGGACTCATTATCTATGGGCTTCTCCCTTGACGGGACGTCCCCCCGATTGCCTGCGAGCTTCTCCTCCTGTCTGTACGGTAATTTCTGTACAGCGCGACAGAGAGTCGAGTGGTTATGACGCAATCGTTAGCCTATTTTTAGTAAAACTGTTTCTACGGGGCCATAATGTAACATAGAAGGTAATGGAGAACTTTATACATTGTCGTGTTTTTTTAGAAATAAATAATGGACAAATGGAGTCTTTAAACGCCTCAGATGCAAAGTTATTCGCTGTCAAAGTGACGCCAAAATGAATGGGAGTCAATGGAAATGCTAACGCAAGTGAAGTTCTGCTACAACATGGCGGCACCCGGCCGGCTTCAACTTCCGGTCGATGGATTACCCCCTTGGTTAAAACTACAATCCGATTGGCGCAGCTACTAGAGCTGTTCCGCGATTTGCCTAAGAAGATTGACAATCAAAACATACGTTTGTGAAAATATATGATCAAACCAGAATTGCCAACAAATTTTATTTGACTACATATAATGACTTAATATCGCACATGAAAAAAGCGTATACTCTATCGATGGAGATCGATCAACAACACGAAAAACGCGTTCGGCCCACCGTCTAATAGTAGAAACATTGATCAGCAACGCTGCTATTGGCTGCTCACCGTGGCCAAAGAGCGCGCTCAGTTTTTTTCTCCACAGAAGAGCAAGAGTTATTGCTTGAAGGATATGCAGAATTTGAAAACTTAATTAAAAAGCCAGGGAACACCTCAAAGTGTGCAAAAGCCAAGAGAGAGGGCTGGCAAAACGTAGCAGACAAATTAAGTTTGTAGTTAGATGTTTTTATCACTTATTAAAGTATATATTTTGATATTTTAATAATTTCTAAATAATTAATAACTTTGTTCATTGTAATGTCAGAGTCACCACCCACTACTAGAACATGCATGGGAACAAGTAAAAGTGAAGTACTAGAATATTCTACATAATAGTAATTTGTACTAACTAATCTCTTTTAAAAAGGCACTGTTAATAAATGTTTGCCTGTTTATAAAAGCAACCAAGAAAAAGGCTGAGAAAAAAAAAAAGAAAAGTAAAACAAACAGGTGGTGGTCCTGCACCCCCACATTATACCCAGGCAGAAGAGCTGACCCTTGGGTTGAGTGTGAACCTTGTGGAGGGCATCCCTGGGTTCAGCTCTTCCTCAGACCCACAGCCAGAGGCCAGGAGCAGAACACCTTCAGTGCTGGTAAATGAACTTTAAATGATCCTACACTGTAAAATAATTTGTTGCTGCATTAAATTAAGTAGGCCTATAATCCAAATGGCTGTCCAGTCATATCAGCTGTTAAACCTTGAGTAGCAATGAATTGCTTTGACTTGTGAAAGTCTACATGTGTGACTGTGAAACTACATAGTTAATGTAAAAAAAAAATATGTTGCCATGAGTTATTGATCACATTTCCCCCCAGTGTACTTCATTGTAATGAAATTGTGTTTTCCTCTTTTGTGCAGTATTAAACAATACACCAACACTTTTATGTGTTCCCAAGCAAGTGCCTGAAGCATGTGCAGTAAGAGGACTTTTTCTAATGTTACATCAAAAGGGAAGAAAGTAGCTACAACACTTTGTAATCCCCATCCCCGAACATTTATGCGTTTCCAACAAATTAATGATGTAAACGACATCCTCACGAGTCATGAGAAAAATTATATCTCTCAAAAAGTACACTATCGCGCTGCGCTACAAGACTTCCCGTATCAGCTCCGCTTATGAAGCCGCGATCTAATCCTGTTAAGATGAAATAAGCCTGCTCGCGAGCAGGTTCAAGCTGGCGCACCTGTTGCTATGACAGCAAGTCCAGGATGAGCGTCGAAGAACCAAACAATCCAAGATCATGCCAAAACGCCAACAATCAAATCCAGCTAAGTGAGTTTGTGACGTACGAAGAACAGGCCCCTGGTTTGAAAAACAAGTCTTGTTTCCTCTGTGGTCTCACAACTACTCAAATATCATTCTCTCTCACTGAATAGACCATGGTCTCATAGGAAATACGTACCTCTGCACACTTTTTTGCATCACCACAAATATGTACCATCTGGTACGTATTGCTTCAGTTTTGAAACACAAATGTCCACTGGGGTCGCTAAGAGTGACATTGTTTATTCTCACTGCAGTTCGTGATTGATTCGTGTTCGACACAAATTTCCCCTTTTTTTCGTGTCACTCAGTCGACTTTCATTCTAATGTTTTGTGTCTGCACCACGTTTTTCTTTCTGCCACTCGGGAGCATTGTTTTTTTCTCATTTGAAATTGTCATCAATTTTTTTTTTTTTTTTACTTTAAAAAAAAAAGTATTACCCGTGATCCTAAGCATCCGTTGCTGTGGAGACGGAGCCAGTCCGCTTTGCGATTGGGTGATTTCTTTAGTGATTTTAGCTCAAACCACTGTCCAGGTAAGTTACAAGGTTCATACATTTTTCTTAAATATTATAATTGATGCCTTTCTTTGTCATTAGACTCACGTGGTTTATATGTTAGGGCAATTAATTAAAGTCCGACCCATGGTTTCCGTCATTATAAGTGAAATAAATAAAATCCTCTTTTGAAGGGGCTTGCTAAATTGTTAAAGGGTTCACCCAAAAATTATGTCATTGACTCACCCTCATGTCGTTCCAAGCCCGTAAGACCTCAGTTCATCTTCGGAACAAATACCAAAAACTACGACTTTATTCATCACCCCTATCAGAAGGGCAGATGTTAATTTTTTCTAACCGATTAATAGATGTGAAGAAATCTTCAAAAAAATAAATGACTGAGAAAGTCATCTGATCGGCCTACACCATTGAAAAATATGGAGGAGGAATTACACCGTGATCTTGAGGAAATAATGGCTGATTTGGAGGAGATACACATATGGAGTTACAGGTATTTTGGATAAAATTATGTATGTAGCACACATTCTGCATCAAGCAGTATTTCACTAATGTGTGAAAGTAAAATTAATCATTGGAATTTGGTACTACCACTGTTTGTATTTTTTTGCAACTTCCATAAATGATATTCTGAATCATGTTATTGCTCTACCTTTTAAAAATGTGTATATTTCAAAGTCATTGTTCTACCTCTTATGTTTGAGTAGGCAGTCAAAACGTCACCTAAAAAACAAAAAAGAAAGAAGATTGATCCAAAACTTAAGTGGACAAAAAGAGACCAAGAAGGATTCTTGGTCTATGAGAAGCGCAAACCAAAGACAGGTATGTTTTTTTATGTTTTAGATCCTTTGATTTTTCACCAAGTATTGTGTAAATCAAATATTCTTTTCCATTTACTTTACTTTAGACCGATCTGGAAGACCAGTGGCCTCAACCATTGCCTCTGCAAGTAACCCTCAAGAAGTTGAGCTCGGTAAGCAATTGTTTTTGTTAATTTTATGTACGAGTGTGTTCAACCAAATACCGTATTGTCTTTGACTTTTATACCCTGAAGTCTGTCTATACTAACAGACAGGTAATTTTGTAAAATACAAGTAATCCCATAAAGTGTTGCCAGATCTCGCGAGACAAATAAGCAACCAGGCCCGTGAAAACAAGCCCAAAACAAGCGACTTTTTCTCATTGACAGAAAAAGAGCTTTTTCTAAAAAGAGCCCCCCTAGGTTCCGGGAAGAGAAAAATAAATAAACTGTGTGCACGGTTTTACAATCCGTGGGGACGGATAGTTTTAAACTGTAGGTACAGATTGTCAATTTACATCCATGTGGACAGATTGTAAACTGTGCGCAGTTGTGTAAAACGTACTCGGTTACCAACGTAACCTCGGTTCTCTCTAGAGAGGGAACGAGTACTGCGTAATAGCTTACGCTAGGGGAAAAACTCTTTTCCACGAGATATTGAAGCCAAAAATTATCCTTAATTTTTTATTAATGTAAAACGCTTTGCAGCAGCAAGCAGACATAGGCGAAACAGCTCGCGCGCCTATTGGTTGCTCTGCAGCAAATGCAGCAGCCTATCGAGAGAGACTCTGCGTGACGTAATGACCAATGGGGGCAATTCGCGCCCATATCGTCACGTCCCGCCAGAAGGGGCGTGGTCTCACCCTATAAATATGCTTGTTAGGCTGATACAAGCTGGTTTTTATCGCTGAAGCGAACCAGAGCGTATTCCAAGCACGGCAAGATACGCAGTACTCGTTCCCTCTCTAGAGAGAACCGAGGTTACGTTAGTAACCGAGTACGTTCTCTTACGAGAGTATCTCTAGTACTGCGTAATAGCTTACGCTAGGGGAACACAATGCAACACGCCGTGCGTACAGGGATCCAACACCAAAGTCCCGGGGGCCGAAGCCCAGGGCTCATGTAGTGCATAATCACCATAAACTCACATAGAGTGGAGGAAGAGAGGCTGGAAGCGTCATTCCCTATAAAAAAGCACCCAGCGGGGCTATCATATGACAATAAAACGCGCAGCCAGGGTGAAAGCTTTCAGCCTGATCTGGGTGGCCATACGTGTGTCAACACTCATGGGGCTGCAGTAAACTCAGCATCTGGGCCACACAGCGGGGCAGATAGCACTGAATTTTAGACCGCCAAAAGCTTAGCTTGTAAGGCGGGTACCTCCAGGTTATAGTATTTTATAAATGTAGAATGGCGAGGGCCAGCCCGCGGCCGTACAGATATCTTGCAGGGAAACCCCGCTCGACCACGCCCACGAAGAGGCCACGCCTCTCGTGGAGTGCGCTCTGACTGTGGAGTGCGCTCGTGGATGGCCGCGGCGGCAGGCGGCGGCCGTTGTCCGTCAGTGAGCGACTCGAGCGAAGCCGGCGAAGCTGGCGGGCGAACCGGCGAGCTTTGGCGGGCTGGAGAAAGCTCGGGAGCGCGCTGGGCGCGGCGCTTCTTGCGGCGCGGCACCACGGCGGGCTGCGGTGAAGGCTCGGAGAATGATGCCAGGCGAGTCCTCAGAGTCACCATAGGCAAAAGCTCGCAATGAGGGCATCCGCCGTCAGCGAGCGCGAGAGCCGCGTGATCCTCACCCAGGCAGGAAACACAGATGACGTGCCGGTCTCCATCGCTGAGCGGGGCGCGGCACGAGCCACAGGAAGGCATCTTTAAAAAGACACAGCTCTTTTGTGAGAGAAGTGTGAGTCGCGTCAAGTAAGCGAGCAAACACTCTCAACAGAGTAAATACACACAGAGTATAAAAGGATATAGAACGCCGGAAAGCGCAGCAGGTACGGCAGTTGAAGGCGGCGAGGCCAGCGACTCCAGAGCTCGTCCCGCTGAAAGGCTTGCTTCGACGGCGCGGCTTCTCACTCCGGATCCAGCGATGCGTGTGCGTCGCTGAAGAGATAAAAATCAGCTTGTACCAGCCTAACGAGCATATTTATAGGGTGAGACCACGCCCCTTCTGGCGGGACGTGACGATATGGGCGCGAATTGCCCCCATTGGTCATTACGTCACGCAGAGTCTCTCTCGATAGGCTGCTGCATTTGCTGCAGAGCAACCAATAGACGCGCGAGCTGTTTCGCCTATGTCTGCTTGCTGCTGCAAAGCGTTTTACATTAATAAAAAATTAAGGATAATTTTTGGCTTCAATATCTCGTGGAAAAGAGTTTTTCCCCTAGCGTAAGCTATTACGCAGTACGAGAGATACTCTCGTAAGAGAACTGTGCACACGGTACAGTTTATTTTTCTTCAGTAATGAAGCTTGGCTGTCCATCTAGTGAAAAATGTTGGTACTGCGCCCAAATAAAATCTCACTAAAAAGCTCACTTTTTGAGATATCAACCTACAATTTTGGAACACAACTTCTTCAGATTTTTGGCTTACATTTTCTTGCAGTTTTAGAGTAAAATATATTTTGTAATATATATATATTTTATATAAAATCTAAATAATTATATTTTTAACATGGTTCATTTTCATAAACTCAAACTTGTATAACTTTTTTTCTGTTTCACTTTTATAATTTCATAATACTTCACTTCAACAATAATATGGCAAATGTCTTCTTTAAAATAAGACCAACCATAGGTCTATATTCCAAAGCATTCTTGAATTACAACCATTTAAGTTTGGATAGTGATTTTCATGTCTATCTATGCGAAAAAAGGGGGAGTGACAGTTAAAGGGTTAAACAAATATTAAACTATAATATCTATATCTATAATATCTAAAATGTAATTAATATATAAAAACTCTCCTACAGTCCAGTCACCATCAGTCGCGACTCACATGTATTTTCATATAAACGTCACTCACTGACGTTTTCCTAACCAGAAAAATACCGATTGCCCTGCTCTGCCTCTGATTGGCTAGTACTCGTTGCCATCTGGGTCAGAGCCAATTAGAAGCAGGATGTGGGTGGGAAAAAACTCTACTGTCTCCTGTGTGTATGGGGAAAGGGGAGGGACAGAGGGAACAGGCAAGACAAACTCCTACATTTAAATAACATATAGAAAATATCTGCTTGACAACGAGCTGGGAACAAGCCCAAATAAGCATATACACTTTAGAAACAAGCCCAAAAAAAACGCGACTACCAATATTTGTAAGCGACTTTACAGAAAAGCAAGCCCAAAGTCGCTTATAATAAGCGGACTTGGCAACACTGGTATAGACCTTATGTAGCCCCGCCCCTTTTCAGCGCTGCGCTCGTTGTCTTTTGTCTTCCGGTCTGTATTTTCACAGCGATCTTGCATATTTATGAATGAACGACTCGTTTTAAAATCTTCCCGGTCTACTGACATTTGTTAAGACATCTGGTTTAAACATTACAATCCTCATGAATCATGATAACTTTCGTTAACTTTACATTAAGTAAATCCGCTTCAAAAGCTAATTACTCCTGGACAGGGATGCCATAGAGATATACAGAGCGACCGCAAAAACGGAAGTTCAAAGACAATATTGTAAAGATGGCGGCGCCCTTGTTTCTCTGGTGCATAAGGTTTTATAGGTATTAAGTCTTGTTTCCTCTGTGGTCTCACAACTACTCAAATATCATTCTCTCTCACTGTATAGGGCTGGCAACTCACGCAATTGACACTTTTCACGCAACTCATCCATTTTCTTACGCAGAGAAAAATTGCGAAGCAAAGAGGACACTATTTTTGGCCGCGGGAACTAGGGGTGCTGAGGGTGCTGCAGCACCCCCTGACAGCTGTTTCACTACATTGGATTAAGCGTTGCGCCCCCTTTTTTTAATAAACATGAAAATGCACAATCCGAACTTAAATGGTTGTAATTCAAAAATGCTTTGGAATATAGATGTAAGATAGGTCTTGTTTTAAAGAAGACATTTGGCAGATATTTGTAGACGTTCATTAAATTAAGAAAGTGAAACAGAAAAAAATATAAAATGAAAATCTAAAATGTAAAAATTTAATTATTCATATTTTATATAAAATATATTTTTTCAAAACCTGGGCGACTCTAAAACTGCAAGAAAATCAAAGCCAAAACTCTGAACAAGCTGTGTTTCAAATTTTACGTTGATATCTCAAAAAATTCGCTTTCAGTTAGATTTTGTTTGGGCGCAGTACCAAACTTTTTCACTAGATGACAACCAGACTCCATTACTGCCCATATGGCATCTCCATCTGCCCATATGGGCATCTCCATTTCCATATGTGTTTTGAGTGATCTGAACCATTATTTCCACAATTTTCATACAATTTATGAAGTAGGCATCCTATTCAGAAGTAGTAAGGGAAGTTTGGCATATTTTGATATGAATTCAACCTCAATAATCACATAAAAATAACACGCAGGTGCGTTAATAGCTCTCTGCCACATCACAAATGGTGAATCTATAATTTTTTTCTTTATATTTAAAACATTTTCAGACCTTTTTTTTCTTTTGAATATTGGCATGAAAACAAACTGTTTCTACCATTCTTTCATGATTTTTCATGTTCATCCCTATTTCAAAATAAAGGTCTTAAAACGCCTTAGGAGTATGAAAATATTCTTGTTGCAAATTGATAGATTACGGCTCTTCTGTAATTTATTTTGAAAATCAATCACGAAATATGAAAACTACAGATTGTAAGCTTTCAAATGATATATAGTTTGTCAATATTAGTTTAGGTTTAGTATAGGATATTGCTGTTTTAAATATGTAGCTAATGGCTATGGGCTACTTAAGATGACATGACTTTAAATAACTTTTTGTTTTTCAACATGTTTTTTAAGAACACCTTCTACCTTTATAAAATTATTCTAAAGATGATTTCATTTTTATATGTTGTTGAATATGGTTTTATGACTTTAAAAGAAATGAATAGGCTAGGCTATATCATAAGGCAAAAGCCGATCTCGCATGGAGTGAGTGACGTGACAGTGGTTGAGAACCAGTATCTCAGAACTGATTTGACACTCATTTAGCCCTCTATTGCATGAAATATTAATTAGACATGGTAAAAAAATGTTTTGCATGTTTTTATTACTTAAAATGAGCTAAATAACAGATATATTAAAAAAAAAATCTAAAAAAAAGTTTAAATTGTTGCCGTATGGCAACAATATGCAATCGTGGAAAGCACCATAAAATCCACATTTTTTTCAAAAAACTCATTTTATTTAAAACAAGACCCAAGAAATCCATCTCATACTTAGTGCAATGTTTAAACAAACATTTATACAGTAAAAACATTATATAATTTCAACAATTATCTGAAATGTCTGGTAATAATAACCAGGAACCTGGAACCTGTCTCACTGAAATACACTGTATTCATTCGTTTCATTTCATTCAGTCAGTCATTTTTTGCTGTTTTATTTAATTTCATTCTCTTCATGCCTTGTGAAAGTCAACAAAGCAGTTCCTCTCTACAGTGAAGCAGAGGAAAACTGCACACTTGGAGCACTTGCTTCTCACAATGCCCTTGCATCCTGGCAATTTGCATCTGCCCTTCTCAGATGCATGCAAGGGCCAGTGGTCTATGCGGTCTCTGCGGACAGGATTTGGCGGGACAAAGCTTTGGGGCCCTCTTTTATTTTTCCCCACCACAACAGCTTGTGAAGATCTGCCCTTCCTCTTGTTTCTCACCTTGCTCTCCATGCACAAGCATGAGGCCACTTGGATTTTGAAGTCCAAACAGTGGGAGATGAGCTATCTCTGGCATCTTCTACTTCCCATAGAAGTAGCTTAGATGCATCTTTTATGGAGAAAATGGGATGATATGTTACAGATAACCTACAAAATAGCTTAAATCACAAAATATAAAACATTATAATGTTTTTACCTTTAAAATATAAGCAAAAGTTGTAAACATAGTCTCAGAGTAGTTTCGTGTAAGTCAATGGGACTCCATTAGGTTGAATGAACCGGGACGTTTCCATATTTGCATGTAGTTGCCATATAGCAACAAATGTATTTTAGCATATTACAAAAAATGTATAAAATCAAAACCGAATTTAATGTTAAAAAAAATTAAAGTTTACTTACCCCAGATAGTGATGTCAATTTTTTATTTGATGAAAACTTTGAAAAATTCGGAATAAAAGGCTATCTTGGGGAGCCCCAGACAGTTATTGTTCCATGTCAATGTCCATGAGCAAAAAGCACTGGCAAACTGGATATCCTGGTCATGTGACCTCATAAATTGTATTTCCTTCAAAGTAAAACCCCCCTTTTCACAACTAACTGTAGAAACATAGATTTTATATCACAGCTTTTTAGAAAATTAAGATAAAGTAATTGTTGCCATATGGCAACACTATGCAATAAAGGGTTAATGCTCAATTAAACTAAATATAGATGTCTTGATTAAAGCATTCTTTGGCATTAGGGGCTGTTCACACAGAACGAGTTTTTCCATTCCCCTCTGCTATTTAGCCAAGCCTACATTTCCAATGTTTTTCAGTGTGAGCACTGAGCACTGTTTAACTGTTGCGCTCGCGTCTCGCGCATGACACAGCAATCTCAAAACGCAGCACTCAAGTTAAAATAAGTTCAACGAAAACGCGGCTCGAGACCTTGCATTTTTTCCCCGTTCCACTGCCCGCGTTTGGCATCTTGCGTTTTCGCTTTGAAAGATTATGCTTTCTGTGTGAACCACATCCTGAGTGAGTAGCATAAGGTAATTAAGATGCAGATTTGTGTGTTGTGCTTTTTAAAATGTATCATGAGTTCAGAGCGTTCTGACATAACTCTGTTCTCATTCATTTGTATGTTCATCTTTTTGTTTGGGCTGTTTAATATTAGGATTTTGTTTAAAATACTCTAACATAGCACTGCCCCGCAATATCAAGCCCCGCCCATTAAGCCCCGCCCCCAGCACCCACCTGATAAAATATGTTCCCGCGGCCCGCGACAGACAAGACAGAGCAGGTAACATTTGATATGAAACAAATTCTCAGCTCTCAGATTCTGTCAATTTTATTTCGAAATTCAAACAATACTAGTTTGGCGCTTGTACGTGATGTGACAGATCAGTGTCTCAGGTCAAGCGGTATAACGTTACGTGAACCGATCATCATCATCTTCTAGTAAATAAACACGAACAATGGGTATGTTGAAAGAGACAGTAGCCTACAACTTACCAAAATGTAGGCCTATATTATGCCTCATACATAATTTCGCTCAATCAGTGTTTTTCAACCGCGGAAAGAGGTCAATAAAACAGCTGGAGAACTTACATTTACCTCAGGAAAGTAACGTAATTTGATGACCATAGCACCTTAGTTGGCTAGAAAAATTAGCAATAAAGAGGAGTAGCTATTTTTTGGGTGTTGTTGCTTTAGGTTAGGGATTAAAAGAAGGACTTATCATCCATCTGTGGTCTCAGAGAAATTCACTACAACAGAGGTCCGCGAAAATGAATGGCAGAGTATCACGGGCACGGCAACGATTCCCCTTGACGTCATTGGATTGTGTCAATCATTTGCACGCAATGGTATGGGGCGGAGCTAATGATGAAATTTACGATCTTCACGCGCGTCTTTGAACATGCTTGTAATCAGGTAAAATCCTCGCTCATTTCAAACTCCCCTGATCGAAACAGTTGTTCAAATACCTGCGATTAAAACGTGAAACTCCTGGCGGTGGCATATCTCACGTTTTCCCCTTAAAGTTCTTATAATTAAGTTTATTAATTTTTCTCAACACACCGTTAATAGCAACCAACCACAGTCACTGGAACAAATTCTCACCTCACTCACTGGATAAACGACAAAAAATGGGTAAATTTGTTCAATGTTGTCATTTAGAAGTAATACGTTTTGTTTACATTCACTGTTTTTGGCGCTATATGTCTCATATTTTGATATATTGTTGCATTGTCTGCTACAAATTAAAATAGTGTAGGCTACACCATAAAGTAAACTGTAAATTATGCTCTAAAATGATTGTTGTTGTGAATCTACCCCGTTGAAACACCAATTAAAACATTGACATTAGAAATGATGTGCATGTATTGATTTTGGTTTAACGTATTAAATATTTATTTAAATAATTACATTTAAAATTATTATAGTGTTCTTCATAACCATCCCTATTTAATTCCTATTTAAATTAAAAATGGTAAACAAATAGGAAATAACATAGGTCATATAACGTATCCAACATACCAAATGACTAACATCTCTAAAAATATAAGTGCATGGGTATTAGTCACTCTTAACAACTGTGGCAAATGTAATATACACTCTTCCATTGTTTCTGCTAAGGCATAATCTTTATAATATTTCTTAGATGAAATATCATAATATTTCTTAGATGAAAACCTTCTGTGGATGTTAGATCAAACTAAACAAGAAAACCTGCTGCTACAGATAATACCAGTTTTGTCATTTAACATCGATTGCATCATGATCTCAAATGAAATCATACATCTGATCAGCCTGCATGAATTGTTCTTCTCCCCCCCCCCCCCCCCCCCTCTCTCTCTCTCTCTCTCTGTGAAGCACACACATGCTGCAGCTGGGAGGACTTGGGAGCGTCGGACAGTAGCAGATAGATGGATGCACGCCTCTCTCAGTAGATTATCCTCACGCTTATTGGTTCAGATTACCAACCACAATGACGCAAAGGAGAAGAAACACAATGGAGAGCCCTTTATTCTATTCTTCACACAGCCAACATCATGGATGGATTCAAGTCTCAGGTAGGACTGTCCCATAAGAGGGGTGGTGAGGTAGTGCTTACAGTGAGAACAAGAGGAGAAAATCTGCAATACTTTTGCTTAGCAGTACAAGATTTGATCACTTGTACTTTAAAAAAAAAACAAAAAAAAAAAAAAAACACCTGATTTGATAACAAAAAATGCATAAAGGGAATACACACTGAAGGTTAGTGTGTGTTTCATGAGAAATCTCCGTCAGATAAAACTGCTGTCTTCTACATTAGAGAAATGAGCTTGGATCTGGATGAAACTCTGTGCCATGGCAACACAGTCATTTATTGTTTTGTTTTTTTAAACGGCAATGTTAATTGAGGCATGTTTTTTTTATGTGAATCTGCTATCAAGATACACTTAAGAACACAGTTCAAAGAATTCTGAGGATTTGTCTCAGATGAATTTATGATATAAGCCGGAGAAAACAGCTGCCCAGTAAGTCCTTGTAGGAAAGTAAACTTGCTAGTAGTTCTGATTAATTCTGAGCCAAGTCAAAATACTTCCACTTCACAACAAGGCTGTTGGGTTGGAGAAATTATTCATGGTTATTGCAGCTGAATGGACCTATTCCTTTTTTCTCCATTCACAGACATATATTCCTCTTTTATTATAGATTTTTATTATATAGATATTCCTGTCATTTGCAATTGGTGGGTATTTCCCATCCAGACAGGCACTCTGACACATTGTCATCTGCTGTGAATGATCACAATGACAAAAAAGTATAAGGAACAAGTCTCATGATTACGTTGTAACACTGGCACATGATTTACTCATGTTGTGCTTAAAAGTTATCAAAAGGTTTATGTTTTATTAATTAGCGAAGCATGTTTAATTAATGCCCTATTGGTTGCATCTATAGGTTTGATACCATGCAAATAGACATTTATGGGAAATAATATTTGCACAGTATTGGCCATTCACACAACATGCTTTTGCATTTAAAAGCAGAAGATGCAAGGCAGTGAAATGAACTTTTAACTTGAGTGCCACGTGTTATGCATGACAGCAAGAGAAGTGCAGCAATATCCATTACTGTAAATTAATGTTGTGCCATCTCACTTTTAGCATTTAAAACTATTTTAACTTATTTTAATCAGTTTTTGCCTTTATTGTTTTATTTTACGTTTATTTAAATTCTTTGTGAATTTGAATGGGATTATTTTGTAGAATTCCATGCTCTTTCTTTCTTTTATGTTATTCTGGATGCATCAACTATTCAGGCTTCAAATCATTAGTAATCCTTCATTACCCAGTTCTGCTCCCCTAGATCCCATTGGTTTTTTCAAACAGCAGCACATAAAAGTGAACATGTGTGTGTGCTGTGCCAGCCAGGAGGTGTTTTATTTGTGGAAGTTGTGTTTTTCTTGTGCATGCTCCATCTTGAGTGTGTCTGTTCATGTTGTTGTTGTGGAAGGTGTGTGTGTGCTTGTGCTTGTGGATGCGTTGCGTTCTGCAGTGCTTTCTCAGTTACAGTTTAAGAGCCTGGGGTCTCAGTCACACACGTCCTCTTTAATACCCTGCTAATTGATTTGTCCTCTGGAAAATGTCAGTGGGTGTGAATTGAGCTCTCATGCTCCCCTCGGGCTCCTTCAGGCTCTTCCCTAAAGCAGCCTTCCCTTCTCTTTAAACTAAATGACCCATCATAAATATCCCTTCATTCCGTTCTTCGCTCAGGTGAACATGCTCATGAATTCCACTTTTGGTTAAATGTCACTGCCTCCAAAGATTAAAGACAGGGGTTGTAATTCCAAAGCAGACATCCTTTCTTTCTGTAATAGGAAGAGATTTTTCAGTATTACAGAGGTCTCATATTGTAAACTCAGATTAAACCTGAGTGCAGATGAGGGATTATTGTCTATGTTTGGCCCTAATACAAAAACATTCAATCTTAAAGGTGCCCTAGAATGTTTTTTTTTTATTATTTTATAATGTTTCCTGGGTTAGCCTTATAATGTTAGTATGTTTTTTAGATAAAAAAAATATTCATAATTTAGAAATAAATGGCATTTTTACTAGCCTGCTTTTAGCCTCTGGTTTGAACACTCTGTTTGAAGGGGCGTGTCTGCTGTGGGATTCAGTGTAACCAGCCACTGCTGTGATTGGCTGACATGCTTGCATATGAAATAGCTATGTATTACATGTGAAACTCTCTCCCGAATACTTTTACTACTGCTATTATACGTTTTTACTATAACAGCTATCGAGATTAACGAATCGTGAGATGTTTTTAAAGTATTTAGATCTATTCCCATCACATAAAATGTTGCTGTGATGAGCATTGAGCAGATGACAGTGTGTTGATCGCGAGAATGAAGATCTTATCATTGCAAAGCAGTTTCTGCACTCTCTCTAATGCTTTCACCAATGCAAACACGATGATGTAAATACAGTAAGAGCTTCGTTGTGCAGTAACGTGCGTCATTGATTTCATAACGAGTTTGGCAAGTGTCCAGATAAACTCGCGCTGTGTGGAAAGATTGTTCTTTGATCGCTTTCTGTATATAATTTGTTCACAATTTAAATACGATTATTTTCATCCTACTAAAAGAAACGATGTGAAGCTTATATTTTAGTCACTGGCTTGACTTACTGATGCATAAACAGTATTGAACGATTTTGTGAGAAAGATTACCTGTCTGAACTTGAACAATTAGGCCTACACATCAGAAAGTGTTGCTTGGTAGCTCGATCCGAGGCCAGCTCTGTATTGGCCCAAGTTGAGGAAACACTCGGTGAAATGTTTGGAAATTTCCAGAGAAAATAAAATTAACCCATTGTTTCTTCAGAGGCTCAGATGAAGGAACTAAAAAATACTTTTGTGTTCATGTGTACATCCACACTGAGCAACTGCTATGCTTCGGCTGCGCAGTTCCGCCTGGCATTGAGGGCTGGCATTATGCAAATATTTGGAGGCGTACATATTAATGATCCCGACTATTGCGTCACAGTCGGTATTGTGTGGAGAACCGACCGTTTTTCAGGGGTGTTTTTCATAAACGTGAATTAAATGAGAACGCCAAAACAGTCCAGTTTGAGATTCACTCTATGTCATGTCCATGCACTGAACTCTTGTTATTTGACTATACCAAGGTAAATTCAATTTTGAATTATAGGTCACCTTTAAGTTTTAAGTTAAATGACTTTTTTATTTACTCACCCTCGTGTCACTTCTTTTTGTCTTTTGCGCAACAAAAAATTTGAAGAATGTTGGGAATGTTGGTAAATTTGACTTCCATTGTATGGACATAAAACATTTCTCAAAAATATCTTATATATATATATATATATATATTTACAGTCAAACCAAAATTTATTCAAGACACCTTCAACATTTCTCACATTATCACAGTTTATTCACTACTATAGTTTAGAAAATGACAAGAACTCCGATTTATCAAATCAGTTGATATTTCACTGGTTTTGGCCATCCTTCTGTTAGACTGTCTCACAAATGAAGTAGGTTGAATAGCTGTCAGCCGGTAAATTTAAGTACACAATTAGATAATACCATTTTAGGTCAACCAATTACCAAGCAATGCTTAATTTTGTTCAGTCTGTGGTGTAAAAAGGTTGTGTTAGCAATTAAAGAAAAAAACACTTAAAGGTGGATATATTATGCAGGGCTCCAGACTAACTTTTTTTACTAGGAGCGCTGTTGCCCCTGACTGAAAATTTTAGGAGCACAAGCTGAAAATTTAGGGGCACACCTTAAATCAGCTTGCAATGCAATTATTCAAATTTTCCCCAAAATAACTGTAATACTGACAAATTCTTTAATAATAAAGAGACTTAACATACAGATATACGATATGCAGTTTTATTTTAAGTTCACAGGGTTCCAGTCTCAAATTTGAGGGCAGCATCACCTCAAATGAGAACTCACACTGAGTTCTACAAAAAAAAAAAAAAAAAAAAATCTGGTAGCACTGGGGCTGACAATAAATCACTAAGCTTAATTTAGGGTGTAGATGAAATTAACTTTTGTTATTATTATCATTCATAATGTCTTCTTAATATTAATTAAAAAACAAAAGGAGTGAAAAAATGTATATTAAGGAGTGAACATAGCCAATAAACATCCTACTGTTTACAATGGTATTTTTTAAAATAAGTGTTTAAATAAGAGTTATCCAACATCTTAAAATCTTTGCAGGATGAACAAAAAATGTGTTGGTCATCACATAAATAATAAATTTAAAAAAGCATTTATATATGATATTATAGGTTTGAAGTGCTAGAAAAGATGTGTAGGCTGCGTTTGACTATTTCTGTCACATTATGGTTAGACTTACTTACCACATTAGCCTAAATCCAAGGTGAATGTTGCTGATTTGTGGACTGAAAGCCTTCTAGCTATAAGTTTTTCTCCTGGTTTCCACGTCAGCGCTGTTTGATCTGATATCTATGGTTTATAACAGAACTCTGCGCCGAATCGAAATGTTTCTCACTGGATCTCGTAGCGATGATGTTATTAATTCTGAGGCGAATTCAATGGATTTCTTCACTGGATCTCCTAACAGTGTCGCGTGAGCGAGATCGGCCCGCGACTGGCAAGTTCGGGTCTTTATTTTACTGTCAATGGTTCGGGGCGCTGCTCCATTGATATACATAAGAAAGGCTCAAGGCTATGCGCTGCTCTGTCTATTATTGGTCCGGAATAATTAACGGTCCGTGAAGCATAAATGAGTGGCGTATTTTCGTTCCACTTTCATTTTGTTTGCATTCGCTGCTTGGTAATGAGTCGATAGATCGCTCTCAGACGCACATAGCAGCTTGTGATATTTGTCTCCGTGTCCTTCCCACAGACACGCGCGCTCTCTATTCTTGTCACACTCACTCATTCCGGATTCATTGACGCGCCCCTTCACGCTTAACCATGCGTTTAACGTGAGGCAAATGTACTGGTCGCAAATGTGCGACTGGATGTAAAATTCAGTCGCACACTCTCAAATTTTAGTTGCAAAATCTGGAGCCCTGTTATGCCCCTTTTCACAAGATGTAATATAAATCTATGGTGTCCCCAGAACGTGTCTGTGAAATTTCAGCTCAAAATGCCGCCCAGATCATTTATTATACTTGTCAAATTTGCCCCTTTTTGGGTGTGAGAAAAAACTCTCAGTTTCTGTGTGTCCCTTTAAATGCAAATGAGCTGCTGCTCCCTGCCTCCAGACACGAGCTTCAGATACTCCGGTAATAACAAAACACGAGAATAATCTCACTCATCCAAAATCTCACAAATAACCAGTAGTGCAGCCTTATGGAGAGACTCAGGAAGAGGTTGCAACGTTTAGACACCCTGCACCTGGACGTTTCTGAATGGTTAGTGGATACATTTATGTAGTTGTTGTGGAGTTACAATGATTCATCTGTTTCTGGGTGATTTCCATTGAAAATAAAATAAATCCCCTGCTCTCTTGTCTCATCTGAGGCTGGGACTCTAAATAGTGTACTGTGCTCACCAACAACAGAAAAGTTTGCAATGCTTTGCTCGAACTTTGCCATTGCGTTAGAACTGGTTACACTGTTGTCGCTTGCGAAAACCAAATGGCGGCGCCGTGGGTGGAAACGTGCAGATTAAGAGGCGGTAATATTATAATAAGATCCCCTTCCTACGTCAGAAGGGGAGCGAAATCTGATCTGCTTATTTTTTGACATGCTTGCAGAGAAAGGCTTACCAAAACATAGTTACTGGGTTATCACTTTTCACTATTTTCATGATATGTCACCTTTAAGCAAAACATGGTCAGGTCAAAATACATTTTACTGGTAGTCCACTGTATGAAGAATTTTTGGGTATAATATGTCACAGTTTACTTTATTTTGCCATCCTCACTTACATAAATTAACTATAGTGTCCTGCACCCACTAGTAAAAAAAAATATCAAAAATGATATCTGGTGTCTGATTAATTATTGGTTTGACTGTATATGACTGTATACAAATGATGAAAGAATTTCCACTTTCGGTGAACTATCCCTTTAAGATCTGAGAAGTTCCATGTTTTAAAAGGAGAACCTTACTGAAATCACCATGGTAACTATTAACCATATAAAATAATATTCTGAGTTGTTTCTGTAATATGGCCCCAGAAAGTCACTGCACTCATTGAAGTGAATGCCAGAGCATGAAAATTAATTCAAGATTTTCGCCAAAACGTGGAAAGTTCTTGAGCAATTGTGTAAATTGGAGATGTCCCTCACACAGCCAATCAGGCTTTACCGGCCCCTTGCTGCAAACATATATATTGAATTGAGTATTAGAAATTAGCTGTTTACTTTGTGAACAGTGATGTTTAATCAGATTATAATCTTTAGAGGACATGGATGTTTAAACATAGGTTCATCAATCAAATTTGTAGCAACTGAGATATTAGACACACATGGGTGATTATTACTCCCGTTCTTTACCAGAGCCTTTTTGTTCAAGGACTGTGTGTGTGTGTGTGTGTGTTTGCATGCTTCAGTGTGCATGTATCTGAAGTATTATTGATCCATAATTCATAATCGTGCTGTTGTTCTTGTCATGGAAAAGTGTGTGTGTGTGTGCACGCTCGTTATTGCGTTATAAATTACCGTTCCTTCTATCGGACACCAATTCTCCCCATGCATGCAAACATTTCCTGTTCTGACAACACTACAGCACATTTGCTCATTAAGTTGTCAGAATGTGAATTAAATCTCTATGTAAGCGCATACACATTGATGATTGTATACCTTCATCACAATAAAGGGCTATGAATTCAAAATGCAATCTATAACAGCTGAAACTGGCTGGTTATTTGACACTCAGCTACATCTTATTCATTAACTTCATCCATGTATGTTGATTTTGAATTAATAGTGATACAATATTGAATATATAGTACTTTGTAAATGTAAAACACGCATGAAAAGTGTTTGATAACACTCAAAAATTTCCGGATCATGCATCTTTATAAATGCATACAGTGCATATGCAAATAGTCTTAGTCAGTTTTCAGTTTTCCCTTAACTTTTTGGTTACCAATATTTTTCAAAATAAATTCAACTAATGACATAAGAGTGAGAGAATTATGACAGAATCTTTGGTGATTTGTGAATTTAACTGATATTGTCTTTAGCTCCGCTATTGTTCTGAAATTGTCTGGTTTGATATTGTCCAGTTCAAGAGTGTATATGCAAAATTTCTAATCGGCTGCATATTAACAACAATAGTGGACTCTCATTAAATAACAGGTGTTTCAAGTACAATGATATTTGTTATATTTTTTTTATCATATGAATTAGATATTCTAACAATTAATCAACAATCGATTAATTGTTGGATTAATTGTTAAACGAAGCGTTTTTGTGCATGTATCTTTAAATGCAAATGAGCTGCTGCTCCCCACAACACTTTTCAGAAGCCTTTACAGCTCGTTTCTCGGATACTCTGCCAAAAACGAAAACATCTGTTTGGTTTTGATTATCATCTCTATCGCGGTCACGCTCACGTGACCTTGCAGTTCTTCATCATCATGAAAGTTTATTATCTGCATGTGTTTTAAAGCCATATTCGTCTTCTGATACATGGTTTTCTGAGTGCACAGATCCGAATCACGCGCACAGAAAGCTGGCTGTCAAACAGCGTGACCCGTGAGTATTAAACTAAGTTCTCTTTCACGTCTTATTGCACTTAAAGGGTTAGTTCACCCAAAAATTTAAATTATCCCATAATTTACTTACCCTCAAGCCATAGGTGTATAAGACTTTCTTCTTTCAGCCAAACACAGTCTGAGTTATATTAAAAAATATCCTGGCTCTTCCAAGCCTTATAATGGGAGTGAATAGTAATTGAGATTTGAAGCCCAAAAAAGCGCATTCATCCTTCATAAAAGTAATCTATACGGCTCCAATGGGTTAATAAAGGCCTTCTGATCCTCAATAAATTTTGGAAGGAAAAAATATCCATATTTACAACTTTATAAACTATAACCACTGGCTTCCGGTAATGGGCATACCCAAGTCTAGTTACGGCGGAAGAGGGACCTCTGGCGTATGATGTAGGATGTAGGAGTAGCGTAAGCTTAGGTGAAAGTAGTATCTTAATTAATATAGTAGTATCTAAGGGGTTGTTTACACCTGGCCACTTCATGCGTTTTCTGTCAGATAGCTATCCCATCGTGAAAAGACCAGGTGTAAATGCCCTCTGAGACACATTCGAGACGGATTTGAATCCGATCGCTCAAACCACTTCAGGAGGTGGTCTGGGCCGCATTCCAGACGAAACTGGATAAGTTTAAATGTATCTGGTTGTTGAAACCACATATGTAAATTTTACTCCCAAAAATGCTAAACAAATAAACGTGTGAGAGTAGCCTGGCTAAAGTCAGACCACGTCTCATTGACATTGAGACGTGGCCTGGGAACCACGTTCATTTTCTCGAATTTGAGGCGTGGTTTACGAATGCCCAGAGCCGTTTATTGGGTGCTACGAATGTCTATCAAATGAGCCTGTATGTAACTCATAGCCAATCGTTTCAATTATACCATATGACGTATGTAGAGCGAAAGAAATTAGACGAGGAAGAAGACGATGGGTCAGAGATTTATTTGCATTCTAAACTACTCTATCTGCAATATCTAATATCTAAGGCTGCATCGAAAGGTAACTTCGCATCTGCTGCCATGTTTGATCCATAGGTATAAACAAACTGCTTCGGAGTGTCGCATACGTCGTCATCGTCTTGCTGCTCCCTCCCCGTTCTGTGATTGGTCCCCTCGCTGAGGCGAAAATTTGGTCCATGATATCCAGACTGCCTAGCAGCGTGAATAAAATCACGCTGCACAAAGGTAGTATGGGGAAACCCAGGCTAGTGTGAGAGCATGTAGGCTTGCTACGGTAGTCGGTGTTACCGGTGTTACACGGTGTTCAGTCGCAACACCGGTTTCATCACTTGCCCACTGCGGCACCGCAAAATATATATATTATGTATTATATGTATTTAACACAATTACGCAGTATCCGTTTTTTTCTGTTACCCGTTGACTAGCGTTGTATGATCACGCTCTTATTAATGTGAATGCTTTTAAGACTAAAGAGACCACGCTGTAAGTCCTGCCTATTACACACACAAACACACACACACAAATAGAAAAGACGCGTCAGTAGTATCGAGTTCTCTTTTGGGCTTGAACAAACCGTAACACACAAATTATGCCAAAATGTCAGATTTGTCGAGTGTCCTCATAAGATCAGTCTTAAATTATTTAAATAAAGTCTTAAATGAACGTAGAGATTTGTGAGAAAATGGGACGAGTGTCAGATCGCGTCTCTGTCAGCAGCGAATTCCGGTTATTTCAGCCTAAAATCATGACCCATGTGAATCATGCAGATCAGTAATAAAAATAAAATTGTGGGTGGTGGGGGGTGTTTGGAAGTTTTGGGAAAGTCATTGTAATTTGTTTCAAAATATTTATATAATAGAATATGTTTAAGTGATAATATTAGTTAAACAAACTACAATACTTAACGTTCATTCGATTCATCCGACTACGGCATTTCCATCAGATTTCGTTTTGCAGCGTTAAACATTATAACCAATCACACACGTTTCCGTTGAGTTTATGAGCGTGATGACCAATCAGAGGCGTTCAGATTAGTCATTGCTGAAACGAATAGTTTTGTTCAGTGCGCTGACTGAATTCTTCTGACTTCCATCATAAACAACAAAGTGCAGATTCGATGTAAGAAATTCATGTCGCACGTTTCTGTGATTTTTAATGGGAGTTTTGTGCGTGCTTAAACTTGCGCTAGACCCAAGTTATGGACAGCCTCAAGATCGTTCCTGGCACTGCGTATCTAGGCCTATAGCACGAGTGCTTTTATTAGGCTTGCTCTTTATACGCAAAAGTAATACGTGCATCTGGTAGGCAAAAAAAGTGCGTATCATATGTAGCCTATGGCGCTAAATTGCTTATTGGATGCAAGTAAAAGGTCATTTATACGTAAAAGGTCATTTATGTGACCAGGTGTAAATGGAATCGTTTCGATAAATCAGATAGCTATCCGATCTGAGAAAACGCATGAAGTGGCCAGGTGTAAACAGCCCCTACGAGTAATATCCCTTCTGCTTTGATCCTCACATTTAACCTATGGTGCAGGAGCTACACACATTCTCTTTCTTAACTCGCACAGCTGTCAGAGAAGAAGTCTTGATCAATACAGTGTGCCATGGTTGTCACACACTCTGAAAAGACAAAGTAGAGGCAAGCACACTTGTGCTAATTCATACATGAACTGTCAGAGCTGCTGTATATCTTAGACATCATGGTCACACTAAACGGACATCTTAATTTAAATCTTGGATAATCAAAGCAGGGAAGAGAGGGAGAGGTATGAGAAAAAAAGGAATAGAGAGAGAAGGAGTTGGATGCCATGGAAGTCACGAGGAATCGATCTTGTCATGTTGTTAGTGCACCGTGAAATGAGTGAGGCAGGGGAGCGCATATCTTTCTCATATCATGCATGTCTTTCACTTTTAGCAGACATTAACCCCCATTTCGGGGGTAGCAGCATAGAATATTTACTTTATTTCAGAGCTGCTGCACAAATACTGACCACTGTTGTGTGTTTTGCTTGAATAATACAGCAGTTTGAAGATGTTAAAAAGAACAATTAAATGGTAACTGCCATATTTGACAAATATTTTCCTCATCACACCTGTCAAGTCACTTTTGTTAGCTAGGACTATTGTGTAATCTTGATCCCAATTCAAGTACATAACAGAACAAAAGCAGTTTTAATGTTAAGCTACTGTATAATTGCTGTTTTATTTATGCTTTTATTGTATAATTAAGGTAAATGGCTTTCGCAAAATTGTTAATGCAGCCTTGAATAAAAACAGGCATCTTTTTAGAGCACAGTAGAGATGGGCAAACAGTAAAGATGGGCAAACTTTAAACAAGCATGGATTAATCTTTTTAATATTCTATAAAAAACAATTCTGATAGATAGGTTACTTATTTGCCGTTTAGATATGTGTGTTACAACTAATTTCACTGACGTTTAAATGGACATTTTTGTTAATCTATTTCGTTAATCTATGAATCAAACAGTGAACTTTCATACTAAATATAACTAAAAATAGGACATAAATACGCCATGTTCTTGCTGTGCATTTTGATAATGTACATTAGGCATAAAAACATGCATTCACTTAATTAACATTAGCCAATATAGGCAAAATTATTACAATCAACTGAATCAATATATTGCAGGATCAACTTAACCGTCGCTAGAGGGGAGAAAGGTGGGGAAGATTTCAACCATTACACTAACTTTTGGCCATTTTTGCAGTTAAACTAAACTAAACATTGGTTTGGTTGTGCTTCGGCTCTGCGTGACTGGGCCGGTCCGCATCACTTTTACAACATTTCAAATCCCTGAGTTCTTGCCATCTCCGAAAAGCTAAAACAATGTTGATTCTCATTTTAATACGAGCTCTGTCACGTTCTCTTTTTGCCACCAGACTCTCCTCTGTTCAGCTTCTTTTTTTTTAACAAATGATTCCCTAGGTTCGAGATTTAGCATGCTCCATGTCAACCTTTCTCTCTCTTTGTGACAACTAACCTATGAGACTCCCACACCATACCCGTCAAAACTTTGATCTAT
Organism: Rhinichthys osculus; assembly: GCA_029959095.1. NCBI lineage: Eukaryota > Metazoa > Chordata > Actinopteri > Cypriniformes > Leuciscidae > Rhinichthys > Rhinichthys osculus. The sequence goes on along the minus strand of JARWKJ010000004.1, from coordinate 25,387,354 downwards.
TTACGGATATGACGAGATACACACGGGCGGGTGACGTATACACAATTTCCCATGAAAACCATACCGTTAGGCCTATGTCTGAAAGATAAACACTTATAAGCATACCATAGTGAATCAGGCTAAGACAAAAACACATTTTGGATGATGTATTGATGATGTATTGACTCAATATTAAAATTGTTACATAGTGCACTTTTAACTTAAGAAAAAAATCTCTTACAACCTTACAAAATTCGTAAATTATTGTAAGGTTGATTCGAAAGAATGTATACGCAGTTTCCTTTCTTATATGGGTATAACAACAACAGGACAAAATACCTAAATTTAATATGACTTTTTCTTGTTTAATATGTTTATGGTTTATTAGTGGCACTGTGGGAGGGAGGTTTGGGGTGTGATATAGGGTTGTGATATGGAAGAATTTTTCAATTTGTATTTTGTATTGTTTCTCCTTTATTTTTATTTTTTAAAGAAAAACCCCAATAAATACAATGTTCAAAAAAAAAAAAAGAAAAGGGTATCGAATCGGTACATGGGTAGAAGTACTCGCCGATACCGATGCCAGAATTTTTATTGGTATCGGCGGCATTTACGATACTAGTATCGGAATCGGAACAACTCTAATTGTGCACCTTGATTTTCTTTATTTATTTTAAGGTGACGTAGTTACATTGTGGTTGCTCAGATAAGTACTGAGTAATATACTACTTGTACTTACTATAGAGTTAGGGTTTGGTTTAGGGTTAATTACTTGTACTTACTATAGTAATAACGCAGTAATTATGCATAATTACTGCGTTATTACCATAGTAAGTACAAGTAATAACGTGTAGTAAATACTAACTTTTATATGTTAGTATTTACCTTCAGCTTGTGGAAAAGCTGCTTGTGATGAGCTTTGACTCATCATGTGAATTTCTCATCACCTGATTTTGGGGGTCGTCAATGTATTACAAAGGTACAAGACCGATATTAGTACTTCAATAGGTTGGTATATTAACATTATATCAGCTACTGAAATATGTTTTTTTTTTCCTGTAAATTTAAGTTAAATCTGTCAAACCTAAAATGTTGCTACCATATTTTTTTACAGTAAAGTTCTGGCAACCGCAGCTGCCAGTTTTTACCATAAATTTCACATAATTTTATTGTACTGTGTAGCGTGTGCATGCACTAACACTTCCATGTCTCACAAACGGATGGCCGTGATTCTCACAGATTCACTCTGTTCCTCCACTGCCCTCTCAATCTTTCATTATGCGCTCACCCTTCTCTTTATTTTCTGCTAGGTTGCTTTGCACGCTGAGACTCTTTTTGAAGCATTAAATGGCTCAGACACTCACACAAACAGAAAGCCACTAATACGTTTAGATTTATGAAAAGAGTAGATGGATTATTGGAAAAACATCCTCTATTTTCTCTATACAATTAATCTGTTATCCTTTCAACGCTTGCTGCCACATGAGATCTGTAATTCGAAATAAACAAGTGATGCATGTAATTTGTGTTGACTAGTTTTGACTGCCTTTCTACAAAACAAAAAGGAAGAGAGACTGAGAGAATTTGTGACATTGAAATTGCCAGAAGGCAAAACTCTGCCTCAGCTGATTGCAAATAGTCTTCAGAAAGCACAGTGTGCAAAACGCATGCTTGCTCTCGTGCACATGGTAACGGCATGTTCTCACACACTCTTAGCATATGCTGCTCACGCTCTGAAGGACTAACTACAGAAACTGGCAATGAACAGGCAAGAGAACACATCCAGCGATTTCTTCTCAGGTAAACATCTCTGAGCGCACCCTCATTCTGATTTTCTCCTCTCTATATCCTTCTTTGCTGGCTCACCTTGTCTTTGTCTGTAACTGACTATTGTTTTGTGGAACTGGCTAATCCGTACAGGCTTATTTTTGTGTGTGAGTTGAGTATTTAAATTGATGCAAGACACAGTTCCTCCGCAATGTTGTGGCTGCAAATTTTCAACAGGTGTTTGTTTTCATAATGTATTCAAATATAATGCTGAACATTCACTATGAAAATGTTTAATTGATACTTCACATTCAATTACATTTGATTTAAGTAGTTTTGTTGTTTCTTCTTTTTTTTTTTGTCAGTAATACAAGGTGTTTTGTGTTACATTTTCTATTATTTAGTGAATGTTTACTGCATTAGTTTAGTTCTGTGTGTTACCCTGATGGTGTTTTTTGTTTGTGTGTATGGACACAGTCTAAATATGATTATTGGCCATACTTTATGGACCATTCATCATTTGATTCATCATTTGACTTTTGATTGTACTACCTGTATAATGGCAGTTATCAGTACATTTTTATATATATTATGATGTATTATATAATGTATATTTGACATTATATGAATTATACACTTATAAGTTGTAAAATATACAAGGTCCAATATGCCATCCTGTAATACATAATACATCATCACCATATTTATAGTGAATTTCATTTTAGTTTTTTTACCGTAGTTTAACCAGATGTATTTTAAGTGGTGTTGTTTGGGCTGACATAAAATAAGCAATAAGCAATAAACAATAGGTTAGTACCTCTCTATACTGATTGATTTGATAGCAGAAAAACCTATGATGAAAAAAAAAAAAAAAAAAACTGAGAAACATTAAAGGAGAACTCCGGGCAATTTTTAAGTTAATCTTGATCGTTATACCTTTGTGAGCACTGTCTATATATATATATATATATATATATATATATATATAAAAACGAACCGGATTAGTGCTTGCAACACGGAGCTTCTAAAGCTAATGCCCAGAGCTCCCACTCAGCTAAAACGGCAGTTATGGGGGCATAACATAAAGAGTGTCTTTGTCCCTCTTAACAGACACACAATGCAATTCAAATGTCTGTCCAACATGAACAGAGCCCTTGCATGACAACAAGATGCGTTTAGCAACTTAGCCATTGTTTAAATTCACCTAAAAAGTGTTTTAGATGCCTAGCTGTAGTCTCGCGCTGAAGTCCCGTGGGAACTCAGTTGTAGCCGGAAAAAGGTAAATAGCAGTGTGCAGATGGGAGGAGATATTGGTTCAATATGTCAGATTTTGGTTCAAACCTGAACCAAACATATATTTTTATTCAAAGATCAACAGTCTGTCATTAGTCTTTAGTCTGCCACAAAAAAAATAAAATAAAAAACATTAAAATCATGAACTCAAATGTCATTGTGAAAAAAAAAAAAATGTGTTACTGTTGTAACAGTGCACAGGCTAAATCAGACCTTTCAGGCTATAGCCTAACGCTAATAAGCCTTATGCTAAAATTATTATTACAACTAAATTGTCGGTCATTAAATAGGAAAACTAAATAATTGTGTAGATGATTTGCTTCAAGTGTAACCCGACATTAAGGCCCGGCCGAAGTATTTTTTTGCACACAGTGACGCGACCAATCAATCACTCCTTTAATGCTGCGTTTACACCAGACGCGAATAGCTCGTTAAATTCACGCCTGCCGCGTCTAGTTATACGCGTGAACACTTTGAATCCATTCGCGCGGCAAGAGCGAAATTGACACGCGTAAAAAACAAAAGTTTAGACTGGCTTCCTGCACATTCACTGTCCTCGCGGCTGCGGCTGCTGCAACTTGAGGGGGCTGGCTGCAAGACGACTCAACTTCCACGGACAGTTTTTAATGTTTTATATCAAGATTTTGCTTTAGTATAATTTTCGGGACAATTAAGGCTGGTTTCGGAATTCGGGACAACAGCTTAGATTTCGGGACTGTCCCGAATTTTTCGGGACTTCTGGTCACCCTAATCCGTCCGCTTTCTCGATCAGTCAGACTCAATTCAGTGGGCGGAGATCACTGACTTGCACGTCTTTTTCGCGGCGCTGATTGTCTCGCTGGATGGATGCTGCGACAAATGCGTGAATTTTGTCATATAGTAAAGCAAATAAACACTTGAATATAATCCAATAGTGGCCTTTTTTACAAGCGTAGTGTGTGAAGAGTGATGATCGGAGTTGCTCACAAGTGAAGAAGAAATGGTTCGCGTTTGTGCCGTTCCGAATTGTGCACCCGTCTTCGTCCACGGAATGGCATTTTTCTTCAACCGGCCACGCTGTGTGTCTATGTAGTCATCCTTGTCAAAGTGTTCGCTGCAAATGCAGTAATCTTTAGCGCGTAGTACTTGTATGGGAGTTTGCACATCAAGTTGAAGTACAACTAGTCACAACTGCAGAATCTCGAGGTCATGAAAAGGAAGACGATGAAAATTTGAGTTTTTGTATTTTCGCATTATGTTGCCACAATTGACCCTTCGCTAAGCCCCGCCCTCCCTAGTTACTGTTGCTACGCCTGTCAAGCTTTCGCGCCTGGCTCGTCTATTACAGTGTGTATGCACTGGTGTCAGACATTCCCAATGAGATAATTAGTCATTTTTGGCGAACATGTGAAATATCTGAGAGAGCAAGACAAAAGGGACTGCAGTATGCATTCGAGGGATATATCCACGACATAATATGCAACCGATTAGAGAATAATTTCATAAAAATTGAAGCTAAAGCCTATAGTCCACTCCCAGCGCAAGCAGCACCTCATACGCCATTCAAATGGGAAACACACAAATTGAGGAACAGCTATGTTCGTGCACAGCAGGGTAAGTGAAATGTGAAAATAATCTAATAATTATAAATCAAACAGTGTATCCAGATTATGTGGAAGAACACTAACACCGGGAGAGCCGCGATCGGATTGGGTTAAAGTTACTCAGTCAGGGGTAGGCCGTCGATTAACAAAATGCTTAAATATGTTGTAAAGTATGTCAGTGAGCCTCCGTCTTGTCTTTAATCGTCTTATTTTACGTTAAAATATATGCATTATGAACAAAGAACCGTCATTATTCCCAACTTCCAAGCAATAACGTTAGGTGTTTTTGTTAATCCTGTCGACACTTAGTTGTGAATGGGGTCTCCCACACTGCTGATCTACGCACATCATTTCTCCCCTTGGCCTTTAGATTTTCGGGAAGGAAAAAAATTCCACTCCCCCGTCCAAACTTTTAGATCAGATTAGCACAATCCATACGCAAAACGCTTCAGCATGTTTCCCTCGCTCGAAAGCTTGCCAGACCTCCCGCGCCTAGTTACGGTTGCTAAGACACGATTGGCCAGTGGCGGTTTTCGGGCGTGGCTTAGCAAAGGGTCAATTCGGAACGGCACAAACACGAACCATTTCTTCTTCACTTGTGAGCAACTCCAATCATCACTCTTCACAAACTATGCTTGTAAAAAATGCCACTATTAGGGTTATATTCAAATGTTTTAGTTGCTTTACTGTATGACAAAATTGACGCATTCGTCGCAGCATCCGTCCAGCGAGGCAATCAGCGCCGCGGAAAAGACGTGCAAGTCCGTGATCCCCGCCCACTGAACTGCCGTTTTAGCTGAGTGGGAGCTCTGGGCATTAGCTTTAGAAGCTCCGTGTTGCAAGCACCAATCCGGCTCTTTTTTTCTTCTTTTTTTTCTATAGACAGTACTCACAAAGGTATAACGATCAAAAATTAACTTAAAAATTGTTCTCCCTTTAAATGATCCATATGCATGTGAAGCATGTGAGTGTATACATTGACATGTATGAATGAGATACAGCAATCTGATGTCTTCTCAAGGAAACATGCATTATGAATATCAGGAATATCAGTAGTAATGGATGTTGAACAGTGTGACTGTATGCACACATGAATTTGTTGTCCACACTGAAATATAGTAGAACAGAACACATACAGTCCAGAGCAGCTGGAGGAAGAGAGCGAGAGAGAAAACAGATCAGCTGCTGTATTACTCTCTGACCTACTTAGAAGAATTTCATCATAGATTTATTTCCAGGCTTTTGTTTTGTAATTGGTTACATAGTCTATAATGAAGTGATTAATCTACTGTATGGCTCTCTTGTGCTCAAGCCAGGATAACTTGTACTGTAAAATGGAAATAGTTCATATTAGCTGCTATAGGACTTACTTGATAAAAATTTAATTTTGGCGTGAGTACATTTTCATAATTTTGATAATATAAAATCAAATGAAGTGGCACATTTGTGTACACATTCTAATGGTAATCTCTCATTAATAGAATCTAAAGGTAAAGTTTTGTCCCATGTCTGAAGAATCAGTGCTTTGCCTCTCTGTTTGTCTATATGTGTACATATATAAGGATAGCATTTTAAATCAGTGTGGCGTGTGTGTGTTTTCTAAGGGTTTCCTCTTTTTCGTGCAGTAAGACATTATTTAGAGCTTAGGGTATTAGTTGTTCACTCCCCTACACTGTGTTATCAGACTTGGTTTTGTTATTTGGATAAAGGAACATTTGCAAGCAAATACAAACATGATTTGTTTGAATATTGTGTCTTCTATTCATTCCTGACCTTATGAAGGATCATATTTATTCACATTGTCTGTACCACATTTAATTATGCTCTTCTAAAATCACAAACACTAATTCTTTAGCTGCTTTACATAATTATCATTAATTCTCATCTCTTACACATTTCTGAGTCAGAACTTCTGTTCTGATTTGGTGTATTTGAAGAGTTTGGTTCCAAAACGCAATAAATCCATTTAGATTAATTTGAGTAAAAATGTGTTTTCTTTACCAAGAAAGTGAAAAGATGAAAACCACTATTTTCTGTTTCAAACTTTCACATAGCATTTGTAGGTCATAATACCAAAAAAAAAAAAAAATTAAAATCCAGGTTTTGATTTTCATAAATGTATTATAAAAACGGATTATTTTTTTTCCCCAAAATGCAATAAATCCATTTTTTTTAATCAAAATGCAATTGATCCATTGAATCAATATAAAAGTTTTTTTTTCATATTGAAACTGTTGAAAATACACAATGTAACTTTATTAGTATAATATTTTTATTAAGAACTGTAAAGAAGATTGAAAGCATTTTTCCTCCTCCCGAGTGCCTCGTCTTCTTAATCTCCTCACGTAAATGATTCGATTTCGATGCCTTACGTTTCTTACTCACCACCGAAACAACCACAGGTTCATCAATGCCATCAAAATTATTCATTTTTTTGTTTGCTTGTTGATCGAAAAGTACAAAATAGATAAGAAAAACTAGACAGCCGGGTGTATTTAAGGCGCTGCCATTACTGTTTACATTGCGTGGAATGGTGCGTTGTGATTGGTTGAGAGCGGATATATCGCATTCTGCAGAGAAGGGAGACTGGCGTTTGTCGCGGTTTGGAAAGAAAGGGAGAAAACATGACAGAATAACACGGCGGATATCGTCTCTGGTTACTCACGTAACCGTAGTTCCCTGAGAGGAGGGAACGAGACATTACGTATGGGGAAATCCATTTTCCTCGAATCATGAAGTCTGATAGAATAACTCTTTTGCTTGCAAATAGCCAATGGCGGTCCCCCGCCGCGTGGGAGAAACCCCGCCCACCTCTCAGGAACAGACACCAGACCTGGTTGAAACATCTATTGGCACAGAGCCAACTCGGCATCTGCACCAACGAAGGCCCCTCCCATCAAGCTAAGCACGCTGAACTGAATGGAGGTAGATTGCAGCAAGTGATTGGTGCTTAGGAAAATACTGCCGGCTATCAATGCGGACATAACAAAGGGCACAATATAGTGAACATGATAGCTATGCTAATAATAACTCGTACTGTCTGACGACTAGTCGAACCGTGGCTAGAGCGCGCGCCATCGGGGCAGTCTAGCCTAGTCCAATGACAGCTCAGCTTTCTCTCCCTGCACTGACATACATGTGGTGCGAATGAAGGGATATTTAAGTTATAGAATCTCGCGATGGTATTACGAGACGACCAACCTGCCGCGAAACAAATGTCTTGAATAGACATGCCTTTCGCCCACGCCCATGATGACGCCAAACTCCTAGTGGAGTGGGCGTGCACCCCTATAGGGAAACGGCTTCCCGTGAAGCATAAGCCAGCCAGTGCACAGGCTCCACTATCCAGTGAGATAGCCTCCGTTTCGACAGCGCGCCGCCTCTTAGCACCCGCGTAGCAGACGAAGAGCTGCTCTGAAGTTCGAAACTGGCTAGTTCTGTTCACATAAGCACGCAGGGCACGCATGGGGCACAAGCGTACTTCTGAGACTCTGAAACACTGACCTCATCCAGGCAAATGCTGGAATTGCAACCACCTGGGCTCTGATGAATATACGCAGTAGATAATAGCCCCATAATAGCATAGCACCTCAGTAAACTACAAACACATAGCCGTAGCTACAACTGTGAGTAGACGAGTTAGCACAGAATAGCCAGTTGTACTGAAGGAAACGGGGCAACATAACAGCATAGCACATGTACGTAACAGCATCGGTCGCTGTAGCGCATCCATGCATGTACATAACGCAGCATAAGTCGCCGTAGCGACAGAACTGCGTAGAGACAGAAACTGAGATGTACAGTTCGATCAGGATGGCTAGCTGCACGGAAACGGGGCAGAATTACAGCATAACACATGGTAAATTGCACATCCGTGTACGTACATACATTCAGAAACTGTGAGTATGCACAGTAGATTAGCTATTACAGATAGCTAGTTTTGCACTGAAAGAAACAGAGCAACAAAATAGCAACACGCGTCCTTATACGTACATAAGTGCAGTGTAGTCGCTGTAGCGACAAACTGAATATGCAGTCAGATAGGATAGCTGGTTGTTGCACTGAATGATAGAGGGCAACATAACAGCATAACACATCAGTGTGCACATTTTAAACATCTGTGTGTATAATGCAGCTCAAGTTGCTGAAGCGACCGAAACTGCATGAATATGCGTACACAATGGTCCATTACATTGAAGGGCAGCATAACGCTTCAATATCTACACAGATGCAATGCAAGTCGCCGTAGCGACGACTGAGACTATGCACAAGCATAGTTACATTTTTGTGTACAAAAAACACAGCGTCAGAGGCATAGCGACATCGACTGTAAATACGTAGTTAATCGGAATAGCCGGCTGCACTGAGGATACAGGGCAACATATAATGGCATAAATCATAGACACATATCAATGTACATAACACAGCGTCTGTGGCATCGCGCAACAACTGTGACTACACAGTAAAAGAGTAGCCAGTTGCACTGAAGGATACAGGGCAATATATAGCGGCGTAATAGTTACACATATCAGTGCGTTGTGTGTACACAGCGTCAGTTGCATCGTACAACAATTGTGAATACGTAGTGATCAGAATAGCCATTTGCACTGAAGGATAGGGCAAAATATGACGGCATAGATCATAACACATATCAGTGTGTAGTGTGCACAAACACAGCGTTAGTTGCATCGCACGACAACTATGAATACGCACTGCGTAGTAATCAGGATAGCCATTTGCACTGAATGACACAGGACAATATATAATGGCATAAATCATTACACATAACAGAGTGCGGTGTGCACAAACACAGCGTCAGTTGCATCGCACGACAACTATGAGTACGTAGTAATCAGAATAGCCATTTGCACTGAATGACACAGGGCAATATATAATGGCATAAAACATTACACATAACAGAGTGCGGTGTGTATGTAACACAGCGTCAGATGCATCGCGCACGAACTGTGAATACGTAGTAATCAGAATAGCCATTTGCACTGAATGACACAGGGCAATATATAAGGCATAAATCATTACACATATCAGTGTGCAGTGGATACAGCGTCAGTTGCATCGCACGACAACTGTGAATACGTACTGCTTAGTAACCAGAATAGCCATTGCACTGAAGGACACAGGGCAATATATGGCATAAATCATTACACACAACAGTGTGTAGTGAGTACATAACACAGCGTCAGTTGCATTGCGCAACAACTGTGAATACTTACGGTGTAGTAATCAGAATAGCCATTGCACTGAAGGACACAGGGCAATATATGGCATAAATCATTACACACAACAGTGTGTAGTGAGTACATAACACAGCGTCAGTTGCATCGCGCAACAACTGTGAATACTTACGGTGTAGTAATCAGAATAGCCATTGCACTGAAGGACACAGGGCAAAATATAATGGCATAAATCCTTACACATAACAGTGTGTAGTGAGTACGTAACACAGCGTCAGTTGCATCGCACAACAACTGTGAACACGTATTTGCAGTAATCAGAATAGGCATTGCACTGAAGGACACAGGGCAATATATAATGGCATAAATCCTTACACATAACAGTGTGTAGTGAGTACGTAACACAGTGTCAGTTGCATCGCACAACAACTGTGAACACGTATTTGCAGTAATCAGAATAGGCATTGCACTGAAGGACACAGGGCAATATATAATGGCATAAATCCTTACACATAACAGTGTGGTGTGTACGTAACACAGCGTCAGTTGCATCGCGCAACAACTGTGAATACACACTGTGTAGTAATCAGAATCGCCATACAGGGCAATGAATGCTGCGGTGGGGGCTGGGCGCCAGCCACCGGGAAAGCATTGACTGCTATATGAAATGGTATAGCTCGTCCGCGGCATCATGCACGGGGACATAGATAGCCATCTCCTCGGGTTTCCCCGAGCTTCCGCTCTGCGATGCGTCTCCCGTCTATGAGGCGGGTAATAATGTTGGGGAGAGAAGCTCTTTTGCTGAGACATGTAGCAATGTACCTTGTTATTGAAACACAGCGGTTTCAGAAACAACACATTCTCGTCGAACTCTGGGCGGGAACACGCCCTCTTCGCACCGGTCCGACGAACACGTCCCGCGCTCTTTCCTCCCTGACACGCACACCAGGAGCGCTGTTTTTTTTTTTTTTTTTTTTTTTTTTTAGCACCATATCTGCCACCGCATCAGTGAGAATGGCCATAAGCTCCGCATCCAAAGAGGCGAGGGAGCCTTCAGACGGAGACTCGGACCATTGGCGTCGTCATCGTCGTAACCGAACGAGATAATTCCCGTGCTTCCTCAAGAGGGCGGTAAATGGCCTCAAGAGTAACTCACGGGCTCTGCCACGTGAGGATGGCGTGGACCTTGGGCCGACGTCAGCGCCTCAACAGAACCCGCGAATGGAGATCTCTGCCGTCTCCCGGTCCGCGGCTCGAAGGCGGCAGACTGGGGAGAGGCAGGAGACACAAGGTCGTCGCTACGTGTAACGGCCAACCTTGCACGAAGGATCTGATGGGAAGCTCCTCACAGGCGGGACATCCCGATCCCTCGAGTGCCGCCTCTGCGTGGTCCCGACCCAGGCACAGCACACAAGTTGTGTGCGTCCTGGGATTCAATGGGTCCACCACACGGGTGACAAAGAGACATAATATAATCCACCGGAACGCGAGAGGGGAATTAAAACTCCTTAATATACTCCGCTCTGAATGCGTACATCAACGGTGAAAACAGACTCGAGTGAAGAAAAAAGATTCTGAGGTTTTTGGCGCCCGCCGTCACCTATATTGAGCAGTGTCAGCCAATCAGGTGATGGGACCGCCATTGGCTATTTGCAAGCAAAAGAGTTATTCTATCAGACTTCATGATTCGAGGAAAATGGATTTCCCCATACGTAATGTCGAGAGACCGACTAGATAAGGGAACGCATTTTACTTAAAATTAAACATTGACTTTTCAAAACCAGATACAAAACTGATTTTTGCAGTTAACTAATTTTTTTTTTTTAAATGGCGTTTATTGCGTTTTGGAACCAAACTCTTCATTTGTTGTTTATTGAAGACTGAATAACAGTTCAGACACATAATTGATATAATCTGCATTACAACAAGAACATTATATTTTAATCTTAACATTTCTACCAGAAAGACTCTGGAGGCAAGAGAACATATGAATAAGATTTATTTAACAGTTTGTATGCAAAATGAAATGTAATAGTTCTTTGGCGTAGGCCCCGTCCGTAATCCAAATCCGGAGGGTAGAAGACACTTGCAGTTCCTGCCTGAAGATGAAGGCAGGGGCGGAGCCTACCCCCGATGGATGGACAGGGACCGACCTGGTGGTAGTGGTGAGGATGGTGGTGAACGCCGGCGTCAGTTTCTGCGAAAAGTAGTAATGGGTGTTAACCGGGCTTAAATACTCCATATGTCGAGTGGTGATTGGCTAGATCTGTGGATAATGAATGATGTGATATTAGAGTCTTCCCAGTATAACTTGCGCTAGAGCCCCCATTTCTGAGCTTTTCTTCAGTATTAAGAAAAGCATAGAAGTCTTAAAGGCGACCCATTATGCCCATTTTCAAAGTCGTGTGATTTTGTTTTGCGGTCTACTAGAAGTAGTTTTCTTGCTTGAATGTTCAAAAACACCTTATTTTACACATATTTTACATTGTTGCAGCACCTCTCTTCCCAGTCTGTCAGTAATGCTCTGTTTCGCTCCGGTCTCTATGAAGCTCCTACTTCTGAAAAGTGCAATGCGTTCTGATTGGTCGGCTGGACCAGTGTGTTGTGAATCGTCAACTGCTTCCAGCCTTTTTAGGAAATGTCACGCCCCTTACAGTGACTTAAATTTTCAACTCACTGCTAACATAACTCAACCAGGCCTTACCCCCTTTTTTGTTTTTGCGTATGCTTTCGGCAGGAATAATTTATATGAGGAATATTGTGATGTGTATGTTCCCAGAAGAAAACTAATTTCTATCTTCGAGGCATTTCAGGGAGTTCAGAAACTGTGCTTACTGATCTAGAGAATAACTCACTTTGGAGTGACTTTGTGCTTTGTAACTCTGCAGACCTTTTTCATGCTTAAACAGCAACATTACACAATAAAGGAAAGTTGAAAAAAAGCATAATAGGACACCTTTAAGATCCTGACCTGAAACAGTCTCAACTGTCTTACAGTATATTGGCCTGGTGTTATAGCACAAGCAATTCTGGCTTTGATTCTAAGGAAACCAAAAATGTTTGACAGGCTTGTTAGATTTTACAGGTTTTTGTGCTTCTTTCTTGTTCTACCTTAGGGAAATGCTCAATTACCTCTGTTTGTCCAAGTGCTGTCTGCAGTATTACAGTTTCAGTGCTGGTCTCCTTGAATGCACTTTTCTACTTTCTCTAATTATCTTTTTTTTTCCAGTTGCAAAAGTAATTTATTTCTTAGTGCTGAACTTGTAGTGTGTGAGAGTTACTTTGGGGCATTTCCCAAGGGGGTTGTTTAGCAGGTTCTGGGAGTTCTAGGAAAATTGTTCATTTTCTTTGTTAATTATATATTTGTGTAAACTTTTTTTGTTTGTTTGTTTGTGTGAATGAGACATGTATTGTCTTGTGTGTGATATTTATGTTTGTTGAGATTTCATAAAAATAGTGCAAAAAGCTTTGTGTAAATATACCAAATGGATTTAATTTACTGTATGAATTCAGTTGTTAGATCTTTCTCAGGGAAACATTCTCTGTGTTTGTCCTCAGAAGTATTCAAATGCAAATAAGCTCAGGTGCTTTATTAAACATAGAGGAATCTACTTAGTGAGTCTGTTTTACAGCCACAAATTGGTTTTTAATTTAAAAGTGCATCATTGTAATAGACACTTAAATAAAATTAATGATAATTCTAAATGATATCCACTATAATATGGGATAAAAGGAGCACATTTCTCATTTGGATTTGATAAAGACTAGAGGAATTTAAACCTTACTGTTGGAGCACAGAGACTGGCATTACAGCCAATGAGGACGAGAGACACTCCTCTTTGTCTACTTTATGTCACACTTGCAATAAATCTGTTTTTCTGTCTCTCTCTTTTGCCATTTGTGTTTTGCTCCCTCTCTCCTCCCTTCCCTTGTGTGCATGTTATTGCACTGATAAGAGCTTCACTTTGGCAGTGGCATAAAGTAATCTCCTTTTTGATGTAACCACATCACGAATGGATTTAGCAGATTAAAAGGAAAAGGCAATAATTCAAAAAATTATTAACGTCTTCTAACAAAACCGCTATAAATGATTTGATAAAATCACAGCAGTGGACATTTTGAAGTGCTTATTTGGAGAAGCAGAAAACTGCCTGCTAAGATAAAGAGACCAATTGCCCTCCCTATAATAGGGTGAAGCCTTAAGCCATTAAATTACACTTTAAAGTAACTGAGAATAAGACCAGGCACTAATTTCTTGACAGGAGATGGAATGGAACAGCATATCACGTTTAATTACACACCTTGTGCACTGGGTCACTGCTCAGTTTAAGCAACATCATCCTGTCAGGAGTTACAGGAACTGAAATGCTGTCTTTTTTTGTAATCGATAGCCCTGTTTTTGAGTGAGTGAGTGAGTGAGTGAGTGAGTGAGTGAGTGAGTGAGAGTGAATGAATGAATAAATATTTTTTAAAGGTGTATACATCTGATATTAGTGAGTAAAAAACAGTGTCAACTGAATACTGTCACATGCGGGGTACAGAGACGAGGAGAAAGAGGATCTAATCGCAGCAGTTTAAAGTTATTAACAAGAACTCTTATTAAACCAAAACAATCAGGAACAAACTCTCTGGCAGGAACAGAACAACCAAGCTAAGCGCAACAATAATGAACAAAGGAAACTGAGGACCTAAATGCACAGGTAAATCAGAAAACTAAATGAACAACATGTTGAACTTAATTAGTGATTATCTGGCCACACTAGAAAAGTAGGTTAACATACACGTGCATGGAACAGAAGCACAGCAGAATATACATGCTACAAATACAAAGTCATATTTTATTGTTTAATATATTTTCTGCCTATCTAGAGTATATACATTCAGTCACTTATAAAGTTCCAGTTCAGTTCTTGTAGTCTATGTTAAGTAAAGTTATATAAAAGTAGTTGTCAGCAGCAACTACTGAAATATGTCAGTAATGTAATATTCTTGTTTCCAGATAGTGGTTAGTTTCTCTTGTAGGTACAATTTCTAACTAGTTATGCTTCTCTTTCTAAAGCAGTGTGAGTGTTTGTGTGCATGATATACTTGTAATGGTTGTCTTAAATCTCTGAGCTGTGTGTGTCTGTCTGTGTCCCTTCGATGGGGCTATTAATGGTGCGTTCACGTGCTATGGTAATTATGGTAAATACCAAAAGCCGACATGGAAAATGCACATGAACACCCCCTCATGTGGTATTTTCCACTGGGCAACTCGTAGAATATTTTGATGCACGAGTTGCCGAGATGAGATTACCTTTGACCTTTTCAAAATGGCAGAGAGCAACGCAAGAGTTGTGAATGGTAAAAATATGTACTATTCATGATCTAGAAAATATACAGCATATTATTTACCGTTTGAGTTTTGATAAATAATTTTCTTGCTGTAGCAGATGACTTAAGCAATCTAAAATAGTTTTAGCTAAATAACAGGTCTGGATCTCCATCTTTTTACCACATTACAACTTGAACGCAACACACGGGTAAATATCAGTTCACAAGTGGAAAATATCATATTTCCCATAGCACGTGAACACACCATAAGTGTACTGATTTAGCTGGCATTGATTGTGCAGGGTCCGGCATTCAAAACACTGCTGCAATGCTAATTGCATCTGCACAATCACATTGAATTACAAGATAAGACTTCTCTTTTTTTTTACTGCAAGATTACAGGATACAATGGTCTTGTATACAAACACTCTCACAAATGCCTACAAAAACTCACACAATGTTGCTTATGGTTAAAATAATGTGGGTGGTAATGACATTGACTAAGACGTGAGAAATGTGGAAAATTATGCATCTTTTTTCACACAAGCACACATTCACATACATCTGTTGAACTGTTCTGTATGATTGGATGTGCAAGAGTTGAATAATAATAATAATAATTCATAAAAAAAATTATAGCACTTTTCTCGACACTCAAAGCTCTTAACATAGAAGGGGGAATCTCCTCAACCACCACCAATGTGCAGCATCCACCTGGATGATGCGACGACAGCCAAAGTGCGCCAGAATGCCCACCACACACCAGCTTATTGGTGGAGAGGAGACAGTGATGAAGCCAATAAATATATATATATATATATATTAGGCTTGGGCGGTATCCAAATTTTGATACCGTCAAACCTCCTCCCTATTTTACCGCGGTATACGGTATTACCGCGTGACTAATTAAAAATTATGACAAGGCTCAGACGGCATCACCAAACTGTTGGTTTGTGCAGGGATGAGTCACAATTTTCGAATATTCAATTATTTGATTTTATTATAAAATATGGAATAGGTTGTGGGATTATTGTCTATAAAAAATCCCCATGTTTTCCGTTCTGATGCGGTGGTGACACGTTCAACCAGAGGGTGGCGATGCCAATAATGCATCTAAAAGCTGTCAATCAACTCTCAGACAACAGGAGAAGATGCACATTGTCTCACACCAGAGCATGTGAGCGGAGTGGTAATATTTCCTCCAGAGCAGAGAGCGCATTTCTGAAGATCACGCGCCGCTCGCTCAGTCCACTCAGCGTCGCGCGCTCAGAATGCCCGCAGTGACGTGCTGGTTAGAAAACATGTGAAGTAGGGCTGCCCGTGCACGACTAAAGGTTTTTTTTTCTAGTTGACTAGTAGTAGTTGATTTAAGCCATTAGTCTAATCACATATTTATATTGATTAAATTACTTAAATATATATAGGAGAGAATGCTAAACCATAATGAGCGTTTTCGTAATATATTGCCTATTCTGCATCTCAAAGCACGCATAAAGCTTGCCACAAAGAACCGGCAAAAGTAATTATTATGCATGAAACATTTGAATTGTTTATTAATAAAAAAACGTTCTATGTCAATGGCTGCACAGATAAAGTTTACGATGCAGACTCGCATCTTCGCAGTAGTGAACGCGGATAGACAGAAATGCACACTTCATATGAATTAGCCTACAGAGAGCAGGCCATTTCTTTTAGTTTTTAATTGTTTTGTTTAAAAGTAGACATTTCAAGCTTATTATATATATACACTTCTCAGATATTTAAGGCATCTATCTTATACGCTGAGTTTCGTTTTTTTAGGAGACGCGCTCCAGTTCTCGCGCCGGCTTATATGGTCTAATATATATGCTTCTTATTTATTAATCCAGGCAAATCGTTGATGAAACATTGATTAAAATGAAGATACAATTTATACAAAACGAAATTCACTTTAAAGAAAGGCTTTCTACAAAACAAAACGTAATAAGTGGTCAAAAATCATGTCTGACCCATTCCAAATGTTTTCCGATATTGGGCATCTTATGAACCTATCTTATTCATCTCATGCAGTTTCCTTTTCATATAATCAACATAGATGAAAAAAAAAAAAAAAAAAAAAAACATTATTAAACATAAATATGAAAAGAAATACGTTTTTTTTTTTTTTTACTTATAGCCTATTTAATAAGTGTCACACCGCTCCGCTGTATAGCTGTGTAGCCTACATGCATGTGTGCGTGCATATGGTGGAGGGGTGCGATTTTCGAATAATAATCAAATAATACCAGGCGATCTTCAAATATTATTTTTGCTTGAAATGCCCATCCCTGCCAAACTGCAGGAGTCGTGTTTTTCTTCGAGACCAGGTCACTCGGTGCGCAACTTGCCATCTTTCCCCCTCTCTCCCCCACTCTTTCTCCTCCACACTGTCACGTGATGACAACCACACATAAGCATTTTTAGCCATTAAATAAATTATATTTAATATTTAATCCTTGTCTCCTATATAAGTGCATTGGATTTTTTTTATGACGATATTGAAACTGATACCGTTGCTATTTTTAGATCCCGCGGTATACGATATTACCGTATTACCGCCCAAGCCTAATATATATATATATGTATGTGTGGATGATTTAGAGCCCATGATGGACAGAGGCCACTGGGAAATTTGGCCAGGATGCCGGGGTTACACCCCTACTCGTTCGAAAGACATCCTGGGATTTTTTTTGTGACCACAGAGAGTCAGGACCTCGGTTTATCATCTCACCTGACAGAATTTATTTGACGGGTATAGTCAAATAAATCGAAAGCAAGATTTATCTTTGTGTTGCATGGTTTCACTGAACTATAATCAAATCAAGTCAAAAGGTCATGTGATATCTTTCATTGACAGACATGGATTCCTGAATTAAATTTCTGTGTATTAACCAAGCGGCAACATTCTAATCTGAAAAATGAAGCCTACCCGGAAGTGCGAAAAACTGCAATACATCGAAAATCCACTAGAGGGAGGTCCCAAAAGGGAGCAAATATCCATAGACCGCATGTTAAAATGTCCATTTTCACAGCATAAATTTATATGTTTACATGTTGGTCCCATGGACTTTTATTGTATTTTTGGATAGGTCCCGAGTGCCTGACAACTGTGAGGGGGGTGAATTTTTTTTCTAACTCGGTAGTTTAGATCGTATTTAGATATAAAATGTATGACAAATAAGCGCGTGATTGACAGCTGATAACGGGCTGCGCCAAGTGGAATTCCTGAAATTTGACGTCTCGGCCATGATCTGACACAACACATCATACCACCTCTGTATCCTTTCTGAACATTTATATTTGAAATATCGTAAGATTTTCCAAGATGGCACCGCCCATACCCCCCATAAACAGCCTCAAAACCGTTCTTCAGAAAGTCTATGGGTGACGTCACAGACACTTTGTCCATATTTTTTACAGTCTATGGTATTAACTCTTTCCTTCAAATATAATTTCAAGTTGACAGAAATTCTAGAAAATTACACTGAGGGGAGGTTGATAATTATTCTCCCCAAACACCATGATTTGTGTGTTTCTGGCAACCTGCATCTTCATACATCAAGAACACAGAGATCGAGGCTTTTTCCATCAGAAGGGCTCTTGAATAGGTTCTTTGAGCATAGAAAGATCTGGTCAGATGGAGATACTCACTCCAGATAAAGATGTTCTGTTGATCAGATTTTTGATCACACTTTTTCATAGTTCATTGTTTAAGTATCTCCTCAGTCTCAAATGTTTCTCCTAAAATAGGAAAATAAAATAGACTGTTGCTGGCAGACAGCTGCCATCTCGATTTGGATGGTTTTGATCATTCATTTAAATTTCAGTTCGGTTTAAATTTGACATCTTAAAATTTACTGACAAAGTCAGTTAAAGTGCGTTTTTATACATATACTACCATGGTTTGAAATTAACACCCGCCAACCCGCTAAATGTGGGTAAAAATCAACTGTGGCGGGTAACGCTGTCAAATCACTAGCCAATTTGGCAGGTTACAATTTGGCAGGGAAAGTTTGTGTAAGCCAAATCTGCGCAGATTTAGAGCAAATACTCAACTCAAGTCATCACGATATATTAAATACAGCGTATTGCTCAGAATCTGCACATATCTGGCTTACTTGAACATGACCGTCACTACGCAACAAATAACGGTACCTGTTCATTTGCATTAAAGCAATAGCGAAGATTAAAAAGCTTTTGGTTAACAGAAAAGACATTATTTTCCAACATCCTACAATTTTAGCTGACCCTTGCTCATCTAGAGACCATAGGTTTGTTAGTTGTGTGTGGTGTTTGATGTTCATTGTACTGTATTGATCTCTCTGTACTGAATTGGTGAAAAGGATGAGGATGAAAGAGAAAAGGTGGAGATGGCTGGATGACATGATTGTATAAGAAATGAAAATGAAATCCAAATTTTATTTTATATATATATATATATATATATATAGAGAGAGAGAGAGATTTTTATTTTATTTATTTTTTATTATTATCTTTTGACTAGTAGAAGTTCTGAATGGCCTCTAACTTAAAAATTTAGTAGCCAAATTGGCTGGTGAGTGAAAAAGTTAATTTCAAACCCTGTATACTACCATTCAACATTGATGATAATAAGACCGTTTCTTGAGAGCATCAGATCAGCATATTAGAATGAAGGATAAAACACTGAAGACTGAAGTGTAATAATGATGAAAATCCAGCTTTGCCATCACTGGAATAAATGACGTTTTAAACTATAAATTGAAACCAGTTATTTTAAATTGTATTTTTTTATTTTATTATTGATTAAATAAATATTACTGACCCCAAACTTTTGAACGGTAGTATACAGTGTTGGGGGTAACTCATTACAAGTAACTTGAGTTACGTAATCAGATTACTTGTTCAAGTAACTAGTAAAGTAACGCATTACTTTTAAAATTTACAACAAAATATCTGAGTTACTTTTTCTAATAAGTAACGCAAGTTACTTTGTTTTCCCCTTTATTGACTGACTGCTCTTCTGTCCTAATGTTGAGACAAATCGAAGTGCAGAGGCGTTGTGTGTAAACATGATGGTTATTATAGATCTAGATTAAATGTAAGCGTGGATTTACTCATCTCACTTGCACAAAAAAGATTCAATATTCCTCAAAATGAATAAAATCAGTGAAATGCAGAATCAGAACACTATGCAAACCTCCAATACCTAAATATGTTAAATAAAACATAAATTGTTATGCATTTAATCTTTATTAACCAAAGTACTTGCTTCTGACCTCTGATTTTTCAGTTAAACCATAAGCAAAAATGACTATAGATTTTTTTAGATGTTTTTATTGGTAAAGTAAGTGTTAAATTTGTTTCTCCTGCATCCTCTTCTTCTGTTACCCAGAACAGCAGCAGCTGAAAGGTTTGTTTGAGCGGCGCCCTCTACTGAACACCACTGTACTCTACTGTACAGGAGTAAATCTGCATTTCCTTCAGTCTGAGGCTTATTATTTCGCTTTTGGTGTGAAAGGGTCTTTACATTTGCCCAAAAATATATCTTTTTTGGTATAAAAAAACAAGCCCAGCCCAGGTGGAAAAAAAGTAACGCAAAAGTAACGTAACACATTACTTTTCTAAAAAAGTAACTAAGTAACGCAATAAGTTACTTTTTAAGGGAGTAACGCAATATTGTAACGCATTACTTTTCAAAGTAACTTTCCCCAACACTGGTAGTATACAGTATGTCTTATTGTTAGATATTAGAGAGGTCTCTTTCCTCTATGATATTACCTGACACAAGTCATGTTATTTTAGACTTCCTGAGGTCTGAACCTGTGCTCCACATTGGATGGATGCTGCTTTCATTGAGCCATTTGAAGGATTAATGTGTCTGTGGCGAGCAGGACGAGGCCGAGGGACGCGAGAGAGCGGTGCGAGGCCGGTGGCGTGAGTGATAATGAACGACACCTGTGAGACGCACCGGTCTCGCATCTCTCACGGAGGAGCGAAGCATAAAGGAGGAGCGACGACAGTGAAGATCGAGAGAGGAACAGGCCTGATTTTACGTTCTGTTTTGTGTGCCAGCAGTCGTCCGTGAGGGGCTGCTGGCTTATACTTTCATTTTGTATTTGTGTTATTTTATTTATTAAACTTGTGGAATGTTCGCCGGTTCCCGCCTCCTTCTTCCCACAACAACGAACCCCGTTACATTGGTGCCGAAACCCGGGAAGAAGGAGGCGGGAACCGGCGAACATTCCACAAGCGAACATTCACTCACGCCACCGACCTCGCGCCGTTCTCTCACGTCCCTCGGCCTCGTCCTGCTCGCCACAGTGTCTTATTTGGTCCATTTGTTTTTGTGTGAAAGTTGGTTTTATTGGCTACCTAATGTTTTTTTTACCTTTTGACCTCAAGACTGGAACAGAAAAGTGCAAAATATCAAATAATTTCATATTCACTGTTACACTAATTAAAATATTATTAAACAATACATGAATTCGTAATGTTTCAGAGCTACTGTGCTGTGAGAGCAGAGCACCCATGAACACGGTTTCCAACCGTAAAGCACAGCAAGTGTAACGGCTAAACTTCCACTCATTAATTATTTGGCCGTAAAAGGCCTTTTACCTCCATTTAGCATGAGAAATGGAGGTTCACCATGAATGTGAATAAGAACAGAGTCCAGTAGATTTGTTCAATGTTCTGAAACGAGATGAGATTAACATTCCATGCGGCATCCCATCTCAATATGAGATTCAAGGAAAAAAGCAACATTATGACAATGTGGTAATTCACTTTACTTACATTCTCTATCAAACTCAAATTAACATGGCAATATTTCTTGCTCACTTGGTGCAATATTTGGTAATCTCGTTGTTGCAAGAGATGACGAGCAGGGGGCTCATTAGCATATAAATGTGTTCCGGGTAGAAGACGTGTCTGCTTTCAAGTTCAGGAGCTGTTTTGCTTTGTAGATCTTTCAGGATTATGTTTGACCTTTGTAAAGAGGAGGAGTAAATTGAAAGTCACAAACCAGTCTGCAAATACATGATCCAAAAAAGGAAACGCATAAATTCATTCACGTCACATCCAGGTGCTTTTTTGTTGTCATTATCATCATTCTCTTTTTCTGGTCTTCCTTCTTTCTGTCAGATATGAGGGGTCCTCCCGGCAACTGGATGTCATATGGTCACCCGTGTGCTGAACATGCTGTGTGGAACCCCAAATTCTGTGTGCTCACCGACTATCAGATGTTGCTGCTGGACAGGGAGGAGGTATTACACACACAGACACAGAAAGAGCACATGCCCTTACAATTGTTATAATTATGGATTTTTTTTAACTGGCTATGGTATTTGCATGCATTGCAGGTTATCCAATCATTTTGTCATCAGATCACTGAAACCACATTCGGTGGTGGTCAAATATTTTGGAATTAAACTTCACTGAACAGCTTTGGTATGCCTGTATTGACACAGATCATGTGAATCACATCCAAAGTTTAGTTGATATGGTCACAGGAATAAATTACACTTTTATTTTGTATTTTTGTGCAGAAATAAATACTAAAAGTAAAACAAAAAATAGAGAGTGAGAAAAAAGAAAGGAAGTGGCAGTAGGGGGAAGTATTATCTGCTGGACTGAACTAGTGCAAGCACATGAGAGCGAATGGCGTGTAGCTGTGAGTAGTTTGTCACCGTGACATGTGCAGAAATGTGGTACATCAGCAGGCTCCCTGAGCTCACTATTCGCCATGGCAGCTAAGACACACAGCGTTTCACAGGGACGATCAATATGTGGCCCACACTTGCAAAGAATATATGCTGTGTACCATGGTCGATAAAGGATTTTCCGTTCCCCCATAGCTCACGCTGTATGTCGAAGCCTCTGTTATCAGCCGGAGAGCAGCGCTGTAATAAATCTCCAGACATCTATTAGTGGCCTGGCAGAGCAGTGGTGAATGATTCTCTGCTGAAGGAGGATCAAGAGACAGATTCTCTCCTGGCCATGCCAGATATTTAATGCTCTGAGCAATATGTTTACTTGCTGTACCTATTATTATTATTATTATTATTATTATGTTTTATAGTTGTACCTGCTGGTCTACAGAAAGATTCCTAGATGTTACTACTAATTGGGAGTGCTTTACTCAACCACACTTGCCTTAGAGCTCTCGTTGTTTTATATTACTATGTGTATTACAATGTTTTATTGTAATACAAAACTGTCAAATTTTCCATAATTGCCATCATTGCAATATTGTATGTTGATTTAGAGTTGGGGTCATCTGAAGTCCTCACAGGGTTTGGAATCATCTCTTCACAGGTTTTAGGTCATCTGAAATCTTTGTAAGAGGCTGGATCCAAACTGGAGCTGGTGAATCTTTAGTTAGCATCCTTAGGTAGAAACAGAAAAGCAAATGGAAATTAAATAGCGTAGCTGCTGTTAAAGGGATACTTCACCTCTGGGAAGATGAATGTGTATTTAATATTGGTCATTTATATAGTAGAAATGTGAAATTACTTTTGAAATTGAAGCATTCTAGACTGAGAAAAGGCAGAAAATTTATTTTTTACAACTCCCAGAATGCACTTGCTTTGCTGCCATTACGAGGCCACTCCCAAACCACACCTACCGGTTACAGGCGGCAGAATCCGAAAAATGGATACAACTAGGCTTGCTTTGATACATCGTGAGTTATTTGATAAATTTCCATCGAAATGGTGCTAAATTGCGTTGTACCGGGATGTACTAGCCTAATGTATATAACAACTTAGACTTTCACATTAAAAATATGATGCAAGGCAGGACCATGTCAACAGAGTAGCTTAGTAGCTCTGCATATGAACTGTTTTTGCTCTGCGGATTCAGCGATCTCCTCCAGAAGAAAATGGCATCGCTGAGATTCGCGACAGCAATAGGACTCTATATCTGTTTTCATAGGCGCACAGCGAGAGCACTGACACCGCCAGTCCGCCCCAGGTCGAGTCTGACCGGGCTCAGGTCTCGCTCCGGCCGCCTCTTGTTCCTCCATCTCCCGCAACTGTTTATCGCTGTATTGCGGCTCGTACAGGTAGCCGCGAGCATCAGATTCTCGCAACAGATCTTCGAAATCCCCTTCCGCCATTTCAACTTCAAAACTACCTTCCGGCATTGTGATTAGCCTACTATACAAACTTTCTACACAGACCAAGAGGCAAGAGACTGTTAGCTTAGCTTCTACATAAATATGGCTGACACTATCTTTACATTCTGTGAGTGAGATCCCGCCCCATATGGGCGTGGTGAAAACATGCGGAACACTGGCTGTAGTCTTTAGCCTCTGGCACAAAAATCCTCCGATGACGCAAAATGACGATTTTTGCGTCATAGGAGGATTTTTTCCAGACTAAAAATTAATTTTTCTCTCGTATCAGGGGGATATGAGGGGGGGATGCACGGTAATTCGAAAATACTACTGGTTTTCTACTGATACAAAGCTTAATGCTAAATCCTGAAGTATCCCTTTAATAACATGTCAAGCAAAAGATAATCATGTGCATCTGGTATGTTATTACTGGAGTACAAGGTTATAAGATGCATTATGTGAATGCTTGGCTAAAGAGATGTGTCTTTAATCTAGATTTAAACTGGGAGAAAGTGACTAAGCCCAGACTATTATCAGGAAGGCTATTCCACATTATAGGAGCTAAATATGAAAATGCTCTCCCTCCTTTAGTGGACTTTGCTATTCAAGGTACTACTACCAAAGAGTTTTGTGACTTAACGAGCGTGATGGAATGTAGTGTGATAGAAGATCTGTTAAATACACAGGAGCTAAACCATTTAGGGCCTTATAAGTAGCAGTATTTTGTAGTCGATACAGAGGTAATAGGTAATCAGTGCAGAGATGATAAATTTGTGGTTAAATTATCATATTTTTTTGACCTGGTAAGAACAGCTGCATTTTGGACTAACAGGAGCTTGATATTGAGGATGCAGGACTCCCACCTAGTAGTGCATTTTATAGTCTAGAGGTCATGAATGCATGAACTAGCTTTTCTGCATCAGAAGCCGATAGCATAACATAGCGTGGCGATGTTTCTGAGGTGGAAGAAGGTTGTTTTTGTAACATACAAAATATGATTGTCAAAAAACAAGTTGCTGTCTAATAACACCTAGATCTTTAACTGTAGAAGATGAAGCAACAGTAAATCCTTCCAGATGCAAATGGAATTTTAAGAGATTCTGTGTACAGGTTTTTGGTCTAGTAAGTAATATCTCTGTGTTATCTGAATTTAAAAGAAGAAATGTACTGGTCATCCAGTATTTTATATCTTTAACAAACTGTAAGGCCGTCTAATTTGATCCAATGGTGGCATTCAAATTAGCGGTGAAGGTCTCACGCGTGTTCCGTCTCTTCCCATGGCAAAGGGATTTTTAATTTAATGCAATACATTTTATCTTATGTATTAACTCGTTTCATCTGACTCCATAAAATGAAAAAGTTTTTCAATGATATCTGTACATCATTAAATATACGTTAATGTTTGACTATTCCTTTTAACTCCAATGAAAATAAAGTCAAAGTCTGTTAGAATAATCAAATATAACAATTTATTATGTCAGGTAAATGTATTATTACAATTTCATAATCAATTGAAAGATAATCAATGCAAACCATCAAATGTTCTAGAACAAAGAGGAAAATCTTTTACCCGACATTATGAAATACATGAATGCTGAGTCTCGGCGACTCAGCATCCATGGGCTGATCTGAGATACAGAAAAGGGCCCTGAGCTCTCCGTTGCATTTCATATATATATATATATATATATATATATATATATATATCCAGACCTCCTTTGATATGTAATTTACTGTGGTCCCCTCCCCAGACTTCCTGAGGATAGAAGTTTGACCATTTGCTAGGAACAGTGAAAATTAGCATTCAGACAAATGGTCAGAAGCTGTTAACTCAAAGACACACCCTTCTGTGTGCAAGATATTTCTATATTCTTAAGAACTTTATTACCTTTTGATTTACTTCTTTGGGAATGAGACATTTGTACCAGCCACCCTGAGACCTTTAAAATGATACTAAACAATCCTTAAAGATAATCACATTCACATTAAAACCATATAAATTCTTGTGTGAGTGTGGGTGATCTCTGCAAGAGTGGGGGATGCGGGAGTGTGTGTCTGAGAGGTGTTCAGATGTTAATTTGCAAGCAAGGTCCTTTGTCTTACAGATCTGTGGTGAGGTTGATTCCTTCAACCAGTTCTTCCAGTCTTACAACACTCTGTCAACTTAGATCATTTAGAAATTTCATATGGTCTAGGTGAAATACACTCATCGGACACTTCATTATAGGTACACCTGCTAGTACCGGGTTGGACACCCTTTTTCTTTCAAAAAGATTTTGGTCCATATTGACATAATAGCATCACGCAGTTGCTGCAGATTTGTCGGCTGCACAATGCGCATCAATGATGCGAATCTACCGTTCCACCACATCCCAAAGATGCTCTATTGCATTGTCCATTTGAGTGTAGTGAACTAATTGCCATAGTCAAGAAACAAGTTTGAGATGATTTGAGCTTTGTGACATGGTGTGTTATCCTCCTATCATCAGCGTAACAATGGCGCTCCACACTTTACTGGTGTTAAATTATATAATTATCAATTTACATAAACAAAATGGTAACGGTCAGACAGTAGGATCTAAACCACCTCAATGCCTGTCCCTGAATACCAGTGCAATTTTATAATCGATCTAAGAGTATGTCATGAGCTGTAGTGTCAAACGCAGCACTAAGATCAGAATCAATTCATTTGTAATTTAATGATGGCATGTTTCTTTGCTATGATAACTGAATTCTGAATCCTGACTGAAATTATTCATAGATTTTTTTTTATGCAAGAAGGAGCATATATAGCTTTTTCTAATATTTTAGACATACATGGATGATTTAAAATGGGTCTGTAATTAGCCAATTCATTAGAATCTAGTTGTGGTTTCTTAATGAGAGGTTCTTGAGACATGACATAGAGACAAAGATGAGTTAATAATATTAAGAAGAGGCTCTACAGGTAACAACTTCTTCAATAATTTAGTGGGCATTGGGATCAAATAAACATGTTGTTGGAATAGATGCAGTGACAAAGTTTTAGCTCTTCCTGTCCTTCTAAAGCACTGCAATTATTCTTTGGGAGCGATATATGAGGCTCAATCATAAGATGCTGTCAAAGGTTGCACATTTATAATTGTATTTATAATGCTTTCGATTTTCTCAGTGAAGTCATTACTACTGAACTGTAAGGCAAGGCAAGTTTATTTATATAGCACATTTCATACACAATGGTAATTCAAAGTGCTTTACATAGAAAAAATTAAAATAATCAAAACAAATAAGAATAATTAAAACAGTTTAGAATAAAAAATAAAATAAAGTACAGTAAAAACAGTCGGACGAACAGTGGCACAGTGCTCATTCAGTAAATGCATAGCTAAACAGATGTGTTTTGAGTCTGGATTTGAATGTAACTACTGTAGGAGCACATCTGCACATCTGATCTCCTGTAATGAAATATTCAGTTCAGTTGATGTCTGTTTATTTGTTAATTTAGCCACTGTACTAAACAAAAACTTGTTTTTGGATTGTTTTAACTTTTTGCTATGAGTTTGCAGGGATGCTTGGCCCTTGCAGCTTTTAGATACTTTTTAGTATCACATGTTTAGTATTATTTTACTGTATCCCTTTTGTGAATGTCCTCATTTGTAAAAACACTATAAAAAACGATTTAATTTTTTTTTTTATTGTACATTTTTTCATTTACGGTGGAGGTTAGGGTTATGTTATAGTATTTATAACTAGCCGTATATAAAACGTTTTATTTTATTTTTTATGTATCTTTATTTTATTTTATTTTTATAAAATTTCAATTAATTAATTTCACTCACTTCATATTTTTAGTATTTGGAAAATATCAGTTATGAAACAAAAAATGTCAGTGTTATAAATTGGTTCAGACTGTCAGTTAAACCAGATTACTGTGGCTGAAATTGAACGTGGACTGTTTCTTGAGGGCAAATTTACGGTTGGCAATAACAACAAAAGCACACTAGCACAGACTCAAGAGAATGCATGCTTAGAGAGTTTGGTTTTAATACCATGATGGTTGAATGTGTGCCGGAAACATGATTCTGGGAAGGTGAGCAAAGTCATACAGAAAGTCAGAGGTGCCCAGATCTTACACTGAATTTTAAAGTTAAGTTTTAATTTTAATTTTACATTTTTAAGTTAAGCTCTTTCTTTCTCCTTATGTTTTCCTCTCATCTTTTTGCCACCATCTTTCTCACCTGCTGATAGTGTGTGAATTGAGAAAATGTTCTGGCTTAAAAAAATATTTCTTACTGTCCATGAAATTAAATTTGGCATTATTTTTCATTATTATTTTATTTTTTATTGAAAATATTTTTTTGTCCCTATGATGATCTTTAGCTGCTTTTATCGCATGATTATGACATGGCATTATATATGAAACGACAATATACATATTAATTATGTATAAGTAATTTAAGTCGCTAGAATCTTTTTGATTAAAATAGTCCAATTCTGTCCAACTGTGTGCTTGTTTTATAGAATTCTTCATGTCTTGCTGCCTCTGATTGTCTGTCTAACTTGAATCTCTTCGATATAAATTGAAAATATTAATCATAAGATGAGAGGCAGCCAAATATGCTTAATTGTGTATTTGTTTCTCTTTTATGTGTCCCGCTCTCAGATACACCCTCTGCTCCTACAGGGGAACAGGACTGACACCTGCCAATCCAGACTTCTGCGTCGCACCATCAGTGTTCCTGTGGAGACGCAGTTCCCTGAATTCCAATGCCATCTCTCAGTGGACAGCAGTGAGTGCACTACTATTAACCTAGATGTTTATAACACAGCCAAAAAAACTGTCTATCTAGGGTCTCCTATGATCATCGAAAACTTTGAAATATCAGGGAATTAAAAAAATTTAGATTGTAGTTTTCTAGTTATGCTCGTCTCTTAAATTATTTAATCTGCTAGAATTAACTTTGTGCATAATAATTTTGAATAACTGACAAAGTTGGAATAGTATATATCCCATAGTATAAAAACATCATTACTTATTTTATTAATCATAATTATAAGGTATTGGTCAAAGTTTGTAATTTGTTTGTCACAAACTTCCTTTGATACATATTTGCAAAGACAAACACATTTGCAGTTTACTGAAGAGAGCATATATATATATATATATATATACAGTAGTAGTTGTACTTGTGCAGACTATGCTACAGTAGTGACTAAATGTTTTTTGAAATTATTCTTGCTACCTTGCACTCAGTTACTTGTGGCCTGTCATTTTTTATGGAGGCCAGCAGGGGAGGATGTTGGCTACAATATTCTGTTATTCTGGGAAAGGACAAGCTTTTATACTCATTGTGTATTTATTTTGTTCGCTTATTTTTGTTAACTTTTATATTTGATGAGTGCATACTTTATTTGGCGGGTGTTGTTTTTTACAATTTGACTGGCCTACCAACGAATGTTGTATTTTTCCCCATGCACATTCTGCTGCAAAATGGGCCCTGCCAAATGTACTTTTTAAGTCACCCTTTAGGGGTGTATTGGGTGGTTGAACACTGATTAGTAAGCTGGACCTCACTAGTTAAAAAGGCTTATAAATCGACCAAATCATGTTTATGTTTATTGGTTTAGGGGTAGGGTCGGTCAGGCGATTAAAAAATATCATTAACCTGAAAACAATGGAAGTCGATGAGATGTCCTCACAAATATAGTGAAACAAGTGTGTGTGTGTGTGTGTGTGTGTTGTACATTTTCAGATTGTTTTATAGTAGTGTATAGATTTACTGGACATAAGCGTTTATTAATCAGATTTATTAATAAGATTTAATAAGACAATGACATGGCTGAACTAGTGGACAATTTATTTAATAAATTAATGGAATTGTATTATAACCGAGCCTATAACACCCTTATAACCGAGCTTTTAAAGACTCGTGATCACACACAACTTCTCATGAGGCATATGCAGAAACACAGACCCTAATACACTCTATTCCAGTATGCCCTGCTTTTAATTAATGTGCTGTGTTTTTTTTTTTTGTGTTTTTTTTTACAGAGACATTTAGATTTACTGAGACTTTTTAACTTTGTCTTTTTTTCCAAACTCAAAGACCTTCATCTAAACATTATACTGCTCATTTATTTATTCATGTATGTATTTATTTAAGTATTTACTTACAGTAAGTAATTCTTACTCGCTTGCTCACTTACTCGCTTACTTATTTGCTTACTTATATCCATGCTTGGTTATGGGGACCACATAGGATATTATATAAAATCTGAATATACTGTAAAGTTATAAATCTGAATATACTGTACAGTTATAAATCTGAATATATAGTTAATTATTAACCCCATAGTTAATTATAAGTCCAGTATTACGGTAGTTATGTGTATATTAAATGCAGGGTAGGTCCAGAATTTTTTTTTTGTTATGCTGGTTGAAAGTCTCTTCACTGATAGCAATCACTAAGTTAAGTGGTCTAAATGTATTTATATGAATATATACAGTATATCGTATATGGAAGGTGTAGGACAATAAAATGTTTGTCCAATCATAGAATTCGTTCCGAATGCAATTATACGATGTCCTACCTGCCTGTCAACTATTGGTGGGGGAAAAAAAAACGATTCTGTTCAGTATCGCGATATTTTGCGCACGCAATTATATCGATACAGTAGCGCAAAGTATTGCAATATTTAATTATAAAATTATCTGTTTTACTTTAGGGTTTTCTCTATTGGTTTTCTCAGGTTTACTCTGATAATTTACATTTGCATATTACATCCACAAGGTGGCGCTTGTTGCGGCGCTTTGTTGTCGTGCATTCAACAGCAAATTCAAATGAAAATGGCTTCACCATCACAACCGGTTGTACACGAAATTTCGGTTTTCATCAAAAAGCGATTAGTAAAGACATTGACATTATTTATATGATTATTCTTTATGTTACTCTATTATGTCTGCTTTATGTTACTCTATTGCATTTAAATAATTAAGTTATGTGCTGGGAGCTCACTATTCATGTGAGAGGTCTCCAATTCAGAGAATAATATACGCCCTGTCCTGTAATAAGGTCCTGTGTCCTGAATGTTCAAGGACAAAGTTTTTGCACTATCCTACTAAGTTTTTGCACTTCAGTTAATGTGTAGAAGATAATGTTCACAGAATTAAATGTGAATCGCATGAATCGCAATATATCGCAGAATCGAATCACAATACTTGCTGTATGGCAATATGTTAAGAATCACAATAATATTGAATCGTGACCCAAATATCGCAATACTATCGAATCGTCACATTTTTGCCAATTCCCACCCCTACTGTCAACGTACAGTTCCATACTGCCGCCTATAGGGTGACATCACACGTCATCAGAGTGTTTAATGCTGTGCAGAGTTAGACAGACGTCAGTCACCAATCACACAACCGAAACAGAAGCCACCTTTTACAGTTCCTCCTGATCCAAAACTACGAGCTTATGCTCCGTTCACACCATAACTATTGTCATTTTGAAGATTTGGAAACCTGTGACAGTATACTCTGAGCGGTACGTGACTGAAATTGATGCGTTTCAATGGCAACACTATCAACGCGAAATTAATCTGCAGCAGTCAGGTGATACAGGTCAGTGCTCTTTAAGTTGTTAATGTTTATTATTATTGTAATGTTATGTGCTTTGAGACATGAGGTAGTTTAACACCGTCTCTCGTGAAACTTTTGTTTGCTTCCTGCTTTACGGGTTCATGTGTTTTAAGGAGGCGTGGCTTTGGAGACGCTCTGAAGGGAGGGTGAGATGTTACATTTGTATTTTGAGTGATTAATGTTTGATCAGATTTATAACTGTATTTTCAGATTTTCCCCCACCCCATATTGAACAACTAATAAAAGATCAAATCTCTGAGCCCACTCTTTTGCTCCCTCTGAGAACTAGAGCACCTTCTGTTTGATGTCAGAGGGTGAGAGCAGGAACAACCTCACAACCTAAACATCTGAATTTTTTTCTCTAGGGGGTCGAAGAGCAGAAAGCATGTACTGTACATCAAAAAATCAAATACTCATCAGAGAGCCTTTTAAACAAATCCCTTAAATACTTAACAATAGTAGTGTCAACTTCTTTTGAGTTTCTTAGTGTAATATATTCTCGGTTGGCTAACTTCTGCTGAATGCTGGGTACTGACATGTCAAAATGCCTTTAAATCACTATTTGTGCTTGTAGCTTGTTAACCTCACAGACAAACATCAAAGTGAGTCATACACGTAGTTTGTAAAGCTGTTGTCCTATTGCTCATTCAGATGTTTGGCAAAATTATATCAAACTAAAGGCTCATTGAAATAGACTGACGGTATGCTAGTTGCTACGGTATGCTAGTTGTTGATATGTAGTATATGTCATGGGGAATTTCAGAATGAGATCATTGAGCATGTTTTATTGCGGTCACCTTTTACAATGTAAAACTGATATTGACTGATAATGACTGATATTCATTAGTGGCATAAGGTGGCCATAAATATTGGACATTTTATTTGTAATTCCTTGTGTAAAGAAAGAGTCTAGAGCGTGAGTAAAACATGCAGGCTTGTGAAAAGTATCGTCGCTGATACTGTGTCTTTAAGAAGCATGTGAGAAGTAGGAGCAAAAGAGAGACCGCTACTTACAGGAGTAGTCAATCTGCATGCGCCACAAAGCATCCATTCTGTCTCTTTCTCTCACTGTCTCTCTCTCTGGAGCAGTAGACAAACACAGGACAGCAGTTGGGGCACAGAGTGGTTCTCTACACAGAGAGAGATAAGAGGTGCTCCCTTCACTCTATTCTTCCTTTCTCCTCCATCTGTCTCCTCTCAGCACAGTATTTCAATTGTTGGACACTCTGGGAAGTTATGGAGTCTGAGACGAGCCCTGAGTCGGAGGGTCAGTCCGGTAAGTGCTTAAGGAGAAAAGATGGAAAAGATGCTCTTGGCCTTTGCCTCAGTATTGGTGGACTGGAGATGGATTTTTGGCATTGTGTGTTTAAAATGCTGTAAGAATTACATGCATGAGTTTGTTGAAAACTATTCTCAGCCTCAGACGGCACACCTATGGACCACCCGCAGTCTGTTCACTGAACGCCCGATGCATATTGCACAGAAACATGGAAAACACTTGCAAACTTTTCCATATTAGTGGCTTTCACAATCTTTGAAACTGCATGTGCAGTTGTGCAGAGTTGTGTTGAAAGAAGTTAGTAGCATGTAAATGAGAGATCCTTGAGCAGAACTGTATGTTCCGCTGTTTCTGAGTTTATTTTAAAATAATCTGTATCTAATACTTTTAGTACGAAATTGTACTATCTGTCTGTCTGTCTGTCTGTCTGTCTCTTGGTCTATTATTGTGGTATAATCAATTTTATGTAAACCCGGTGCTAAATGGCATATAAAAATAAAAAAAAACCTTTTGTTGATGGCATTACATGTCCATCAGTTAGTCTATTCCTGTCTAAGTGGGTGTTTTCTGACCAAAATAAGCTGCAATGTGAAGCAGACTTTAGTAAAAAAAAGTCTGCCTATGACTAAACTAGATGCATGTCTGTCTTTACAATGATCATTGTGAGTCCAAAGATTTACTGAAGATGTTTATGTAGTTCAAGCAGGTAGCATAAGGCTATTATTTTACTTTTTTGTATTTCTCTTTCTCTGTCCATCTGCACTAAGCTTTATAGTTATATTTTCTGATTTTATGTTTGAGTTGTGGGTAACTGCAGTGTGCTCTGCAAACGTGATTATGCTAGAGTGTGTGAGGGAGTTTCACATTTTAAAGGAATTGTGTGTCTCTGAATTGTGTCTCTTGTGGCTTTAGTTTGTGGAGAGAGGGATATAGAGTAGATGTGTCTGTGTGTGTGTGAGAGAGAGAGAGTGAGTGAGTGAGTGAGCGGGACGGGACGGGCGGTTGACTTATGTACACAAATAAATCTCTTTCTTTCTCCTCTCTCTCACATTCTCTCGGTCTTCTTTTCCACTCACACTTTTCAATTTCCCTTGTCAGAGCTCTCTAAAACCTAACGATTAAATTATTATTTGAGTATTTTTCCATTTTCTGTGTGCGCAGAGAGTACGGTACAGGTCTGATCGGCAGAGGAGGAGTTCTGGAAGAATGCGGTTAGCTGAATGAGTCAACCGCCAAAGTATTTCAGGGAAACAGGACGTTCAGGGTCCAATTGGGTCGATACGCTGGACATAGAGAGATGGAGATATTGCAAAGAAAGCTAGCAAGAAAGAAAAAGTAAGTCCTGCCAAGGGAGCCCAGATCCATGACACAGTCGTTGAGCCCAACATCTGTCTTAAATGCAGGCCAAACCTCAAAATAGCCCAGAATAGCCCCAAATAACATGGTACAAATGCCCTGCCCTGGCTGACTAGATGCCCTCCCATAGTCCTCTGCCATGGAAATGTATCACTACCTATACTTTTTGAGATTGCTAAACCCTTATACAGAGACCGATCCATAGACAGAACATTTGATGTACCCATAATCAGTTAGTATCGTAGAGCGTTTCTTTTGAATGTGTAATTTAACAGCTGAATGAAGGAATTAAAAGCTTTAGGATCTGATGAAGGTCTGGCGTTTCGCATCATAATTGGTTGTGAGATGCACTTATAGTTATAGATAAATCAATTTATAAGCGGAGCAAAAACAGCTCTGAATGTTCATATCTGTGAATCTAAACCAATTAGAAAACATTTTATGAAAACAGGGCCAGATTCTTTCTTGGCATTTGGTGTATCTTGTGTCATCTGCTGCAGAGATGAAGTGGAGGACTGTCTCTAATGTAGTGAGCATTCAGACGAGAGGATGAGAGAGTAATTAAAGATAAGAGAGAGTGTGCGACAAGGGCAATGAAAAGGATCGACATCATTTGGATACTTCTCTCCCCTGCCACTCCAGGGATTCTAATCTTCTTTCTGTTATTTCACTATAGTGTATGTTAGCAGGGTGCAAATTCCACGCTTTACCATCTGATTCTTAACCTACAGGGGCTTATTTAATCCTTATGCTGTTTTCAAGTTTAAGGATTCCTTTATTCCTTTGAATCAGGCATGATGAAAAGCCTCTAAAACCCCCCTTAACTGTGGTAAAATCACTGTAATGATAGGCCTCGAGTGGCTTATTTGCTTTTAAATAATGGCAATGATGGCAATAAAGATACCAAATGATCAGGATTAAGAAACTATTTCTGCTAGATCTGACCCTGAAAACTACTTTTGTTGGTGTTGACAGTTTGATTCAGTCATTACGTCAGGTTACAGTCATTACGTATTGTTTTGATTTTAATAAAGGCAGATGTTACCACATGAACAGATTTTTAAATTAAAAATTAAAATATTAAAATGTATTAATTAGGGCTGTCAAATGATTAATCGTGATTAATCACATCCAAAATAAAAGTTTACATAATATATGTGGGTGCACTGTGTATAATTATTTTATATATAAATACACACACATGCTTGTATATATTTAAGAAATATTTTCATGTATATAGATTTATATATACTTTATATTATATATAAATATAAATATTTTATATATAAATAATATTTTTTCTTAAATATACATGCATGTGTGTGTATTTATATATATATATATATATATATACAAAATAATTATACACAGTGCACCCACATATATTATGTAAAAAAACCTTTTATTTTGGATGTGATTAATCGTGATTAATCATTTGACAGCCCTTGTATTAATACAAATAATAAAAAATAAGATGTTGTAAATCAATTTAGCATATCAATGTAGAATTCAGTTAATGTGTGGTATGGTCCCAGGTGTCCATGCTGATAAAAAAAATGTGGTAACATCTACATTTATTGGATTTATTTATGGCAAAAAGTATTATGTAATATTACTAAACAATTCTGATTACTGAGATATTTTTATACATATATATTGTTTTTTTATATTAGATCAGATTTTAGAATCAGGACTACACTACTGTTCAAAAGTTTGGAGATAGTAAGATTTCTTTTTAAAATAATATTTGATTAAAAATACAGTAAAAACTATAATATTGTGAAATATTACAATTTAAAATAGGTTTTCTTTTTTAATATATTTTTTAAATGTAGGCTAATTAGCCATTTGTAAAATATAATTTTTGTGATGCAAAGCTGATTTTTCAGCGGTCATTACATTACTATAGTCTTCAGTGATACATGATTCTTCAGAAATCATTCTAATGCTGATTTGATGCTCAAAACCATGTTGTATATTTTTGTGTAAACTGATACATTTTTCATAGAACAGCATTTATTTGAAATATAAATCTTTTGTAACATTATAAATGTCTTTACTGTCAATTTTCTCAATGTAATGCATCCTTTCTGATTTTTTTTTTTTTTATCCTACTGACCCCAATATATCATTATATATTGAAATAAGCGATCACCTGACTGCCCAGCTCTCAGTGGTTCATGATGATTCTCTTGGTTCTATCTTCTACATGTACTGTGTTTCAGTGATTCCATTGCTATTGCTCTGTAATCACACTCTAAGGAATGTTTGTCTGAAATGTAGCAGTATTGGCTCCACATTGGTTAATATCAGGAAGTTGCTGAGCAAAACCTAATTTATACTCAATGCAAAATTTGGGTTATGTGTAGATCAGTTCAAGACCACAAGAAATAATGAGACTCCTTTGCTTTCCTGTGTTGATGCATGTCTGTTGAAAACAGGAAGTTTGAGCTTAAATATCGAGGGGCTCACACCTTTAGTTACATCAAGATTTGCTACTTGCTAGTCACCTGTAGGTGTTGTTAGTGGGAGGGACATTCTCATTCTGGAGTGTAGTTACAGTATTTAGCATGTTTTCCTTGAAGAGAAAGACAAAATGTTTAATGGGAATATCTTATGTGTTACACTACAGAGTACGCTAGCTACAACGCTAATGAAAGTGGAGTAAAAGCAACAAAATTCCAACCTCATGGGGTCTTTATAGCATTTTGGGAGAGAGTAGAAAGATAAAGTCATTTCTTGTGAGGTAGAACACCGAACCCCTGGCCCTCATTGAGATGGAAATAGGTCTGTTTGTCGTCCTACTTCACTCTTCCTTTTCTTTGAGTAGAGGAGAGGAGAGAGCAAGTGGAGCGGGAGAGGGAGGGAGTGTGGGGGATTACTACGAAGTGATAAACAAGAGAATCTCTCAGTCATTCTTTCTGAGTCACTTCTGGCCTCTGGGAGCTGCATACATGTCTGCTTTGACTGGAGGGGACTCTCTAATTATTAGACCAAAGACAAAAGAGTATGTGTATGCACACTCCCATCTAACTGAATATCTTGGGGGAATAATGTCTTTATATTATCTTTTGTCTTTTGGGTGTTTATATGTGAGAAAGTTTCATGCTTCGTCTCTAGAGTCGCTCAAAGGGGCTTTGGTTACAGAAGCCCGTGAGAACAGTAAGGGAACAGATCAAGTTTGATGTTCTATCCTTCAGCTTTTGCTAGCGCCTTATTAAGACTCTCGGGGATCCTTTGCCACCATCTGCCTGTCCAGCAGAAATGTCTTTGTATGTGAGCCAAGTATGCTGGTATTTGAAACTTTCAGAGTTATTTTTATGTGTCCATATGTCTATCTTTATGTGTGTTGTATGTGTCCATGTTTGCATATGCGGCGCGCATTTGTATTCCGAGCATTTGAAGATCGACCTCAAAAATATGTGTGAAACAAAACTTTTGCGATGTTGCTTAGTAATAAGCTGATAGAGTGAGAGAGAGAGAGTGAAAGGGTGGGAGAAAGAGGGGTTTAATCAACACTTCTCTGCTTGAATGTGGCAGTGCTGCTATCTCATTCCTCTTCAGAAACAAATCTAATCTTGGTCTGGGCAACCTTCCATTTATGCAAAGCGGTTTTCATTTCTGGAGAATAACAAACACAAATACGCGATCAGATTGCGTAGAATATTGATGCCGGTGCTCCAAAATAATCAAAATGCATTTTTAATAGGTGATTGTAGGATTACTTCAGTATGAAGTACACTTTTCAAATAAATGAGAAGTCATATCTGATTTATTCGTTATAAATATAGATAATTGAAACGGGTCTCTTTCGATTGGAGTTTAGCAAGTTTTTATTTCTTTATCTAATTATTTATTTAAATATTGAACACATAAAAATTAGTACTACTTGCTTACTCAACTTTTTTTTTCTTTGCTTATAGAATAAATAAATATAACACTTTAGCAATGACATAGGCCAGGGTTTCTGAAACGTCAAACCCTTTTCATATCCTTAGACTGTTCACAGACCCCCACTTGCATAAATCAAAGTATGGCATAATCAGATCGGAGTCTCAGACTCTCCACATTTTCTAACATTTTTGCAATCTTGCTTTTGTATATACACTGAACAAAATTATAAACGCAACACTTTTGTTTTTGCCCCCATTTTTCATGAGCTGAACTCAAAGATCTAAGACTTTTTCTATGTACACAAAAGGCCTATTTCTCTCAAATATTGTTCACAAATCTGTCTAAATCTGTGGCAAAATGGGGGCAAAAACAAAAGTGTTGCGTTTATAATTTTGTTCAGTGTATTTCTTGTACAGGGCTTTTCACTGTATCTTTTACAGAAACATTTTGTAGCAAAACTCTCATACAGTATGTCATATTGTATGTTTTTATAGTCAGTGTTTTTATATTATATCGTTGCTGCATATTATGTGAATAATACATTATTATGTTCCAATACCTTGGAGCTGGCTGATGGATAACTTAAAACTGTGTTTATTGAAGAATTGTGTGTGAAGGAATTGATTTGAGCCCTGTGATGGACTGGGTGTTTCCCTGACTACTGCCCGAAACTCTGGGATAGTCTCCAAAATCCCTACGACCCTACATAGGACAAAAACATAAGAAAATGGAAAAATATACCGTTTGAATGGATGTTTAGTGTTTCCCTGCCTTACTTGATTTAAAAAAAAAAATTGGTTGTCACATACATTTTTACAAATATAGAAGATATGACTTTCATTTGTATTCAATTGAACACAGATTGTATAAGTTAGTGTGAGTCAGATTTTAATAGTTTGAAAGAAATTAAAGAACTTGAGAACGAGTGGTGGAGGCGGAATAATGTATCGGTAAAGTTTATTTGAACAGACAAGAAGTTTTTCACAGAGAAATTGTTTAGTTACAGAAAAATGGAGAATTGTGTCCGTCACAGGCTTTTAAATGTCTCGGGGGTTTCTGTAGAGCTTGTAGATCTAGTCTGTTTTCTGAAGACGCTCTCTGATCTGAGCACTTGTGTAGAGTTTCAATTTATTTGTTGGTGATGGGAGCCCTGCTGTGTGAGTGTGTGTTTCTGTGACGGAGTTCATAGTAGATGCCTCCTGCCTTGTATAAAGTAACACTGAGGAAAGAAATATTGCTCAGAAAAAGTCATATTGTTTTCTTTCACCTAAATTTGTTAAAGTGGTTACTAAAACTAAAAGGCTTTCACATGCTTTCCTTTTCGAGTTGGCAAAAAAGCAGTCTATAATGTGCTGTGTAATATTTTCTTAGGTTGTATGCAAAAATGCAGTGTTCAATATAGATGGCAAATTTCCCTAACCTCCTTCAGGAAAACTAGTTTTGTCAAAATAGGGCTTTGGCCTACGTGTTGAGCTCTCTATATTTGTGTGCATGTGTTTAGAAATAGCATTGCTGGAAGTGACTACCAATTCCAATCCATTGTACATGTTGAAAACAAAAGGCCTGAGAAGACACTTTTGTTGAGCAGTCTAAGCAGTGTTGAAAGCGTTGATTTGGATGCTGGTGAAAGGAACATGTATGACTGCTAAGCGCTTCCCAGATGAAGAGCAAGCACGTAGAGTCTAATCCGTCTTTCGTCTGGCCTATTTTCCTCTCTTGTTTAGTTTATGAAAATGCAGAGCTTAGGTAGATGGAGATCTGTGAGAGCTGAGAGAAGTTCACTATTAAAATCTGTTTCTGACTCAAAGTAAAATATTAAGACCAGTAATTGTGATATAAAGATGGAATTATGTGAAATAATTGCCGTTATGTTATAGTCTTTTTTTACAGTCTAGTATTGAATGTGGAACCAACACTGCTCTCCATATGCTAACGAGTCATTTCGTAGGTCCAGTGTGGAATTCCATTCTGTGCAGCAAGACCATGTTAAGCATGCAGGACCCATTCTGAGCCATTCTAAGGAAGTTTTAAGCCAGAACTCCTCCGCTTGGAGGGCTTTTCTATCTCCCTGGTGGTAAAGTGTGGCGGCCCTTTCAGACTCTGGAATGTTGCTCTTGTTTAGTTTCAGGCAAGAATGCAGGTGCTCTGCCATTTTTCAGCTTTCAGAACAGGCACTCATGAGGACCACTGGCCTTTCTCACATGGGCTCATCCTGGACTTCCCATGAGTCATGCACAGTGAAGGCTTTGTCTCCTTGGTGACAGCTGTTGATATTCTCTCCAAAACCTGCATTTTGGCTCTTGTGCATGATAAGACTTTAGCTGAAGGAATGATACAGAGTTTCTTGCTTTTGTGTATCATCTGATGTATAATTTTCTTGAGTTTCAGTGTGAATGGCCTCTGAACAGGAAGTGACACCACGACTTTAACCCTCTGGGGACGGCAAACACGCCGGCGCGTTTTGCTGGGGTTTTTTTTCACATAGCAGCAACATAGACTTAAAATACTCCGTCATTTATGGTCATATAAATAAAATCAATACATGATTATAAACTATAGAGGGTCTTCTTTTTTTTGTACACTCACATTAACATCAAAACCTT
Organism: Rhinichthys osculus; assembly: GCA_029959095.1. NCBI lineage: Eukaryota > Metazoa > Chordata > Actinopteri > Cypriniformes > Leuciscidae > Rhinichthys > Rhinichthys osculus. The sequence goes on along the minus strand of JARWKJ010000004.1, from coordinate 25,346,356 downwards.
GTGTTTTTTTTAAAAATAAATAAAATAAACAGGGTGCGCTTTCAGCTCACTCTGTCTCCGCAAAAATCTTTCTGAAACATGTCTGGAAAATGAACTGAAACTCAGCTAATACTTATCACACAAACATGAAACATACGTCTAAAGAACGCTTTAAATTTCTACTTTTAAATAAAACAATTCTTATTTAAAACCAATATTCTCCTGCAATGTAATCTGTATGAAACTAAAGAGAAGTACAGTTTCTCCTGTCTCAGCTCATTATCGCTAATTTGTTCACACCCACTCGCAGAGCGCGCTATTCATAAGATAGTGTGTTGAGGCCATATGCAAAATAGATAAACGCCCCCAGGCAAATGCTGTAAACTCTGTAAACACACTATATTTTTTAGTCAGATTAAGATTCGTCTTGCGCGGCTATGAGGAATAATCCTGGGACATTTACCACAGAACAAGTGCTGGTTTATTTTCACTTCGAGGAGGAGCAACAAATTCAGCTGAGAATTGTAAGTGTTTTATGCTTGTGCTTTGTTCTAATCGCGATATAGAATAACGTTAGTGTCTGTAAACGGAAAAATAGCATACTGTTTAAATGTGAATCATGTTTCTGTGTGTGTGTGTGTGTGTGTGTGTGTGTGTGTGTGTGTGTGTGTGTGTGTGTGTGTGTGTGTGTGTGAATGAATGAATGAATGAACGCACAGATACGCACTGTTACAGACGAAATAAAAGACAACATTTTGTTGACTAGTTTTGGATAAAGTTTTTCAAATCAAATAAGCATCAAATAAGTTTCAAAATAAAGACATCAAATAAGCTTTTGTTAGGAGTTTCTGCTCATATGTTAAATATATAGTATGTTTTGTCAATAAACTAATCAACTAAGATGTTATAGTGTTTGTACCAATGCAAGCTATATCAAAATAATGAATCCTCAACTTTGAAATATGTATGATCAAACTAAGACATTTATGGAAAAAGACAATTTTCTTTTCAAGATGTTTCCAACTTTGAACTGAAATAAAACCATGTCTATATGGTGAAGGGTGTGTGATAGAAGTGTCCAGACGTATGCACCCTGTATTTTTAAGAAGAACATTTAATTATTTGCGATACATTGTGAATGAATAAAGAATTCAGGGACATTATTCATGTCCCTAAAGGTTGGAGTTTTCCTCATTTTTTAATTAAGGCATTAAGATTTTTTATTCCTCTTTTTAGTCAACTTTAGCAGGGGTGTGTTCACTTATTCTAAGCAGTGTGTGTGTGTGTGTGTGTGCCCAAAGTCGTGCAGCCATATAGTTTCTCTTGATATCAGCATGTTCACAGGACAAGATGCCACTGATGAGTCCTGCTGACTTCAACATTCACAGGAGACTGTACATGAACATGGTAAAATGAAAAATCAAACACCTTGGAAATGACAGGTATGTACTATGTTTCAGGAATGGGACAATGCTGTGTGACTGTGCAAGCCTCTGTCTTTAGATCATTGTGTTTACTAATGTGCTTTTTTGTCCTTTGTTGTGTATCTTTGGATTATTTTGTGTTGTAAATAAATCCAAACAATCTAAAAGCCATTCTTTTTTAAATCTCCTCATTCTTTGTGCAAGGCTCCTCATAATGATATGGCCTGATAGCACCTAATAGGGCCATTATGGGAGGGTCTTTGTCTTTCTCAGGTGTGAAATTCCATACATATTAATGAGAGATCACGCCTCCTCGCATAAAGCTTTCTCAAACAAAACACGTCATACGCATTCTAAAAGACTTTATTGACTTATCTGAATGAGTAGTCAGGATGATTCTCACATAGTTTTGGAGCAAATATTCTAGACGATGTGATACAATTTTCAAAAGTCTTGATAAGATATAATAAGTTTTTCAATAACCATGCATAAATAATATTATCTCAAAAATACAAACTTGTACATACATGTTGCTCACATATTATGGTAGCCCCGTTTGTGCTATATAGAGTGAATTTACACCTTTGCCATTAACATGTTTATAAATAACTGAAAAAAGCACAAATGTCAGTGCATGTCAAAACATCCCAAGGGCCCCAAAAACCTCTTGGTCCCCAGAGGGTTAAAAGTGAAGTCTATTTTTTCCTCATTAAAAAATAAAAATGTATAGGCTAATAATAATAATACAATTATTAAAAAATGTCCACAAATAAAACACTTATACACGTTTGCAGCCTTGGCCAAGTCACATTTTTATCATTTAAGCAAGACATGGATTTTCAGCTGATTGCAATAAACAATGAAATAGAGAATTTTTTATTGCGTTTCTGAACTGTAAGCAGCTTAATTTGCACTTAGCCATAATGTGGTACTTTGATCTAGAAATAGCTTTTACCCAATCAAAGTAACTGAAGTGCTATTTTAGAAGGTCTACCACCTTTATGAGGTTAGTGTTAACTGTCCGCTGCAGTCAGCAATCATTAGTTGTTCATTAGTTTCGGTTCCATTATCTCAATTTCAGTAGAGGCGTCATTAGAGGTTTATATAGTTTACTCGGCGTGTAACATCAAAAGATGAAAAACTGAAGATTATTTGGATTATTTGAAGAGGTGATTATTTGTGCCAAGTGGACTGCTTGTTAGTAAGGATTGAATGAGAGCATGAGGTGGTTCTGTAGAAATGAATAACTGTCCTGTGATGCTTTTGGAAGCATTGTTGTCACTCATTTGTCACTCATTTGTTACTTTCTCTTATTAAGTCTAGCTCTTTATTGTCATTGTAGATGCATAAAGAAATATAGAAAATATAGATAAATTGAAATGTGTATGATAAAGTTGTATAATGTCATAAACTATACAAATAAAATGTTTTTACAAATTACTAAACAAATTAAAAGTAATATAGAAAAGTGTTTAAAAAAACAGTGCCGTGTTTGTGGAATGGGTTTTATACATTAATATTAATACATTTAGGTAAAGGCTAGTGGTCGACCGATATTGGTTTTTTGATGGCCGATGCCGATATCTTAGAGAGCGGGGTGACCGATGGCCGATATAAAGCCGATATTTATACAGAGGTGTCAAGTAACGAAGTACAAATACTTCGTTACCTTACTTAAGTAGAAATTTTGGGTATCTATACTTTACTGGAGTAATTATTTTTCAGCCGACTTTTTACTTCTACTCCTTACATTTTCACGCAATTATCTGTACTTTCTACTCCTTACATTTTAAAAATAGCCTTGTTACTCCTATTTCATTTCGGCTTGTTTTTATTCCGGCTTGTCATCGTAAAAAAAAAAAAAAAAAAACTCTATCCAGATAAATCGCACCATCCGGATAGAGTGCATTTGATTGTGGTTGGATGAGAAGTATAAACATATACCATTCCGACACCCTATTGGTTTGTACGCGGTCCATCGCACCTGCAATGTGACATTGTTGCCATTAGCTATATTGAGCATAGTGCATACCAGGAAGGTATCAATCAGGAAGGTATCAATCAGGATTATGAGTTATTTTTATTTTTTGATTAATCACTTGGATTAATCATTCATTTTGACAGCACTAATGTTTAGTGGATATAGACAACCATACAAGGGTATTTGTTACTAAGCCTGCTCTGCTGGGTACACCAATTTTCTTGTCCGTTGCCCTCACAGATTACTGCAGCTAACCTTATAAACATTTATATTCCAATAAAGGTTATTGATAACATGCCTCTAAAGTTTGACTTTTTGCACCATTACAATACTTATAGGCAACTAGTCATCATATCTTCCGCTCCATGAAACACGTGTTAATGCTCAGTAGTACAGATATATGGTTCTTTAATGTATTTGCATTGCACTAAAATGCATTCATATTCAATGGGCATATAAGCGGCTGAAACAAGTAGCCTAGTGCATCCCAAATTTTTCAACATTAACATTTTAATATAACATTATGGCCTTTAGAAAAATGTTGGGTTTTTTTGAGGAGGTGGTAGTGCACTATAGGCCCCTGTGGCGCGGCCTAAGCTTTTGTCCTTAATGGCATTTTTTCCCTTACATTACTTTTACTTTTATATTTTAAGTAGTTTTGAAACCAGTACTTTTACACTTTTACTTGAGTAAAAAGCTTGAGTTGATACTTCAACTTTTACAGAAGTCTTTTTAAACCCTAGTATCTATACTTCTACTTGAGTAATGAATGTGAATACTTTTGACACCTCTGTATTCATATAGCCTATACTTTATATTTATTTTAATTTATTTATTTATTTATTTATTTTATTTATTTATTTTATCAATATTTAATAAATTAGAAAACAAATCTTTAAAGTAAACATGCTATACCTTTAGATGGCAACTTCTTGAATCTGCAATCCTATTACAGTTTTTTTTTTACAAATAAAGTAATTGTGTACTTTTTTAGGTATTTTATTATCTAAAATCAATATATTTATTCATAAATATGTCCTCAATGGTGTACAAATACCTCTGCCAATTATCGGACTTATCCTTGTAAACAAAGAATTTAGTATCTTTATATACATGGGACGGGTAGGTCCACGGAGGCATAGACATAATAAATACATAGACGCCCTATTGGCCGCTGGAGCGTACGTCAACGGCGCCGCCATGTTGGGGATGGCAACTTTCCCATACCTCTCATACCGGGAATTGAGAAAAATGCCTGTTTTGTGCGCTGTTTGGGGCTGTACACATCGCCACACAATTGAAAACAGCTTTCAAGGGATTACCTTTCACAAGCAAGACTGAACGTTTGTTTTTGGTTGTATTTGGTCATGATTTAATTAGTAATAGTACGTTCAGAGGATACATTTAAAAATACTACTGTTATTGTGTCACGAAATGTAGTTTAAATAGTTTTTCAGTCGACAATGTAGTTGTTTAAAGCTCAAATATGTGGTTTGTTTATAAAGATAGCGCCTATTTAAAAATTTTATCTGACGTTTTCGGAGTTGTAAGATGCGCTCAGCGCTCGTCTACCCCGCCTGGAACAGCCGTACCTCGGCCAGTGCTTCTGAAGTTTTGCCGCTGACTCGGATGTCTAGTCTAGTGGTTAAACATGAGATATAATTCGTCTTGTGAATATCTAACGGGCGATCTTTGGTCTCATTAATCTATAAATGGTTCCCTGGTAAATCGTTTTGGCTGAGGGCAAAGTGAAGTTTCATAATTTTATATTTAGGCTATTTTAACATTGTATCCTGCTGTATGTTTGACTGAAGCTACTTCTGTTATAATGGCTATTACTGATCAATAAAACTGAAATTTAACAAAAAGAGTTAAATATTAAAGTCACTATTTAACTTATTTTTTATTGTGTATATTCTGTAATTGATATTTCTTATTCTATTGCTATTATTATAGTATTATTAATAAACTATGCTATTATCAATATTTTTATGATTGTATTATTGTACTTATGATATTATATAATTATACTAATCATTACCATTTTAATTGCTGTATACTATTTGTTTATTTTATTGACTAAACTATTTACTATTACTTCTCACTTTATGTTATATTTACTATTTGCATTGCACTGTAGTTGTACGTATTATCATAAAGGATCCATCAGTTATCTTTGTTATTGCTAAAATCTGGTCAATCACAGAAAATGCTTTTTCCACAATAAGAAAACTTAAATTATATCTCAGTATGGGGGTCTTCACCATTCTTATCCAAGAATAAAAAGCCAGATACATGACAAGCCTGAGCTTTGACCATTCTTTATTTAAAAAAAAATATTTTACAAGTCTAACTATCGAGATTTTAAATAACTAGAGATGGAACTTTCTGTACACCACATACAAACCACTGAAATCGGTTGATAAATGTAAAAACAGTTTGTTTTTATCCAGAAAAAACGCAGCTCACCCGTTTACTTACATTTGATTACAGTGCAGTCTTGCCCTCCGCAAAATGGCGGACCCGTTGACGTATCGCAGCAACGTTCCAAAGCGGCCAATAGGGCGTCTATGGGTGCTTCTCAATATCCCTCCTCGTCTCCTCGCTCCTCCGTCCTCCATCTGACCCGGAAACCAATCGAGCTCAGCCATCTTGAAGGACATCTCAATTCTCTAATTGCACCGCGAGGAGGCGAGGATCGAGGAGTGAGGAGGCTTCCAGAGGAGTCATGAGCGAGGATACACAAGTGTACCCTTTGCGGAAGAGTTTTATCGACTAAACATGACGCACGTATCAATTCTCCTCCCCCTTCACATCTGTCACAATCATTTGAATTTATACTTTACTTTTGTAGTTTACATAAACCACACAACTCACATATTTCAACAAGGTATCTTGCTTTATTATTATTTATTATGAATTTCTTAAATAAACTAACTTTAACAACATAAGGGCAGATCCTTTGAGCACTGCCGATGACGCAGTGAAGTGACGCTCGAGTGATCAAGTATTCCAATGTATTAAAAAAGCTTTCATTCAATTCCTCCGTCCTCGTTTTTTTCCCTTGCAGCCTTCCCTCGCGTCCTGCAGGGGGTGGAGCTGAGACGCGAGGAAAGGAAAGGAGGATGCACAAATAAGAAATGAGAAGCACCCTGTGTATTTATTATGGCCCTGTCCCAATACCCGCACTTGCGCCCTTGTGCCCCTCAATGCGCGTTCTCGCTAAGGGGTGCAAGACCGTAGGGTGTCCCGATCCTCTAATAGTGTTCTCCAGGGGTGATCATAAGGGCACTTAATGCACCCCTTTCGCAAGTGCGCATCAGACCTCAATTTGCTGTGGGATATTACCCAGAATCCTTGTAGTGTTGTGACGTTTCGAACAGCTAACCAATGGGGGAGAATGGTTGCTATGGTGCTGTTCGGGAGCGGAAACTCCGAAGATAAAGGAAGCCGGTATGGTGAAGTGTTTTTCAAGGCCGCGAAATTTAAAAATATTAGTGTTATCGTGTCACGAAATGTAGTTTTAAGAGTTTTTCAGTCGAGAATATAGTTGTTTAAAGCTCAAACCTGTGGTTTGTTTATAAAGATAGCGCCTATATAAAATTTTGATCTGACTTTTTCGGAGTTCCAGGGATCAGCGGGCGCACGGCGCTCATGTACCCCGCCTGGAACAGCCTTACCTCAGCTAGTCATTCTGACGTTTCCCGCGGGCTCTGTGTCTTGTGGTTAAACATGAGTTTTAAATCGGCTTTTGTATATCTAACAGGCGATCTTTGGTCTCATTAATCTATGATTTGTTCCCTGGCAAATCGTTTTGGCTGAGGGCAAAGTGAAGTTTCATAACTTTATATATTTATGCTATTTAACTGTAACGTTGTAACGTTAGCCTGTTGACTTATGTTTGACTGAATCTTTTAACTTGCTTTATTTCTTGACTTATAGAGCTTCTTATACTTTTTAGGCTACTTATAATTTAATAATGGCTATTATTGATCAATAAAACTGAAATTTAACAAAAAGAGACAAGGTTGTGTCATTTTATTTCATATAGCCTATGTAAGACTTTTAATGTATAGCCTTAGCCTATATATAATATATCACCAACACGTCATGTATTTTTTTTTCATGTATGGGATGGGAAGAATAAAGAATTTCATATATCAATTTCCATAATAACATAATTAAAATTGCATTTCGAATCGCTGTGAATACGGTAAGGCAGTATAAGCTCAGGTAAACCCCAATCACAATTTATCTTAGCCAAAAACTGTTTTAATATTAATAACATTAACAGAAAGGTTGGTAGCTAAGAGTAAAAAAAGATATTATTTTTTTCATTCAAAGGATTGTGTCATGTTACAGCTATTATAAGCAGCACACACATTAGCCAAATGAATGGTGTTTGCTCTCCTGATCACAACAGAAGTGAGGTGTGCAAAACTGTCCCAATTCTGCTCTTCACAGCTTTGGACCCTTGCGCACTTACTCCGCTAAGTGCACTTTCAACAAGTGTCCACTTCCAGGAAGGCCTTAGGGCTCAAGTGAGAATTGGGACTGGGCCTATGTCTATGCACGGAGGCTTCCGCCATCTTGAAAGACTATAATAGCAAGAGAGGGGCAAGAAGTACTAGGCCAACGCGTTTCCACAACGCGTTTTCGTTCAGAGCCAGCGTCACGTAACTGAAAGCAGCAGAAACGGAGGAGCAGCAGTGAGAGGCGCTTGTCACTGCCCCGGCAAGTTTAAAAGGCTGCATTGCACTGTTATTTTTAATGGCGAACCATACATAAAGTCCAAAATAGAACGTAAAAGGAAACATGACCGGAGATTACAAAAAACAATGTCGGGATAGCTTTTTCCAGGTGGAAAGAGCTAACGTTAATGCAGGAGAAAGACTTCAAAAGAGTCCTGAAGTCCTGCTTTTTTTTCGACAGGTAAGTCAATGTGACAGTCTTAATTACAAGCTTTTTTCATTGCTTGGTTGTGTACTTTATTATATAGACAGTAGAACATTTATAGTTAACAGTTAAACAGGCTCTTTGATGAATAGCAGCTATGTAGAGAAGGCGCTAAAAACAAGGTTTGTAAGTTTACTTTTTGTAACCTAGAAATTCGATAAGAATATATTTTAATAGAGCATATGATTGTTCTTGCAACCTGTTCACCCGAAGGAAAACTCGACGAAGTGCTATTAGAAGACATCCTGTCATAGCTCTTTGGTACATAACGGCTACCGTAGATGCAACACGCATTTGAAAAAGCGAGGCGCTGGAGAGCACAATTCGTTTGAATGCAAAAAACAATTTCGACGCTAGATGGGAGAAATTCCTACACAATGTCCCTTTAAATATGAATATGTGAAAATCGGCCTTTGCGATATATCGGTCGAACACTAGTAAAGGCTAATTTTAAAATTATTTCCAAAATAATAAAAATTTATTTGGACCCCGGTGTGAATCAGGAGCCTTGTATCAATCTGGAGAGGTTTATTTTGCAATAAATGAACTGACTGTAAGTTATCAATAATCAAATATTCCAGCGAACCCTCAATCCTCTTTAATCTTTAGTCCCATCTTTATCTGTAATTATTTTCATGTCTGTTTGTGTCAGTAGTTGTGTCAGGTTGTAAACTTACTCTTCAATATAAAAAGGTAGAAATTAAATAAACAGAGATAGTTGAGGAAAGGAGGAAATGTAGATAATTGTGTTGGTCACTTAAAATAAATATAAGTGTTTGTGCATTCCTCTACTCAGAAACACTTGATATTGCAAAATACCGATCTCTGCATTGTGTGTGTGTGTTATGGAAATCATAGGGCCCAACAAAAGGGTGAAACTTTTTTTTTCCTAATCATATAATAGGACCCGCATGTCTTCTCATTTCTCGGATTTCTTTCTCTATCAAAATAAACTTTTGTGTACATAGCACAGCCATTTCCGTGCCTTTTGTTGGTGCTGGATGGATGGGAACAGAGTGGACTTATCTTATTTAAGATATTTTAAAAATTAGAAAAAAAGTTATGGGGAAAGACATCCCTGCTTGGACTTACTTTTGTCTACAGTCATCCACACATTGGATTCTTCTAAGTTGTATGAACGTGTAATTATTTTTTAATGAGAGGTTGGCTTCTGTTCTGTTCTTTGTGTAGTGTGCTGCTTCTTGGCTGTAGTAGAACCCAATCCTGATGTCTTTGCCTTCTTGACCACAGCCTGACGGCTGATTGGTCTAGTATCCGTCTGGAATTTAGCTTTCCCTGCTCTTGACCCCACCCTCCCTCTGCCCTGAGGGCGTCAATGAACAACGGCATTCCCTTACACAGCCGCGTGTGCATATCTGTGTGTCGTCTGTAGAGTTTCTTCTTTCAAACAGACATATATTTACACAGTCATACCTAATGACAAAGTGCACTGGGAAAGTTTTTTTTCCTGGGAATGTCTGCTTGTGTTTTTTGTTTGTATATTAGTTAAGCTTCTATTATTGTTCTCTATGAAGGAAAGACAATCCTTTTCCTCTCGCTCCCTCTTTTACTCACACAACATAACTAATCTCTCTCTCTCTCTCTCTCTCTCTCTCTCTCTCTCTCTCTCTCTCTCTCTCTCTCTCTCTCTGCTCGCATGGCTTAGATCTTGTGTAAAGGGGAGGGTCTGAACTCTGTTTGCAGTGAATGCCCCTGTTGGAGTCTAGCGCTAGCATACACTTGCTCTCACTCACACACAAAGCTGCTATTCCCGCTACAAGGAGAGTGTGTGAATGAAGAAAAAGGAAAAAGAGAGAGTTTGGATGTAGCTGGACTTGTAACTGGACAGTGGGATGTGGGATGTGGGACCATTGGCTCTTTATGTGCTAATGAAGTGATGGTGTGAGGTGTTTTTGTTCTGTTGGAGTGATTGAAAGGTAAGGGATTAATTTTCACTCTCCCGCGGCTGTTTGTGGGTCACTGACAGTGTGAATGTGTGTGTGGACAGGTGAAAACTTACCAGAAACAAGAGTAAGTGCTTTAACATTCTGCAGTTGTGCACCAGAGCCATGCTGTACTCTAGCAAGCTCTTTTTGCGTTGTTGTAAATGTTACCATTCTCATTCTGATTGAAAATCTGATAGCAGCTAAACTCTCCTTCTCAAAGTTTTGTTCTGATCTAGGGTTGACCCCAAACTATAACTGGATGGTGTTGCTAAACTTGTCTCTGGTCGGTGTAGAAAGCCCACGTCCAATAGAGCATCAGCAGAGAGCAGTTCAGAATTGGACAGCCTGTATCAAATTTAGAATCCTTTAATCATTAAATAAATCTAATTTAAAAGGTTTATCAATTTATTTATTTTTAAAAATTGCTTGGTATGCAATTCCAATCCCCGATTCTAGGGTTTCAATATTAGAAGGTATGATTTAAAAAAATAAATAATATATTTGGGTAGGCATGAACAATACAGTAGGTTCTACACTACCTATCAAGTCAGTCCCTGAATATTGAATCAATTTCTAATCATTTTAAATAACCATCTAATATTCATTAAGAATATTGACAAACTTTATATTACTTTAATTGTCTAGACTGGCAATGTATAAAATGTTTAAAATTAACTATATTTGTGCTGTAAAATTAACTTGAAAGAAGATCTACATTTCTCATTTTCATACATGGAGATAACATGGGAAATGTGTCATGCTTTAGTGGAGAATTTCTGTCACCTGGTGGAAAACAAACACACTTTTAACACGAAAATAACATGAAATTACCACTATAACCAGTAGATGGCTGCAGAGGGCCATTCATTTGCCATTTCCACTCTCTTTTATAGTTCTTTTCACGTTTTTTGCTTTTGGACTTATAAAATGAATATTATAACAAATTTTTGAAATTTTATTGCACTGAAGTATGAGATAGCAAGAGTAGGAAAAGTCACAAAGTCTCATGCATTTAGATGGAAGGAATTTCATAAAAAATAAATAAACAAACAAGCAAGCCCAGATTTGTACAGTGGATGGAAAACTGTCTTGAATTGCTCCTGCATCATATTATGTGAATGCATTTATGACAAAGCACTTTGCAGATGCAAATATCATAACAAACTACCAATAAATGCACACACATTATCCTCTGCTTTTGACGCTGGTGCTGTGTTGCTGCGGATTGAAGAACACACTGAATAACGCAGACTAAAATACGGGGATGAGCCGAAGCATGCTGCCGTTTTCATATGAGTTTTAAAGGGGACTGAGTCAATCACGAATTAGTGTACATAATGGAGTTAATCGCAAACTTTTTGGGGGGCTGAGTGGGAATTTAGGGGGGCTAAAGCCTTTTATTTGTATGTGACCATGGACCACAAAACCAGTCACATTGGTCAATTTTTTTAAATTAAGATGTATACAATCTTATGAAAGCTGAATAAATAAGCTTTCCATTGATGTATGGTTTGTTAGAATAGGACACTATTTGGCCGAGATGCAAACTATTTGAAAATCTGGAATCTGAGGGTGCAAAAAAATCTAAATATTGAGAAAATCGCCTTTAAAATTGTCCATTTATGTTTGCGATTCTGCTGCATTCACTCACAAAAATAAATGTTTTATATATTTACGGTAGGAAATTGACTTAATATCTTCATGAAACATGATCTTTACTTAATATCCTAATGATTGTTGGCATAAAAGAAAAATCGATAATTTTGACCCATACAATGTATTGTTGGCCATTGCCACAAATATACCCGTGCGACATGACTAGTTTTGTGATCCAGGGTCACATATATATATATATATATATATATATATATATATATATATATATATATTATGCATTAGAATGATTTTTAAAAATGTATTTATATAGTCCTATATTGGATATTGATTTGTTAATTTTCATTGATCCTATTTTTACATTTAGATTATCTTTACCGTCATCTAACATTTACTTAGTCAAACACTAATAATTTACTAACACTGTTAAATGCAATCTTTAGCAAATTTCTAAATGAATATCCATTTTTAAGTGTACTTTATAATGTGTATGATAAGTTTTTATTGTTTTAGCTCTAACCCTTTTTTTTTTTTAGACAAAATAGTACAACATTTTTAAAATATTGACTAGCAATATCCAGTACTTTGCTTTCTACATATGCTTATGACTGCCTTAAGTATACCTAAAATGTAAACTATGTCCACTATTGCAGGGCATTCCATGCAGGACTGTATTCACAGATCATTGTTGCTCTATTAATAGCCCGAGACAGGGCAGGGAGTGTTGCTGCAGCTGAAGGGAAGGAAGTGGGCCTTGAGTGCACAAGGATTACCAGGGTTCACTGCACTAGGGGCCCCACACTGGCCATTGCCTGGAACCGGGCTTTTTGGGAACGCTATAATACTTGGTAGCAGCCGTGCTGAAAAATGAATCACACTGCAGTACTCCTTTCTTTCCTTGCATGACCTCGTGTTCTCAACTGGGTTCCATGCCTGTCTAGATAAATGACTAGCTGTTGTCCTAATCCTTAATTTTAGCCTGTTGTACCAGAATAAAACAAAAGAGACCGACAGGAAACCAGCGAGAAAGAACAACAGTCTCCGTGGCATAATGCGGTACCGCCACAGCTGTGACAATATGTACGGTCAATCACAGTCTGAATGGGGCAAGGTAGGAATGAAAATGAATAACCAGATCCTCAGAAAGAGAGACTAGATAAGACATTCTCATTTCACTTGCAAAACATCTGTCTCAAACGCTTTGTGACTTTTCCCTCGTGTGAGTTATGACAGGACAGACTCTCTGGGTTTATTCAGTAGGGGGACTTTACCTGTGGAATGTTAACTGCCTTCATTTCTCTCCCGTCACTTTTTCTCCTCCTGCCGGCGAAACTCTCTCATCCCCTTCTCCGCATGTCTGTTTTCAGCACTGCTTCTGTCAGTCAGAGCTCAACCCAGCACCCGACACTTTGACCCGCATCGGTCCTGAAATTTTTACTGTGGCTGTGAAGCCTTTGATTGGTCAGGCGTCCCGCTCCACTTACACATGGTATCAATAGGCATTTCCCATGACTGGATTGCATTTTTAGGCATTTGGCAGATTTGTTTTTCAAAGTGACTTACACTACTGTTCAAAAGTTTGGGGTCAGTACTTTTATTCAGCAACGATTGCATTCATTTAATCAAAAATGACAGGAATTTCTTAAACAATCCTGAAAAAATTATCCACAAAAAATATTTTGTTTCCACACAAATATGAAGCAGCACAACCATTGCAACCATTGATGATAATGTTTCTTGAGCAGCAAATCAGCATATTAGAATGATTTCTGAAGAATCATGTGACACTGGTGACTGAATTAATAGCTGCTCTATGAATAAATTACATTTTTTAAAGATATTGAAATATAAAACAGCTATTTTAAATGATAATATTTTCCAATATAACTACTTTCACTGTATTTTTAAATCAAATTTATGCACCTTAATGAGCATAAGAAACTTTCAAAAACATAAAAAATCTGAGTGTACAGTGCATTCAAAATACTTTTTTCTCGCATTGTGAGTCAAACCCTTTGTTGCTAGTGTCATGCTGTACTGTTTGAGCTACTGAAATGGATCAGTCAATTAGCAATCCAAGATGCATTTAGATGGTATTATGAAACATTTGCTTTGTAATATCAATGTGACATTGATATTACAAGAGCTTTAGTCTTTATTGTAAGAGTTTAGTCTTACCATGCTCTGTGTTGCAGGTTCTCGGCTTTTTTTTTTTGTCTTCTGCTGTGCTCCATCGGTTTAATGAACAGTATCCCATTAATTATTCCACTGCATAACACAATTATCTAATTTCTCTCCTCAAATCCTCAAAAAGGTTTTTTTTTTTGTTTTTGTTTTTTTGCAAGGATGCTTAAACTTTATTTTTTCACTTCTAGTCCCTGCTAGCATCCTTGAGTGTGGGAATATGTTAATGTGAATCCTGGGTGCAAATGGGCATGTTTGTCATGTGTTGTCATTTACTTCTATGTGCTTGACTGTTTGGGTGTGTGTAGGTCTATGATGAAGGAAGTCCAAGGGAACCAGTGGAAATGATTTTCCACTGCAGTTTAATGTAGTTTAATGGCAGTGAAACTTCATAATCACTTCTTGAATCCACTTGTTTTAGACATGGCTGGAAAAGGCAAGCTGTGTGTGTGTGTGTGTGAGAGAGAGAGAGTGAAACAGGATGCTCATTGTTCTCTACTCGTTACAAACAATCAGTTGGCCATCTGATCCTTTCATGATTGGTCAAACGGAATCTGTTAATGAAGTGCCGCTTGCACAGGGCTATAATGAAAGAGTTAGTCACACATGCACACACACACAGAAGCTAATGATGACAGGTTTCATTTTAACAAATAACATGCTTTGTGACATTTTTATCCTTTTTTTTTAACCTAAAACCAAGGGATTTTCTACAAAGTTTCCCCAGCAGCTCAAGCACAGATTATTTGTCATTGTCATAGTAACAGCGTGTGAGGGAGGCAGAGGAAGCTGTGATCACTGCTGAGATGCGTCATGCAGTGAGTGACGTGTGCTTGACACTATGACCTGGGCATCCACACACACACAATGCCGTGTGTGTTTGAACAAAACAGGAAAAGACATTATGCTTGGTTCATTCTCCTCCATAAACACATATATAGCCTTCAACACATGTTTCTGACTCAGTAATGATGACCATCAGAGTGCAGACCGAGAATTTAGTCTGTTGTTCCTCAAGGAGTGTTTGTACTTGAAAAAAATCAAGTTCTATAGCTTATGGTTATCTAGGAGAACACACAGCCTATTCTTCAACACACACACACATTATTGTGGCAAACAGACACTTCGAAAAGCACTAGGGACAAGCTCTGACATACATATCCTGACATTCTTTACATTTTTACCACATACATACACATACACAGAAAACCGGTAGGTCACAACAGGAAAACTAAAGAATGTGCATCATTTCCACTGGTTCCCTTGGACTTCCTTCATCGTAGACCTACACACACCCAAACAGTCAAGCACATAGAAGTATTCTATGAGCTGTGACAGTGACAATAGCTTGTAACTATGGTGAAACAAATGGTACATTCCATTCGGCCAGTATAGATCTCATGAAGTTGACATCACAGGGTGTTTGACCATCTTTAGTGAGATTCCAAATCGTAGGGAGGGAGCATGTATACCCATTCCAAAGGACACTATGGCATAGGGAACAAGTGTACATTATGCAGTAATACTTTACAGGAAATGGAGGCAAACATGTACCCAGCAGTCATTGTGTCCGTACTATAAAAAGGTAGGCTAAATATTTTTTAAAATGTAATTTTATTATATTATATTTATAGACATTTTATAAAAGTATTCATTCATATGTATATGGAAGTGCTGTTTGTATTTATTCATATTTGTTTATGCAAGTTATATTTATTCACACCACATCAGTATAATGTTATCATATTAAAACCAGTAATCTGTGTGACTCAAGTGTTTGTTGGCAGTGCAGGTTAATCCAGGTGAACAGATTTTGAAGAAAACACTGCGTAGGGACCTTGTGAATCAGAGTACAGCTGAAGACAAATGCTATTCAAGTCCAAGTTTGTCAGATGTCTTATATTGCTAAGTCTCGTTCTCTATTGTAATAAAAATAGTGAGCAATTTGCCTTGATCCAAATGTGAATGTGGCAGTGTCATATCAGGCTTCTACCAAGCTGTCTGAGGTCTTCTTAACTTCCTCCCCCCCAAAAATACATCAAGGTGAAATATTTATGTGGCAGAACTTTTGCTCTTTACTTAAAATATTTCAAAGTCTTGCAAATTATTTAGTGATCTGATACTGGAGTGAGATTATATGAATATTTATCCAAGATTCTGTATATGATAAACAACATGGTTGAGATCAACTCTCTTTCTCTAATTTAGAACTAAAATATAAACCAGCCCTATTCGGGCGGGACATTAGAGAACTTTGTGTGTTTAATAGACGTACTTTGTGATTTTAATCCTGTCTGAATCTGCCAAGTCTGAAAAATTCCAGAGTAAACGACCCACTGTTGTTGTATTTTCCCAATTATTCTCCTCGTATTTTGTTTATTGTTTTTTTAACATACCTGAGCTCCCGTTCGCGCACCAATCTTTAGCATGCTTTGATTTTTTTCAGAATGGATGGTATCAGACAAAAAGATAACATTATAAAATTAATAAATAGAGTCAAATCGTGGAAACAGCGAATACTGTCCATCTTAATGTCGACTTCAGATAAGAGTAAGATACTTGTCTAAATGTCTCTGCTCACTTATGCAAGTTTATAATAAACAGCCACTGCTATAAACTTGAATTTTAATTTTTTTATAATGAATGTTTTTTTTTTTTTTATAATAAGTCAAAATGAGATCAACAGATAATAAACTAAAATACATATACGTGATGCATTAAAAAGCACAGCAGATGTGCTCTGTAACGCCTACATCTAGAAAACACACACTTGTTATGTAAGTCCCGTCCGAATCGGTACATAAAATCACAAACATCGAGTGATAAGAATTGTAACTCAAATGTCGTTTAGAAAACTAGTCCCGTCCAAATAGGGCTTAATTTACCCAAAGCTGGGGATACAGTACATGCACACAATAAACAAAAGCTTAGACTGCTGTTTGGCTAATGTAAAGAAAGAAAGAAAGAAAGAAAGAAAGAAAGAAAGAAAGAAAGAAAGAAAGAAAGAAAGAAAGAAAGAAAGAAAGAAAGAAAGAAAGAAAGAAAGAAAGAAAGAAAGAAAGAAAGAAAGAAAGAAAGAAAGAAAGAAAGAAAGAAAGAAAGAAAGAGCTATTTCAGTTAGATCTATAACAAGTGACAGCACTCACTGCCCACAAATAGCCCCAGCAATGTATTGCGGAGTAAACAGTATTGCAGATTCTCTTTTAGTTGCCTGTTATATACTTATTTTTGTTGTATACTTATACTTACCATAGAACTTTTTAATAAGAGGGTCTGAGACCACCTACAACGTTTGTTATTTAGATTTGTGTAAATAGTGCTGAAAAGCTCAGATCACATATGTTTATTTTTCAGAACCAGCACCAGTATCTCTCTTTCTCAACATTCCTCAAGTATTCAGTGCTTGTTTGTGAATACTTTAAACAATGACATCAGAGAGTTTGTTGCCTTCGTCAATGTGACTAGATCTTTCTGAACTGAACTTCATCAGTGACTCCAGCATGTGACAGTGCTGGTCATGATAGTGACTCAATGCTTCTATTCATTCAGTCTGTCATATTTCTAGTTCCATCATTTCAATTTCAACGCAATTGTTTCAAGAGCAGAGCATCCTGTTCCCAAAGTTCATTTTAATTTTACTGGCTTTTGAAACCTGCAAACAGACAATATGTCTGATGGGAAAAAGTCCTTAATGTGTCTCTAGAAATCTAATATTCCATGATGTTAAAAATGATGAGGCTATGCTGTATTGTTGCCCGTTTTTAAGCGCCAAAGTAATAAATGATCTTTAAACCATAATTATAGCAGGGACCATTTGGAAAAAGTGTTAAATCACTGAAATCAAAGTGTTAAATCCAAGGCTGAACTGGCCAACATTTTTATAGACCTACAATAAAGTTTTTTTTATTTTGTGCCTCTTACCAATGATATAATACACTACACCTCTGCAACATGTTACTTTTCTCTCCAGTTTTATAATGACCAGAATTTGATTTACTGAAGGATATGTGTGTGTGATGCAATGTTTGTATTTTCTCCTCTGACATGCTTGTTTGAGTGTGCATGTGAGTGTGTCTGTGAGGAATGTTGCCGTATTGCAGAGCATTGCATAACAATCTGTCAGAGATATTGATACATGACTCAGATTATCAAAGCTCTCTACCTCATCTGCATAAAGAAAAGAGGCAGATGAATAATCTTAAGATAAAAAAACGACTGATTTTGCTCTGGGTAGAGATAAGTAATTAAAACTTCAAAGATACTGACAAGAGTGAAGGTTTTTGAATTGTGCATGACATATTCATGTGCACAAGGTAAGCTGCAGCTCAATGTTTTTAACTAAATAAGCGGAAATGTGTTTGCTACTTCCTCTTTTCTGCTTTCTCTCTTGTAGTTATTTAATAGACGAATAGATGTTAATTATAATCTGTGTTATCAGCGAGAAAACAACAGCAATGAATCAAACATGATTATCAAGCAAGGAAGCACATAAATCTGTTGCAGAACCCATGTACAGTATCTCACAAAAGTGAGTACACCCCTCACATTTTAGCAAACATTTTAGTATATCTATTCAAGGGACAATACTATAGAAATTAAACTTGGATATATTTTATAGTCAATGTGCTGCTTGTATAACAGTATATATGTCCTCTGAAAATAACTCAACATACAGCCATTATTGTCAAAATAGCTGGTAACAAAAGTGAGTACACCACACTGTAAAAAAATTGCTGTAGTTATGCAGCTGTTTGCCAGTAACTTACTGTAGATTTAAATTGATGTATATTTACTGGCAACAGTTTGTTCAAAGTTGTCTTTGTCTTTACAGAATAAAATTATAAAATAAGAATCTAATGCAAAGCATTCTGGAACCAGACATCTTCTTCAACCTTTTTCTGTTTTTTTTTTCCTTCAGATTTTGGTTCCCAGAATGCTTTGCATGAGGCTTTTATTTTAGTTTTATTCTGTAAAGATAAAGACTTGTTAATGTTTAATGTTCATTTAACTTTGAACAAACTGTTGCCAGTAAATAACATCAATTTAAAACTACAGTAAGTTACTGGCAAGCAGCTGCCAGTAATACTGTAATTTCTACAGATTTTTTTTACAGTGCATGCAAAGCCACATGTCCTATTCATCATGTTTATGTTTTTGTCTGCTTGACAGGACCATACAAATAGAGCAGTTCAAATGTGTGCTTTGAGTACAGTTCTCTCATACTAACCACTGGTGTTCAACATGGCACCTCATGGCAAAGAACTCTCTAAGGATTTGAGATTTAGAATTGTTGCTCTCCACAAAGTTGACCTAGGCTATAAGAAGATTGGTAACACCATGAAACTGAGTTACAGTACAGTGGCCAGGATCATACAGAGGTTTTCCAAGATGGGTTCCACTCGGAACAGCCCTCGCAAGGGTCTATCAAAGAAGTTGAGTCCTCGTGCTGTGCGTCAGGTGCAGAAGCTGGCTTCAAAAAATAGTTGCATGAGTGCTGCCAGCATTGCTTTAGAGGTTGCAGAAGCGGAAGGTCAGCTTGTCCACAAACAGTTTGCTGAAAGCAACCTGTCCAAGAGCATGGATTACTGGAACCATGTCCCGTGGTCTGATGAGACTAGGATAAACTTGTTTGACTCAGATGGTGTCCAGAATGTGTGGCGATGCCCTGGTGAGGAGTACCAAGAAAATTGTGTCTTCGAATGCTATTGAAGTTAGAAACCTGTATACCCATGTCGTATGTAACTTTAGAGATGGTCCCTAAATGTGCAAATATCAAACGTCCAATGTCAAGTCAGCTTTATGCCAGTAATTCACTGGGAACCGGTTAGCGTGAAACTGTGCGCGTTACGTTCATATTCTGAGTCTGCTTGCCTATATAGTATAGCCTACATTCCTAATTAGGTGCGAGTTTGGTCTTCTATGTCACTGTATTAGTCCACTAAGCTACGTTAAACGTTATGGAGGACCAGCTCTACCATATTGAAAAATAAATCAATAAATGCTCAATAAATAAATAAGCATACAATTAATTGCCCCAAAAAATTCAATAAACAAAGAAATGTAGGTAGAAATTAAATTATACAGTGAGACATAAATGTATATATCTCTTTTAATTAGCTTCTTTATTTATTCATCTTTGTAATAATTACCTTATTTATTTATTGTCCGTTATAATCTTCAACTTTATTTATTAATTACTTATTTTTTTAAGTATTTATTTATGTGCATGTTATAATGTTTTTGTCTGTTTTATTCTTCCTTTCTATTTTTTTACCCTATTTATTTCTTCAATGCTATTTATTTCTGCCTGTCGTTTTTACATTTCTGTAGGCATTTCTGCCTCATTATGCAAATGAGGAGGGGCTGTGTCTTAAGGGGTCAACTTCTGCCCATTGGTTGGTTAGCCTTTTACTGCATCGATCGAATCTACATAGCTTTTCCCTGCCATAAAGCATTGTTTAGTGGCAGTAATGCAACTCATTGGATGCCAGCTGCCTAAAAAATCCAAAGAAGAAGCAGCATTGTTTAGTAATGTCAAACTCAGCAGGCAGACGTTCAGTGTCCGACCTCTTAAGGGAAGCTGCTAATAGACTGGAAGAATTAGAACGCTGTAAGTTTGAGATGTGAAATGTTTTTCTGTGGTCCTTTGAACATTGAACAGTTGCCAAATGCCTCAGCTCACTGACAACTTTATCGTAGGTAGCCATCTTTGTTGTGACTGTGGCCGGTGGCATGTAGATTCAACCGATGCAGTAAAATGCTAACCAACCAATGGGCAGAAGTTGACCCGCTAAGACAGCCCCTCCTCATTTGCATAATGAGGCAGAAATGTAAAAACGACAGGCAGAAATAAATAGCATTGAAAAAATAAATAGGGTAAAAAAAATACAAAGGAAGAATAAAACATATTAGGCACATAATATTTATTGTTTGATCTGTACATCAGCATCGGGGAATAACATAATCTTGTTCACGGTAGAGAAAGCTGCTTACATGTACAAAAGTAACCGTGAAGACTTAAATGTAAACACAGCTGTTGTGTCTTTATCAGGTTTTCCATATATATACTGGCCATATACTGTATATACTATACTAAATATTCACATCTTAAATATACAACCATGTTGAATTTCAACCCATAAAAATGCAAGCCCTAAAAATACAACGCATTAAAATGCAAGCACGGTTAATGCTAGTGGTGGGCAGATCGAGGCTTCGTTGAACACTGAAACAGTTGAAGCAAATGTGCCGTATTGTGTCGAGACTTCGAAACAATCCAACACCCGTCTCCACGGTGGCCCCTAGTGGTAAAACCCACAGACACTTGATTCATGGAGATAGGTCTGACTGCAGAACCGCAGAACCATTACGTCATAACAGTCTGAGGACGACAGCGCCAGCCCGGCAGTCTGAGGGCGGAAGTGGGCGCGGCAAGGCATTACGCTACTTCCGTGTTTTGGAACGTTTTAAAGTTTAAAACAACGTTATTATAAAAACTTTGTTTTAAACGATTTAATTGAAAATGTATATTTAAGATTGATTAACAATATTATACATTAAACAAAGCATAAAATGAAAAATAAATAATACAATGAAAACAAAGCTGGAGAGTTTGAACATTTTATTCAATTGAAAATAATTTTAAATACTCAACCAACAAAGACCACCATACACAATAATATGATGGACTGAAAACACAAAAATATTAATTTAAATAAAATGAGTTTTTTCCTCTGAAATATAAAAATAAATCACACACTAGCTGTTTTCTAATTAAATAAAATGACTAAATCAAACTAAATAAATAAATTATATAAAACAAAATTAAACCAAAGAAAATAAATCTTATAAAAGTTATACAGGCACAAATTTGACAACAATAATTCTCAAGAGAAAAATAAATAACATAAATTAGTAGTA
This sequence comes from Rhinichthys osculus, assembly GCA_029959095.1. Lineage (NCBI taxonomy): Eukaryota > Metazoa > Chordata > Actinopteri > Cypriniformes > Leuciscidae > Rhinichthys > Rhinichthys osculus. The sequence continues at coordinate 25,324,352 of JARWKJ010000004.1, read as the reverse complement.
TGAACAGTGCTGGTGGCTGATGGTGTCCCATTAGTATGAACAGTGCTGGTGGCTGATAGTGTCCCAGTAGAATGAACAGTGCTGGTGGACAGCGGCTTCCCTTTACATACTTCTAAATGATTATGAAAATCTAATTTTCTCAGAATTGTGGCTGTACAGTAGAGACAGTGGAAATGAAAAGATTGTCTGCAGCCCAAACCACATCTGTGAAATGTGAAATATGACAGGAAAAAAAGGAAACACTCAGTTCCTGTGCTTCAGAGTGTAACTCCAAACCTACTCAAACCTATCCCTGATGTTTTAAATGTTTAATGGGATGCATTCATATTATTATAACAAAATACAAATATATCATTCTTTGTGTTTTTTTTTTTTAGCTCAAGTTTCAGTGTGCAATGCTTTTGCAAACTTTAGATGTTAATGAAGATAAATTAATATTTGATGGCTAAATCATGCAGAAAACCATCTACATCTATCTAATTCCAAAGGGACTACTATTGAATATGTGTACCTTGAAATGCAATGCAATTCGCTTCGGATAAAAGTGTCTGTCAAATGCATACATGTAAAAAAATATCTATTGCCACTGTATATATAAAAAAATAACTCAAGATGATGTTCATACCTCCATGAACAACAGCCTTTTTTGAAGTGGATTTTCATATGACTGGTCAATTTGTCCCGTCTTGTTGGTTTAAAGATGCTGGTATCACAAAATGGGCAGTGAAAATGTCTGCAACATGTTGTGCATTGGATCAGAAGTGGTGGTGCTGACTCTCTCTGAATCGATATGTGCTTCTATAGGTGAAATAAAATACAATTAATGCAATTCTCATGGTCAGAAAATTTAACAAATGCTGTAAAATACAACGCCAACAACAAATTAAATCACAAACCATGAATATGTAACCCAACAAAGTGATACTGTGATATTGTTAAATATTAACTTACAAAATACTTTTTCAAAATACTTCCTTTCAAAAAAAAAAAAATTTCAGTACAGAGCCGTTTTGTATAAGCGTAACGTTATAATGTTAAGTATGTTGCATGATCCAAAAAAATATATAACTTCTTTTTACCTCTTTCTCTTCTTCTTTTCCTTGTTCAGTGTGCTCCGCCATAGTTAAACCTTTTACTGTCTAAAAACCTTTTACTGTCTAGTCTAAACATTAACTCCGTACACTTCCGGCATCGGACTGCTACCCGCCCACTTCCGCCCTCAGACTGTCGGGCTGGCGCTGTGGTCATCAGACTGTTATGACGTAATGGTTCTGCGTTTCTGCAGTTGGTTATTATTGGATTCATGGGTTGACAGAGATCATCGCCCCCAGCGGTGAACTATTAACATTTTGAAGTGTATCGAAACAGTTATGACGTAATGAGGCCACGTTTACTGAAATCACGTGACTGGCAGTTTGATACACGCTCCGAACCATTGATTCGGAACAAAAATTCGTAAAGGTTTCGAAGCTTCATGAAGCTGTGTTTAGAAATTGTCATCACTAGTTAATGCAATGCATATTTTTTCAAGTGCAATTCAACAAGCTTTTTTGTTTCAAAAACATTTGGCATTACTTTCCATATTATGAGCTCATCACATCATTGTCACAAGTATGACCTGTGCTTCTTAGTTTTCCCCGTCTCTGTGTTTTGGTTTAGTCCTGTGTCTCAGTTTTCCCGCTCCTCGTTTGTGTTCAGTTCCTCCACCTGTGTCTAGTTAATTTGCCCCAGCTGTGTCTTGTTGCCATTACCCATTCCCTGTGTATGTAAACCCAGTGTTCTCCCTCACTCCTGGTCGGTTATTGTATATGTTACGTTCTTATGGTATGTGTGCATCTCCTGAGTGCCTTGTTCATTAAATTCCTGTTCATAGTTATTTCCTCGTCTCCTTGTGCTTCCTATCTACACACCCATCCGTGACAATCATATAATTGTCTAAATTTACCAACTATCCAAAATATAAAGAGAGATCTGACACAATTTTAAAATGCATCTCTCCATTTGATGGAATTCTGACTAATAATTGATGTAATATATTATGACATTACCATATGCTGGATTTTTTTAATCTTTTTTTATTATTTTTGTTTGTTTTATTAGTTTGAAGGCCATATCTCACAGGTTCACTCTGAACAGTAATTTGAAGCATATCCAAGAAACAGCACCAGTTTTTGGCTTGTCAGGATTGTGCTGTTCATGGGTCAAGTTTGGACTTTCTTTGTGACAGATATACAGCATCATATGATGCGGGAGGAACCGGTATAAGTGAGAACTGATTAATAGCACAAGCACAGGTCTAAAATAAAAACCTGAAAAAGGAAGGGTGGATTTGAGCATTACATTATAAAGGTCAAGAGCAGAGATGAAGATGATTTTTACACTGATAAATGATTCACTATATCTGATTATAACAAACAGGCAGTCAAGAGTGAGATAGGGATACCTGTTAACTACTAGATGATCATATACAGACAGGGCCTAGAACTAAATTACCAGTAAAAATTCTCAATTCTATATTACAATTTCGATACCACAGCTAAAGCTACTAGCCTAATATAAATTTAAAACAATATTAAAGACAAATAGTCAGTAAAGTCAGCAAAAAGTCAGTAATACAATAAGAAAAAAAATATCCAATTGCAAGCAAAACCACAAATAAATACAATATTACAAATGAAATTAACAGTGCTTTTCAGGTTTTTCAGGTAGGTATAACAGTAGTCTCAGGAACAGAAATTTTATAAAGTAAGCAAATATAAAATAACACGGCATAGTCTTCAATGTATAAATTAAACATCCTTATTAATTAATCCTTATTAAAATTACAAAAGTTATTAAGTCAAGATCAGTAAGTTATTTTTTTCTTTGTCCTTTATTTGATTAACATTAAACACAGACAACAGCAGGAATGTTAGGCTGCTGTCACTTTATGAGCGAATGCACGGATCTAATATACTGATGCTGTTACACATTTGTTTACTTTCTCATCTAAGTTTACTTAAGACACAATGACTACACTACAGTATGTTTTCTAGTATACTCGCTGTTTTTTTGTCATCATTTTGTGTGAATTTGTCCTCTCGAGTGCAAGACGACGTGAAAGAGACCTTAGTTTAGTGAACAGCACGCGGTTCGGATGTTTGCGCGAACAAAACTTTCCACAGCGCGTGAGTAACGAATGAGCTCCCTTTTGCGTCTTATTGTCAAGGCTTAAAGTCCCCGTGAACCGGAAGTTGCAAACGACTTTTCTCCAGTGTTGTGACGTATTTCCGAGAGAAACGGAATACTAAATGAGGCAAAATGGTGGGCGTGGATTTTTCCCCAACTAGCACCTGATTGGATCTAGAAAAGTAGGTGTTTTCATTCAGCCTGTCTACTGTCAGTTGGAGGGGCGTGGTTACGGATGTTAAGCAGACACCCAAACCGTCAAACCTACGTCATCAGGCAAGGTCCTCCAACGCAGAGGGGAGGGGAAATTTCAGATTTTGATTAAAGATTACGAAGCCAAAAAAAGTTTTTTGTGTGGATTGACTTGCATGGATGAATTGTTCACCACAAACCGATCAATTTAGGCAAACAAAGTAAGTATGGTCAATTTTGAATTCATGGGGACTTTAAACTTTCGTGACTATGCAGCTCTGGCCCGTCAACTGTCCCGAGCATTGTTCACATTTGTTCATGTTCTAACATTGTTAGAATTCATAAAAATGTTTCTGGCCAACTAGGGAGTGACACCATTTCATATACTCGCCAACGCAGATTTTTACTTGCATTTGGCGCTTGGCGAGTGTTAATTTTAGTACTTGAACTGCAAGTTCTCACATTTGGTTCGATTGATTGGTTTGAGTTCAATTCTGCCTCCTTTGATTTCTAGAGTTTGAAACATCAGTGTGACTATACTGTAGTGCTAGTGGCTGCTGTTCACCACTGTACACTGTAAAAAAATAAAATATTTACATGATTTATCACATTTTTTCTTTTGTCAAATCAACTTAGATATTTTATGTTCTTCAGATAACATCATATTTAGAGTAAATGTTGATTAAAGCAATCTCCTTCATTGTATCAACTATTTTTTTTTATTTCAACAAACATAAAATTGAAAGGCAACCAGGTTACTTTAAGTTAAACCACCAATATTTTTTTACAGTGTAGCAAGGAAACTCAAGAGGAGGAGACACTAGCTGGTACATTTACAACAGACCTCAGTGTTTTGCTCCGTGTGCAAAGACCAGTCAATAATACCTGGAGAAAGCTATCCAAACATTCCCATTCTTCTTAATGGCAGCGACGACTCCTGAATGCTGAATCCACACTAACCAGCCAATGGCTCATTCGCAGTCAGATGCACACATTTTCATGGTGCCCTCTAGTGGTGAAAGAAAACGTGTAGATTGGTGCTCGTATCTCAAGTAAATTTGTACTTGAAAAGCATTTCACCTGTTCATTTCAGCTGTTAATGCATTTATTTTTTGAGAAATGGACTTGAGACCAACTCTTTGAGTTTTCTCAAATGTATTTTACACTACCATTCATTATTATTACAATTTAAAAATGGCTTATTTCTAATTTAATATATTACAAATGTCATTTATTCCTCTGAGGCAAAACAGAATTTTCAGTAATCATTCCTCCAGCTTTCAGTGTCACATGATCCTTCAGAAATCATTCTAATATGCTGATTTGATCCTCAAGAAACATTTCTTCGTATTATCAATGTTGAAAACAGTTATGCTACTAAATATGTTTGTGAAAACCATGATACATTTTTGCAGGATTCTTTGATGAACAAAGTTGAAAAGAGCAACATTTATTTGAAATAGAAATCTTTTGTCACTTGATAAATGTTAATCAATGTAATGTGTTCTTGCTGAATAAAAGTATTAATTTAAAAAAAAATGTAGTGACCCCAAAGGTTTGACTGGTAGTTTAATAGAGTTGATCATCATAACCTGCTCAGATGGCGCCATTAAATAAATACTCTGTCCAGTTCAATCAGCGGTTGGATCAGGTCAGCATCTGGACTGCTCTTGATCATCTTTAGCCTTATTTTTCATCTCTGCTTATTTCTAATCACTGTGTGTGCATTTTTATAAATGTGTATACATGAGATAAAGCTTTACATATTTGTCCCTGTAATCTCCTGTTCTGTTTTTGATGACAACCTACTGTTAACATAACAGTACCCAGGAAGAGTCATTTACAAACTAAATAAACGTTTAGGGCAATGTAATAATGTGCAGGTGTGTGTTGGAGTGTGCAGATTTGCTATGTGTGTGTTCTTTGGCTTAATCAAGCACACTTTTTTGTCTCCATAAGATGGCGCTGTGTGCACAGTGGAGAATCTGCCAAAGTCATCTCCAATAATGTAATAATAAAATATTATAAAAATGAAAATATCCTCACAAGTAAAACCTTTCAAAAACCAACTTGTGAGGATGTCTTCACTATTTTAAATGCTAATAAATCTAATAATGTCAGCAGGTATCTTTGAGTAATAGAGGTAGTTGTTGTGAGTTGCTGTTGAAACAACCAGCATTGCTGCTCACTAGCATTGTATTTTTGAATGCTGGTTTGCCTACCAGGCTTTTTAACTAACTTAACCAGTAAAGTTGACTTGCCTTCCTGTGTGGAGTGCGGCCAAACACTGCAGCACATACAGGAAGCCATTAGGAGTGAGTGTAAGACTTAAGTAGACGCATGCATCTGTCTTGTCTCACCTCATTTTCCCGGTTCCCTTTCTTTCACGTTCTTTGAAGAGCACATGAGTTATATGTTATCCATACTTCTCCTCCACCCATTTTCCACCTTTGTTCTTTCCTCTGCGGCGGTTAAATAACACGGTGTGGGAGCACACAGTTTTAGGCTATTTGCAGTTTGTGTTTGAGAAAGAGAGCTCTTGAAGTTGTCAGTACAGTGTGTGCTGTTTTTCATTATAGAGTGGGGTGAGAAGAGGAATGCTCTTATAGCAATCCCCACTCTTTCAACCTCTCACCCTTTCATTGCCCCATTGTTTCTCTCTTTGAACTTCTTCTCTTCTCATTTTGCTTCTTTCATGTGTTCTCAACCAGCTCGTTTCTCTATCTCACATCTCTTCTGTCTCTGTTCCACACTTTTTACTGTTTTTGTGTGTGCAATTGTGATTTCTCAATGGATTGTTGGTTTCTTGAGAGATATCTGCACTTATACTGTATGTAAGGGGACAGGTATGGTCAAATGGTCATTAATTTAAAATAAAATCCTCTGATTTGTGTTAGGACTCACTTTTTGGCTGTACATTATCTCTCATATTACATGGCTATACTTAAAGTCATCTGCTGACTACCTTTAAAGAAATTACCAAACATCCCGTTCAAGTTCTACTTTTAAAGCAACTAGTTATCGGGATAGTTCAAAGAAAAATGGAAATTGTCATCATATACTGACCCTTGATCTTTCCAAACCTGTATGACTTTTTTTTGCCTAAAAAGACAAAAGAGGATTTCTTGAGAAATGTCTCAATGTGTTTTGACCATACAATGGAAGTCAATGATCAACAAACATGATTGGTTTCCCACACTCTTCAAAATATCTCATTTTTCAGTATTTAGTTTTTTGTGAACCATCCCTAATATAGATAATCAAAGTGAACAGGATTTTTGTTGGTTTGTTGTGTTTAGTCTATTTGTTCAACACTTATTAGTGAATATGAACATTGAACAACGATTGTTTAAAATCACATTGAGCTATTACAGCACTTGAAATGGTTTATCTAAAGTTTTTATCTGTTCTTCTGTCTCTGAGAGAGAGAGAGAGAGAGAGAGAGAGAGAGAGAGAGTGTGTGTGTGTGTGTGTGTGTGTGTGTGTGTGTGTGTGTGTGTGAAATACTGTCAATAGAAAGATAAATGGCAAATCCTTTACAGCACAGAAAAAGTGCTCTCTGTCTGCTCTCATTCTGCTTTTCTTTTTCTTTGGTGAAGTAGATATTTTGATACTCTTCACATACTATGTCAGATAGCTAAGACACCAGTCAGACCAGCCTAAAACGTAATGCTTTCTTTTATGAACAAAATCCCCTTCCTCAAACACACACATACAGTATCACTGAATGATAATAAAGGCACATAAAGAAGAAAGAATGACATTGACTTTCAGTGAAAAGATAAAAAGTGTGTTGAGGTTTTTGTCTGTCTCTCTTTCTTAAAGGAATAATTCACCCAAACATAAAGTATGTCATTATTTACTCATGCTGATGTATTATATATTTTAGTCATTATTCAGTGATAATCTTCCGCTCCAGAACCTCTGCTCTCTTATTCATGAACAACTCATTCTGGTTTGTGAATAAATTGTTCAGTTTGATTTGAAACAACTTTTTGGATCTCAGTTTCAACTCACTGACTCAATGATCTGGCCACAGCAGCTGTTTTCAGCTCACTAGAAGAAAATAATAACAATTAAAAATTACTTTTTAATTTTAATTAATTTTTCAACTCAAAATTTTGGGGTTAATAAGTTTTTTTATATATACAGTGTATATATATATATACAGTGTATATATATATACACTCACCGGCCACTTTATTAGGTACCCCATGCTAGTAACGGGTTGGACCCCCTTTTGCCTTCAGAACTGCCTCAATTCTTCGTGGCATAGATTCAACAAGGTGCTGGAAGCATTCCTCAGGGACTTTGGTCCATATTGACATGATGGCATCACACAGTTGCCGCAGATTTGTCGGCTGCACATCCATGATGCGAATCTCCCGTTCCACCACATCCCAAAGATGCTCTCTTGGGTTGAGATCTGGTGACTGTGGAGGCCATTTTAGTACAGTGAACTCATTGTCATGTTCAAGAAACCAATTTGAAATGATTAGAGCTTTGTGACATGGTGGAAGTAGCCATCAGAGGATGGGTACATGGTGGCCATAAAGGGATGGACATGGTCAGAAACAATGCTCAGGTAGGCCGTGGCATTAAAACGATGCCCAATTGGCACTAAGGGGCCTAAAGTGTGCCAGGAAAACATCCCCCACACCATTACACCACCACCACCAGCCTGCACAGTGGTAACAAGGCATGATGGTTCCATGTTCTCATTCTGTTTACGCCAAATTCTGACTCTAACATCTGAATGTCTCAACAGAAATCGAGACTCATCAGACCAGGCAACATTTTTCCAGTCTTCAACTGTTCAATTTTGGTGAGCTCTTGCAAATTGTAGCCTCTTTTTCCTATTTGTAGTGGAGATGAGTGGTACCCGGTGGAGTCTTCTGCTGTTGTAGCCCATCCGCCTCAAGGTTGTGCGTGTTGTGGCTTCACAAATGCTTTGCTGCATACCTCGGTTGTAACGAGTGGTTATTTCAGTCACTGTTGCCCTTCTATCAGCTCGAACCAGTCTGGCCATTCTCCTCTGACCTCTGGCATCAACAAGGCATTTCCGCCCACAGAACTGCCGCTCACTGGATGTTTTTTCTTTTTCGGACCATTCTCTGTAAACCCTAGAGATGGTTGTGCGTGAAAATCCCAGTAGATTAGCAGTTTCTGAAATACTCAGACCAGCCCTTCTGGCACCAACAATCATGCCACGTTCAAAGTCACTCAAATCAACTTTCTTCCCCATACTGATGCTCGGTTTGAACTGCAGGAGATTGTCTTGACCACATGCCTAAATGCACTGAGTTGCCGCCATGTGATTGGCTGCTTAGAAATTAAGTGTTAACGAGCAGTTGGACAGGTGTACCTAATAAAGTGGCCGGTGAGTGTATATATATATATATATATATATATATATATATTAGTGCTGGGCAACGATTAAAAAATTTAATCGCGATTAATCACATGATTGTCTTGCGATTAATCGCATTGTTACGCGCAAAATTGAATAATGAATTCTAAAGTAGTGTATTGCGCACTTTTGATTTAAATGTACTGCTACAAAAGTGCAATAACGTGGTTTGCAAAAACTTTAAACAAATAAGGTGCTTTTATACCAGCAGTATTCCCTTTACACAGTATCAATAAAATATTTCTTGTAAATCTCAACTTAAACATTAATGTAATCAAATCAAATATTTAAACAAAGCTATTTGCCACTGCCAGGGCTTTACCTTTTATCTAGCTTGTTAAAACGAGTCCAGTTTTCTTTTCTTTTTTCTTTTCTCTTTTTTCTGAACAGGTATCTTGTATCAGGGAGCAGCAGAAACAGTCTATGTAGTCAAAGGGTCATGATCACTACTACAGATATAAGTCGACCAACGTTACTTCTCTGATAGCAGCTTAGGTTTGGTCATGGCATGCCATGGTTTCCCACGTAAGATTACATTAAACAGAGGTAAAGCCCAATTTATACTTCTGCGTCGAACTCACGCCGTAGCTGTGTAGCGCGCGTACCCTGACGTGCATCTCTCCAAAAATGTAACGTCAATTCTACGCGTACCGCAAGCGCTGTGATTGCTAGAACGGTTCCCCGGGTTTCACACTCTCCCTCTGCCTGTGTAATTGCGCGGCAACGCGGACAACGACGCAGATATATAAATGAAAACCAACGCGTAGTCTATAGCGTAGAGGCTCCGGCGTAGGTCCGACGCAGAAGTATAAATCAGTGAGGTGAAGTGGTCGAGCACAGGTGCAGCGACAAGCGGTTGCGTTCCTGTGAAATTGTTGCGGTCATGCTCGCCTCACGCATGCGCCCGCGCGTTGCCGAAGTTGAATTGTTTAACTTTTTGTACACGACGCGCAGCACAAATCATTGGAAGAGAGACTGATCCTCGGCTCGCTGTTTAGTTTCCAGAATCTAAATAGTTATCAGGACATCAACAGGAGGGAATTCACATGGCAGAGCATCCCCGCTAAACTAAACGCAGGCCTATCAGGTAAAGTTATGTATAATTTTAATTTAAGTTTAAAAGGCTACAGCTGCGTAGCGCACAGAAGCCGTTGCCATGGTTACTATCCATAGAGCGCCTGTCATTCACTCACGGAGCGCTGTCTCCCTTTCTTTTCACCTGAGAGAACCTGCCAAAGCCTCTCCACTGCTTGTTTGGGTGGGTTATTTGCTGGCTGACCAACATCCCACCCCTCCTGTGATCATGGTTTGACTGTAGGCCTATGTGTATTCAGAGCCAGTGAGCAACGGACTTTCAAAATAATGATAAAAAAAAACTGCGTTAACGCGCGATAAAAAAAATTGTCGGCATTAATTAATAAATGCGTTAACGTTAACTTGCCCAGCACTAATATATATATATATATATATATATTTATAAAGGAAATCTCTTATGCTCACCAAGAGCCTTGATCAATTTGAGCCTATTTGATCAAAAATACAGTACCGGTAAACCCCATAATACAGTGATATTTTAGTACATAGTACAGTTTAAAATATCTGCTTTCTATTTTGAATATATTTTAAAAGGTATTTTTTTCCTGTGATGGCAAAGCTGAATTTCCAATAGCCATTACTGCAGTCTCACATCATCTTTCAGAAATCATTCTATGCTGATTTGATGCTCAAGAACATTTTCTTATTATTACCAATGTTGAAAACAGTTGTGCTGCTCAATATTTTTTGTGGAAACTATACTACATATTTTCAGGATTCTATGATGAATAGAAAGTTCAAAAGAACAGTATTTATTTGAAATAGAACTACTCTTTTGTAACATTATAAACATATTTACAGTCACTTTTGATCAATTTAATGTATCCTTGCTGAATAAAAGTAGTAATTTCAAAAGAACCTAATTTTTAGGATTGAAAAAGCTATGAAAAAGCTGCCTGAAAAATTTTCATTTGTATCCCAATAATAAAATTATAATTGTTAATAATGACATAATTTCCCCTTTTGGCTGAACTACCCCTTTAAGACTGTTCGCTCTGTGTGTGTTTTCCTATTATGGCATCTGGAAGGGCAAGATTGAGCATGCAAGAGATACAATCCTTTAGAAAGTTCTCCAGTGTCCATCCCTTTTCTCTGACATTCACATTTGTGCACACAGTGAACAAATTTCCAAGTGTCCCAAGTCTAGCAAAGTCATGAGAACAGGAAATGACCTCGATTCTGAGTTTGCCCACAAGTGTAACCCCAAGCAAACAGCTTGTGTTCACTGTTCAAGCAAAGAACAGTGGACCAATGTGTGTTGTTATGAGTGTGTTACATATTTTCAATAAGTCTACTGGGACACATTGGGGGATATCCGGCCGTAATCCTGATGCTCGGGCTTCACAAGGTCTGAATTGAAGTATTTTAGTGTGATTCTCTGTTTGACTGTTTTATGGCACTGGCTTGTTGTCACCTGGGGAGTTACAGCAGTCAAACAGAAGGGGGTTGGGCAGGGAATCGTTTGAAAGCAGGAAGGTTGAACGGATAACAATAGGCAAATTGAATGGAGAGTTGAAGTTTTGTGCATCCAGCTTCCCTGAGAGACCGGTTACTCTCACCGAAGCACCAACAGGTGGTGCGACGTGTGCTGCAGTGTGTTCACAGATATTGAGACCCTGATATTGTCTTTCCCTAGAGATGTCCCAGAAAATGAAAATGGTGTCATAATTTATTCGCCCTAATGTCTTTAACATGTATGCATTTCTTTCTTCTATGGAATACAAAAGAAGGTATTTTGAAGTAATGTTTTTTTTGTCTTGGATCGCTCTGACCTCCCCTGAACAGACAAAAATATTTGAGATATTCTTCAAAATACCTTTTTTGTGTTCCACAGAAGAACGTCATACAGGTTTTGAACCACATGAGTGTGATATGATGACAGAATTTTCATTTTTGGTTAAATGTTCCCTTTAATTAAAACATACTGTTATGTCACTCTGTATTCTTTCAAGAACGTGTTTGTTTTCACATTTTTATAGTCAAACTCTAATAGTAAATCATTTGTAAATGTGTGTGGTGTGCATGTGAGTCTTTGTGTCCATCTGTTCTGCTGTATTCCAGCTGCTTGACCCACACCCTCAGCACTGGCTCCTCATTGGCTGATGAGAACCTTGTCTGGAGAAGCTAGTCTGGGCCTTTATGAAGGATGCACAGCACATCTAAACCCTGGAATGGACTTTCTCTAAAATTGGAATATAGAGCCTTGATTCAGACTCCATGGTTTTAATTTGTGTCAGTCTTGAATTGATCTTTGACACTAAACAGTATAATGAAATCTTTCTGATATCATCTTTACAGGTTTCAAACCTGCAGCCTTTGGCCGAAGCTTTTATCTCACAGACACGTTTGGTTTCGCTTTGCATCTGGACTGGTTTTTCAAAATTCCTCTGTCATGGGATTGAACTGGATGGATCACTGTGGTTGCGATATAAGCATGACTTATGAGGCACAGTTGTGTGTTTAGAACATTCTGGGTTTTTCTTAGCCAGCAAATGTTCTCCATATGTTTAAGAGTGGCCTTTGATTTAGAATATAGACTCCATCATTTGTGTCTGTTGAATTAATTAAATACGGTTCAAATGGCTTTTTTGGCAAGCAACATCTCTAATAGTAGATGTTTTACCAGTGGCTGTTTGCCGTAGGGCTCTAAAAAGCATGACATTCCTGTATATTTTCCCTGTCTGCTGCCTGTGGCATCACAGCTCAGGTTAAATAAGGAGATTTCAGATTGCATACTTTTGTGCCATTAAGGTGAATAGAAATTGTATCATATTCAATTTTAAACTTGTCATAGTAATGTGACTCTTGTCATCTTATTGGGAAATAAATTAAAATTTTTAGGGAATAGAAATGGTCAAAAACTCAAACTCAGTAATAACAAAAGTGTGTATAATTGCATAAGAATGAGAGAAGCAATTGTTTTGAAGCAGAAGTCTGATGAACTTCTCTTTTTATTTAAAAATTTTACATAAATAAACCTATACACGTGAAATGAAACCTCAGGTCACATTTCAGCCAAAAATCTAAAGAATACAAAAGTCATTAATGTATATGAGTATATACAGTGGGGAGAACACTGCTGATTTTGCAGGTTTTCCCACTTACAAAGCATGTAGAAGTCTGTAATTTTTTATCATAGGTACTCTTCAACTGTGAGTGACGGAATCTAAAACAAAAATACAGAAAATCACATTGTATGATTAATTTGCATTATATTGCATGACATAAGTATTTGATACATCAGAAAAGCAGACCTTAATATTTGGTACAGAAACCTTTGTTTGCAATTAAAGAGTTCCTACGTTTCCTGTAGTTCTTGACCAGGTTGGCACACACTGCAGCAGGGATTTTGGCCCACTCCTCCATACAGACCTTCTCCAGATCCTTCAGGTTTCGGGGCTGTCGCTGGGCAATACGGACTTTCAGTTCCCTCCAAACATTTTCTATTGGGTTCAGGTCTGGAGACTGGCTAGGCCACTCCAGGACCTTGAGATGCTTCTTACGGAGCCACTCCTTAGTTGCCCTGGCTGTGTTTCGGGTCGTTGTCATGCTGGAAGACCCAGCCACGACCCATCTTCAATGCTCTTACTGAGGGAAGGAGGTTGTTGGCAAAGATCTCGCAATACATGGCCCCATCCATCCTCCCCTCAATACGGTGCAGTCGTCCTGTCCCCTTTGAGAAAAGCATCCCCAAAGAATGATGTTTCCACCTCCATGCTTCACGGTTGGGATGGTGTTCTTGGGGTTGTACTCATCCTTCTTCCTCCAAACACGGCGAGTGGAGTTTAGACCAAAAAGCTCTATTTTTGTCTCATCAGACCACATGACCTTCTCCCATTCCTCCTCTGGATCATCCAGATGGTCATTGGCAAACTTCAGACGGGCCTGGACATGCGCTGGCTTGAGCAGGGGGACCTTGCGTGCGCTGCAGGAATTTAATCCTTGCCGGCATAGTGTGTTCCTAATGGTTTTCTTTGAGACTGTGGTCCCAGCTCTCTTCAGGTCATTGACCAGGTCATGCCGTGTAGTTCTGGGCTGATCCCTCGCCTTCCTTATGATCATTGATGCCCCACGAGGTGAGAACTTGCATGGAGCCCCAGACTGAGGGAGAATGACCGTCATCTTGAACTTCTTCCATTTTCTAATGATTGCGCCAACTGTTGTTGCCTTCTCACCAAGCTGCTTGCCTATTGTCCTGTAGCCCATCCCAGCCTTGTGCAGGTCTACAATTTTATCTGATGTCCTTACACAACTCTCTGGTCTTGGCCATTGTGGAGATGTTGGAGTCTGTTTGATTAAGTGTGTGGACAGGTGCCTTTTATACAGGTAACGGGTTCAAACAGGTACAGTTAATACAGGTAATGAGTGGAGAACAGGAGGGCTTCTTAAAGAGAAACTAACAGGTCTGTGAGAGCCGGAATTCTTACTGGTTGGTAGGTGATCAAATACTTATGTCATGCAATAAAATGCGAATGAATTACTTAAAGGGGTCATATAATGGTACATGCACTTTAACAAGTTGGTTGTACTGAAATGCCTGTTGGCAGTGCCTGTACACAACCATCGTAAAATGATAAAAATCCATCCAGTGTTTTTGTTTTAATCTCCTTATATGTTTTCCCCTGCCTCAAATCAAGCCGTTCGACCGTGTGACGTCACATGGTCGGACGCCCCTCCCACGATTGTTGATTGACAGCACCGTTTCAACACAGACCCGCCCTCGCTCGTGAGCGAGCTGTCAATCATAGTCTGCGCGGACGGTCATTATTGATACGCTGGAGCACTGTCTATGAGCAGAATGGCGTCTAAGCGATTGTGGTGTTCTGTTCTTGGGTGTAATAACGAACACAGCAGTCATTTTAATGTTCCTAAATCCGAACCGCTAATTACACAGTGGCTGAGTTTGTTTTCGAAGGGAATATCCCCCACGAGCAACGTCAATGCATTCATGTTTGCGTGAATCATTTCTCACCAGACTGCTTTATAAACGAGGAGGGTCAGTATAAAGCTGGTTTTGCTAAGAAGCTGCTCCTGAATAAAGGATCGGTACCAACTATTCGTGTTCCTGCTGAACCTCCAGAAGAACTGAAGTGAGTGTAACGTTTTAATAACCTTTATATTAATATTTATATTAATCTTTGCAAATCGCTAGCTGCACGCTTCACAATGAATGCGTCTAAGGTTTACACTCAGGGTACATTACGGCATGTTTTCTATGTGCGACGTTCTCAATATAATTCATAATACCACGTCTATAATGAACAACGCGTTATGGTTATTGTGTTACAAACGGTGTACGCACAGAACAGAGGGGCGGGGTGAGCAAAGCTCATTATCATTTAAAGGCATATGCACTGAAACGGCGTGCTGAAAACAGAGCTGTTTTTGACCAGGTAAAATAAGTGTTTTCTTACAATACTAATGAGAATTTTTAATTAAAGTATATTACAAACTTTTAATTTAGACCCTAACGAATCATATTAGCTTGTACAAAAATGGCATTATATGACCCTTTTAAAAATCATACAATGTGATTTTCTGGATTTTTGTTTTAGATTCCGTCACTCACAGTTGAAGAGTACCTATGGTTAAAAATTACAGACTTCTACATGCTTTGTAAGTGGGAAAACCTGCAAAATCAGCAGTGTATCAAATACTTGTTCTCCCCACTGTATATATAATTTTATTAAATTAGTTTTTTACATTTTATACATTGTCTTTATGTAACATCTTATTTCTTACTTCAGTTTATTATTATTTTTTTCTATTTACTTATTAAATTATGGGGTGAAATATGACTGCTTCTTGACCGGTTTCATGGAATTCACAATATTCACCACCTTCTGTAGATCCAGCCCTGGTTTTCCCACAAACTCTCCGCGCAAACTTTGTCTTCTGGGTCTCTCTCTCTGTGTTCAATGGCATACCTCTGCCTTCCTACTACTTGGAGGCTAAGTGTGTTAGAGAGAGAGAGAGAGAGAGAGAGAGAGAGAGAGAGAGAGAGAGAGAGAGAGAGAGAGAGAGAGAGAGAGAGCATGCGGCACTGGAGAGCATTTTGAGCTTTACCCCTCAGTGAGAAGTCAAGCAACAGAGTGAAACAGAGAAAGACATAGAAAGCAAACCTCCTATAGTTGGACTTTTCCTAGCTCTCCAAGACTTGAGAACTGGAATGGATTTCCTCTGAAACTTTGGATGTCACTGCACAACTGTGGAGTTTACGCACAGTAGGGATCTTTAAAGTTTTGTTGTCTGAGCGCGTGTATGTGAGCCGTGCTTTGAGGCGTGTGTGTGTGACAGAAGTGTGCTCGGAGCTATGTCAGGTGTCACACGGAAGGGTTCTGGGAGACCAGGATATTACTACAGGCTCCTGGGTCGAACGAGGCTACAGAGACAACGCAGCCGCTCCAGGAGTAGAAGCAGAGCTACAAACAATAGGGGTAAACATCATGTTATAACTTTACTACTTTGTTTCTGAAATAGATTCCTCTCACCTTTTAAAAAAAAAAAAACTTTCAGTTTTGTTAAGTTAATAAATGGTGCTGTATATCTTGGTAATACCCATAACTGTTACACTTAGCTGCAGTTTGCTGAGTTTTTGTGTAAGATTTCTGTTTACCACAGTAGTAAAACAAGATTTCTGGTGTTGTCACAGTAGTAAAACATCACAACAGTCCACATTAGAGTGCAACTGCCATAAACACAGTTATTACCGCTGTGTTTATTGTAGCACTCTTGTTCACTTCTTTTGAAAAAATGTATTCACTTTATTTAAATTCTGAAGAGGAACATCTATTGAATAAAAAAGGTATCTCTTTAATTTGCACTTCTCTTTAGATCTAAAAAAAACTGGATGCAAACGCACGTTTCCTCTTTAACCAGCTCATTTTAGACTTGCTATTAATATTTCATTTCACAGCCGACACATGTCATTTAATATTCAAAATAGTTGTTGCACTGAGTCTGTGCATTAGTGGTAGGACTTTTTTCAGAGCCTCTTTCTGCAGGTTAAATCTTTATGCCAGTATGTGGCGATAAGTGTTTTTGTAGGCTATATTATGAAAGAGTCATTGAGTCATTCACTCAGCCAATCGTCTCCACCACTGTATGTGTTGCTTTTTCGATGCTGAACAACTGATTCTGCTTTGACTTAGTTTGGAACAATTTTTTTAATACAATGTCTAATTTGACTAATTTATTTATTCATAACATAATTCTGTAATGTGAAGTATAGTATTAATTTCTATTTCATTGAAATGTTGTATAAAAGTAAAATCAACATTGAGTAATCATGCCTGTGGCCAAATCACAGCTGTTTTGACATTCAGTACAAAAGCATAGTAAATATTATGCGATGTGTATTTGACATTTTTTTATGCATTTTCTGATTTTTTTCTTTAACTTTTCGGTCCCTCCGAACTTGAGTATTTTAAGTTTCATGTACAAAAAGCTAAGTCACTCCATCAGTTTAGTGTCAGTTTTAACACATAAGTGTCACCAGGACAAAACCGCACAAGCCGTAAATTTGAGTTAACGAGTCCTCATGCTGAGCTTGCGGAGTGAGCGTCTGTGTGTGGACTTTAAGGTTAAAGGATTAGTTCACTTCAGAATTAAAATTTACTGATAATTTACTCACCCCCACGTCATCCAAGATGTTCATGTCTTTCTTTCTTCAGTTGAAAAGAAATTAATGTTTTTGAGGAAAACATTCCAGGATTTTTCTCAATATAGTGGACTTCAACAGGGTCCAAATTGGGCCTTATCCAGTGAGACGATCGGTCATTTTCAAAAAAAAAAAAATATATATATACGTTTTAACCACAAATGCTTGTCTTGCACGTCCACGACTTCACGCATTACGTAATCACATTGGAAAGGTCAGGCTGTAACGTGACGTAGGCGGAAAATGTTGGATAGGGCGAAACTCCATTTCATTTTCTCCTCCAACTTCAAAATTGTCCGACATCGTTGTTTTACCTATTTATTTTTTTTGTAAAGGGCGTTTGACTTGGTCTTTGCATGTTCGCTTTGTAAACACTAGGTCTGTATTTCAGCCTATGTCACTCGTGACCTTTCAACGTGAACGCGTAATGTGTGGTGCATCACAGCTAGTGCAAGACGAGCATTTGTGTATAAAAAGTACATAAATGTATTTTTTTTTTTAGAAAATGACCAATCGTTTCGCTAGATAAGACGCTTATTCCTCGGGCTGGGATCGTGTAGAGCTCTTTGAAGCTTCATTGAAACTGCAATTTGGACCTTCAACCCTTTGGTCTCCCCGTTGACATCTACTATATGGAGAATCCTGGAATTATTTCCTCAAAAACATTAATTTCTTTTCGACAGAAGAAAGTAAAACATAAATATCTTTGATGACATAAGTAAATTATCAGTAAATTTTAATTCTGAAGTGAACTAATCCTTTAAACAACAAGACAGGTGACCAGCCACAATTATTAAACCTGACACAACAAACACGCTTTTATTCACAATTTTTCAAACCAGTCAAGCAGGAACTCAGTAGATCAGTATGGCTCAACAGGCGCCTGCTTTCTCTCACACACACGCTCTGTGTAATTTCAGATGTGATGGCTGTGAATGGCTCCTTTAAACTCTCATCCAGGTTATGGCTATCTGGGCTCATTACATGGGGTCGATTGAGATCCCTGAGTCATTCCAACTCAATTCAATCACTGAGAGAATCAATTCATGTCGCAGAATTCATGAGGTGCTTTGTGATGGGGCTTTGTAATGGCACAGCTGTTTTGGGGACTTTGCAGCTTCAAGGTGACATCACTGTGATAAACTTTTGAAATGAAAGGCAGCCCCTCCAGAATACAACACAGAATCAACAAAATGATCATTTATAATTATCTAACTGAATTATCCATAAGTTGTAATTCATTTATATATATATATTATTATTATATATTATTTCAGATTTGTGAAGAATGGGTAAAGGCCCTTGCACAGTCCAAAATTTGCGTCCGAAATTTTTGCACGTTAAAAAATAAATACGACCTCACGTTATGTCATTCACGCTTGCACACTGCCTCCGAAACTTTTGTCCGTCCAAAAAAATAATCGAATCGGGTTCGATTTTCTGCGTTTTTGGCATCCGTAGCAAGCAGTTTGAATGGTGTTTTGACAATTCAGAGCCACCGAATCACGAATACGAAAAAACGCATACGAAATTTTCGGACTCAGTGTGCAAGGGCCTTAAGTCTGTGCACCACACTCAATATCCCAGTCTTTCCAAGTCTTAAAAAAATGTCTGCAGGTCATTTTACAAGTTAAAATGCATCACAAATTTCTGAGAATTACCACCAAAAAATCTGTAATTTTGATAGAAAAAATCTGATAAAAAAAATTGCGAAATAGGCAAGAGTATAATGTTTAGGATAGAAGTCTTAAGCTCTGTGTGTGTGTGTATGTGTGTGTTCGATTGATAATGATATTCTCTGTTAAGTGACTCATGAACAATGGAGTACAAGTATGTATGGGTTTTTATTTTATCAAGATTTTTGTTTGCCGGAGGGAGAGAGTTTCTTTTCCAGTTGAGTGAGTGATTGTCATAAATGTTTTTGCATAGTTTTTGTAGGTTTGGATGTACTTACAGTACCTGTCAAGCTGTGTGTTAGAGGTTCATTTCTTGTGTACCGTTGTTTAATGTACTCTTATGTTAATTAAGGCATGATGTTTCAATTTATATGTGCGCACAAAATATTGATTTGATAATAATAATAATAATAATAATTGTCTCAATGTATTACAAAATTATTATTAAAAATATAATAAAAAATACAATTCATTGTTAGTTCATGGTAGCTCAGGTCCATTGATTAAAATGAACAAATACAACTTTTAGTTTTGAATAATGATTTAGTAAATGTTCAAATGAACATGGATTAATAAATGATTTTGAAGTATTTTTCATTATTAGTTCATACAAATATAGTTAACTGATGTTAACAAATGTAACCATTTTGTTGTTGTTGTTATTATTAATATAACAATACATTATTATTTTATATTCACAATATATTCAATATATCTTATTTTCCTTCAATCAGAATCAAATTTCAGAGAGCTGTGTAATAAAAAAATAAAACATACAAACGTATTATGATTCGTGTGAAGATGCACATCATCATTGGAATCATGCAAATTGAGTGTACTTGGAACAGAATTATGAGCTTTGTTATCTGCGGTGCTGTATGGGTTCTGCTGTCTGATATCTTATCAGTTCATGCCTGACAGAGGATGGCGGCACTTTGGATCTGAATATTCAAATTCTGCACCAGTATGAGGTAATGGTGCCTCCATGAGCTCACCTGAGCTCAACCCTGTTACATTACCAATTACACACACACCCTACACAGGGAGGATAAACACACTTAACACTGTTTGAGCTCGTTCGAGCAAATTGTAGCCTACTCTACGTATAGTAAGACATGCATCGACCACAGCCAGCTGCATGTGAGTGTTTGTAGAGTGTTTTCTTTCTAGCTCTCGCTTCCTTCCTCCCCTCTGTTCATTTTTGATAATACAGCATTACATCACCACTGTACCAGCTGCGAAATGGACAACATGTGAAACACACACACTGTGTGAGGAATAACCTGTTCTGGGAAGTTACAGTACAACCCCAGCTCTTCCCACAGTTGATGCGTTTTCTGCTATGCTATGGTTATTAATGTCTGATTAGGAAACACATGGGATCATGATTAGTGGGCTTAGCGGGCTACTGACAGTTGTTTGCAGCTGTGGGTTTCACATGTTTGCTCTGCATTATCTCACAGGAACGAAATGTCAGAAGATTATGGTAGAGATTGTCCTGTACTAGTGATGCAGGACCAGTTTCACAGTTTCTTACTCTAGCTATGACCCAGATGAATACTGAGAAGCTGAGTGTCACTTTGTTGGAGTCGTGAGTGACACATTGAGTCATGGTACTGGGCCAAAGTGGGTTCGAGTTTGGCTCACAACACGCCTTGAACATCTTTTAATCATCATTTCCTATCTACTGCTGTGGCCAAGTAGTTAATGCATTCCAGTCCCATTCGTACCTATCTCATTGCTGTCAACTGTGGTCTAAAGTGGTTATTGTATTCGAATCAAAGCACTAGCCTGTGGTACTCATGTTGGACAGTGCTAAATCTGTCTGATTCGCAATACTTCCTGATCCCAATCTCATTTCTTTTTCTGACTGTCTTTAGATAAACTGAATGCATTTTAAATAAACAATAACTAGATTTAAATATCATCAACAAATCCACTTTGTTTCAATCCTTCACTTTTGTTGTTGTCATGTCTCTATAGAGCTCAGGCCTAGTAGTTAGAGCATGTGATTTGGTGCTAATGTGGGCAACGTGAAGTTAAATCTGGTGCGCAACACTTTCGGGTCCCCTTTCTTTTCCCCTTCATTTCATATCACTTTAATTATGTCATGTATCCACAGAGTTGTGGCCTATAGTTGGTGCATGTGATTTGATGTGTGGTGCTAATATGGGCAAGAAGAGGTTGAATCTGGCTCATTTTCTGATCCCCATCATTTTCTGTCATTTCTTCATTATATTTGTTGTCATGTTTCTTACTGAACTGTGGTTTAGTAGTTAGTACAGGTGCTTTCATACATTGCGCTGTGGTCGCTTATAGGCAACTTTTAGCTATACCTGGCTCAGAGTTTTCCTATTCCCACCTCTTCTCCCCATACTTTTCTATAACCTCGCTACTATGCCTAGTAATAAAAAGGCTGAATTTATCATACTCTGTGCTTAGAAGTTAGGAAAAACAGTTCAATGCTGTAGGGAATGTTGGTGGATTTGAACCGCAATCCTGCTGGAGATTCCATTTAAGCATTGCATCTATTTATACATGAAACGTAAACGTGTAAAAACGTGCTACGGTTATCTAAAAGAATGATCTGATTAAAATGTCTGCAACTTTCACAGGGTGTGTGTGTGTGTGTTTTTTTTTTTTTTTTACAGTTAAAAGCTATAGTGTAATCCAGAGAGCGCAAACTTAACTGAAGATCTGGGTCAGGCTGGAAAATCAAAACAGACAAAGGAAGAGAGTGAAAGAACAGGAAAGAGAGAGTGATGAAGATGTGTAAGACAGGAAATGAAGAGAACGAGGGAGGTGAAAGGACAGCCGAGAGAATAGTGATTAAACAGAAATGGAAACAGAAAGCTGTGTCAGAATCATCTGATAGCTCGATGTTGTTCTACAGTCTGACGTTCAGTTAAATATTTTTCTAGCTTTGTTATTGTTTTTCTATATTTGCTGTTATGTGTGCGCGTGCGTGTGCGTGTGCGTGTGTGTGTGTGTGTGTGTGTGTGTGTGTTTGATGAATGTATACATTTTCTTCAACACAATGTGCAAAAATACCAACTTCCCTTTGCTGCGCTTTCCCATACACATATTGCATGTTCGTACAGACACTTCCACTCTATCTCTCACTCACAATGTTATCTGACCAAAAAAAAAAAAAGATTACAAAAACATGTCACTTTTTTTTAAATGTCTGTGGTCTGAAGGTTGAATACGCTTCATCAAATTCTTTCCCTTTTTTGATGTGCTGCATTATTTCATAGAGATGGATTTTAGAGCTGTTCATTTGCATTAGTTGTGTTCAACTTCTCTTTTTGTTGTTCTTTTAGTAACTAAAGGGTTGAAAGAGTCGTCCTTTCAGCTATTTCCTTTTACCCTCTTTACATTAGTGGAAGAGGTATTTTAATGGAGCTGGGCCACTAATATGAAGGTTTCAAGTTCAGTCACTTTGTAGGGATGATTCAGGAATTGTGCGGCTACTGAGATCACAGTCCAGCACCGAGCAAAGCCACTAAACCAGATTCTGCTCCAGGCGGACTGTCCCTGTTATTAGTGTACTGTAAGTTGTTTTTGGGAAGAAAGCATGTGGTGTGTGGTTTGTTAATTGTATTGGCTTCAATCATGAGCAGTCTGATGTACCACAGAACCCTGCAGAGAACAGATCGAACTCATAATGTGCCGTCTCGCCCCATCTCTGACTCCTTTACTCATTATGCACTATTAGCTTACTGTTGACTCATTTAATCCTCTGCACCTCATTGCATAACAAATGGTCATTACGCATACAACTAACCGGATGAGATGAAATCAAATACACGTGTACGTTATGATGCAGCATTGTCATAATGCACATGCTGGAATCTTTGAAAAAGCTGCCAGGCCAAACATAGATTTGGAAAATAGGCCACCTGACAGACAGTTTTACTGTCTCTTAGTATGAAGTTTTACTCTACCATTTTCTGTTTTCAAAGAGCTGACAGTTGGGCATCTCTTTTGCGTGTTTATGTATGTGTGTGCTCTTTTGCATTGCTGTAAAGTCATTCAAGCACAGTGAGCTTTAGGAGCAGATGCAGGAAGTGTTTGAATTCTATAGGAAGGCATCCACACCCACCCTTTGCATACGAAAACCGTATTGTGATAATGACTCTGACATTTTCCTTTAAAGGTCCACACTATATTGTTTTGACAGTAAAAAATATATATATATATATTATTAGACTTTTACGGTTGCAGATGAAAAGAATCACAGGTGATCAACAAAATGCGCAAATGCACATAAAGGTGAAGTAAATACGAGATAAATAGTTGGTATTTGTGGTTTATGAATAATTTCCATAGACATACTATGTTACGTACTTTACAAACTATACAGTGCCAATACAATTATTAAAAACTTTTGGAATTAGTTTGTTTTCTGCATTACTTTGTCATAAAATGTCATCAGATCTTCATCAAAGTAACAAGTATAGACAAAACACAATGTGCTTAAGCTAGCAACACACAAACAATTAAAATCTTGCTTGTCTTTATTGAACACATCCCCATGAACATTCACAGTGAAAAACGCAATAGTGAGTGTCTAAATATCCTGTTTACACAGAAGCTTACAATAGTGTTTTGAATACTGTCTGTATGAACTTGCAACGGGATCTAACAACTGTAGCCATAGTGACTAAAGTAACAAAGATGGCGACGTAAATAAAACTGTAAAGTATAACGTTTGAAATGACAGAAGTCGAGGCGCAAGTTCATCCGTCAAATGAACTGACAGGAGTTTTACTAGCTGAGTGAAAGTGGAGCATTTGAATCCCATACATCTCATGGAAGCAGCTCTGGTGGAAGACAGTGACTCTAAAAGTCTAGAACCTTCATAAGACATGATGCAGGTTATATCCATGTCTTTGTAAGTTACCGAAACCACATTCAGAAAAGAGTGTCACAATTTATTCAGAGAAATGATGCTGACCGTGTATGGATTTAAAGACATCAATCTTTATTTCCAAGCATTTACTGTATACTGTCGCTCCGAGCAAGATGATGCGTTGCAAACCTTTTTAATATAATATAGTACAATTTGGTAATAGGGGATTGTATTCATTGTAATATTTAATGTATATTCGAGTATTTCTGCTAATAATCCTAGATATATGCTCATGCTTAATATTTCCTGGATAATTATGTACATATAGAAATCTATTTTGTGTTATGGTCAGTTACTGTGTCTGCAGTGTGAAGTATAGACAACACCCATCATGACGATTTCTATATATTGCTTATCCTGCCTGGACCTTGGCAGCTTATCCTGCCTGAAAAAACATAAACATTAAAGATAATGTTCCAGGTATCAATTAATGTACATACATATAGCTTAAAAACGATTAATGTGTGACTGATACGCTGTAAATCGGGTGATTTTAGGTCAAGGTTTTGGCTGTAAGTCAACGATGCCCTCTGCTGAAATCGTAAGATGGCCGCTCGAACACTTCCGGTGGCTTCAGTTTAGAACGCAATGAGCAATCCAGTCATTTATATAGATCAGTGGAGGACATGTGAAAAGACCTCAGGTTTGACCATGTTTCAATAAATTTGTGAGGACTTTTCACAAATATGTCTACAATAATCCAGTGTGTCTGCATGTTTAGTCAGGTTTTGTATTTGTTCAATGCTCGTATGTGTTAGATCATGAGGCATGTTCCGTAACTTCATTCTCACTCAGGAATGTCCTCTACAGGAAAAACTGGAAACATTGTGTCCCAGCCCACAGCTCAGGAAGTGTGTTTTCTGACCTGTGTGAGTGCATGTGCTGATAGTCTCTGTAAGAGAGTTTTCTAAGACTGACTCGATTCTCAGCAGTTTTGAGATGTGGTTGCTATGGGAACAGCAGAGCCTGATTGTCCTGTATGACCACTGGGAAGGTACCTGTCAATCACGGTGCCTGTGAGGACAACCGGGTCTAATGGAAACACATGTTTAACTCAAGGAGAGAGACAAGTATGCAGGTGTTGGTGTGTGTGGGTGGTCACATCTTCTTGTCTTAATGCAATGCTCTTCGGAGGTTACACTGTTTCTAATTTTGTTTAGGGGCAGTATACACAACACCATTTTCAACTAAAAACGGAAAACTTTATGCGTTCTGGCCATTTATTTACATGACAACAGCGTTTTGGGGGCCTGAAAACGCAAACTTTTGAAAACATGTTTCAAAGTGCACATTTTTGAAAACAATACTGTTATCGGCGAAAAATGCGCAAAAAACTGTGACGTCATGCGCATGCATATTACATGTTCAGTATAGGCGCATATTTTTTCTTTACAAAGTGACATCGCCAACTGGCCTGGCATGCATAATACAGCATTCTTAGTTGTTTTCACAGATCCGTGTGAACGGGATCGTTTTGACAACGTCTGTTTTTAGTGCATTGTTGTCGTGTAAAACTTTGTACATCAATAAAGCAGAAGTATATTACACACATTTTTTTCTTATTTTATGTAACTAATTAGTCACTCTAAAAATTACAATAAAACAGTATGCAGTGGTATGTGTTTTTTTATTTTGTTTGCTTCTCGATATGGCACCACGGTAATCATTTTCAAAAAAATGTATAAAGAATTTATAATAAAATGTAAGATATTTATATTTAAATGATAAACATGAATTATCATTGTCACTGGGTATCCAAGGAAGATGAAGAAGATCAAGAATAACAACCAGGTTTATTTAAACCGCTCTAACAAGCAAGACAGCGTGTAAACGGAAACACCAACAATACTGGACAAACACTGAGTGACCAGGAAGAACTTATATACACAATGGTGATAATTAAACACCGCTGAACCAAACTAACTAATAATGATGTGTGACCATGGAGACAGAAGACAGGCCAGAACTCAACCAAGGGAATACATGTGACAAATGAAAACAAACTGAAAGTCCATTAAAAAAAAAAAAAAAACTAACTGAACATAACTGTGACAATCATATTATAAAGTTTATATTTAAATGATTATTTAAAAATCCTTTTGACATATGTTTGTTTGTCAAATATTTGTTTAATTAATTCATTTTTACCTTTGTGGTGATAATTAGTCATATGCACCATGGTAATCATTTTCAAATAACATATTATAATTTATTATTACATTTAATATTTTTGTATTTAAATTATAAAATAATTATTTTATGATAATAATAATAATTAGCAGCCCTAGTTGATTTACACATGCAATGTATTTAATATTGAATCAAAATCATCTGACATACACATGTAAATACAAAGTTCTGGCATGAAACTCTAGATGGTGCAGGCTAATAGGTCCTTTCACTCACCTGTTCATAATCACATCGTTATCTATAGGGCGCAGCTGATTGGTTCCTGCTCTATCAGTGGCCAATGACCTCGCTGCTCAACCTTCAAATACTTGGGTAGCATTTGCCTTAGCAGTGCAGCGCGCTTCAGGAACCCTCCACCTTCCCCAGCTCCACCTGTATAGATCTGCTACGGGTAATTCATGTACGCTATATTGTACAGTAGCTGCATGTCTTACTTGCTCACAGCAGCGTGTCGTGTGTGTATTGGCAGTAGCAAGTCCCGTACTTGCCCTGCAGCCGCAGCAATGACCTACAGCAGCAGCAGCAATAAAAGCAGCAGCGTAGCGGATCTATTCCGCCAAGACCAAAACATACAACATTGTAATACCCATTATACCATGCCAAACACTCCCAGAGTTGTCATGACAGAAATACATTTTCTCTTATAAGACCTGTGTGTTTGCCATTTTTTAGTTCTGCCTAAGCTTACAGGTGGTTGACACTTGTGGAACAATCTTCTCCTCGGGGAAAGAGTAGTAAACACATTAATCTAGAACCAAACACATAGTAGCCACAAGGACTGATTTTGATGTCAGTTCAAGCACACACTCGCTCTCGCTCTCTCACAGCTGATTTCCTTCACATCTTATATCTTTAACAAGCAGACACTCACACACTGAAGGAAAGTGAAAGACATCTCTCCCAGATCAAACTACTGTTGAATTCTCATTACACATCGCCACTGGGCTTGATGGAAACTGGTTGCCTTGATTGAAGTTTAATAATCTGCTGTTGAAAGGGTTTTTAGCAGGATAATGCGAGACCTTTTCTCTTCTACTTGCTTCTTTTTCTTTCATGTCTGTGTTTAGCATTTTTTAAATCTGTTTTGAAAGTGATCATCATCTGAGAGAAGATGTGTTTATGTATAGGGTAACCAGATGTCCTACTGCAGTTTTCCTGGGTAACATCACAGTGTTTGTCTGTGTGTTCAATAGCCTGCAAAGTAAAATAATCAAATTTGAATGATTCATTGCCCGCTGTACTAGAAATGCCCTTGGTTTTCATTTCAAAATCAGCTTTATGTGTAGTTTACATGTCAAGCATTGACAGCTGAGTCCTGCAGTGTGACATGCATTTTTGGGTAATACATGAAGGTCTTAGGTCTCATTTTACTTCTTGAAGACTACATGGAATGTTTGTATATTGTATTATGATTGTACAAAATATTATATATTACAATATGTACAAAATAAATATATTTTACAAATATGCAAAGAAAATTGTCACACTACGGGAATATTAACTGTAAATGACCTACATAAAAGTGATGATGGATTAAAACGGTTTTTGAATTAAAATATTTAAATGAATAGTAACTAGCCTAATAGGACTTTAACTTATAAATTTGAACCTGCTCTCTCTCTCTCTCTCTCTCTCTCTCTCTCTCTCTGTGTGTGTGTGTGTGTGGTGGAAAAATGAGTTCTGACTGAAGACTTAGCTCAGACTGTGTCATGTAGGGGGATCAGTGTGTGATAGTGAGATCAGAGCGAAGCACTTAACATAATCTGTTTCTAGATCTATGTGTACCTATCTTGACACTGATTAAATAACGCAGTGAGTCAGGCTTCATTTTCACCATGTGAACACCAGCGTTCCCATGAAGGGCAGTAAGGAACAGTTAGAAGATTTAAGAGCTTTGTATACTGATAGCACAAGGAGGTGGAGTTTTGATGACTTTATGAATGGGCTGTTAGGATATCAGAAGACTTTTACATTATGACAGTGGCATGTTCTGTGGTATAATCTACCTATCGATCACGCTGTGAGAGTCTCACAGTCTACATCCACACTTGGATAACATGCTGGGATTTGTGCATGTGGGTTTATTCTTGGCTGTTATAAAGCTATCTGAATAAATAAATAAATAGATACATTCACAGATTAACTTATTCTGATGCTATTTCAATATCATTTTACAAGAAAAAAAAGATGTATGTGCATTATAGTCTGGATATTTTGAGTATTTTTTGATTTGCTTGGAATAAATAAATGTTATTGAATGGTTGAAGGAAGTTAGTTTTTTTGTACGTTCAGTCAATGGCCTTTTCCTAGGTAAGATTTTATTGAAGGACTTTTGTCATAACAAGGTAGAAACTTTTCTGTATAGCACAATAAGTCTCTCCCTGTCCCTCTGTCTCTCAGACTCTCCACCCGAGAGAACAGGGCGGAGACGCAGCATGCCAGGCTCCGCCCCTGACAAAGCCCCACCCACAATGGAGCCCACTGCCACTGCTGCTACACCCTTCAGAGTTACAGTGAGTATTATATGTGTTTGTCATATGTAAGTGTGATTAAATGCAGTCTGGACTCCAGATGTGCACTACATACTGTGCCCAGATGTATTTTATCTTTATTGCTACTACTCTTCTGATCTTTTTAGTATTAAAACTTTAGCCATTCTAATAAATGTTAGGTTTAAAGCCATTTTGTCAAATGCTAATTTCCTACTTCAGGATATAAACTTGTTTTATTTAATAAACGTGTTTTTTTTTTTTTTGTATTTGAAAGCAAAAATCCAGTGCACATTCAACCAAAGTCATGTTCAGCCAAATAGTTAACCAAACTCAAGATCTGGACCAAAACCAGAGGCTTAGACTAAATATATTCATCCTAGTATTAAGTTGAGGTCTAGATCAAGGCTATATTTATAGGCTATATTATACATTAGGATATTACACAGAATTACAGACACGATACAATTCCATTTAAAGGGGATGTTTTATTGATGGGCATCAGAAGATTTAACAGCGTTTAAATGCTTACTGTAATTGTTATGAAACTAATGATATTGAAAAAAAATAAAATGATTGAAAGGCAGTCTGTTAGCAATCGGTTTAAATTGAGGCTCACATTATGTGCCGGTTGCGGGAAGTGAATCATTTGCAATCAACAGCAGGTGGTATTCTGTATGAAATCGAGTCCTGCAAAGCGTCCACATGGGCTTATGTGTTTGCTGCTTTATCATTGACTGAAAGCAGATGTAATTACATTTAAATGAGATCTCTGAGCTGACTCAAGGGCCACTTGACCTCTGAGCTTCTGCAGATTCAGGCCCAATTATTCGTCTAGCTTAGTGTGTAGTTTGCAGATATGTTCTGCAAAGTTAAAACATCTCCATCATAATTCGTCCTGATGCTGTACATGTACAATAGAAGATACCACATAGCTTAATGGTTAGGTCGGTCTACACTACACGAGCAATTAGGGAAGTAATTGCAACCCCCTGCACCCCCCACTGGTAGGCATTGGTACTGTACTCTTTGAAATCAAGAGCTTGTGAGATTTTTTTCTCCCCTCTTTCTCTCTATGTCCTGTATTTATCTCTGTCCTTCAAAATAAATCCTTGGTTAATAAAAAAAACAACTGTTCGTTGTTTGTTCATGTTAGTTCACAGTGCATTAACTAATGTTAACAAGATTTTAATAAAGTATTAGTAAATGTTGAAATTAACATTAACAAAGAGGCTGTATAAGTGCAGTTCATTATTAGTTCATGTTGACTAATGAACCGTATTGTAAAGTGTTACCAAAAATGGCTTTAGTTAAATGTATTTCAGGTCGGGTTTTCCTTTGATTTTCTCCTGGCAGGTATTTGACGTAGGCTTTGCTTAAGTTATTTTGCTTGGACCTAACCCACACATGAAAAGGTGAAATGTGTTTTGTAATTTGTTTAGCCAAATCATCCTTGTGGTTCAACGTAGACTTATAAGGATGATGATGGGATCCTGCAAAAATGTGTGCCCAAGGGACTCATGGTCATGGAATGATGATTCTGCCCTGGATATTGACTGTCAACATCCATGACCTGTTTGACAGACCTGCTCGATAGTTGCTTATTAACACAGCTTGACATTACACGGCATGACTGAATTATTTACTAGGGCTGCAAAGAACAACTGTTTTGATAACTGAATCAATTATTTGTTTGTTTACCGTAAAACTTCAAATAATAGCCGAGTCCCAAATAGACGCCTGTCTCTTTTACACGCCTGGTGTGGCTGCAGGTTTGGGTAAATAAAGGCCGGTCTCAAATAGAGGCCGGGTCTGTTTTTTAGTTTCGGGTTGTATTTAATCCTCTAAAACCGTCAGATCGTCCGCTTTTTGGCGGCCGCCAAAGCAAATTGTTGTCCCTCCAAAACCTTTTTTGATCGATGAGTGATGTAGAATAGACTGCGGCGCTTGACAGGGCGCGTTACGAGCAGAGAGAGAGAGAGAGCGAGCGCCCCGCCGCGCGCGCGCACTCTCACGTCTTCAAACAACACGAGCGCTGTCTTGCTCTCTCTCCCTCGCGCATATTAATCAAAATCAATTGACACGATACTAAAAGGTCGGAAGACCGCAGTTTCACGTGGAGCATTTGGAGATTTTTAGAGATTAGAGACAGGCCTATACACTCAATGAACAACATCTCAACACTAAATTATAAAGGCCTGTCTCATATAGACGCCTGTCTCAAATACAAGCCGGTGCAGTTCGACGATTTGGGAAAATAAAAGCCCGGGCTACTATTTGAAGTTTTACGGTATTTAGATTTTCCACTATGCTATGCATTGTCTAGTTAAAAAAACAAAACAAAAAAATAGTTGAGGATCCTTCATACCAAGAAAAATAACTATAACGATATAACTATATTGGCGTACACCTAAAGGACAATAACGCTCAGTTTATTATAAGAGTGTATTGCAGTCATTTGGCGCTTAACATGTTCAAACTAATTAAAATCATCTTGATTCTGATTGGCTGTCAATGTTTTTATCATTCATCAGCTGGAAAAAAATCATTCTGAAAGTGATTACAACAATATCGTTATAGCTATAGAGTGGACTTTCATATTCTCATAGGATTAGAACGATTATTAAAAATGTATAGTTATAGTTATCATCTTTGGGGTGAACAGCTCTTTACAATGAAAGAGCACCAGAAGAGTTTTTAGTATAAATACTGGTATGTGGTCATTCTTTCCTCTGAACACGGCTACACATTTCTGTCATCATGTGACATTCTCCTGTAAAGTGATTTTTCATTTAAAATATTATTCCTTGTGTTGCATATAGCATATCTAATTGTAGTTAATTTAAAACCTTAATTTGATGTTAAACAAAGAATGTTGTTTTGATACACATGATTGTGTTTCCTTGCTGTTGAACTCTGTTTGATTGACATACTCAATGAAGCTTTTTTTTTTTTTAAAGCAGCAACTATCACAACACAGTTCCATTATAAAAACATAAGAAAAGATTTTGAAAGGATGTAAGTGTCTTATCTGTTATTTCAAATAAATGTATTGTTTAACTTTAAGTTCTTCTAATTATTCTTCTAATGAAAAACAAATATATAAAAATATCTAGCTGTTTTCAACATTGATAATAATAAGAAATGCTTCTTGAGCACCAAATCAGCCTATTAGAATGATTTCTGAAGGATCATGTGACAGAAGACTGAAAATTCAGCATTGTCATCACAGGAATAAATGACATTTTAAAATATTTTAAAATAGGAAAAAAATGTGAGTTTTTATTGTAATAGCATTTCAATGTTTTTACTGTATTTTTGATTAAATAAATGTAGCCTTGGTGAGCATTACAGAATTTAAAACATTAAAATAGTAAGTTATGTCAGGCAACTCTCCAGTAAAGATCATTGTTAGGTGTTTTTCTTTAGAGACCTGCTAAATGGTGCCCTTTATCTTAGTCATTTAGAGCTGATATTAAAGAACTGAAAATCAATTATGTTATGAAATATCAAACTGATTATCAGTTCACCCTTGACTGCATTCAAAGTGCATTGCTCGCTGAGACAACCTGGCAACATGAAATGATAAACTTATGAATTGGTTGCAGCCCTACAATTTACCCTCTTTCACCTTTCAAAGCTAACATACAACATTTCCAGATCTGCTGCAGTATTTCTACAAGTCATATAATGTTTGAGCAGGGGAGCTTGTTTATTATTCAGATGTCTTCTTGTAATTGTCTCTCTGTCCTCTTCTGGTTTGATTTGCTTTCTTTTGGTGCTATCAAACTAGGCTGCAATACTCTGACTGATTGCTCTGTGATTAAGAGATGTCTGTGTGTAATAATTTGCATATATTGTGAATAGTAATCAGTAGGGTGCCTTTAATTATGTAGAATATGCAGATGTGTTAATTGGTAGGGGGGAACGGCCTGCTTTCTGTTTACTAACACTTTCTTGTCAGAAACTTCTCATTTTTTTACTGTCTCACCTCTCTTTTCCTCTTGAAACTCTTTCCGCACCTTTTTTTATTCTCTCTCTCTCTCTCTCTCTCTTTCTCCATCGCCTTTCTCACTCTCTTCTTCACACATTCTCGGCTTTTCTTTCTACTATAGCAGCCTCACAGCGAGGATGAGGATCGTACTTTGTCCTTGACTCTCATTCCTGGTCCTTCTCGCTCTCATTCTTTCTTTTTCACTCTTTCTCACTTTATGCCTCCCTTTCCTTTCCATGCCCTTGATGCCAATATGCTGTCTCCATGGTAACTGGTGCCTAAAGGAAAGTGAGTCTTGAGCCGCAAAAAAATGTGACAGGTGCTTTCACAGAAAAAGGGTGTATAATGTGGGAGAATTAACGAGTGACTGAATGCATGAAATGGTGGTGAAAGATCAATTTGAAATGAGTTTTTTTTTCTGCCTGTAATTTATTATAATGTCTCTCTCTTATTCTCTGTCATTTCCTCATTAGGGATTTTTGAGTCGCAGGTTAAAGGGCTCAATAAAGCGGACCAAGAGTCAGCCTAAACTGGACAGGAACAGCAGTTTTAGACACATCCTGCCAGGCTTCAGACCAGTGGACAACGACAGGTAAACAACATCAATTTTCTTTCTCATTCCAGTCTTTTTTAAAGCAGAAGTGTGTGTGTGTGTGTGTGTGTGTGTGATTTCTATGCCACTAGAATCACCAAACCAAACTTGCTCATTCATACAGACATTTACTCTAAGTTTATAGAGCATCTGTGTTTTTGGATAGTTTTAAACCGGTGGTTACCTTTTTTGACTCCAAGGCCCCCAATTGTCCTAAACAATATTCGAGGGCCCCCGTAGGCTAAGATAGTTCTGCTCTGATGACAAAGCTGGTGATTATTTTTTTATTTACAGAAACTAGGTATATTAAATGGATCATTTAAATGAAATGATGAATTTTCAAAAAATACTGAAATGAAAATAAATTCCATTATATCAGTTTTTCAGAGCGTATATATTTCAGGATGAAAGTCTTACGGGTTTGAGACATGCATTTTTCACTGTTTTAGATTACTTATAACTTGTTTTGTTTTATCTTATTTTAATCATTGTAAACCATTTTGCGGCTGTGAAGTGTGTGACTTGGAAGTGTGGTGAGGCCCTCTAGTGGGTTCTGGCCCCCTGGGTGAAATCTACTGTTTAGAACTATAGCTAAAATAAAATAAAAAAACAAGGCACACATCAGCTTTAATCCTCTGGGGTCTGAGGTGTTTTTGGGGTCCTTGAGATGTTTTGACATGCCCAGACATTTGTGCTTATTTCAGCTACTTAAAACATACCATTTGCCAACATATAAATTTGCTGTATTCAGCACAAACTCTGCTACAATAATATGTGAGCAAAATGGATGTACATGTTTGCATTTTATAGAAAAAAAACATTATGCGTGGTTAGTACGTTTTGGGGAAAAAAAATGTCACCGCAATAAGGCCATTTAACACATACTGAATAGTTGTCCACAAGACTTTTGAGTTACTATTCTTGTAGGCTAGAATTTTTACTTCAAAATGAAGTGAAAATCATTCTGACCACACTTTCACAAACAACAATATAACGATTTAAATTTCTTACGGCAGTTTTTGGTTAGCACTGGTGTATGCGTGGGAGTGTGAATGGCCATGAATATTAATGTGATTTACACCTGGGTGGGAAGACTAAAGACACTCCCCCAATGGCCCATCAAGGTGCTGTGAGGCAGCCTGAACTAAGAATGATTCACTGATGAATAAAAAGTTAAAAAGAACAGCATTTATTCAAAATAGAAATCTTTCCTAAGAACGTAAAGACTTAAAGTCATTCCTATCACTTAACACATCCTTTCAAAAAAACAAACATAAAAAGACCAAACTTGTTTTTTATATATATAAAAAAAATGTATTCAAAGAATCCTAAAAAAAACTGTTACAGGTTAAAAAAATTAAGCAGCACAACTGTTTCCAACATTGATTTAAAAAAAAAAATCATATCAGAATGATTTCTGAAGGCTAATGGTTAGTTAGGTAAGTTAGCGGTACATCTCACTGATGCTGACATCTGTCCATTTATATTTGCAGCCTTTTGCAGTTGCCTTGGCAGCCTGGGTAATAGACTAACCAAAACTGAACATTTATATATAAAAAATATATTGTATTTAGACAGTATCACATATTTGCATAGGCGTCGATTTCAGTGGGGGCCATTTTGTACCCACCACTTTTGGAAACATTGAGGCACGGATGTACCTAATACAAATAAAACATCTCCAGTTAACTAGCAGAGCAATCATTTAGTCTGCTCTTAAATAAGAGATCTAGCGCTAAAATGTTTTGTTTTTGAACTCAAGCTAAGCGCTCGTGTCCGCTGCTATCAGTGTCATGGATACAGTGTTCTCTTGTGGCGGCGCGCGCGCAGTCTTCACTCGGACGCGCTCTTCAATCTATCGCCGTTGCGGCGGACACTATTCATTCCGGTGAAATCACAAAATAAAATGCACACAAACGTGTGTCCCTGCTTGATATAGACTGTAACCACTGATGAACATATTCGGTTTTGATGAGAGAGAAAAAAACTATACCGAGGGCGGATTAGAACCCGTAACCTCTGACACGCTTGGCAAAAGATCTACCACTAGACCACTGAAGTACTCAAGCAAAAAGTTTACACGAGTGTATAGGTAATATTTCCTATGTCAAGATCTAGCCAAAACTAGGCAAAATATAGTCTGAAAATTAATTTGAGCTCTATGATCAGAAAAGGAATTATAACACTAAACAACTTACTCCGAGCTTGTATCATCGGCGGGGTCAATTCGTTCTTCAAAATGCAGCCGTTCGTAGTCCAAGTTTCAAATTCCTCTGAGGAAAAGGTGAATTTTTCCCTGCTGTCCATAATCCTCTGAAGGAGTAGCGTGCTGCCATCCTCAAAACGCGATGAACTATCAGTGATTCTGATGAAGAAAGTTACTTT
The DNA here is from genome assembly GCA_029959095.1 of Rhinichthys osculus. Lineage (NCBI taxonomy): Eukaryota > Metazoa > Chordata > Actinopteri > Cypriniformes > Leuciscidae > Rhinichthys > Rhinichthys osculus. The sequence continues at coordinate 25,288,586 of JARWKJ010000004.1, read as the reverse complement.
GTGTTGTTATGGCATTGATCGGGGGGGCGTGCCGCGTGTGCGATGCATAGATCGCCTATTTACCATGTGAAAAGCTCTGGGGGCGTGGCGGCCTCAGCTAATTAAAGATAATGAAGGGAGAACGAAAAAACTGTACCTCTCCTTGGTTTCAAACGGATTACATAAACTGGAAATAAATTTTTTTTAAATAAATTACCCCATTTAAAAGAAGATAATTTCAGCTTCATAAAGATACATCTCTCGTATCTCTGTGACAAGTATTGACAGAGTTACAGTTCATTTTTCGGACGCGTTTCAGAATGGGCTTTACTGACAGAGAGAAGGCAAAACCCGCATCATGTTTATTTTTCTTTATTTGACGAAAAGTACAACACTTTGTTTTTATTGTGAGTACCCACAAAAAAAATAGACACTTAACAGGATCTAATGATGTACAACACTTATGTGTAAGATCAAAATCAACAGATTAATTTGATTCTCTTTTGCACTGATAAGGAAAATATCGAGCTCGGCGCGACGGCCGACCCCAGAGGGTTAAGCAGTAGAGTCCCAGTTTTTTATCTTTTAGTCACTGTCTTGACTGGAGATGAGTTGTTACAGTCATGGTCATGGCCCCAAATGTTATTGGACACAATAAAAAGGCAGTTGTTTTCTGATATTTTAAAGCTTTACTAGATGTGAGATGTACTGTATGAGCTGCTTTATGTGGCGGAAGAGTCTCAGCATGGATGCGTTTGCATGTGTTTGCATTCTGTGTGCTAATTCTTATGGTATAACACATATGTAAATGTGAGATTTTGCATTTCCTCCATGTCCGTGCTGCATAATTTGCTGCACAGTGAACAATGACGTGTAAAGAGAGTGTGTGTGGTCTGAAAGTTTGTGCGTCTGTTTGGCAGACTGGTTATTGAGGTCACTTTTGACATGCCTCTCTTGTCAGTGAAAACCGACAGAGCTTTGCAGTCCAATCTGTCATCTGCCTCTTTCTCGGAGATGCTCCTTCATGCATCTTCTCATTCCCTGATCCCATAAATATCCCTCACTTTAAACAGACTGCAGCTGTACCCTGCTCTTGAGCTTTAGCTCATTTCTATGCAAATTTTGGCTCTGAAAGTTTCGCTGTACTTTATTTTACCGTAAATTTGATACACTCACCACCATTATGCGCACAATTTGCAGAACAATAACAGTTTTGGTAGTCGTACCAGAAATAGACTGAAAAGAGAAGTTCCAGGACTAGGTTTAGCTGTTTATTCCTCTTTTATTTTCTTGTTTAAATCTTTAAAGTGGACATTAACTGAGGTATTGTGAGATGGGAGTCTGGCTGCTATAAGTCTACATGTAAATCATAGTGAAGTCAGGCTTCCAGGCAGGGCAAAAATACATTGATTGAATGCTCAGTGTCCAAAAAACAATTACATCGTCCCCCCCCCCAAAAGAAACAGCAGTATTTCCAGGCAGCACCCAAAATGAAGAGTTTGGAGCCTCTTGCCCAGTGAACATTTTTCTTTCCTCCTATTTAACTTTTGTATTTGGTGATTTTAAATCCAATGGATTCCACATAACTCTACAAACAGATTCATAATGTGGCATTACAGTCATTCTGTATGATTGGGGATGATGTTGGGGAAGCAGGCTTCCATTTAGTTTTAAAGTAGTCACTATGGATTTTAGAACATGGTTAACCAGTTTTAACCAGGTTGACCTCAGCCCAACCAGCCATATGATCAACCAGATTGAACTAGCTCAACATCTAGCAGGATTTACTAGCAGGGAGCAGTATTTTTGTTGTTGTTGTGGTTGTGGTTGTTTATTTTGAAGGAATTAATTAATGTATTTATGTACTTGTTGTATTATAGTTAGTTAGTTGGTAGGTTTGTTTGGTATTTTGTTTATTTTATTTTTAGTTCATTAAATTTTTTTATGGACCTCAGGCAGTCCAACCCCAGTTTGTACTTTATCTGCGCTCAGCGTTGATTCTCTCGTTAATCTGGGCATTAGCTTGCAGTGTTTCCCCAGTTTAGCTTTAGCCATTAGCCCAGACCCTAAGGGTTCCCATTCAGTCACAGCCCTCGTTTTATCTTATATCAGCAGCATTAACATCAGCCACTGCTCTAAAGCCATGGCCTGAGCTGCTCATCCATTCTTTACACAAATGAGATTATATGTGCGGATGCTGCTAATCCCAAAAGCATCTCATTTGATTGGATTAAGTGTAGTAATTGTCTGTGCTGTCAGCATTGCTTGGCTGGAGCAGACTATGGGTGGCTGTGCTTATACAGATAGGGGATGAGTACTCTAGACTTCTGTGGGGCCAAATGGATTTTTGTTGAATTTCTGTGCCCGATGCCCTGGCTGATGTGAGTGCAGCTTTTTCGATCTGTGCTTGAGTGTTTGTGCATGTATCTCTCTGTCTGTTGTGGATTATTACATTCATTTGGCTGAAAACGACCCTGTGTTACCAGACAGTCTGATTGTGGCTTCTATTAGAAAGTCAAGAAGTCTTAATAGAAAACAACTCTGCTGTTGAAAGCACTTAAATCATGGAATATATACAAAGGCATATGTATAAAATGACATTTATCTTATGCAGTATCAATATATAATAGATTCACTCATTTCTCTGTTGCATTGTTTTTTTTTTTATAGAAACCCTATATGTTGATGAGTTCACCATTGAACACTCATCTATCTTTCTTTCTTTCTTTCTTTCTTTCTTTCTTTCTTTCTTTCTTTCTTTCTTTCTTTCTTTCTTTCTCTCTCTATGATGTTCACCCATAATTCATTGAAATGTTTAGTTTGTATTGTTTGTCCTTTTGGCACAGATGGCACTTAGAGACTTAGGAAACATGATACCAGCCACAAGTTGAACCATTTACCAATAAACCAGGCTGTTCGGTTCCGGTGGGTGGACAAGAGGATTGTTCTTAGTGTGTAAACTGGATTTCAAGTTCAATTCGTATTAAAAATAAAACATTTTGGGGAGTGTCTAATGAATGCTGATTGTTTTTAAAGGGACCATTAATTAGGTCAAAATATTGGATAAAAGCCGATAAAAGCGAAGCGAACTCCGCGAGCGACAGCGAGAGAGACCGCATGTGTCCGAGCATTAGTAAATTGATACATAGTAATATATAATTACTATATAAGAGGTATGGAAGTTCGATAAATGGACAACAATATTAATAAAAACAACAATTAAATTCTCTTTTGGTCAGTATACAAAAACTTCTCGGTTAACATAATGTTGTCTTCAATTAGGCCTAAGTGTCAAACCTCTCTGGAATCACTCTATTTCATATTTATTGATTACAACGTATTCAATAAACCAAACTCCAGTGTTACTCATCTTACGAATTATTAACAAAGGAATTATTTGACCCCCGCAAAATAAAAAGTGGAAAGAGATAACAAGTGAATTCAGGCCTACCTCATGTTGCACGTTTGCACTTTTTGAGAAAAACAATGGCACAATAAAAAAAGATTTTTCAGGTCTATGTCCAATTAAATCCCTCACCTTTTTCTAGTTATTGGGTTAAAATACATATTTTGCCTGTAACTAAGGTGTACTAAAATGTGATTCCATTTTTTTTTTCTCATATCGCAATATAATATCGATATCGTCCGGACAGTGAAAAATATTGTGATATGAATTTTTGCTCATATCGCCCACCCCTACCATTAATCTGCTCTAATTTTAGTCCACGTTCATACAGCAGCAGAATACAGTTGTCAGTCAGTCCTGTATTTGAGTCCTTAATACGGTAACGCTCAACCGCATTCTATAACTGAACACAAGCCCGTAAAATTGTAGGACTCACAATCGCATGTTCTGAAAACCTGCGCTGTGTGAACAGAACCGGACTGGACAAATAGTTATCTGTCACGTCATACAGTGCGAGAGAGACTCTCTAGGCTGCACAAATGTGTATCTACTAGGGTTGTGCCAATGGACGATGATATAGTGATGCCACGCCCCCCACCCAGACACACACTAATCTTAGTCTCTACACTTAGCAGGGATTGCTCTGTAAATTAAATTGAGAATGTAACTTATGCATGCTATTTTAAATACTGTAGTCTATGCCAGAGACGTGACGCGTTACGCCCGTTTCACACATACTCCGTGTGCAGTGCGTATATGCAGTACAGGAGCAGCACGCGCTATAGTGCTTTCACATATGCTGCGTTTACAGTGCGCAACTGATCCGCGGCTGTACCACAAACACATTTACTCACTATTGGTATTTCAAATCCAGAAGTTATCAGCAACTTTTATTTAAAAAAAAGTTTCGTCAGCATTGCAATTCTCTTTGTACATATATACACTCTTTAATAGACGCATTCACGTTTAAACACAATTTAAACGTATTATTCAATGCATTATTTCTATAGATTATATATTAAGTTGCTCAAGCAAGAGGACAAATATTTAACCATGTACTTATATTAAAATTGCAAACATTTAAAATTAAAACTTAAAATTGACAAAAACAGCAGGCTCATACCTTTTCTTTTGCATAATTTGAATATTTATACAATAAATCTAGCATGTCACAAATAACTTGTTTTTCCATCTCACGAATGAGACGAGTGTCGTTCATTATGTCCTTGTTGAAGTATATTGTAGTTTTCCTTGCTTTACCCCGGTCTTAAAGTAAAAAGATGACTGTGAAAAATAATAGCCTAGTATTTAATTAAATGCATTTATAGTGAAATTACTACATTTAATTTAATTAAATGCATTGATGATGAAATTTATTGTCATGTCAATCTGTGTTCATTTTGATCACAAACCATGTGCTGTCACTTTAATTCAGCGCATGCAGCACAGCAAAAATAGACTCGGTGTGTAAAAGATCTCGGCACTGCTGTATACGCACCGCTCTTGGAACGGATCGCCGGACCGCGTCCGCGTGCAGTGTGAAATACCTTGTCAGGCTACACAAATATTGATCTTGACATTGTTAGCCTCTTGTCTTGCCGCCAGTTTTATGGACGTCGCCATCTTTGATATTACTTTGGTCAAGTGTAGTAATTTTTTGTCGCCATGGTTACTGGTAAGAGAATACAGGCTCGATTCTCTTTGCACATTCATACAGACAATATTCGAGACTAAGTTGCTGTGTGAACGGGACATTTCGAGACTCACACCTGTAAGTGAATGTGGTTGTCATTCCCAAAAACTGACCGTGTGTACGTAACTTTTTTTTTTTGTTTATTGCACCAGAAGAGTTAGTTTAAAATGACCATTTTCTACTCACTATGTCCATGTAATGATTGACTATTGACCTCCAGAATGCTGAACATCAAATAGGCAATGATATGTAATTGTAGGCGGTCATATGTGAATGTGCTTATGGTTATGATGTCACAACCATGATTTCTTTTTTTTTCTTTTTTTTTAGTTTAGTTTAGTTTAGTTTTCAGAAATGATTTGTGGATGACGGACAAGGTAAGAAACTCTGTGTTGTAGAAGTTATAGGTATATATATATATATACACTGAACAAAATTATAAACGCAATTTTGTTTAGGAATGCACCGATCCCCATTTTTTCACTTCCGAATATCCGATCCCGATACCTGAATTTGGATATCGGCCGATACCGATTCTATTCCGATACCAGAGTTGTGTTTGTTTTAATATTATTATTATCATCATTATTTAGGGCTGGTCGATATATCGCATCACATTGTTATGCGCATCTCGTCAGTAAAGCCGGTTCCTTGATTAGTAGTAAATCGCCTTCACCTGCTTTCAGATGGAGCGATATTAATGCGATATGGCTCAGCTTGTCAGTTAATTACGGCTCTTTGTAGTAAATGCCGCTCCATCTGAAAGCAGGTGAAGGCGATTTACTAATCAAGGAACCGGCTTTACTGACGAGATGCGCATAACAATGTGATGCGATATATCGCCCAGCCCTATCATTGTTTATTTTATATGATGCTGAAATAAACTCCTCTCAACAGGGAAGTATGATATGTACGTATGTATGCATGTATGTCCCAAAAGGCAACTTTAGGTAAGTATAAGGTCAGAAAAGGAAGTCAGAAAAACAGGAAATCATGTTAACAGGAAAAATCCCATTCTGAAAACAAATATGCAACTGTAAGGGTTTCAAATTGATTGTCATGCCAATATTTATTACATTCCCAAAATGACAAATACTTGAGTCTTGAAATAGTGCAAGTGTAAACATCTTACACACACACTATCAATAAAACAGTGTGCAAATCAAGTTCACTGGCTCTTGTAGCATCAACAAATCAAAGTTTTAAAATGTAAAATATTAGAAATATAAGAAAAGTGCAATAACTGTAAACATCTTAAGGCCCTTGAGTCCGAAATTTTCGTATGCGTTTTTTCGTATTCGTGATTCGGTGGCTCTGAATTGTCAAAACCCCATTCAAACTGCTTGCTACGGATGCGAAAAACGCAGAAAATCGAACCCGATTCGATTATTTTTTTTTGACGGACGAAAGTTTCAGTGGCAGTGTGCAAGCGTGATTGACATAGCGTGAGGTCGTATTTATTTTTTTTACATGCGAAAATTTCGGACGCGAATGTTCATTTCTCTACCATAAGCCGTCTCCAAAGGCGTTTCAGAGAATTTGGCAGTACCTCACAACCGCAGACCTTCTCTTCACGGATGAATCCCGGTTTTCACTGTACAGGGCAGATGGCAGACAGCTTGTATGGCGTCGTGTGGGTGAGCGGTTTGCTGATGTCAACGTTGTGGATCGAGTGGTCCATGGTGGCGGTGGGGTTATGGTATGGGCAGACGTATGTTATGGACAACGAACACAGGTGCATTTTATTGATGGCATTTTGAATGCACAGAGATACCGTGACGAGATCCTGAGGCCCATTGTTGTGCCATTCATCCACGACCATCACCTCAAGTTGCAGCATGATAATGCACGGCCCCATGTTGCAAGGATCTGTACACAATTCCTGGAAGCTGAAAACATCCCAGTTCTGGCATGGGCAGCATACTCACAGGACATGTCACCCATTGAGCATGTTTGGGATGCTCTGGATCGGCGTATACGACAGCGTGTTCCAGGTCCTGCCAATATCCAGCAACTTCGCACAGCCATTGAAGAGGAGAGGACCAGCATTCCACAGGCCACAATCAACAACCTGATCAACTCTATGCGAAGGAGAAGTGTTGCACTGCATGAGGAAAATGCAGTTCAGTTCATGAAAAATGGGGGCAAAAACAAAATTGTTGCATTTATAATTTTGTTCAGTGTATATACATCTATATCTGCATGCCATGTAGACACAACACTACTTGAATATTATTTTTGTATTATTATTTTCCATGATATGTTCACTTTCAAAGCCAAAACTAGATAACTACAAAAATGTATTTTGTTGGAGGAAATTATTGTGCATGTGCATGTGCATGATGAATGACAGAGAGCATCACAAAAAGACATGGACAGAATTGGAGCAAAAGATTTTTTCTCCTTAAACACACGATTTCACAGACACACAAGTCTTGTCATAGACACAAACAGACTTTAATAAACTTCCTAGACTGACACCGATTTTTATTTGATGCTCTCAGATGACGCTCATAGATTCTAATGACTTTACAGGGTCAGATCTAAATTAAAAGCATTTGAACATTTGTGTCAATTTTACCTCCTCTCGTTTTATTGTTCTCTTACATATCCTCATTTCACTCCCTCCTGACCAGGAAAGAGGTGATGTTGTCAAGGAAACTGTCATATCGGGAAAAAATCTCAGCGTTGCTTTATTGCTCTGTAAATTTCATTTGGGTAAAAAAAGGATCTAATTCCTAAGGAAAGACTGAAGTATGAAGATTGAACTAGAGCCACTTTTAATCAAACTGTCAAGCTCAATATGTATGTTTTGTGAGGAGTGATTTTAATAAGGCCTCAAAGACGGCCATTGAGTCTGCTTGGACAACAGAATCTGCCGTCTTTATTGAATGTGCAAGCAATAAACCTGCTTTAAAATATGGAAGATGTTTTTGAAACTGAAATGTCTCCTGTTCTTGCTCAGGAATAATGCATTAGATGAATTTAAATGATTGTTATGTTCTGTAAGTTGTGTTCTCTAATGTGCTCGAATGGCTTCAGTAAAGAGTTCTTATAATTAATAATTATCAGAATAAACAATGATTTATTGACTTATTCAGGAGTGCATACTACTTTACTATATAGTATAATAAAATAAAACAGTATCTGACAAGAGTAGTATGTCCGAATTCACTTAACACTTAACTATCCCATGAAGCCCCTGGAGAGGATTTATGAATGGCAGTGAAGTGACACAACTGATGCTGGCAGGTCTTGTGACAATGACAACATGAAAAATGAAGCATGTCCTGATTACATTAATACAACAGGCATTCATACTATACAGAATATACTTTTTAATGATCACAAAGTAATCAAAAAGCAGAACCTATTTTTTTCTGACACAGACACTGTCTTTTTTTATCAGTCATGGAATCATTTACAACCATTATCAACCAATTTGTTCAATTCAAACTCCGATTCATTAAGGAACAAAACACAAATATGATTATTAAAGTATTAAAAAAACATCTAATATATTAAAATAGGAAGCAGTCATTTTATTTTTGTTTTAATAGTTATAGAGGATATATAATAGAGGATAAGTCACTTTCAAAACGTATTAAAATATTATTCGTACCAATCCCAAAACTTTAAATGGTAAGTGTGTGTATATATATTCCAAATTTAAATAAGTGGCCTAACTGGAAAAGCACAGCTTTTCGCTGCACGAACAAAAATCGCTGCAAAAGATGCTTTCCAACCGGTTTTATCGTAGTTTTTGTCCCAAGTTAAGTCAATGGAGTTGGACAAAAACTATGATAAAACCTGTTGGAAAGCATCTTTTGCAGCGATTTTTGTGTGAGCATATCAGTGAACACCCCAGATCACTCGGTGAGTTTCACATCTTTGTAAACTAAAGTTTAATGCGTTTTATGAAGGATTGTTCCAGTGCACCTATGCAACCATTGTGGAGGGGGGGGATTTTCGGTTTCTGTTCAACCACAGAAACCGAAAATTCTCGGGCCAGCAGCATGTGTCCAAATTTTAATCTTAACCGTTCTATTTCATCAGAAACGATCTTAAAACAGGGCTTTAAGTGTAAAATACCGAACTTGTCCTTTAAAAAACATGAATGTTTGCACTCATCCATAAACATTATTAGATCCATCAGCTTGTCAGCAAGTCCCATCATTCAGCTCATCACTGTGTCATCAACCTACGCCTTTGTTATTGTTGGAAACTGCACCCTCTTGTGGTGAAAAAATCTTACATATTGTGCCTTTAAGTCAGGAAGAATGGTTGACAAAGCCAGGGCTGGTAATGAAATTTGATTTAGTATCGGAGAAAATGTTGTTTTGGTTGATTATAGCCTATGCTGTGTACCCTGTCACAGTCATCTTGTGAGTATTAATTTGAGATGAAAGGGAGTGATCTGACTAACAAAGACACGCATATGAGATTCGTATTTTTGTGCATGTCTAGTTTTGTCTGTGGGAGAGAGTGAAACCATAGATATATACGAGCACACACACATTCAAACTCTGACAGAGAGATACAGAGAGCAGAGGAAGTAGGACAGTGGAAAAATATGTAAGGAAAGGGAGGATGAGAGACAAGGAGAGCACAAGAGGGCAGTAGAGAGAGAGAAAATGTGGGGTGAAAGAAAGGGCTGAGAGAGAGAGAGAGAGAGAGAGAGAGAGAGAGAGAGAGAGAGAGAGAGAGAGAGATTTTTCTCCGCTCCGCCTTCCCCAGAAAACAAACGGCAGCGGTTGGGCTGCTCAGTGCTGACTGAGTGAGAGAGAGAAGCAGGGAGAGGGAAGCGCTCGGTGCCGGAAAAGAGAAAAATGGAGCTGTGAGAACTGCCCAACAGATCCCTTCACCTTCAGGGTTATCTCATGTCCTCCCTCGTTCTCTCCGGTGTGTGACTGCTGCGCTGAATTCACATGATGACTGGTGAGTGATCAGTCTGATCCTGAGTCTTTCATGTTGTTCTCACAAATATAATGTGATAGAAGTCTCTCACACACACATGCTGTGATCTGGGACTGTTTTGTAATGTATTTGTTTGTAATTGTTTCTAACAGTGTCTGTGATGATGGAGGATGTTGGTCTCATTAGATGTTCTGGGTCACTGGACTCATGTGGTTAAATTCTGATGCCATTTTAGTGTGGAGTCACTGTGGCCAGCAGCAACACATCTGCATTGGGATTTTTAAATAGCTGCATCTGATTAAATTAAGCTTCAATTTAAAGTGTATTTATGTGATGGAGGGTGTGTCAATCTTGTGGTAATTAAAATGATTCGTTGAGGATGACTCCTGTTCATCGCTTGCCGCCTGTCACTTGTGGTTGTTTTTTTTGTTTTTGTTTTTTTTGACCTGAGGTTATGAACTTCTCTCAACCTGTCAGCTTGTGTATGTGTGTGTCTGCAATTATATTTCAGCTGCTCTCATTCATAACACTGAGAAACATATTACACCTGTTCATCCACAATCTCCCTCCCTCCCTGGATTTATAGATTTAAAGATTGATTAATGATTAATTAACTTCTGCATATCATGCAAGTGAAATGTAAAGTGAAATTGAATATTATCTGTAGAAAGTGATGTGGAGCTTCTTCTACCTAGTCTGACCCTAAAAGTGACTGTCATTGGTGGAGCCTACTAGGGATGCACGATATATCGGTATCGGCCGATATATGTTAGTTTTTAATGTTACCGTTATCGTCCCAATAAGAAAATTTGGCCAATATATTAAAGTCGATAAATAATAGATTATTTCCTTCAGCTGAGACACTTCAGATGTGCACTGTTCGCCATGATGGTTTTTAATTGCTTGAAATATGATTGGAATCACTTCAAAAAAGGTAAATACAGTAAAGTGCAATATGTGCAGCGCAAGTCTGTCATATAGGCTATATAAAATTAGAATGAGAACATCATTATAATTGTGTGCTTGGGACATGGATTTAATGGTGAGACTTTTGTTTTTTTAACCAGGCTCTCAATAATTATCTGAAAATTTGGATTTAGATTTATCGGCCAATATTTCGGTTATCGGCTTTCAAATATAAAGAATTATTGGTTATTGGCATCTGCCAAAATTTTCATATCGGTGCATCCCTAGAGCCTACAGTAGCTGACTGTCCTACGGTCATGGAAAACACGGAAATATCAGGGAATTTAGAATTTCTCATTCAACTCAAGCCCTTTATGTGTAGAATTTATACAGCTTATGGCAACATGCATTGCACACATATGGAAAAAAGTGAGAGTTCCTGTAGTATAGCAGAGAATGTGTAATGGAAGATGCATTTATTTATTTTACAAACACCTCTAAACTGAGTAGAGAGAAAATAATAGATGGTGTGAAAAAGAGGGAGGAATGAGAGGAGAGTTTCTCCTCAGTACCAGCTGTTGGTCGACATCTCGTCAGCTGTGCTGGAATGGAAAATTAAAGACAGATAACGTTTGATTGGAGGATATAAAAAGACAATAAAAAAAAACAGTCTAGTGCGCAAAAATGTTTTCTAAACTTGCAATACATTCTGCAAATCGAGGCCATCTCCCCAACCCCCCCCCCCCCCCACGACTCGTTTTGTCTCAGTCGCTCTCTAATTGCACTGTCATGACCAATCTCTCTGGTCTATTGATTTGTTGTGCGCCGCTGAGGCGCGTCTACTCCCCTGGTCTCCTGGATCATGAGGAGGGTGGTATAGGGCATCATCTCCTCAGGAGAGGGTCACCTCAGAATGCTCAACCTGACCAGCGTCTCAGAGGTGAATGTTTCCGAGTGTAGGATCAGTATGAGAATATAAACTTCCAATGGGCAGAAATGCTTCATGTTAACTGCTGGCATATAAAGCCAGTTTATTTTGTCTGATCTGTGTAGCATGTGGGACACACTCAGAGTGGAATACTACCATATTTGTAAGTGTTATGCATCAAGATATATACGGAGGAATCTTATCGAGACATTTTAGAACTGTTATTCCTGTCCTACAAGGCAGGAATGAATGTGGCCAGGAATGACAAACAAGTTGAGGGGAAGAAAGAAGATGAGAAATGCCCCCAGTTTAAAATCATCCATGATATTGATATATATATATATAATTATTATTATTTTTTTCTGTAAGAAAAGCTCCAGCAGGCATTCTTTCCTGAAATGTCTGCTAGTTAAAATAATAAATAGTCGTCTTATCAGTTGTCCAGTTGGAGTCTGAGGTGAGTCAGATCCCCACATATGATGGCAGCAGCAGATCTTACCAGAAAACTACTCTTATTTCAATGCATTTATCTGCTGATTTTCCTAGGTACAGTCCAAGAAACACATTTGCCGATTTATTTGTGATGTGCTGACAGTAACTGGCAGATTGTCACAGTCCCTTCACATTGTGTCATGTCCCTTTAAGTGGCGACATGAATAAAATATGTTTGTGCTGTGAGTGTAGAGCTTTTCTCTATCTGTGCTGCTTCTCCAATGGTTTTTCTGAGACCCAGATATTACAATGGACATCAAGTGGTGACCCAACACTGTGTTGAAGATGTTTATCACTCCTGTACAGAAACATAAAAAGAAACATAACATTTATTAAGATTACCATAAATTGATTGGCACATCAATATTCAAAATGATTAATATTAAACAGACTGAATAGAAAATAGTCAAAATCTTTATTATTTATTATAAAGTATTTTTAATGCATTGTGATGCACCTTATAATGCATTGTATGGTCACATACAATACTTATGTTATGCCTTTAGAAAGTATAATTCATTAAAACATGACAAACAACCAACTTCAGATGTAACAGGGAATCTGCAAATTTTATAATGCATTTTAACTTTGGTTAGTTACAATTATTTATGAAAATATGTAATCCATTATAATGTACATTATAATGAATTACACATAGAGGCTTTAAGTAAAGTGCTACCCAAATAATTTCCATAATATCTTTTGATTTCATTGGTTAAAAGTTTGTATATATACACACACACACACACAAATATATAACGACTTTTCTCACAAAATTTCCTATTGTAAACTCTTAGAAAAAAATTTTTAGTTCTTTTTTTAGTTCTTTTTTTCCCTCCCACTGAGGCAATTTCAGGCTTCCATGCTCAACAGCCAGTAATTCAAAGCACAAAACAAATTGTGGTTGGCACAAGCCTTGTTGCTGCAAGCTAACTTGTATTCAGTATAGTCTGTCTTATATTTTATTTATTTTTTATCTTCCACACTTTCTTCATTTTTTTTTTGGGGGGGGGGGGGGGGCATGCTGGCATATGTGCAATTTGGCTAGTGTCTACAAAGTGGCAGATGAATATTTTGTGCCAAAATGTCAACAACAACAACAACAGATATGGGAGGCATTTCCTCTTTCTTTTTAAATGTCTATATGCTTATTTATTTGGCTACCCTAACTATGCACAATTATATGGTTAGTTGCACGTTATTATATGCATTTAGCATCATTGTTTTTCCCTGCTGTCTGTGAACAGACCTGTGACCCATTTTTTGACCCATCAGTTGAGATCCACTTACAGTGCTGTCACAGGAACTCATGCCACAAACGACCAGCTTCCAATGGAATATTCACTAGTTCATCAATAAACCAATCAATCGCACCTCTGGGAATGGATGTCGTTGCATGTATTGTCCTGTATGTCTGTCCCAGCATGTGTATGGGCATGTGTATGTGTGTATACGTGTGTTTTCTCATGTTATCTTCTCTTTTAGCCTAGAGTGTGGGTAAGCAGCTTTGCCTGGCAGGTAGATAGAGGGATGGATGGATGGAAAAGGGAGGGAGAGTGAGGGATAAGAGATGAATAGATGGACGGACGGCATTATTAGTGGCCTGGCTTGGGCAGCGTGGCCGACTACGGTTATGTAACTTTTAAATCGCACATATGAAAGAGAGAGAGAGAGAGGAGACAAATACATAGAAATGAAGCATGCTGTAAAATTGGACCGGTAACTCTTTTTATTTCTTAGTTTCTCAGTTTAATGTGTTTTATTGGCATGGCACAAAGCAAAATCATTTATGTTACCAAAGCAATAACTTAGCTGCATAGAGGAAAAATGGAGTTACTATTTGCAGTGAAATGACACTGGCCACAATGTACAGCTATTTGCACGCTAAAGGCCCATTCTCACCAAGAACATAACTATAACGATAACTATGTGCTGCAATTTTGTCATTTGCCGCATTAAATGCTTGAGCTTTTTATAGCAGGATGGATTCTTAATTTGGCTGTCAATGTTTTTATCGTTCATCAGCTGGAATTAAAATCATTCTGAAAGTGATTCCTACGATATCGTTTCACTGTGCCGTTATCATTATAGTTGTGGTGTGGACTCTTCTATTCTTTTATATTTAGAACGATTTTTAGAACTATATCTTTATCGTTATAGTTATCGTCCTTGGTGTGAACGGGCCTTAATAGTCTGGTGAAACAAGAAGAAGGTACAAATAATACAATTTGCATGTCACAAAGTGGCCTGGACTATACAGCATGTGCATTAGTATTTGATATTGGAATCTAGATGTTAAGATTATACACTGTTAATATTATACATGTATAATAGTATGTTATTCAGTAAATATTTTATAATAAATCATTTAAATTATATTAAATTATACAATTATCTTATATACTATTTTATAACATGTTACACATTGCATTTTATTTAGTATGTTAGCATTTAGACTGGGGTGCAAATAGTATCACATTTACACTGGTAAAGGCGTGGTATCTCATTCCGAGCAGTTGGTGCACTATAAATAAAAGCAGTTTTTCCAAACTCTTTCTTCATTAAGGGAACATTTAAAAGAATATATCTACTTGAACGCAGATTATACCCTTGACTATTGACAGTGAATAGACTAATCATATACAGAAGAAGCTGACCAACTATGGCCTTGTACACAAGTATAAGCCAATGCTTGTACCTTCTTAAGTGAAGTGAAGGCCAACCAAGATAATGTCACTCACTAATCTCTGATCACTCAATGTCCCTCATGTCTTTTCTTCACGCTGCAGTTCATCAAACACAGTAAATGAACAGACACTGTGCACATTGTATCAGCTGATGGTCCTCACAAACCATGTATATCATATGGGCCTCTACAGAAGCCACTCTTCTGTCTTCATTCAAAAAAGCAGGATGGATGAAAAAATCCACCTCGTGGTCATGTCTGTCCTCTCAATAATTCCTGTTCTTGTTGAAGGTCATTGAGGACTTTATGCTTCAACCTCACCACATCCTGCTTTTTTCTCTCCCCTCCCTCTCTCTCTCTCTCTCTCTCTCTCTCTCTCTCTCTCTCTCTCTCATTTTTATGTTTTCATGGCATGAAAGAGCTTGCCTGGAATGTTTCCTTTCCAAGGTCGCATGTTTGTGCATGTTCTTTGTTTTCATCCATTGAAAAAGTATATTTCAGAGAAAAGTGTTTTAGAAAAGAAACAAATTGCTTAAGAGTGCAAAAATAGCCTTGTTTGATTTCACATGAATTTGACACTGCATGCAAACATGTCTATTAAATGCTTTCATTTAAACATATATACTCCAACTACAGTCATGTTGTATTATTTTAACTTAACATTAACATGCAAATGTAAAAAAGGAGACAGCTATAATCAGATAAGTGATTCATGATGTGGTTATGTGTAGAATTTATTAGATGTAAATGAGACACTAAGAGGATTTTCCAGTTTGTGTAGTTGTATGAAGCAAAAATGAAGACCAGTGTCATAGATTTATGTTCCATAATCTCTTTTAGCTTGGCAAGTCATTGAGCGTGTGTGTGTGTGTGTGTGTGTGTGTGTGTGTGTGTGTGTAACAAGGAAGTACCTTGTCCATAACAACCTTTGGTTAGCCTTTAACCAGATGCCCAGTAAACACCAAAGGCTCAACTGTTTGCTTGTGATAAGACAAAGGTGTGTGTGTATGTGTTGTGTGTTGTGTGTGATATTGCTTTATACAGACAGGATTTGTTCAGGCCAAGGCTAATTTGTTTGCTGTTTAGCACATTTAGCCCATTTCTCTTGAGAATGGCATGTCTTCCCTCAGTCTGTCATTGTGTTGAATTTTCCCAGCGTCCTTCACTCTCTGTTTTCCATCCTGGCACCAACTGCATCTTTATTTCCTTTTTATATGCATATGGAGTGGCTGGCATCCATCGCCTATGTTTCTCTGCCATGATATAACTGTGAAATTGTCCATTTGGCCCATGTGTTAATGTTAGATGCGAGGGCAGGAGATTGTGTGTAACGCGTTTGCATGAAAGCTGAATCACATCCTCCCTCTTTCACTTTTTACAAAATGGACTAAAAATTAAATGATAGGGAGGGTTAGTTTTTCCACTACCTAGTAATTAAAAATCCTGATGGAAACATTGGTCTGTTCCAGGGGTGTTCAATGAGGGTCTGCGGTGGTACTGCAGAGGATCCGCCAATTATTGTTTAATCTCAAAATAATTGTGAAAAATCCAAAGAATGCATATACACAAATAAGATACATAATAAGATACAAAGTTTATTTCAACCATGCAAAAAATATTTTTTTTATTTTTCCCATCCATCCCGCATTAAAATGTATTGGGTAAAATTAAAATGTGCAAATGCCTCAACGTTATTTTAATGGTGTTGCATCATGACAAAATATGTAAATATTTGCTCTACTCTGTTTTCCACCAAGGGTTCCTTGGCTTAAAAAAGATTGAATACCCCTGGGCTATTGTGTTTGTGCAAACTGTAACACCTGATAGTTATGAAACTAATATATAACTAGTGCCAGTTGATCTGTGTGTAAGTGTGTGTGAGCCCCTTATAGTGCACGTCTGGATGACCTTTTGACTCCCTCTAACATTATTTTGTCTTGCGGTGCTTCCCCCCTCTTGTTCCGCATATTTTAGTCTTGATGTCATGTCCTTTCTTGCTAGGCACACAAAAATAGATCAGAGAATGTTTTATGTCCTGGACCCTGCCCCTTTCCTTTTACTTTCTATCACACATCTATGTCACAATAATAAAATAAAAATGAAAGTGTGGGTGTAACCATCCAAACATGTACACTCATATAGAAGTACATTTGTTTTTACCTTTATATACATTTTCCTATCATTTACCTAAAGTGTTTTCCAGCTGATTACTGCATGTATAGAGCATTATCAACATGTAATTTGTGTGCATATGTATAGCTCATAAATCATACTGTAGCTAATTAATCAACTACATCATTTGGGATATAACAACTGAATGCTGTTAATGACCGATTTAATCTAGAAAATGTGTCTAATTAGGAACTACGGCCAATGAAAGAGGCATGAAAACATTACACTGGAAAGTTCAAATGTTATGGAGTTTGATGTGGGAAAGGGAGCGCTATCTGTTTAAATGGGGCGTGTGAGTGAGGAGGTGTGTTATCAGTTATCCCATGGGAAGTTCCCTCTCCAGCACACGGCACAGAAGCCAAAGATCCCACAGAATACCCGTCAACAGTCCATGAAGCCAAGCACGAATTCAGATCGGAATTAGAGAAATGCGCAGACATAACAGTACTTGGCAATATAAACGGATTGATCGAGCGGGGTTTCCTCGCATTCAGTGTAAGTGAATCTATCTATTCTTCATGCTTCAGATCTAAGGTTGTTTTGAACACTCGCTTCAGTTGACATTTAATAGTGATGTCCATTGTGATCGTGTTTTATGAAATGAAATATGTGAAATTGTGAATGGTTTTGAAATTAATTTTATCGCATTAGAGCTTTATAGGTTTATAGCTCATTTTAACAGCTTTATTTTAGTGTTTTTGCATATAGTCACCTTTGTTCGCCTGGTTTTATAAAAAGAAAAACAGTAGCCTTGTTTTTTAAGTGTAAAATGTGTTTTAAAATGCACTTTAAGGGGTGACTAGTTAAGTTTTAGCTTCTTCAAAAAGTGCGTCTTTATAAACTGCTTTTTTTCGATAAAGAAAAATTATTTGAAACCAGCCTGCAATATCTTCCTTATCAAACTGTAATATCGTATTGCCGCTGTCATTTACTCTAATGCGAATTGTGCGTTCTTCACGTGGGGACGTGAATATGCTTGTATTACTTGCATTACTTTCAATTTCATTGAGATGTACTATACAGTACAACAAACACTCATATGCCTGCATGTCATTCCATCCCCATTCAGCGAGTTTTAAAAGTTATAATTAACAAAGAACGCTTTTAAAAATATTAACAATGTCTTTGATGTTTTTCTCTCTTTCTTGTCTGCTGTCTAATATATTTGCAATCTATTTGTTTGAGGTCAGAGACAAAGTATTAAAGGTTGGGGGAACCAAATGTGATAGTTTGGGAATGAATCAATGAAAACCATATTGATGAACCACTAATGTGAATATTGCTCTCCAGTGTCCTTTCACTGTCTTTGTTGTTTAGGGTCAGTGTTCAACTGTCTATTGAACAGATTTATTGCTTAACTATGTATGAACTGTCCAATTGATAGCTATAAACGGAATAGATTTATCAAATGTTCTTATTTCATCTTTGCTAAATGTGATGATTTCCAGTTAGATCATTATGGGTTGTGCTCTTTTTTCGGGGCTAAAATTGTACCTGTCGGTTAGTTGCCATGGAAACATTCACCTTTTCAAAGTTGCTGCCCATTCGCCAAACCCATGCAACGAAAGAGCCTATAGTACATTGATCTCTCTCTCTCTCTCTCTCTCTCTCTCTCTCTCTCTCTCTCTCTCTCTCTCTCTCTCTCTCTCACTAAATGGGAAGAGTGATGACAGCAAAGCCTCAGGCTGCATGATTAATCATATACGTCATTAATCGACAGTGATTTTGGCCATATCAGTATGCAATGATTAAAGGCTGTTTTTAATGTATTCAATGTAATGAAAGCTGCATCAAACCAGTTACTACTGGTGTATCTTGGTTTTTTCGTCAGTTGACATGGGTGATTGAACTGTGAAGATGTTAAGTTTATGTTCAGTTGGATTCGTTTGGACATTGAGGTTTCAAGGTTTGATAAAAAATAAATCTACTACATTTGTTTTGGACAAAAAAATTTATCTTTCTAATTTTAATAGAATAAACCTCAAAATGTATTATTAATTTGTTGTTTTTATTTATTGATTTGCTATTTTATTTGACATTTTTTTCTAATTTAATTCCAGAAATGCTATATTGTGAACAATAACTTTTTTAGTCGTTAGCACTTAGAAAAATTGCAGCATACCCATACCACACTCTATTATGTTTATTAATTACTCACTGTACACCAACCAATCTGTTACATCGACAACCCTTATGCCATCCCTGACCCAGTCAGTAACAGTTGTCAGTCTAAGCTGTGTTTAGCAGTGTCCTCACATAACTTATGTGTCTATCAGACCAGAGAAATGTCTTCATAGTGAGTGTAGAGATGTTTACATGTGTGTTTGTATGGTCCCATTTCAGTTTTCAGCCATCCTGCTAAATGTGTTTGTGTGCTGGTGACCTTAACTTTTCATTTCAATGTGAGCTTCATACACCCACACTCCATGCATTTGAAAAGAGCCTGTGATGTGCACTCTGAAAGGCTGAATTGTGTGTATCAAGCAGTGTGTATAAGAGCTGTGATGGCCTGTGTGTCTGGGAGCATGTCCCTGCACATCTTCCTGTTTTTCTTTCTCCTCCCGTTTCTTTCATGTCCAGGTTCAAGGTTGCTTTGATTTGTGAACTGTATTTTGTAGTAAGTGGTTCTATCCTTGCTATAGGTCACCGTGACAGTACGATGAGTGCAGGGGGTAAAGAATTTATAGATGGATGGAAATGTGCTAAAGTTAATCTTTTCAGGGTTGTAGCAAATGTAATACATTTCCACATTCTGCATCCCTGAACAGTACAAATGTAAATTCACCATCATGCTTGCAATTAGAGATGGATCTTTAGTGGATTTTCTTAATATGTCTTCGATGGATCAACTGGGCTTTATAGTTGGATTAGCTTATAGCTTCTGTTTTTAGTGTCTACACAACTAGCCCTAAGGTTTCAACTAAAAAATAACTTGGCGCAACAGTAAAAGCTCACCCAACTTATCTACTGTAGAGTCAGTGTAGAGAAATACAAAGTTATGTCATGAAACTCTAGATGGCACAGGCTAATAGGTCATTTAACCTGTTTGTAATCACATTGTTATCTATAGGGCAGTATCTATCAGTAGCCAATGAGCTCGTGTGCTCAACCTTCAAATGAAGAGTTTGGTTCCAAAACGCGATAAACGCCATTAAAAAAAATAAAAAAAAATAGTTACTGCAAAAATCAGTATTGTATCTGGTTGGTATTGAAAAGTCAATGTTTAATTTTAAGTAAAATGTGATATCCACCGTGTTATTCTGTCATGTTTTCTCCCTTTCTTTCCAAACCGCGACAAACGCCAGTCTCCCTTCTCTGCAGAATGCGATATATCCGCTCTCAACCAATCACAACGCACCATTCCACGCAATCTAAACAGTAACGGCAGCGCCTTAAATACACCCGGCTTTCTAGTTTTTAATATCTATTTTGTACTTTTCGATCAACAAACAAACAAAAAAAATGAATAATTTTGACGGCATTGATGAACTTGTGGTTGTTTCGGTGGTGAGTAAGAAACGTAAGGCATCGAAATCGAATCATTTACGTGAGGAGATTAAGAAGATGAGGCACTCGGGAGGAGGAAAAATGTTTTCAATCTTCTTTACAGTTCTTAATAAAAATATTATACTAATAAACTTACGTTGTTGTGTATTTTCAACAGTTTCAGTATGAAAAAAAAAACTTTTATATTGATTCAATGGATTAATTGCATTTTTAATTAAAAAAATGGATTTATTGCATTTTGGGGGGGGAAATAATCTGTTTTTATAATAAATCTTTGAAAATCAAAACCTGGATTTTAATTGTTTTGTTATTATGAACTACAAATGCTATGTGAAAGTTTGAAACGGAAAATAGTGGTTTTCATCTTTCCACTTTCTTGGTAAAGAAAACACATTTTTACTCAAATTAATCTAAATGGATTTATTGCATTTTGGAACCAAACTCTTCAAATACTTGGCTAGCATTTGCCTTAGCAGTGCAGCGCGCTTCAGAAACCCTCCACCTTCCCCAGCTCCACCTGTATAGATCTGCTACGGGTAATTCATGTACGCTTGTACAGCAGCAGCATGTCTTACTTGCTCACAGCAGCGTGTCGTGTGTGTATTGGCAGTAGCAAGTCCCGTACTTGCCCTGCAGCCGCAGCAATGACCTACAGCAGCAGCAGCAATAAAAGCAGCAGCGTAGCGGATCTATTCCGCCAAGACCAAAACATACAACATTGTCATACCCATTATACCATGCCAAACACTCCCAGAGTTGTCATGACAGAACTGGGGTTTGTTGGAAGAATACAGCCTATTTCAAAAGATATAATCAAGGATTAAATGGCAAACATGAACCCATTCATTCAAAGATATTTACTAAGATACATGCACAATATATCAGTGCTATATTGTTATCAGCCAATGTTAGAGATTGTTTTAATTGTATCAATTCACACTTATTTCCCCTATTTTTAAAATTGATAACCTCAGGATAATCTTCATAAACACTTTACATTATAATATTGTGATGCCTAAATGGATTATATAATTAGTTTTTTTTTTATATATATATTTTGACAAAATAATATTAATGTATAATATTGATATATTTGTAACATTGTTATATTGGACAATTATCGGCATTCAGCCATAATAAGCAGCATATTATTATTATTATGTTTAATATGTAAGGAATAATTGACGACAGGCCATTGAATTATTAGAAAAATAATGCACACCCGAGGTGGTAATGTGGTCACGACGCGAAGCGGAGTGGCCGTTACACCTCGGGTGTGCATTATTTTTCTAATAATTCAACGGCCTGAAGTCAATTATTCCGCTTATACTACAGTTACCACACCTCGAAACATTGTTCAGATGATGCATTTCAAGACGTTTGTCAAGTTTTTGTCATTAAAACGCTCTTGTATGTAGGACTAATTTCTTACGCATCTAATCCCATGCCTCCGTTGCTAATTCCAAAACGTCATTTTAGAGTTAGTAACAGAGGTTTGAGCCACTGATAGCAGACTAATGATAGGGACACACTTACGACTTGCTGAAACATTCGAAGACTGACTGTTTCCATCGACTGTAGCAGGTCTAAAACACCGACAGTGAATAGGCTGCAGACTGAACGCGCTGAACACGCGTTTGGGCATGATCAGTCATAAGTATCAAATTACTTACATTCATAACTGGCCTTAGTCAGTGTGTCCCGACTTTATGCAGTTATTAATGCCGTTATTAGAGAGAGAGAGAGAGAGAGAGAGAGAGAGAGAGAGAGAGAGAGATGTTGCAATAATGAGACAGAAAAGCAATATTATTATTTATTTATTATTATTATTTTTTTTTAATTAATTCGTTCATTCTTGTTTTCTATGCTTGACAGTAGATAACCCAATAAATGAAACACACAAAGCCCTTTTAACAAGTAGGCCTATCAATAATTATTTATTTGTTATATTATCTGGAATAATTACGAAAACCCAGCAGGACTATCAATTTATTTATATAGCCTTTTCAATTTAATTTTCTATTTAGCCTATAGATAGGACTACATACTTTATTTATTAAAATTAAACTGTATGTGTCCATTGATTGTGAAGTTAGACATCGAAAATTGCAGATCAAGCGCATGGGGCTGCATGTTTTTTTCTTGTTATGAATTGTATCCTATTTTCCGTTATTACAGTTAACTACGCGCAGTGATATGGAACTGTAATGCGGTTAAACCTGCCTGGAACTACTTTAGCCGTGCATTTCCCTGAAAATAGTTGCACACCTTAGAACGTTCTCAACCAATCAGAATCAAGCATTCAACTAGTGCTGCCGCGATTAGTCGACTTAGTCGACGTAATCGACCATGCAAATTAGTCGACGGCAATTTTTTTAGTCGACTTGTCGTTTTACTATTGACCGCTATTTATTTTGGTCTTTACAGTGAGCCGTCACAAACGGCTCACTGTAATTCACCTCCACACACCAGTCTGTGCGCGCCCTGCTGGTTTATCTGCTATCATTTTCCTTCACGTTCCCGCCCGCCTTCACTGCTTTGATATGAAAAATTGCGGAGGCAGGTGACGGAGCTTTCACAGTGGGCTCGTTTGCTGCGGTCCGGGTCCGAGTCCGAGCGCGAGTGCGATTGTTCCCGGCGCCCCCCGCAGCGTTGGTCTGGTTTCACACTCAATTCTATCGAACCCTGTTGAGTTTGCGTGCATCTTATGCCATCGCAAACGTGCACGGCACATGATAGAAAACAGAACGCGGGTCAATATATTGTGTCTTTCAAACGGACTCTTTTGAGGAGACAGTGGATTTCCAAATGTGTTCCCCTGATTGCACGCGCAATGCGCGAATACACTGCAGACTCAACTCTCGCGTATCCAAGGTAAATCATCAACACTGTCATCCCTTACATGTGTTTTATTTAACTAAATGCATCATAATCTGCTAAAACGCATGGGCAGGTTACTAATGTTCCTGAACAAGCGGCTCCCCAAATCCGTGTTGCTTTCACATTCACGCGAACCGCGGCACGGGCCCGCCATGCACGCAAGTGTAAACGCGAGCTACATAACTGCGTGCCTGGCTACTTTCAGCGCGACTCATAGTGGGCTAGTCCAGACTCTTTCAATTCAATTCCAATTTATTTGTATAGCGCTTTTCACAGAAAATGCATTGCATCTACTTTAATATTCAGAGTGATGTTATCAGTTATGCTTTTCAGAAATGTACATAAATTAATACATTATTAGCTTACTGTACATTTTTTAAGGCAGAACAAAGAGCTAATTTAAGTAATATACATGTTTGTTATTAGAGGATTAGATTAGGACTCTGACTAATATGGTATAGCCTAATGGAAATGCAGATACTTAATGCTTAGATTGTTAATACATAATGTTTTTGAACAGGTGACATTTTATGTTTTGGCCCTTCAGTTGAGTTCAAAATAAAATGGACACAACGAAATAAACACTTTTTTTTTTTTTTATTAGTCGTTTAGATTAGTCGACTAATCGAAAAATTAGTCGAAAGATTAGTCGTTACAAAATTAGTCGTTAGTGGCAGCACTACATTCAACAGCCCTGTAGTATAAGATTTTGTAATATCAGGGCATCACTGCTAGCTAAATATTTTTGTTTAATGCACATGTGCAGTAATTATTGTAGAAAATACATTTTATATATTTTTGCAACTATCTTTTAAAGTGTGGAGAATTTATTATGGATTTTGTTTCATTGTGTGAACCATCGAGATGTTAAGTGGCTTGGCATCACAGGCAGTCTCTAATTTGACAAATGTGTTAGTCTTCTGAATCCAGTGTTCAGCTGAAAGCAGGAGATCTTACATGACTGGTCATGTGTGAACTTTTTTCACACACTCACTGTGGATTGCCATCTTTTTGCCTTTGCCATCTTTGATAAATCCTTTGTCAAATTTAGAGAACAAGACAAGTGGCTCTCTCCTGGTTTTCTCTTTTATAAAAAGATATTGATTTTGCGTATGGGATTGCTGAGTGACCTCATTGCGTGTTTTTGTTGTTTAGCCATGGGTTGCTATGTTTCTCTCCCTGATTTGGATTCAGATTGTAATCGTATAGTCTGTTCTGTCTGTTGTCTGATTACGTACCAGACAGAACAGTGCAGGAATATTATCCACTGATGCTTCTTGGAGAAATGTTTAAATTTGGAAAATATGCATTTAATA
Organism: Rhinichthys osculus; assembly: GCA_029959095.1. NCBI lineage: Eukaryota > Metazoa > Chordata > Actinopteri > Cypriniformes > Leuciscidae > Rhinichthys > Rhinichthys osculus. Next base: position 25,263,704 of record JARWKJ010000004.1, on the reverse strand, counting down.
GTTTTTAATTGTCATATTATATAGTTTAAGCCTATTTTGTGTTGAATTTATGCTGCTGTTATAAAAACGTTATTTTGTTAAATCGTTGTTTTCAGTCTCAAAATTATATCATCGTTGGGTAATAATTTCCTAAAATATGTCTTCCTCAAAAATAAGTGTTAATAAAAAACCCATCAAGAAACCAAAATCAATAAATTCCTTTATTTGGTTTGCATTCTGATACCTATTGTTACAAATATAGTTTAAGTCTGTAGCACTGAGAGCATATAATCTTTGTTTCTTCTATCAGTCTCTCAGTTCAAAACATGTATTTATAGAGCATCTCTCTCTTTTTCTCCTTCCTCACTCTTATGTACTGTCACAGAAATTAAAAGAGCCATTTGCAATATGTCTTTAGATTTATCTATCATGAGTTTTTCATGTTTATTTTCAGACTGAAACATCTTTGGTTTATTTCATTGATTTTTTTTTTATTTAATAATTATTTTTAAATTTGTTTCAGGAACAAAAAATTAAGCAGTCTGAGTGGAAAAGAAGAACAGAAAAGTAGGGATAGAGGTTGAAGTGTGACTTATATCTGGTGCAGTGTCTGAAATATTTACAGAGACAGAGATATACAGAGCACTGTGAAGACAGGAAGTGTGTGCGCAGGGAATTAATCCATTTGGGAGAAGGGGATTCTGGGTAAATGTGGGGAATAAAATAGATAAATGAGAAGGAAAACATGGCAAAATGTAATGAAAAGGATTACATTTTTTTAGGGATAGACAGTTCAGTCGTTTCTCAGTAGACTGGATATGTGTCCTGCTCTGTTTGAGGTGATAAGTAAGCTATGTTGGAGGTGAGCTGTTCACAGTTCAGTTTTTGCGTTAATGCCTCCCAACCTCGAAAACACACACACGGTCCCTTTCATTGGTAGGAGATGCATAACATGAAAGAACTTGTAACACATGCCATTAAGCATGCACACCACATCACTGAGCGCACTAACAGGATAAAATACATTCTCTCTTTCACACACACACACACACACACACACACACACACACAGCGAACACAGTTAGAGCGAATATATTATCATTCATACGGTGTCGTTCATTGCCTCCAATGCTGACATTAACATTCATTCTGCTAGACTGATGTGACGGTTAACCTTCTAGAGACACACTCCTTGTGGAGTAGTGGGTGTGTTTCCATGTGTTGGTGTCCCACATCCATCTCTTTATTAGCTTCACTTGCCTTTAAATCAGTTGTATTTCGACACATAGACAAGGACGAGTAAACACACACACACACATTCCACACAGAGTACACCTCGGCACGATCCTCTTGTCTGAACATGTCCTTTTCCTCTCTTAGGCTCACCTCTAACTCCCCGAATGCACTTCTCTCTGAGATCTGATTTGCCCAGTGGCAATATTTAGATGATCCAGAATGTGCTGTCACATCGTATTAGTACTATTATAAGGTCCTGTTCTTGGGTGTCCTTAAAAAGCATTATTTATAAGATTTGATATGATTATTTATAAGAACTCGGGATAGCACTATAATGTGGATTTATTTCATGCATAACGCATGACATCCATGCATGAGGGCATGAATCTAACCAATCAGATAATTTGCTAAACCTATTTTACATTTTCTTGCTGTTTTTAGGGTAGATACCATATTTAAATTGGAAATGATAAAAATGATACTCCTCTTAAAGGGTACAGTGTGTACTTTCCGTACTAAAAGTGGCACTGAACAGAATTGCAATCAGTGGTTGGTTATACTTTATTTCAACAGTTCACTTTAGACATTTTACTAACTATAAGTAACTCTCAGAGTATTACTAGACTGTTAGGTTAGGGTTAGTACAATAAGTTGGCATGTTCTTTATAGTCAGTAAAATGTCTGTTGTGGAGCATCAAAATAAAGTGTTGGCAGATATTAAGCAGACAGTCTATTAATACTCTAATAATGAAAGTTAGCTGACATTTAGTTCCAAAGTTACTTTTGGTTAGTAGAATGCCTAAAGTGGACATGTCAACATTTGCTCAACCAATGCTGGCTATTTTTAATCTATAAATAAATGAAAGAGGGTATGTTTGAAATGTATTTGTCATTATTTTTGAAATTCTGTTTGGTACTTCTAGTGCTGCAAAGTACACACTTCAGTTTTAAGTTTTATATATTTTTTTATTATAAACCATGTTTTTGGAGGGTTTTTAAAAATGTTTTTTAGAAAGGTATGGGCAAGGTACAAAACAATACAACCTACTGAAAGCTCTACATCTACCCTGACTGGTGGGTCATTTTAATTTGTCATTGAACAGACTGTTCTGAAATCAATTCTTAATTTCTACAATGTAAAAAAATATTTTCATGATTTATCACAACAGTTTTTTTCTTTTCTCAAATCAACTTAGATCATTTATATGGTTCAGATAACATAATATTTAGAGTTTCTGTTGATTGAACCAATCTCCTTCATCATATTAACTCAATTTTTTTTTATTTCAATGAACTTGAAATTAATGCAACCAGGTTACTTTAAGTTAAACTAACAATATTTTTTTTTTACAATGTACTTAGAGAATTTACATAGCCCTTCATATCCAGGGGTTGAATTATTGTTTCATTTTACATAGAAGGCATGCATTATTTATTTTTATCTTATCTGAGAAAAAGAAGGATCAGCTTTAGCCCATGGAAAGTGCTGAACTGTTCTCTTTGTTTCTATGGCACTTGATCTCCTCCCAAACTTGCTGACCAAAAAAAGAGCGTCTGGGTTATTTTCAGTCCTGATCCCTTTTTCTCTCAGGACACGGTCTTGAAGAGCTGATCTTAAGTCCTACTCAAGAAAACTGTCTTTTTCATTCAGAAACCAGAAGCTCATTTTTAAGGAACATTCTTTTGATGTTGAAAGTTTCATATCCAGTGATTAAAGTGATTGACACTTGTTCAGATCAACACACAGTGTTTCTTTCAAACATTCTTTCGCCAAAGCTTTTTGACAGCTATCCCCAGTACTTCCTTTCAGTGTCATCCCATCAATGTTTAGTCAGGAAAACTGATGTTGGTTTCTCCCCGTTCTGGAACTCAACCTGTCGTTTGGACTGCAAGTTTGATACTCTTTCTCTTCAACGCCGCTTCAAGCATGAAACAATCCCAAAATCCCCTTTGCCCCAATTACTCTGAGTCCTCTGCTTCATTTCACCTCAGCCAATCAGAAATAAAACAGTTTGTACACACACACACACACATGTTTTGCTCTCTGAAGCCTCAGTGGTTAAGAGACAAGGCTGGTCTCGGGAGTATAGTCTTACCTCTGAAGATCTTTGTGGAAGAAAGAGAGTGAAAGAAACAAGGAAATGAAAATAAAGGAGAGGGGGAAGGGAGGTAAAGAAAGGGTTCAGGGTAATGTAGAACTGTAAATAATTTATGAGAAACACACAGCGACAAACAGTTGATGATGATTGTTTATGGAGAGATATGTGGATCGCTTCCTATCAGGTTTATTTGTCTCCAGTTGCAACAAATTTATACTAAATACAACTAGAAAAGCAAATTCGTTTTAGTCTGAATTCTGAAACCTTACTGAACCTACTATACTAAACATTCATCACAGCCAGATGCACAGCAACCCATTTTTTAGGGGGTATGCTGCACAACAACATGGGGGTATGTAAATAATGACAGAATTTTCATTTTTGTGTGAAGTATTCCTTGGAGATCAGAAGATGAAGAGTGTTCTGTGCACTTCTCTCTCCGGCTGACATGAAGGGATGAGTAGTGGAACTGTTCCCAGATCAGATCTGCTTTGTAGCAAGCACTAATTAACGTCAGTTCAGACCAACACAGGCTTCATCAGATGAGATCTCCCACTCAAATTACAGCGGTAAACATGTTGGATTTTCCAATGATATGCTTGCTGTCTCCCATCACTGTTTATTATGGATGCAGAACGTGTTGAATTGATGTGACACGAGTGGTATTGGCATTTTAAATGGCTTCATCCTTCACACCTGCATGCAAGCACTCACAACTTTATGATCTGGTATGTTATTTTCTTACTTGTCTTCGTGCCTTAACAGATATTGAAAAGTATGGCAGAGATTTTATAAACTCTGTTTTAGATTATTAGGAGATAATTAGCTGTTTGAATAAGGCACAAATTATCTTGTCAGGGCACTAATCAGTTCCTGTGAGCGTTAATACTAACCGACAGCTCAGTTAATGACACCTGTAGTGATCAAAGCATAGAGCAACACTTTGCTCAAACAGCACATGCCTGTGTTCATTTATATGCCTTGATGAGTAATTAATGCCTTGATGCATTATATATGTCTCAATACGTAGAGCATTTTTAAGGACTCAATGTTGTTGTTGTTTTTTTTGTTGTTTTTTTGCCTAGTCGTTCACATTTTTTTCGCAAAAGAAAATAATTATCTAATTTAATTTTAAAAAATTGCAAAAAACTGTTTAAAATATGCTTTATTATTCAACAGAAAATATATGTAATCTTTATATTGATATATTTTTTTGAAAAAATTGTGTCCTTTTCAATTGTAAAACCATGTTTTGTATTTTTATGACACATTTTAATCGTTGTGGCTGTTTGACTTCTGTTTATTGTTAAAAAGTTTGAGCCTATGCAAATTAGTTGCAATTTACTTATACATGTTAGGGTAAAGTATTAGGTGTAATGTTGATCATAATGATCAAATAAAAAAATAAAAAAACAGAAAGGCTGGAGCTAGAAACTTTTTAACTACTAAAACTAAAATGAAAAAACTAAAACAAAAAATTATTGCAAAATCATAAGACTCATTTCCAGTGAAATAGGAGTGAGATGATAGAAAATTTCCTAAATGATAGCTGTTGTCTTCACACTTTGGAGACTCAAACTATGTTGTGAGACTCGAACATCTATTATTCTTTGACCCCTTATCTTCTGTGTCCTGGGGCCAGTTGCATAAACATAGTTAAGAACTAGTTTATCAGTCTTACTTTTCCAAGTCAAATTATACCAATCTACATTTTTATGTAACTGACTTTAAAAAGTTATGAGCAGTCTTGAAGAAAAAAAATGATGACTTACTTTTAAGACTAGTCTAAGCCGTTTATGCTACTGTATGTCTTTGTAAGGGTGCCTACAGACTGTGTTGTCTTATTACACCTGCTGTAAAAACACTTGATTTTCAGTTGCCATAAACCCATTAGATTATCTGTCTTGTTTTCAAGATAATTGAAAAGCTTGAGCGAGATACCTGTGTCACTGGTTGGTGTGTGTTTCTGTCTCAGGTCTCATCTGATGCCCAGGCTGAAGGAGTCGCGCTCTCACGAGTCTTTGCTCAGTCCCAGCAGTGCAGTAGAAGCTCTGGACCTCAGCATGGAGGAGGAGGTCTTCATTAAACCAGTGCACAGCTCCATCCTCGGCCAAGATTACTGCTTCGAGGTATAGACGCCTCTTTCACTCACTTTACATTATATACACAAACAAATTCACTGATGCGATCTCTCTTGACCCTTAGTACGTTCATTTAAATTCAACATTACAGTATATCGTCATTCATAAGACAATGTTTCCTAACCAGGGGTGTGTTTCCCAAAAGCATCGTTAGCCAACTATGGTCCCAAGTTCCTTTGAACTCTATTGGTAAGGAGTCAAGGACATACCCTGCGACCATATATTGGCTTTGGGAAACGCACCCCTGGACAAGTTTCCAGCGAAAAAGTAATTTGTAAAAGTAATCTTCTTGGACTAGGTAAAAAATATTGATTTCCAATTAATCGTAATTTTAATTTAATGGCCCCAGGATCAATTTTAAAATATCAGTCAGTTAATTTAGTTCAGTTTTGCATTTTGTTTCTTTTCAGTAGCATCTTTTCACATGACATTAAAGCATGGCACAGGTTTGCTTTTGTTGCAAGCAAGCCGGAAGCCATGAGATTTCTCCAGTAAGCTGACAATTAATCGCCCCTTTTTTCCAGGTGAGCACCTCCACAGGTAGCAAGTGCTTTTCTTGTCGTTCGTCTGCAGAGAGAGACAAATGGATGGAGAACCTGCGACGAGCCATCCACCCTAATAAGGTAAACTTGCCTAACTGCACCACCACTTATGTATCAGCATAGGCAAATATCATACCTAATGCAGATGCTCTGATTTTAAGTTAAAAAAATGCAACTCAATGCAAAGAAAGAAGGAAAATCAAATAATGTTTCTGTATCTGTAAGAGTGATGAAATTCAGGGCAGTTTATTTCTCTCTCTCTTTGATATAAGCACATGAGACTCAGGAGAGAAACTGCTAAACATATGGCTGCTTTGAACATGGCAAAAAAACATACGACAGCTCATTTCACCAATCAATGATTAAGCAAATTAATGATTAATTAGATTGGGGGGAAATTCAAGCGCAACCTTCAAGTTATATTTTGCCTTCTTCACAGCTTGCCTGGGGATGTGTTTAATGTCTCCCCATCGTTCAGTCTTACATTTTAATTACTCAGTGGGTTTCTGAGGTGAACACCAGAGCCAGGCTTTAGAGAGCTTTGCAGTGAACAGATGATGCTTTCAGACAGATGTTGATGCTGTAGTAGTGCGGAGATGATCATAGCTTAGGCATTAGCTGCTGCGGCAGAGGCGCATTTCTGTCTGCCTAATTAGTTCATTATCTGTGATGAGGGCACACAATGGAGCACCTCAATACTGAGATGCAAAATCAATTGCCTTAGTGGGTGTTTATTTGTGTGGGAATATCCATGAGCACTCGAGCCCTACACAATGCCCAGTGCCCTCAGTACAATCAACTGATGTTATAGAGCACTTCATCAGTCAGGCATTAAAGGGTTAGTTCACTCAAAAATGGAAATTGTGTCATTATTTACTCAGCTTCATGCTGTTTGGCAATTTTGAAGAATCGTTATTCAGCTTAGGGCTGCAGGATTAATCGAAACAAAACTGAAAACTGTGATATGGCTCAGTGCGATTATAAAATCACGAAGGCTGCGATATAATTAAGTAAATGTATTTTTCACAGTGAAACACGGCACTGTGTTCTTTTACAAGAAGCGGCTCATGTTTTTAGTTTATCAGAGCAGATCGGTTCACAGTTAATGCTGCTCCAAATAAACTCTAAGTTAGGGTGGTTTATAAGGTGCATTTCGGAACATGCAACATGCTTCAACCATCTTCACAAACTTGTAATGAGAAGTGCTTATGAACTGGCTGTTGTCAACAAAATAAAAGCTTTAAGAGCCCTGTTGTTTTCTGTCAAAATAATAGCTTGATTTTTTTTCTTACATATTTGATTTATTTCATAGTAAAATATTTCAATAGTAATATTTCCTATTTTGTTTCATATTAAAAATAGTCGTATTGATATATAATCACAACATTTTTGGCCCAGTAGTGGCCCATAAATTTGTGCATACAACTAGTCTTCTGAAGCCATACGATAGATTTGTATGGTGAACAGACTGAAATTAGAGTCATTTTGTGTGAACCAAGCCCAACTCATTCATTTTGAGGGTTGTGATTTCTAATTTACATTTACAACACTAACCCGCTGTAGACTGCGTCCCACCAGATTTATAATTTTTAAATTACAGAAACCTAGAACGATGAACAGGAAGAAAAATCTCCAGAGATAATGGTAAAAGTGTTTAGAAGTGTTTAGAATTAGGCTAAATTGCCCGAATAGTATTACAATCTCCATCAGCGGTAACGTTTCACCCCAGATATAATAAATGCTTCTGCATGACATGACTAATTGTGGGTGGGACACTGTGCAATGGCTAGAGGATCAGGGACAAGAATTACTGTATGCCGCTGGTGAACGAGGGCTTTAGTCTTTTCAGTTTAGTGATTCACGATGGTCTGTTGCCTCAGAAATAACTGTGACATTTAGTTTTATTCTGATCTCATCCTCCATTGCCTCCTATGTTATAAGAGTATGGAGGGATATCTATAAGTTAACCTCTATTATATTACAACAAAAGCTTACCCTTATACAGCACGATGCAGGTCAACTTTATGGCCGTCCCTCGTATATTAAACCACATGACTTCACACTGGAAAAACTATTCTATTAAAAAGGCCAGTGAATGACATTAACTGCTGATTGATGTCACACAGTATTTACAGCACCATCCTGCTATCTTTATGGGAAGGACATGAAGTGATCTAAAATAAAGGGCCTTTTAATTCCAAGCCAAGGGTTGGTGATCTGAAGCAGAGGGTATTTAATCACTGAGCCGAAAAGCACGTCATCTCTAAATCACTGACCCTGTTAGATGCCACACTGATGCGGTAATAATCCGCTACAGCCTTGGCAAGGCAGCCTAACAGTCTACTAACCTCACAATGCCCTTCCGTCTCTAGGACAACAGTCGGCGGGTTGAGAATACACTGCGGCTGTGGATCATCGAAGCAAAAGACCTTCCGGCCAAGAAAAAGTACTTCTGCGAGCTCTGCCTGGACGACGGGCTCTATGCCCGTACAACCTGCAAACTGAAGACGGATAATGTCTTCTGGGGTGAACACTTTGAGTTCAATAACCTCCCTACGGTCCAGAACATCACCGTCCATCTATATAGAGACTCTGACAAGAAGAAGAAAAAGGACAAGAATAACTATGTGGGGCTGGTGAGCATTCCAGCGGTGACTGTCACGAGTAGGCAGCTGGTTGAGAAATGGTACCCGGTTAGCCAACCCAATCCAGGTAAAGGGAAAACAGCTGGTCCTATGGTCCGCATCAAGACCCGGTACCAAAGCATGAACATCTTGCCCATGGAGCTCTACAAAGAGTTTGCAGAGTACACCACCAACAACTACATGCTGCTCTGCTCTGTGCTGGAGCCGGTCATCAGCGTCAAGAACAAAGAAGAGATGGCCTGCGCCCTGGTGCACATCCTGCAGAGCACCGGGAAAGCAAAGGTAATGTGAATGTCATTTAGCTAAGGGGTTTTCCACCTGTGGTCCAGGGAAGTGCTAAAGGGTCTGTGGAAAGCTGAATAAAAAAAAACAAAAAAAAAAACTTTTTTGACCATTGCAGGGTTCATACCTACAACCTTTTGGTTTCATCTTCAGATGTTTAACCATCACAGACTGAAATACATGACCTGAAGTCTGTGTTTGTCTACTGCACACATACCATTCATAATTCTAATAGATGTAGACTTTAATGTGATGATGGTGGTTAAACATCTAGAGATACTGTAAAACCAGAGGGTTGTAGGTATTTGAATATTGGCCTTTGCAGTAACGTGCATATATTCATCTGGAAAAAGCTGACACACAAATACATGTCACGTGACCCGAAGAGATTTCATATAGTTGTGACCTAATGAGTTTTATATAAATCTTTATCTTATATATTATTCAAAAGTTTATGGTTTTTGAAAGAAATATCTTATGCTCACCAATGCTGCATTTATTTGATCACAAATACTGCAAAAAGAGTTACATTGTTAAACTGTATTACAATTTTAAATAGCTGTTATTTTATTTGAATCTATTTTAAATGTTATTTATTCCTGTGATGACAAAACTGAATTTTCAGCAGCCCTGACTCCATTCTTCAGTGTCACATGATCCTTCAGAAATCATTCTAATAGGCTGGTTTAGTGTACAATTTATTTGTATTGTCATACAGCTGTGATGTCAAATTTTATTTTTGCAGAAATAGTGATTCGCCTTTTAAAATAACATCATCTATTTGAAATAGAAATATTTTGTAACATTATAAATGTCTTACTTTCACTTTTGATTAATTGAATGTGTCTTGCTGAATAATTTTTCTTAGATAAAGAATCCCAAAACTGACCCCAAACTTTTGAACAGCAGTATGATTCTTTATAAATCTTGACATTAGTTTGTCGTTCAGAGTTAGAAACTATTGAATAGATTTGTTACAAAATATATTTTGTAATTTATTCATTAATATTTAGAATAATTTTGAGATTATGGATAATTTAAACATTAATGTATAAATCAAAAAACATATGTTTATAATTAATCAATTTATATTTCAATTAAATATTTATGTGAGCATGTATTTACTTTTTCTAACTATTACAAATCAATTTCTGCCTTTTCCCTGACCCTTGTGTTTTTTCCTTGTGCATTTAGCTTTTTCACTGATGCTCTTATGAACTTCAGAGGTCACGGTCAATCAAAAGCAATCCAATTCCAGTTATCTTCTGTTATCTCTGCTGTAGTATCCCGCTGTTATTCCTTGCTGTTTGGGTTAACAAAGGGATACTACATTAAAGAGATTGCTTGTAGTTTGTATTGGCTACATCTGTGATTCTTTGTATTTATGTGCATAGGATTTCTCATGCTGAGAGGTATTTCGGAGGGATTATCTCCCCTGGTTCTCACTGCCTTCCGCAGGATCCAGAGAGCAAAATAGCAAATCTTCCCATTATACCATAAGGGAGGGATTAATACGGCTGCTCTTATCTGTATTGGCTGCTTTAGTTGGTCTGGCCCTGATTGGCAGATCCAGGGTTGATATAGATGGTATGTTTGCAGTGACTCACAGGATGATACAAACACAAAGGCAAAATGACCTTAGATGGAGGTGGATAAGCCTCTAGTATATGTATGGCATTTAGTGAAGAACATGTTTAGACTGCACTAATGTCATTCACTGTTTGAGGGAGAACAGGACAGACAAACAGACTTTTTTAGATATGAAGTTGAGTTTTTCTTTTCTGAATATTCTCATTATCATAACCTGTGTGTGGAGTCTAATTAGACAAACTAAGCATGAAACAAGATTTTCAGACAGTGAATCTACTACGATGTTTTTAATCAGGGTCCAGGCATGAGGGTCATTTCAATGGGCAGCTCTCGGGAATACTGATTTATTGCTGCCTTACAGAGTCCAGGTTTTTTAATCCAACATCTTGCAGTCACCCGTCAAGTAGTTGAACTGGTGCCATTACCTTTAGCCGTGGAGAATCAGTGAAATGACGTGTGAAACAGGTTTTTTACCAGGCTATTTGGAGGGAGTTCTGAAAACATAAAAATATGTTTTTTGTTTTGTTTTTTTATTCTTAATGGTAAGATCCCTTTGAGAACCCTGATAGCGAACATTCCAGGTTTCCCATAAACCCGTTCAACCAAAAAGTATCAGGGAAATAGTGGTATCTGGAAAAATCAAGGTAAAATTTTGATCGTGGTAAAGGCATTGTATTTTATATAGTGAATATTCATTTTATATGTTTCATGCTCTACTACAAAATATTCTTCTAGAAATGGAAATATATCTGCTTGATAGGCTGTTGCTCCTGTTTAGTATAAAACTTGCTTCGCAATGATACAACAATGTCCCATTTGTGAGCAAATTGCTCATTTCAGTCACTTTTACTGGTCAGTTGCACTTCACTTCTTTAACTACTGGGTAAGAAGTGTCTTCTGTCACTAAACCAACTAGTTTTCACAGAAGGTCATCATAAACGGTCAGTGCGTCACTCATATCCTCTCCTGCCCTCGTCCGCTGGGTCCCGCGGGGGGAGATCAGGCCTGTTAGTCTGAAGCTGTTAATTACTGCTCCTTAATTACTCTGCTTCTCAAAGAAGCCCTGAGGGATATGGGCCGTAACACCAGTGGAATCATCCAGGCTGTCCATGGTCATTTGTTTTGAGGACCGTATTGTAAATTGTAATTATATTTCATATTGTTACTTTTTTTTACTGTGTTTTTGATCAAAAAAAGGAAGTCTTGGTGAGCTTCAGAAACTTTTGATCAAACTTTGAACGGTGTATATTTTAGGAAAAATACGTAGGTACGTGCTACTTATATTGGTTTATATACCAGTAAATGAAAATGGTTAAATATTGTTCTTTCATTTAGTGAAAAACTGTGTGGGGTCATCTGTCATCTTGATGATTTTTGACACGATTTTAATTGTGTTTTACACCTTGCATTAAACACATTGAATATAAATAGCTGTTTGGTCACAAGTTGAAAATAAAACGCTTTGATATGCTTAAAGATATTTTAGCTAAATCGCCCAACCTCAGTTTTGACTTAAATGAGCGTTTCATTCGTGCAATGAAGACTCGGTTTAGTGCTTCAGTTTCCTAACATCATGTCTCTCTGCCTTAAGTGTGTATGCTCTCAGTCTGATTAAATCACTCAATAGTCATGTTATGAGTGTTTAAAACAGATGTAGAGGATGTATTTTGGGAGTTCTTAGTACTACATCAGCTGGCTTGTTTTCTGTCTCTGACTGACACATAAGTTGACAGGCCAAAATAAAATTGGACTAAATAAGGTTCAAATGAAGATGTAGCAGACTCGTCTGTGTGGATAATAGCGCTTGTCTGGACACAGTTAGTTGAGCTACCAAACAGAGCCTGCTGTGACAGATTCACGGGGAATGATTTTATGAAGGAATCTCACTGATAATACACACAGTTTGTTTAGGTAATGTAGCAGTGGTCACATTCTATCAGTAAGTAGATATGGTAGCTGTATTCCTCTGACTGGTCCTGAGACCAATGTGCTCATGATGATGTGAAATATGGAGAAGAGATGTCCCACAGAGACATCAAGCCCAAAAGGACACAATAACACTCACTTATCACTTGCTTGAGTTTCGTGTGGGTGTGATTTTTATGGTACATCACTTTTTTCTCCACCAATTAAGTTTAAATAAGGGTAATTAAGGGTTTCTACAATCATGGGAAAACCTGGGGGAAAAGTTTTTAAAAAAAGTCTGAAATTTGTTCTAGCTGTGCTTTTCTCTAAAATATTTCATCAGCTAGATATTTCTCTTTGAAAAATTTGCTTTTTTGCCACATTCAAATGTCAGGATGTTTTTTTTTCACACTGGAGAAATTTAGGTTCTTAAAATTCTAATATTATACATGTAATTTGCATTTAAAGGAATAGTTCACTTAAAAATGAAAATTCTGTCATCATTTACTCACCCTCAAGTTGTTTCAAACCCGTATGAAGGTCATTCAGAAGAAAGAAATTCATACAGGTTTAAAACAACTTGAGGGTGAGTAAATGATGACAGAATTTTCATTTTTAAGTGAACTATTCCTTTAATTTTATGTATACACAACACATGTCTATAAGTATACAAATATGAATGTGTTTTTTTCTGTTCAAAGGTTTGGGTGGCTTTTTTTTTTATGTTTTTGAAAGAAGTCTCCTATGTTCACCAAGGCTGAATTTATTTGATCAAAAATACAGAAAAAAAAAACACAATATTGTGAAATATTATTCAATTTAAAATAAGTTTATGTATTTTTTTCCTGTGATGGCAAAACTGAATTTTCAGCAGCCATTGCTCCAATCTTCATTGTCACATGATCCTTCAGAAATTTGCTAATTTGTTGCTCAAGAAAAATTTTGTTTTATAAATGTTGAGAACTGCTAAATGTTGTGCTGCTTAATAATTTTGCAGGAACTGAGATTTAAAATATATATATATATATATATATATATGTATAGTAATGCATTTTGAACTATGTTCTTCGTTGCATTTTGACATATGCACTGTTATTGTGGCAAAGCAACAGCTCAGCCGGCATCTTCCATCATTAACTTCCTTCAGCGCGCATATCTTTCCTCTCCTCATCCGTCACACTTTCTTTTTTCTTGTTTTCTCCCTATCCTGCCTCTCTCTCGCTCTGCCCATCACCTCTCTATCTCCTTATCTTGTCTCAGACTCGTGCTCTGCCATTCTCTCTCTCTATCTTGCTTGGCTGCACTTTAAGGCAGGCTGGCTCTGAAAGGATGTCATTTCTGGTCTAAAGCAGCACATTGCCCTGACAGCTATTACAGAAGTCGTGCTTCGCTGTAGATGTGACATCCACTTCAGCCGGCTCTCTCAATGCACACACACTTTTCATGCATCTCAAGAGTTTGAGGTTAGACCAGGTATTAATCTGTTTTGTGATATGATGTAATCGTGATGTCATGTCTGCACCCTGTTGTAACACACGTGATTATAGATGACAAGAGATGATCACGTGGACTGCAATACGTGAGACTCAATATGAAGATATTGACTGCACAATACAAAACATAGGCCTGTAGCAATCATTACATAATCATCTGATTATCTCTGAAGTGATCCATGATGCACTCTGTGTGAATTGTGTTTACAGACCCCATGAAATCTATATTAAAGTGTTGTCTTTTAATCCTGTATGTTAGCTATGAGGCTTATGCCACTGTATTCTTCAAGGGTTAGTTCACCCAAAAATTTAAAAAATGTCATCAATTACTCACCCTCCTGTCGTTTCAAACCTAAGACTTACTTTTATCTTCGAAACACAAATGAAGATATTTTAAATGAAATCTGTAAGATTTATGTTCCTCCATTGACAGTCCACTCCACGCAACTACCACTTTGTCACTTCAAAGAGTTCATAAAGAGATTGTAAAACTAATTTGTGTCAGAATAAATTGTGAGGCAGAACGTCATGACTGTGACAGCCCTAATAAAACATATGCTACACATAACACACAATTAAGACATAATTGAGTTAAATTTATGTCTTTTGATTTAAATTAAGTAAACTGATGTGATAAAACCAGCCCGATCTCACGGCAATTCGTACGAATTTTACGAGGTGGCTAATTCGTATGAATTCATACGACCTCACTCGTACAAATTCGTAAGTTTTTTGCTAATTCGTATATTTTACGAGTTAACAAATTCGTTTGAATTTGTACGAATTACCTACCCCTGACCCCGCCCCTAAACCTACCCATAACAAGTTCACAGGTACTCCACTAGGGGTAGCTCAACCGATTTTGTACCCCCCAGATTTAATACTAATCTGGGCAAACAGTCTTTTCTTTATGCTGGAACTACCCTTTGGAATCAGTTACCTGGTACACTTAAGACAGTAAAAAGTTTAGGAAGTTTTAAACAGGGTTTGAAAGCATGGTTTAGGTGCCAATTGTAGTTATTATAATACTATAGTCTATTTTTATTATTATTTTTTCAGTATAATATGTATGAATTTGTCTAATGTATGATGAATGATTGATGTGTGATTTGCTGCCACTTGTACTTTTCCGCTGCCTTTATAAGGGACCACAATGGAAATAAGTCTTCGGGCTTTATTGTGTTATCCCTGACTACTTATGTATTTTATTTTACTGTATGACTCAGTTTCATACTGTTTTCATATTTTTATATTTAAGTGGTCAAATAAAATCAATCAATCAATCAATCAATCAATCAATCACGTGGGTTTAGACAAATCGTACGAGTGAGGTTGTATGAATTAGTACGAATTAGCCACCTTTTAATCACTCGTACAAATTCGTACGAATTGGTCGTGAGATAGCGTTGGATAAAACCCCAAATCAGCTTTTTCAGTTTCTAGATGGATTGTGTTGATGAGATGCAGACTGTTTAGCAAGTATAAGAAGGTAAACGTTGAGGACATATTGATGTGTGTTCCTTGTCTGTTTGACCCACTTTAGTCATACAACACAACAATCAGTCTCATCTCAGAAAGCACACTGGATAAAGCTGCCCCGCAGCCTAGCATTTCATTAGCAGAGCATTTCTACATTTCACTGAGGGTCGTGAGCGCGCACGGCTGCGCAGAACAGAATCATACGCATATTTGCACACATGCAATAGAGAAAACTCAAGGTTATAGAGTGTGGGTAGATTGAGAGCTGAATTCATCGCTTCTGTGATATTTGACTTCTCTCACACACTCACACATACATTACAGCATACGCTTTCTCTCGCTCTCTCCCGACCCTCCTTTCGTCTGTCTGCTAAATAGCATCTGACCTTCTCTGACCTCTTTTTTTTTTTCTTTTCTTTTTTTAGCTGGAGAGGGAGCGAGATAACAACTTTCAGTTTTTCAGTGTTTCAGTTTACAGCTTGCCTTTAGATCAAAAGAGAAATGTGCTGAGAATGACAACCAAGTAATGATGAAATTGGAGGAAAGGTATTCATCTTTGACATTTAATGATCGCTCCCTTTTGTTTTCTCAGTAGGTCATGTTGAATTATTGTGTGCCTGACAAAGTTTAGTGCTCATCTCCCGTGTGTGGGAGAGTGGATTACATGGATTGTGGGATTCAATGGTATACATGCACTTTGTAAGCCCACTTTGGACATTTCACATTTGCAAGTAAATAAAGCAAATTATCTAGCACTAACATATCAGGATAGCGATAGATTTTACACTATCATTTCTTGAAGTCAGCAGCAATATGTGCATTTGTGCATACAAAATAATTTGTTCCCCAAAATAGTACAACCATCTTTATTAATGTAACTTTACATGTATTTACTTAACATTAATTTATTTGAGTTTTTTTTTTTTATCAAAGTTGGAAATAATCTGTTCATCATCTATGAAAGTAATTAACGAATTAAGTAATTAATAATCATTAGCTTATCATTGTATTCCATTGAATTCATGTATTGTTGTATTACTAGAAATGTCTGTAGTGAACAGTGAAGTTTAGAGTAGTGAAATTTTGTTCTGTATTTAAAGGGTTAGTTCACCAAAACATAAAACTTGCCATCATTTACTCATCCTCGTCGGTCCAAACTTGTGTGACTTTCTTCTGTGGAACGTAAAAGATGATAATTTAAATTTTTTGGTGGACTATCCCTTTAATTGACTTTAAATAGCATTTTATTTACTTTAAGTTCTTATGGATTCTTGAAAAAGTCATGGAAAATCTATGGAAGTTCATTGATCAAAAGGTGTAGGAATTCTTTAGGTCTTTTGCAACAATCTCTCTCTCTCTCTCTCGCTCTCTCCCCCCGTTGCTAATATTGTCTCTCTCTCTCTCTCTCTCTCTCTCTCTCTCTCTCTCTCTCTCTCTCTCTCTCTCTCTCTCTCTCTCTCTCTCTCTCTCTCTCTCTCTCTCTCTCTCTCTCTCTCTCGCTCTCTCCCCCCGTTGCTAATATTGTCTCTCTCTCTCTCTCTCTCTCTCTCTCTCTCTCTCTCTCTCTCTCTCTCTCTCTCTCTCTCTCTCTCTCTCTCTCTCCCCCAGAATATCTTTACACAACTGAATGAGTCATCATCTTATGTCTTTAGATTAATGAGGCTGTGTGTGTTTGTGTGTTGTAGTCTCAGTGACCTTTAGTTTTATTTAAATGCCTTTGATAGCGAGTCACATTCAGCTGTCCTGGCTAACACAAACACACAGGGATGTTCATAGATGTAATGCACAAAGAATGGGCTTTAATAGGACTCTTGCTTTGTTTTGTGCTCGCACAGTTTTTTGTGTGAATTTTTACTCCTGAGGTGGGGTAGTCATGATAAAGTTTAGTTTATGATAAAATGGAAAAACTATTGAACACACATTCTTTTAGTTCAATATTAATACTTGATGCTCAGTACTATGGTACTGTTGAAAGACTACATTTATTTATTTATCACCTAATTCTTTACTAAGAGCTAATGATATTTTCTACCCTTGAACATGAACCATGAATTTTTACATTTTCATTAAGACATTATTTAATATGTTCATTAAGCCGCTTTCCAACTGCGGACCACTGACCGCCTCCCACAGTGTAGGTGATTTCAGGTTTTACAACCCTTGTGGGGACATTTGATCAAGACAATGTAAGCAAAATCTCTCTCTCTCTCTCTCTCTCTCTCTCTCTCTCTCTCTCTCTCTCTCTCTCTCTCTCTCTCTCTCTCTCTCTCTCTCTCAGGTAGAGCTCACAAACTGCTGTCTCGGTCAGATGGTTCCTTCTTTATGAGTTTTTGCTTCCAGGGAATGCAGAGAGACCTGAGGGATTTTATCTCTTCGTTTTAATCCCTCCATCCTCTCTTTATCATTTTTTCCTGTGTGCAACATATATTTCAGTGTTCTTCTGTTCCCCTGTGCAATGGCTTTGCTTTCCTGTGCAGCACCTATTTTTACGCACCTGTTTTATTTTTTGTTTTTCTGCTTTCCTTTCCATTTTAGATTTGAATTTATGTCTCACTGTGCTTAATGTCTTCTCCTCGCTTTCTCTTGTCTCTAACGTTTCCTGTGTTTCTCTCTCGTCTCGTTCTGATTAAGGGTGAGCTATAGTCTAGCTTATTAACTCTGACAGTAATGGACAATTTTCTTGGCCTTTTCTAAAAAGTGCCCACTGCTGTGTGTGCGTGTGCGTGGAGAGTCTCAAGGCTCATGAGATCTCCATCTGTGTGGCTCTAGTCTTAATGGTGCTGAGGATATTCTTCCGGCTCTGCTGATCATACCTTTTATAACTTGACAATTGACCGTTCGCAAAAGCCACGCCCCCTAGTTATTGTTGCTACGCCCGTCAAAAAAAACGGTCAAACACGACCAGCGCGACAGATTGCCATGACGGGAAGATTTTTTGGAGCAATACCTCAGCGATATCCTCCAGATCGAGGCAAAGGGGGTTACAGTATGCAGTGGAGGGATATAAAAATACGCAATGAAGGAGACACACGACTACTATCGAGGCGAATGCTTATACCGGTCTCAAGCGAAATCTGAGAAACCCCATGACCTGTAACTTGCTACCTCAAATGCAACCAGCACAGCCTTGAAGAAGATTTTATAAGCTGGTTCAGTGGCTAATTGTTTGGAGTTAGAAATATATAACTCACGCAGCATATTTAGTAATTTTGCCTCAGATACAGGATTATTCGCTTTAACAAGCAGGTTGTTCATTACCACGGCAACCGCTTGCGTGTCATGCTGAATGCGATTTTCGTGTTTAAAAAGTAACTAACGTTATACATAAGAGACGGAAAGATGCATGCCATAACGTTATATTATTTAAGGTTATTTCTATTCGTTACGATATTGATATATGAACTGATGTTGTCAAGTAAGCTTCATGCTTCTCCGTTGCGAACGTAACGTGCACTCCTCTAAACTGTAACGTTAACGTTAGTCTACGGGTGCTGCACTGCTGCTCATTTTCCCCTGAGAATATCATGTTAACAACAACCCTTTAGAAAACGTAATTCCTTTGTGGATTCTCTTGATCTTGTTTCTCCATGTTTCTTTGACTAATCTCAGTGTCTCAGTCTCACTCATGCTGCATGCGAGTTAACCATGTTCGACACATTTAACTGGGAGTGGGGCCGTCCACACTGTTTTATCCATTGTAGGCACCAGTCACGTTGTGTTTTCGGCTTTGAGACACCCCTCGCTGCAGCCTGTAGCACGATGACGTAGCTGGATGGTCCAATACGTATTGGATGGAGGTGTGTTTTGCTGACGTCATATATGCATGCGCAGTGTCGATCTCTGATTATAATTCGCATGCGCTGGTTTTAAGTGACATGTATGCTCAATATTGTACTGATATGATGTTCTAACCTGTGTAGTATAGTACTGCTAAATAGTAATTATTGATAAATAAGTAATTATTTACATAAATGGGATGCTTATCCGAGTTTCACACATAGGCTATGCAAAATAGTTAATTTTACAACATTTTAAATCACATGATTTTAAACCTAAATTTGATAGATTAATAGCATGTCCTCAGCACCGCAAGTTTTTTTTTTTTTTTTTTTAAAGTCATTTTATTTTATTCAGGTCACATTTGCTGTTGAGTGGAAGCAAAAATGAATCAAGTAGCCTAATTGTCTTTGTAATTTTAAAGGTACAATACAATAAAGTCTGTAAACATTTTAAGATACCAGAACACATTCAAGGGAAAATGCAAAAATAATAACAGCATCAAGAAAATAAATCTTGTCAGATGTAAAAAAAAAAAAAAAGGGAAAAAAAGTGCTTGATATTTTGCCTGGTAAGAGTTCCTTCTTTAATGGCTATAGCCTACTCATTTTTCCACAGTGATCTGTAGCCTGGTTCCTCTTAATTTGCTGTTCAGTGTCTGCAATATGGTAGGCTAGAAGCTTGTTTTCGCCACAGAGTGAGAAATAAAAAAGGTAACTTTTTATCTCACTACTCTGACTTTTTATCTCAGAATTGAAGTCGCAATTGCAGGTTATAAAGTCAGAATTGCGTGATATAAAGTCGCAATTGCGTGTTAAGTCAGAATTATGAGATATAAACTCGCAATTGCGAGGCTTGAAATTCTGGCTTTATAATAGCCTACACAAATTGGAGATATAGGCTAAAGTCAGAATTGCATGATATAATGTCTCAATTGTGTGTTATAAAGTCAGAATTGTGAGAGAACTTTTCTGAGGTAAAATTTGACTTTATAACTCGCAATTGCGAGTTTATATCTCACAATTCTAAGAAAATATGTCAGAATTGATAGATATAAAATCTTAATTATGTTAATTATGTTATAAATTCAGAATTGCGAGAAAAAAGTCAGAATTTCGACTTTATAATACCAATTGGGAGATATAAAGTCAGAATTGCATGATAAGTCGCAATTGCGTGTTATAGCCTATACAGTCAGAATTGTGAGATATTAAACTATTCTGAGGTTAAAAAAATAAGTCATTTTTTCCCTTAGAATTTGACTTTATAATTCGCAATTGCGAGTTTGTCACAATTATGAGAAAAAATGTCAGAATTGGGAGACGTAAACTCCCAATTATGTCAGGCCTATTATAAATTCAGAATTCTGACTTTATAACATGCAATTGAGACTTTACATCTTGCAAACTGACTTTATTTATCAGAATTGTGAGATATAGTCAGAACTGCGTTAAATAAACTCGCAATTGTGAGGAAAAAGTCGCAATTATATATTTTTAAATGTTTTCTGTGGCGGAAAAGAGCTTCTATACTCAAGTGACCATTTATATTTAACTTACTTTATTCTTCTTGGAAGAGCAAAGCACGTGCGATCGTTCACCAACTCTCTACTCTCTCTACACCTACTCTAATAGAATCAATTCTTAATGCGCATATGAACGCCATCAGCGTTTATCACAGGTTCTTAAACATTATTTAAGAACCGCTATAAAGCCAAAAGAATCTCATTTACCTTAAATTATATGTTTATCTCTGCTTTGAAACAATCTACATTGTTAAAAGCGCTATAAATGAAGTTGACTTGACTAGTGCGCATGCGTCTATGACGTCACCAAAACACACCTCCATCCAATACGTATTGGACCATCCAGCTACGTCATCGTGCTACAGGCTGCAGCGAGGACCTCTTGTCGGCTTTGGAAATGGAAAGAACACAACTCCTCCAGACAATCTATCGGGGTACCTAGTGTCCGATTTACAAACGCCGTGGGCGCACCGCTTCACCATCTTGCTTGGAGTCAATGTTTGACGGACCTGCTCACATAGTAACGGTTGCTATGATGTGTGATTGGACAATGGCCGTTTTGTGGGAGGGGCCTGCGAACGGTCAATTATTACACATTTGATTAGGATTGTTTGTATGCAGCGTCCAAAATTTGCTTTTCTAGCAAAACCTGCGGTTGGTTAAAACTTGCCAAGCATAAATATTTCTTACCCGCCATGAAACAGCATTGTGCATTATTTTCTTTTAAAAAATAACAATGGGATTATTTAGCTGTCAATCACAGCATCCTTTGTTTCTTTGTGAAATTGCACCTCACATTTTTGTTTCAATGGCTCAATGTGAGGTTTATAATATGTGCTACTGGGAAAAAAAACTTTTCTTAGATAAGCTTACAATTGTAAGATAAGGTAAAAGTTGTTAGAAGATATGGACAGTCATAGGTTGGAATCTGACACATGATGAGAGAGCCACTACTTTAAAGTCAGGATTTCTACGATCATGCAAAACCTGGAAATAGTCCGGTCCAGTTACCATGGTGACTGTTCCCTGCATCAGCGCTCATGAAGGATATTTAAGCTCTGAGGTCACCGTACATCCACACTACCCACACTCCCTTTCTCCTGTATCCCAAAACAAATGCTTTTGTTTTGACTTACATAATACCTTATTATCTAGTATTTGCATTGGATTCCTCTGATATGAAACATTCTCTCAGTAATTATATGGAAAAATAATACTTAGTGCTGAAATTCTAAACATTGGTGGCCAAATATTTGTCCACATTTACCGTGAATGGAGCTGTGCTACTTAAAAACAAAACAACAAAAAAAACAGTAATATTGTAACGTGCTGGAAAAAGCAGGCGAAGGCGACGATCTATCTGCAAGGTTTTAATGAAATAACTCATAGAACAAATAATAAAGAACTTCAGGGACAAAGAAATAAAACCACGCGAAGAACGAACTAGAATCAACCATACATGTACAACAACTGACAAAGTAACAAGTGAAACACAAGGGCTATAAATACACAGGGGCAAACAAGCTTAACTAGATAATGAGGAAACAAGATACACCTGGGGAGACGAATCAACATGAAAAACTACATGGGACTACAAAACTTAGCACAAGACAGGAAATGACAAAAGTACACACAATACAAGTGGAACACAAGACAGGAATCATGACAAATATTGTGAAATATTATTACAATTTAAAATGACTGCTTTCTATTTTAATATTTTTAACACGTAATTTATTCCTGTGATGGCAAAGCTTAATTTTCAGCATCATTTCTCCAATCTTCAGTGTCACATGATCCTTCAGAAATCATTATAATATGCTGAATCACTGCTCAAGAAAACAGTTGTGCTGTTTAATATTTTTATGGAAACCATAATAAAAAAAAAACTGAATTCTTTGATGAATAGAAAGGACAGCATTTATTAGAAATCTTTTGTAACATTATAAATATCTTTACTGTAATTTTTTATCAATTTAATGCATCCTTGCTGAATAAAGGTATTCATTTCTTTAGAAAATCTTTCTGACCCCAAACTTTTACTTTTAATGTAACTCATTTACAATCAAGATTGAGTGGGGGAGCTGAGAAAATAATGAGTAATGTAATGTAAATAATGAATGACTTCAGGTTCTGGTTTGGTGTTAAAGGAAGTGTCGGGTCGGGTTACAGGGTCTCATTTATGTGCCAGGCTTGGTCTTTAATCCCTGTACAGACCTCTGTTCTTGTCATCATTTCAACCACATAACTGAACGAATCCTTGGTTGAGACAGGAAGAGATAATGAAAGTAAGGCCTTGTCAAGTCTATTTTATTTTCTCCCAAATGACATTTCATTGTGTGCCCTTTTTGACACTTTAGTTGCGCAGGGTTCACTGTTAACCTTTATTTAAAAGAAATACACAGATTATAACACAAGACGTGCTGGTATTATACAACACTTGTATTGTATTATATACAATAATGTTTTAACCAAAATGTCCTTTTTGAATCATGCACACTTAACTCCAAAATGGAATTTTAATGAATAAGTTTATTTCTTGCTTTGTTTTGGGCATGGGCCATTAATGTGTCTTTCCTTAGCATTAGGCTGTGTTGACCAAAACAACACAATAGTGTTGAATAAAAAACATATACAGTAACTCCACTGAGCGAAATAGGATTTGAGGAGAGTGGCTAAAAGAAAGATTAGAGTGGGATACATTTAGTGAGAAAGAGAAGAGAGTTTTGTTACATGAATTATGGGGAGATATGTTCTATAATGAGAATGACATGATGATATTATTATAATTTTTTTTCTACACGGAGCCAAACGAGACTCACCACTGTAAATAGAGGCTGAGACACACACTGAATCTTTTTTAGGACACTGAGCTCTGGTGTGTGTGTGTGCGCGCGCATCACTTGTCAACAGCAAGTAGACTGATTTTTCTGTCTAACTCCCATTTGCTGGTTTCGATAGACTCCCTGCCAGATAGCTTTGGTCAGAGCAGCTTTCACTTCAGCACTAGCATCTCCTTTTCTTTTTCTTTTCT
Organism: Rhinichthys osculus; assembly: GCA_029959095.1. NCBI lineage: Eukaryota > Metazoa > Chordata > Actinopteri > Cypriniformes > Leuciscidae > Rhinichthys > Rhinichthys osculus. The sequence goes on along the minus strand of JARWKJ010000004.1, from coordinate 25,239,977 downwards.
TTCATGTTCCAAAAGACATCAGTAGCACAACCGCTTCGATTGCAGACCCTCCATCTACTCTGCTCTCTTTTTTTTATTACTAAGAGTACATTTTCTCACAGATCAACATGTTTTTTTGTGATTGTGTGTTTTTGTATAGGACTTCCTGACGGATCTGATGATGTCGGAAGTGGATCGATGCGGGGAGAATGAGCACCTGATCTTCAGAGAAAACACTCTGGGCACTAAAGCTATCGAGGAGTACCTCAAACTGGTCGGACAGAAATATCTGCAAGACGCGCTGGGTAAGAGCGTGTTATTTTCTGACACCATATCTGTACCATTTGTTATGACCACCTCCAGGTAACAAAGTGACAGGACCACCAAAATAAATATATTATATAATATAATTATATAATACTAGGGGAAATTTTATCAGTGCAAACTGTCTGTCCAGCACAAACACTAGAAACACAAAGACATTTCCAAAGTGTACTTTGTGGTTCCCCGTATTCCTTTTCGATAAGATTAAATAGCCGTGAAAACGCACACAAACATGCACACGCATATCCGACCTCCTTTGCTGTTGGCTCACTATGTGTACGATAAGGCCTGTGTTTATTAATACCTCCTTATTTTAGGAATACAATTTTGAAATGTTTGGACTAGTAATTTATCTGCAAAACAAAAATACACACTGCAAATTTAACACGTGTATAAATATCGACTTTGGGGGATCTAATAAGCGTACGTGTGAATGTGAGTGAATACACCAAAGAGAGTGAATCTCTCTTTAGATTTGCATTAAGAAGTCATTTGGTGGTGCTGAATAATGTATAGTTGTTTTTCTTAGATAAATGTGACTTGTGAAGTGCTGCTGAATTATTTAACGGTTCACTCCTAAAGACTGACTTAGTCCCTCAGACATCAGAGCCAGAGAAGGACAGCAAAGAGAGCAGATTACACCACATGATTACATAAATAGCATATATGTGCAAGGGATGGACCTTTTGGTCATTTCATCTACTCTAGTTCTCGAGAGATAGAGCAATCAATTACTTCAGCACATTGTTGTTTTTTCAGTGTCTTGTTGTTCAATTGTTCGAATTTAAAAACTGATCTCATTTTCAAATTGAGTGACAAGATAACACCGAAAACACCAATCACAAAGTAAAAACTAAGGTCCATTATGTTTAGTTCTTGTGAAAATGAGTAATGCTGTAAAAATGAGTCGTTACGTGTTTTCTTGATTGTTCATTGTCACTTCCAAACACATGATTACTTTGGTGAACTAAGGAATTTATTAATTAAATAAATTACTGCAAAAATAGACTGATAGCTAGAACACATTCACACAAACACACACACATCTACATATGTACACAAACCTTCTGAGCTAGACGGTAATCCAACTTCCTTAAGGGATTTGTGGTATTACATTTCTGTCATTTAGTCTCTTTATTGGCTATTACTAAAAAGCCATTTATATAAGCTCAGATTGCACAAGATGTTCATATTGTATTACATATAATGGTATATCAGTTGATTTTCAAGATGTGCTTTATTTTTGCTTTACCATTGAAGGACTCTTGTTTGTCAGCAGATATTGATGATGGGATTTTATCTTACTGGTTATTTGATTAGACTGGACATTTGAGCGATTATTGTCATATTTGTGGCCTTGAATGAGTTATCTGGGTTTTCCTCTGACCTTTCCAGTCAATATGGGGTTTACCGACCAGAACTATGTGACTGTTTTGTACTGCTTTGTAGTGAGATTATAGTGTGTGACAATACTGGGAAGTCTGTATCCACCTGCTGGAACCACTGCTGTATGTCCATTGCCAACAATAATATACTCAACTTCTCATATGTGTTCCAATTGCAAGTTATACACTACTTTTCAGAAGTTTGGGGTCAGTAATTGTTTTATTTTAGGAAAGAAATTAATACTTTTATTCAGCAAGGATGCATTAAATTGATCAAAAGTGACCAAAATATTTTGGGTTTCAAATAAATGCTAAACAGATAAACAAAATATATATATGGTAGTCACTGCGCATCTGGTTAGTTTCTAAAAGGAAGATGAAGAACGAGGAGTCCTCTTCCATTCTGGACCAGTTGGGCGTCCACATGGTTTGTGCTACACTAGTTTGATTTTTCCCTGATGCTTTCATGCGCAACGGAACAGAGAGGGAAAAATCGACCAGTACCTTCTCTGAGTCTCTGTGGAGTGGGATCTGGCTGTGCTGTTTGTTTGGGATCGACAAAAAGGTTGTTGTATATTCCCAGGATGGGTTTTCTCATTAGTTCTGAGTCAGATAACTTGAGAACTTTCACTAGTTGCTTCATGGCGGAAAGGGGTTAGAATAGCTATAAGCTCAGGTGTGCTGATGTTCATTCCTGCTAATAATTGTGAGAGTTTTTGTTTGTTTGTATGAAAGATGACGGGGGTTTGTACAGCAGGTTCCCTTGCTGACATTTAGGATTGCAAGCATTATTTTGCCAAATACAGAATCATGTCAAAATGAATCAATATATGACAGCGTTCTTTATTGATTTCCTGAAAAATGCTATTTCTGTTTAAACAACTAGACGTTACACGAGATTTATTTAAAAACGCCTTTGTCTTAAATGTATTTTCTCTTTCATCCACTGTAGGGGAGTTTATAAAGGCTCTGTATGAGTCTGATGAGAACTGTGAGGTGGACCCATCCAAATGTTCATCTAGTGATCTACCCGAACATCAGAGCAACCTCAGGATGTGCTGTGAGCTGGCCTTCTGCAAGATCATTGAGTCTTACCGGTAACTACAATATGCCCTTCACAGCTGGCTGTTTATCTGAACCAGTGATGGATTTTATTGCTCAGATGTCGCTTTTTCTCTGTTATGTTTCTGTTAAGTATCAACTTGGTCTCAGGTGTTTCTCTTAAATTAAAAAAAAAAAAAAAAACTAAAGAGACAATATATGCTAGCAGTATAGAGGTATAAAATGAAGTATGAGAATTAAGCATAATTATTATTATTAAAGTACCAATACAATAAAATCCAGTTATACACCGATAACCTTTGATTATGGTGATTCAAGTGATTGGTTTGTAAGTATGTAGTATAATACAATTATTTTGCTGTATACAAATAACCCAAGTGATACTCAATACAATACTTTTAGTGTTGATGCAACAATTTTAGTGTTTTCATAACTGAAGTACATGTTCAGTCACTGAGATCTAATACTCTGTATTTCAACATATAAAGAATAATAGTTTCATATAAAAAAAAAGGTTTTTAATAGAAAGCTTTTCCCTCAGGAGTTGTTTGTGAAAGGATAATAAATAGTTTGTGAAATTACTTGCCAGTAAGAATAACTGTTTATAGTTGTGTCAGGTTAATTTGTTTCCATCTAAATTCCATGTTCAACTTTCCATTCCTCAACAGTGTGTTTCCAAGGGAACTTAAAGAAGTGTTTGCATCGTGGAGACAGGAATGTGGTAACAGAGGGCGACCAGATATCAGCGAGCGTCTTATCAGCGCCTCATTGTTTTTGCGTTTTCTCTGTCCGGCCATCATGTCGCCTTCTCTCTTCAACTTGACGCAGGAGTACCCAGACGACCGCACTGCACGCACACTCACTCTTATCGCCAAGGTTACACAGAACCTTGCAAACTTCACCAAGTAAGGATTTTATTTACTCCATTGTGAGTGTGTGTGATTGGGTAGGGAGAGAGTGTTTTAAGGTTTTATGATGGAGCTGAGGAATGAGAGCACTGTGATAGCTTTTCATGTTGTTCTGAGCAAAATACTATTCATGAATGAAATTCCGTTAATAGATATAATTATGATTATAGGGTCATTAGCATTGAGTTAATAAATGCATCAACAAGTCATTCTTGTTCTCACTTTCTGTCAGGTTTGGTAATAAGGAGGAGTACATGTCCTTCATGAATCAGTTCTTAGAGCAGGAGTGGACCAACATGCAGCGCTTCCTGCTGGAGATCTCCAACCCAGAGACCATCTCAAATACGGCAGGCTTCGAGGGGTATATTGACCTGGGCCGTGAGCTCTCCACCCTGCACTCGCTGCTAGCTGAGGTGGTGTCCCAAATGGATCAGGTTAGTCTCTTCACTCTTAAGTCAGCTCCATTTGATTGTTTTTGTATTGTTAAGATTTTCAGCAGGAGTGTGTTGTGCTCCTTCACTTCAGACCTTCAAAAACACTGAAAAATGTTTATTTTTTTAATCAGTCTTGTTTCACAGTAAAAATGTGTTAAAGAAAACAACAAAACAGATTGTATCATACATTTATGACATGGGAAAAAACACATATCTCACGCCATTTTTCTAAAGTAAATTTATGTTAAGATAAAATATATATATATATATATATATATACTCAGCAAAAAAAAGAAACGTCCTCCCACTTTTTAGCTGCTGATTTAGCTGTAAATATTTGTATGTACATAAAACGATTTGACAACTGAGACATAAACTGAACAAGTGAACAAACTGAACATTGGACAAACTAAAAATAATGAGTCCATTAACAAAAGTATCAGTCAGTATGTGGTGTGGCACCAGCTGCTTTAAGGTATACAGTTCATCTCATCTTCATGGACTGCAGCAGATTTGTCAGTTCTTGCTGTGAGATGTTATTCCACTCTTCCACCAATGGCACTTGCAAGTTCTCGAACATGTCTGGTGAGGACATATAGTTACATGTGGTTTGGCACTGCAAGGACAAGAACGATCAGCTGTCCTTACTGTCCCCTTTTAGCACTGTCTAAGGTGTCTTACATTACATACATTGCAGTTTATTGCTCTGTACACATCTGCAGTCCTCATGTATCCTGCAGCAAGTCTACGGCTTGTTCAAGGAGGTGATCAGGGACCCTGGACATCTTTCTCCTGGTGTTTTTCAGAGTCAGTACAAAGCTCTCTTTAGTTATTGGAACTGTGGCCTTAAATGTCTGCCGCCTGTAAACGGTTAGTGTCACAAGAACTGTTCCACAGGTGCATTGACAATCATATCCTGAAAAGTGGACATTCCTTTTTTTTTTCCTTCTTCTTTTAATATACACTCACCTAAAGGATTATTAGGAACGCCTGTTCAATTTCTCATTAATGCAATTATCTAATCAACCAATCACATGTCAGTTGCTTCAATGCATTTAGGGGTGTGGTCCTGGTCAAGACAATCTCCTGAACTCCAAACTGAATGTCAGAATGGGAAAGAAAGGTGATTTAAGCAATTTTGAGCGTGGCATGGTTGTTGGTGCCAGGCGGGCCGGTCTGAGTATTTCACAATCTGCTCAGTTACTGGGATTTTCACGCACAACCATTTCTAGGGTTTACAAAGAATGGTGTGAAAAGGAAAAAACGTCCAGTATGCGGCGTCAGTCCTGTGGGCGAAAATGCCTTGTTGATGCTAGAGGTCAGAGGAGAATGGGCCGACTGATTCAAGCTGATAGAAGAGCAACTTTGACTGAAATAACCACTCGTTACAACCGAGGTATGCAGCAAAGCATTTGTGAAGCCACAACACGCACAACCTTGAGGCGGATGGGCTACAACAGCAGAAGACCCCACCGGGTACCACTCATCTCCGCTACAAATAGGAAAAAGAGGCTACAATTTGCAAGAGCTCACCAAAATTGGACAGTTGAAGACTGGAAAAATCTTGCCTGGTCTGATGAGTCTCGATTTATGTTGAGACATTCAGATGGTAGAGTCAGAATCTGGCGTAAACAGAATGAGAACATGGATCCATCATGCCTTGTTACCACTGTGCAGGCTGGTGGTGGTGGTGTAATGGTGTGGGGGATGTTTTCTTGGCACACTTTAGGCCCCTTAGTGCCAATTGGGCATCGTTTAAATGCCACGGCCTACCTGAGCATTGTTTCTGACCATGTCCATCCCTTTATGGCCACCATGTACCCATCCTCTGATGGCTACTTCCAGCAGGATAATGCACCATGTCACAAAGCTCGAATCATTTCAAATTGGTTTCTTGAACATGACAATGAGTTCACTGTACTAAAATGGCCCCCACAGTCACCAGATCTCAACCCAATAGAGCATCTTTGGGATGTGGTGGAACGGGAGCTTCGTGCCCTGGATGTGCATCCCACAAATCTCCATCAACTGCAAGATGCTATCCTATCAATATGGGCCAACATTTCTAAAGAATCCTTTCAGCACCTTGTTGAATCAATGCCACGTAGAATTAAGGCAGTTCTGAAGGCGAAAGGGGGTCAAACACCGTATTAGTATGGTGTTCCTAATAATCCTTTAGGTGAGTGTATATAATAAGAATATATTACATCCTCTTAAAAATGTAGTATTTTTACATTTATTTTTCTCCTGGGAAACAGGTTAAAATACTGATTTAGAAAATATTTTTTTCAGTATTTCTTCATTGCAGCGTATGCCGTTGAGTGGTAGGTGAACTCAGGATAGGGTTGTGACGAAACAATTCATACTTTGATTCCACAGAAGGTTCTCAAGTTTTGCTCCAGTTTCGGCGTTCTTTGAGTGGGTGGACTGATGTGAGCAATTGCCTTCAGGCTGTAACAGTCAGGCTTTAAAATCCTTCATTTTGTTGCTTTTAATGTTCAGACCTCATAAGATGTGTTCACCACGTGTTTATTTCTTTATATCTTAATTTATACATATTTTTTAAAGAAATGATCTTCTAATCCTCCTCCTCCTTCAAATGCTAAATATAAACTAGTTTTGTATTTGCCCAGATTTTCCACACTTAGAGAAAACTTCCAGTCTTGCAAAATGTGTTTGAGCAAAGACACATCTATATGCAGCTCACCTGTGTCTGTATGCCAGTGCAGCACCGATACTGCCTACAACTATGCAAACATTACAAATTAAATTTGTAAATGTTGGATAGTCTCATTGCAGCACTTTGTGTTGAATTATGCAGATCACGTTAAGTGGACATGCTCTGAAAACTCATGACCTCTCAGTTTTTGAGTTCTACATGGGAAGCCCATTAGTCCTTAAGGCTGCCACAGACTCATAGCGGCCACACTGCGGTCAGAGACAGTCGCCTGCTATGTTCCATGTACATGAGAACTGTTAATTGATATGTCACTATTATTTTAAGCCATACATCCACGAACATGCTTTGATTATGAAACATAATTATTTTAACGCCAGAGGGATTCAGCCAACCAGAATGTCACAGAATCAGCCAATTTTCAAACATTTTAATCAGTCAGATTTGAATGTATCTAGATCTAGCCTGTTCCATTATTAAATGCATTCGGGAAATATCAGAAAGTAAAATGTTTGCATGCAAAAAGAGTGTCTCCTCTCATAAGTGTTTCTTCATTTTCGACACATGAAGCGTTCACTGCGTTCATGGAGAGGTTCACTTCCACCTATTTTAATTGGGGCTCTATAAAGTTGTGATACCAGGTGGATGCTGCACATTGGTGGTGGTTGAGGAGATTTCCCCCTTCTATGTAAAGCGCTTTGAGTGCCGAGAAAAGCGCTATATAAATGTAATGAATTATTATTATTATTAATTAAAGGGTTAGTTCACCCCAAAATGGAAATTATGTCAGTAATTACTCACCCTCATGTTGTTCCAACCCCGTAAGACTTTCGTTCATCTTCGGAACACAAATTAAGATATTCTTGATTAAATCTGAGAGCTGGATCACTCCTCCATAGGCTTCTTAAGGGATCGAAACTCTGTGGGCCTCGAGATTTCACGTAGTGGAACTGCGCAACGCTTCTGTGTTGTACGTCACATGTAGACTCGCTATTGGCCGACGCTGGTCATGTGTGTGATGCGTGTGACGTACAACCTAGAAGCGTTGCGCAGTTACACTACGTGAAATCTCGAGGCCCACTGAGAAGGAAATGAATAGTTGAATAAAGTTGTTATTTTTGTTTGTTTTTTACACACAAAAAGTATTATCATCGCTTGATACTTAAGATTGAGCCACTGTAGTCACTTGGACTATTTTGACGATGTCTTTAACTTTTCTCGGCCGGCAAGTTTCGATCCCTTAAGAAGCCTATGGAGGAGTGATCCAGCTCTCAGATTTAATCAAGAATATCTTAATTTGTGTTCCGAAGATGAACTAAAGTCTTACGGGGTTGGAACAAGATGAGGGTGAGTAATTACTGACATAATTTTCATTTTGGGGTGAACTAACCCTTTAATAATAATAAAAAAAAAACTATATATTGACCCACGTTCTGTTTTCTATCATGCGCCGTGCACATTTGCGATGGCGTAAGATGTACGCAAATGCACCACGGTTCGGTAGAATTAAGTTGAGTGTGAAACCAGACCAACGCTGCGGGGGTGCCAGGAACAATCGCACTCGGGCTCGGACCGCAGCAAACGAGCCCAGTGTGAAAGCACCGTCACCTGCCTCCGCAATTTTTTATATCAAAGCAGTGAAGGCGGGGGAGGGGGAAGGAAGAGGATAGCAGATTAACCAGCAGGGCGCGCACAGCACACAGACTGGTGTGTGGAGGTGAATTACAGTGAGCCGTTTGAGACGGGAGACCAAAAATAAATAGCCGGTCAATAGTAAAACGACTCGTCGACTAAAAAAATTGCCGTCGACTAATTTGCATGGTCGATTACGTCGACTAATCGCGGCAGCACTGGTGTCTACACTGGACGTGGCAGCTTGAGGCTGTTTACACTGGAGGCAACAAAGCGACAGTTGCAAATCCATTTGTTATTCATATCAGAATTAGTACGAGTTCTTAGTACATCAGAAATAGAAAGGGGCATCAGTTTACTGTCATAGATTTGTTGTGTTGTGTCATGTCAAGCCGCACCGCATCCAGTGTAGGCAGAATCAAGGATAAAAGAGGTTCTATCCGCTTTTGTGATGTCGCACCACTCACATCTTGTGTAGACACGGTTACTCAAAACTCTTGAAAATACTTGAAAACAGGTAGTTTTGCAGTTCAGATTCATAGTAAGATACAGATATCAGTTATGGCTAAATATTGGTTGATTATCAGTCAATCTCTAATATAGCACTTTAGGAAGTAATTAGGTTCGATTTTTAATTTTTGAGAGATGGATGCACCATTTACATTTAAATAATTGCATGCTGCTTTTTTTATCCAAAGCAACTTTAAATGAATTCAAGCTATCATGTACATTTTATGATTAACCGTGTTCCCTAGGAATCAAACCTCTGACCTTGCTATTGTTAGTGCCATGCTCTACCAGTTCAGCTCCAGGAACTCATTTCTATGCAGTCATTGATGTTCTGTTATCTTCTACCTACTTTCTCAAGGGGGCTAATAGAGAGTCCTGCACAGATATAAGAGATCTTTGGGGTATTTGTTAATTTTCAATGGGATCTTTCATCCATGTCCTTAGAGTGCTGCCTCCAAGCTTGGACCATTACCTAGAATATTGAGGGACGTACATGGAGCGTTAACAAACCCACCGAACATACAGATGAATGTTCCCTCTGATCGTGTGCCCTCCCCTCCAGCCCCTGGATGCAGCATCTCCACTGGATTACAAAAGATGTCCATCGACAGTGACCTACCAGGGTAAGCAGAATTAATCAGATCCACTGCATCAAATTTTTTAACAACCTGTAAGCAATCAGAATCAATTGTTTATGTAATTGTAGATGGCTGTGGAAAAAAATAAAAAGATGCTGTAGATGTCATGATGAATAGGTGTTCTGACAAATCAACCAATCATCTTCAAGCTCAGTGTTATATCAGGCAATGACACTGTAATTGTGAAGAGCATTGCTGTATTTCTTACGTACTCGTCGTTATCTGTCGCTTTCAGCCATTAAGACCGTCCTCATTCCTGTTCTTAAGAGTGTGCCCTCACTTTATCCAGCAGACTGCTCTTCTAAAGAGAGCGGCTCATCTTTATCTGTCTAGCTCGCTGCTAATTCCCAACCGACATTTATGAGAGCCAGAGAGAATGAGAGGCCTGTAATTGTAGTGCACACACACACACACACACACACACACACACACACACACACACACACACACGCACACACATTCAGAGAAAGGGAAGATAAATATGTTGGGGGATCAAAAGAGATGGAGGCTGTGAGGAGAAAGCATAGAGTGGAGCTTGTTGGTTGGTGTCTGGACGGAGAATATGATGAAATAAATTAGCATTTTTTGCAGATATCCAGACAATAAACAGTCTGGGTGGAAGTAAAGACAGAAAGGAACGCATAATAACCTTGCATTCTCTCTGATGTTTTATACCTGGTCTGGAGCTGTCTAGTATGGCATTTATAAGTGTTTGAAAAAGAATTACAGTTTCTGTTTCTCAAACACTAGCTACTATATTAGGAGGGTCTAATGATTGTGCGAGATTGTGATGCTGTTCCAAAAGGTTGGCAGCAAATATTATGCGGCCTTCTAAGATACCATCTTGGACAGCAGCACATGCATCCTTTGCAGATACAATCTCAGAATGCATTGCTGTAAGCTCCGTATAAAATCCAGTATACAGATGACGTTTGCAAAATGTACTGAATTATGTCAATAAATAAGAAGAAGAATATGAACAATGTTTCTGAATAAGAACAACTAGGATGCTGCCTTTGGGAGACAACAAGGCAGCATACTAAGATTCAGAACAAAGAGATAATGCGTTGTCTTCTTTAAATTGATTGCTGTTTGTGTACCGTTTCTCTGTCCTATACTGTGCATGTTTAATTATTCATTTTTCTCTTTCTGGTCCATGTCTCCATCTCTTCGCTTTATTAGCCCGGCGGACTTCACTCGCCTCCCTTCCCCCACTCCTGAAAACAAAGACCTCTTCTTCGTCACACGCTCTTCCGGCCTTCAGGGCTCCCCTGCCCGCAGTTCTAGTTACTCTGAGGCCAATGAACCTGAGCTGGGCCTGGCCAACGGTGGCAAGAGCCTGTCCATGGTAGACCTCCAGGAAGCAGCCAGGGCGTTAGAACCCATCGCCATCTCGGTAGGGATAACTTCAGAAGGTTTAGGTGAGGGTACCATGGTTCCCTGGAATGCACGGACTCCCCAAGGCAACATTGCCGGAGGCCCTACTCTTCACAGGCCAGGACAGACTCCCACTACCCCAGGAGCAGAAGGGGCCCCAGGCAGGCCTACACAGCTCTTGGCCCCACTGTCCTTTCAGAATCCAGTGTACCAGATGGCAGCAGGGTTGCCTGTATCAGCTAGAGGGAATGCGAGTGGGGATTCTGGGTCGGAGTGTCATAGCTCCGTCAGTTCCCATAGCAACAACGAAGAGGGTCTTGGAGGAACCAAGCACACCTTTCTTACCCAGGGGGCTTCAGTGGGGGAGGAGTTTGTGAGACGTTCGGGAGATTTCTCAAGACGACAATTATCGCTAACTGACGCGCAGCACGGAAACCAGCCTATGGTTCCACGACAGAGCAGCTCCGGTCCCCAGCGGCGTATTGACCAGCCGCCTCCACCCACACAGACTGCACCCAGAGGACGAACTCCACCCAACCTATTGAACTCTACCCCCTACCCACGGCCTTCTAATAACACTTTGATGTCATCATCACCAGATTGGCCTGGAAGTGGCGCAAGACTTCGACAGCAGAGCTCCTCCTCCAAAGGGGACAGTCCGGAAACGAAGCATCGTGGACCACATAAACAAGTGCGTACATGTTTGCTAGCATATAAAGTATTGTATGTGGAGTTAAAAATAGACACTATGCTAATGATTACACATTTCGTCATATGTTTTTTTTTTGTAACATTTAAAGTCACCATGAAATTTGACAGATCTTATTTTTTATGGAATATTGCTGTGTTTATTTTAAATGATTTAGTCGTGCAGCTCATGATTATTTTTTTTATTCAATATCTTTAATCAAAAACATTAAGATGCCCTCTCCCTCGCAACAACATCTTTTCTCTGATGACGTCTGCACTGGCACGAGTGCTGGGCAATAATCCCTCCACTCCAGCAACCTGACAGCAAAAATTAGCAAACAACAACAATCCAGTCAATCCAGAACAAAATCACAAATACGTCGCAATCCGGTAGTTAAGGCTGACGTCAGCGTTTCCAGGTCCAAACGCTCTATCAGATGCCAAAAGCAAACAACAAATTGTGCTAACCATGGTGCTAACTCACTGTGTAAACTACCAAAAAATCATGATCCTAACCTTTATTTCCATAGCAAAATCTCAGATGGCCAGAGACAGTGATTCATCCTTTATAAATAGTCAAAATAGACTGCTGTGTACACAGTGAGTTTTTAAATGCTTAGCTTAAATGTGTGGTATGAATAAACAGTGCTCATAAACGGTTGTTGAGATGGTATCCTCAATTGAAATGAGTAGAGGCTTTAACCCTCTTACGTCACAACAAGTGGCTAGGAAAGAAAAGACGATCACAATGTCTGTTTCATGTAGACTTTTAAATCTGTCTGTGATCTGGATCATTTATTATATATCTGAATCTAAACTTAACCTTGAAGTATATCTTGCAGCAGGTCTGAGTTATTATCTAATAATAATCAAAGGGCACCAATCATCAGCCTTTCGAAATTCACTGTTGCCACAGGCAGTCATTTTTCTCAACAGTTTGACAGTGAAGTGGACAGGAAGGGTATTTCCCATATCCACAATGCATTGTTCTCTCTCTTGGGAATTGATCGATTGCCTGAAGTGATTGATGGAAGCGTGTCTATGGAAACCACATGTGCGCACACTTTTATTACATCGCAAAGCACCTCCAGGCTCTTTCTCTGACTGTGAAAGTCACATCTGTGGACTTCCTGTGAATACTGTGGTTGATTATAGAATCCATTACATTATACCTTGGCAGAAAGATTCACATCTTTCATAAGACTGAACTATTATTTTTATTACCTAATTGACAAAATTAGACAAAAAAAAAAGCCAGTTTGAAAGCTAATGACATGGGAAATGAGCAGCAGTGTTGATCGTCTCTTGACTCAGGTAAACTCTGCCTTTGTTCATAACCACTCCTCGAGCCCCTTGAAACCGAAGTAGAGGCAGATCTTTTCTTCCTTATTGGGACGTACATTCGAGTGAAATGGATTATCGAAAAATAAAAATGTACGGAGGGGACTTGATTCTATCCATTGGTTCAGTGGCGGCTCCAGGATTTATTTCTTGCAAATGCTAAGAATAAAAATTAAGTGCATCAATAACTTCAATTCCCTGAATTTATTGCATCATCAACTTATTATTCATAATTCATTATTCTTATTCATGGGTAAGTTTCATAAAAAAGCAACATTTTGAGCAAAAAGCTGAGGAACATTTTTGTCAAAGACTACTGTACATCCAGATCGAATTCAGAACGATGATCAAAACATAGATGAGGTAGATCGAGTCCATCAACACCCCTAAAGCTTGCACAGTCCTATAACTCAACATGGGTCGACATTTCGTTCGGTAATTAGGCAGTTTTGATTTATATGCTGTTTGATGTTGATGATCGCGTTATTTTACTTATGCATGTGCTTACATATGATATCGCTTTTTTCTGCTTCTTCTTAGCCTAAGTTTTGATCAGGAGATTCGCTACTCTTTTAGAAGATCCGTAACAGTCAAAGATGCCAGTTTAACGCATTAGCATGAATGTTAAGATGGATGACAACATTTGCTCTTTTCCATCACCATAGGCTAGGGCGAACAAAGTGCAATAATTTATATTACAATCTATATAATTTGACGTTTATAACGTGAGTGTATCTTCAAAAAGATAAGGGTAGCAACTCACCAATAGCAGATTACAAGTTATCTTCTGAGCTATTCCAAAATGTGTCTGAAATCTGCGGTCTTTTGCTTCATTTTTAATAGCGCTCCATTATGATCACTGTTGATGAGGAGCTTAATATGATCGCCATTCACTAATGCGTGCCACGTACCTGAGCGTACAATTATAGGAACATTAAAACATTTATTAAACATTGTTTTATTTTTTAGGTTTTTAATGACTTTATTTTTTTAATGAAAGTGACTCTGAGAGTAAAAAAAAAACAGGAAAATCTTTAGGATATCCTTGAGGAGGCTGCACCGGTGCTAAGTATATTTCTGGTGGGACTATAACCTCAGCAAGCCCCGGCCTAGAGCCGCCACTGCGTCAGTTGTTGATTGGATGGAGGCAGATCTTCATGTGAGCTTGAGAGAGATTGTAAGAAAGAGGAGGGGTTTAAGTGGATTGGAGAAATCTGTCACCAAAGAGAAGTCTTGACATTTTGATAAAAAATAATGTCAAATCATTCACAATAAGAGGAATAAAATGCTTTTATAAAACAGATTGTATTGTCATGATGACTTTTCTTTGAAAGCAAATCTTAATATCTTGCATAAGTTTGCTTCGTGAGTAAATTTTGTTTCAATATTTTTGCTGGAAAACAAGACTTTTTTCGCAGTGTAATTCAAAGCTATGATTTTAAATCGAAGATATATTCACTGAAAACATTAATTTTGCTTCGGATGTAATTTTATTTTAAGGATGATAAAACATAAATGCTGATACAGAAAATCTTTTTTTGCAGTATAGTTGAGGACTATAATGGAAATTGTGTGATGTCATCGTAAACAGTTAGTATGAACTAAGAAAAATAGCCACTAAAATGACCTCTTATTTGTAATGTATTCTAACTCAGCACGTTATTATGGCTAATCATGCTCATATTTCATACATGTTCTTTCTATTCAGCCTCACATCATGCTAAGTGTCATCATGTCTGCTTGTCTATGTTGTCTGTTGGGAATGCGATGCCCCTGGCATGACTTCTTTGTGTGAGTGTGTATGTTTCATGTTCAGTTTATTCATGCGTATGTGTGTTTGTGTGTGTGTCCCATAGGCCCCGTCCCCAGTGAACCCTAGTGCATTGGACCGTACTGCTGCCTGGTTGATGAATGTGCCATATATAGAGCAGGAGTCTGAGACGGAGCTTTGCAGAGATGAGCACACACAAGCTGAAAAGGTAACTGACCACCCACACACCATAGCAGCAGAGATGAGGTTTCACTCTGGATAGGAAATGAATCATCATCCTGCAGTAATTTCACTCAGACAATAGGATTCTCTCAGTGTCAGTGATCCAACATGAGTTAGGTGTTTCTGAATGCACAGTTAAGGGTGAAATGCGTAGTTTTTTATGGTAAAATCCAAGTTTAATGAGTAGAAACTCTTAAGTAAACCATCTGTAGGTTGACCTCCTCAAGAGCTCGGTGATACTTTCAACATTGCTCTTTTTCAACAAAGGCAGATAGGGAAGAGGTTGTAGGATTGTTTGCAATTCCGTTTGGTGCCCTAGTGGTGTGGTGCAGAAATTTCACAGTTCTTTGAATCAATGTCTACGAGTGCTCCCAGACTTTTGTATGTGAGAGAGAGAGAAAGAGACATAATAGCCTGCTTCCATTTTTGCGGTCCTCATTCCTCATCCATCTGTTCATTCTTTCTGTTTCTTGCATCTTGTGACTGTTGTGGAACATAAGCAGTAACTCTGCTATTTTCATTATATATATATATATATATATACTCTTATAGTATTTATATATATTGTAATGAGCTTTTATTTAGATATTTTCTCATTTTAGTTTGTTTTAGTCATGTTGTTGTGCTTTTGTCATTTTTATTACTTTTAGTTGTTTTGAAATATTCATATTCAGGTTTAATTTATTAATTTTTGTGCTTAAGTTAATTGTATTTTAGTTAGTTGAAAGGCAGCATTTCTAATATTCTAAGTTTATTTTTTATCTAATATTTATGTATTTTTTCAGCTTTATTGCAATTGCTGAAAACAATTTGTAATTGTTTTAGTTAACAATAACAACACTGTGCCTCATAAATTTAGTCATCTCAGACTAAACTAATAATTGATTCCAAGAGAGTTTGTCATTAGCATGTTGTAGACTTTTACAGCATTTATATGTAAGTTAATGTTAATTTCTACATTTATTAATACATTTTTGAACATTGCAAGTTGTATAAATTAACATTAGTTAATGTAGTATGAATTAACAATGAACAAAATTATATTTATAAATTAAAGGTTCTCTAAGCGATCCTGGGTGACGTCACTTCTTGTTGACGTTCGATCTATTGTCAAACAAAACGGAGGCTAGCTAGACCCTCCCTCCTCCTCATCCGCACACTAACCCCCCAAACCCCGCCCCCAAACCCTTCTTGTCGGTCATTGGCTGGAACAGTTTGTTATGTTTTGGGGAGCGGGTCGCTGCAGTTTGCTTTTGTTGCTGTTTGTGGAGCCTGGGCTGTCTACAGAGATCGCGTTTCTTCACAGTGTGTTCAGGGGACAGGCAGCCAGCAGATAGTGAGGAGATGTTTGCTGTATGTGACAAAAAAATGTTTTGGCCTAAAAAACGCGTGACATCGCTTAGAGCACCTTTAACGTGCTGTAAAAAAATCAATGATTATGACACTTTCTGCAATAACTAATGTTACAATAGTGTACGAAAGGCACACCACACCTAATGCCACATATAGGGTACAGGGATTTTTTTCTTTGTATGACTCATAGCTCAACATTTAGTGCGGACTGCAGCTTATAATGAGGCTCAAAATGAAAGACATAAAGATCCGTCTCTTGCAGTATCAGGCAGAGATCAGCGTGCTGCAGGAGCGGCTGCGTGTGTCGGTGCAGAGGCTGGAGGAATACGAGGCCCGGCTGAAGGGACAGGAGGAACAGGCGCAGAAGATGCTGCTGGAGTATCAGGCCCGGCTGGACGAGTCGGAGGAGAGATTGAGACGGCAACAGGAAGACAAAGATCTGCAGATGAAGGGCATCATAAGCAGGTTGGAGTTTGTATTATGAAAAGAGACTAAACCAGAAGAAAGGCAGGCAAAAACTTCCAGAGCACTCTGATTGGCTGATTACACTGTCAATATCAAGTTCACAACCGGTACACAAATTGGCCTGAATGGGTAAAACTGGTGGAAATGGATGAACACACATTCCCTTTTTCATATAGTCATTGAGTCAGATAAAAGGAAAACTTAACTGACTTGAGTTAGAGCATGAATTTACTTTGAACAAGCACAGAGAGCGCACTTTGCCTTTCAGAAGTCCACTACACGCCTCTGATGCCGAGTGTCATTTTGCTTTCAGCTGATAGTGTATTAGTGGCAATCTGAGAAGACAGAGAGCTTTTAGAGACTTTTAGCTTTCCTCAAGGCAGAATTTACTGAGAGCTGCTTTCCTCCAAGACTGATGTTACGGGGCCTTGAGCTCCAGATCAAACACAGAATGGGAGGATATATGAAGCTGGACTGAGTGTGTGTTTGTTTTGTGTTGATGCAGGTTGATGTCTGTGGAGGAAGAGCTGAAGAAGGATCATTCTGATATGCAGGCAGTGGTTGACTCCAAACAGAAGATCATTGATGCGCAGGTATGTCTATACCAGACTTAAAAGCTAGTTCCCAAACTATTTTCTAAATGATTTAATTTTTTTATGTAGTATTTTATGTTAACCTTTCAATAAATCACATTTTGGGTTGTCATCACACCAAAATTTCAGTAGTTGACACAATAGCAGTAAAATTTCATGATACTTGATACTATTTTCTAATAATTAGTTGAATAAAGCATATTATGAACCAAGAAATGAATAATTAGCGTAGTTTTCTTGTCAATATCTCATCCTTCCTCTTCTCCCTGTCTTTCCTCTTTCCTTTTTCACTATCCTTGTATGTAAGATATAAAAAGGCAGAATGATTAAATTACACCACCGTTAAAAAGTTTGGGGTCTGTAATGCTTTTTAATGTTTTTGAAAGAAGTTTCTAATGCTCACCAAGGCTGTATTTATTTAGTTAAAATTCAGTAAATATTATTACAATTTAAAAATAACTGTTTTCAACTTTAATACATTTAAAATGTAATGTCATTTCTTCAGTGTCACACGATCCTTCAAAAATCATTCTAATATGCTGATTTGCTGCTCAAGAAATATTTTGTATTATTATCATTGTTAAAAACAGATATGCTGCTTAATATTTGTGGAAACTGTGATATAATTTTGTCAATATTCTTTGATAATTAGAAAGTTTAAAAGAACAGCATTTATTTTTTAATATAAATCTTTTGTAAGTTTTTACTGTCACTTCTGATCAATTTAATGCATCCCTGCTGAATGAAAGGATTCATTTCTTTCAATCAAAATCTTACTGACCCCAAACATTTGAACCGTAGTGCATATTTGGCAATTCAATTTCACGATCTCACAAACCCCGTCGTTCAATAAAAACCTATGGGAAGGCAAACTATGCGTATTTTTCTAAAGAAATAAATGCTTCTGTTAAACGAAATGTAAGTGTTGCTGACAGAATCTGCATCATTAATAATCATCATCATTCATGTTAATATTCACTGTCCCACAGTGAGGGCGGTGGAAATCCGACTAAAATACTATTCATCATAATAATATCAAATTTCATATATAGAAATAATATATATAGACTTCCTAACACTACAATTCACGGAAATATGCATATGCATTTTATGTATGTTTTCCAAGGAAACCAGCTGGTTTGTTTCTTCTCCTTTTATGTACATGTGTTAGGAGAGAAACAAGCAATTAAACACTTGAGTGTGAGTGTCACCACAAATAACATCACAGCTGTGATTTGGTCACAGACATGAGCCAGATCGTCACAGTCGTGATGTTATTTGTGATTATCCTCCAACACAGTTTTATCACTGACTTACAATCAATTTTGCTTAGTAAAACAAATCATCAATCCCTTTTTCCAAAAAGTAGTTTAAAAAAGAGTCTCAAAACATGTTTTCTTTGTACAAAATGATTAACATACAGCTGTTATTGAACAACACGGGTGAACATGGTTTCTCAGCTATTCACATTGAGTGTTCAGAACTGTTGGCATTGCTTGGCTAGAGATCGACTAAACTGAATATCTTATGCATACTCATGTTCAGTAAATAAATGCATAATTACACACTCACTTTGGAGATCCTCATGATTCAGATACATAAATGTGTCAGGTAATACATCGGCAGCAGAGCTGAACTTAATATGAGAACCTAAAAGCTGATGTCCAAAAAGTCCCCGAAAAATCACTTGATCCGTCTCTCTCTGAGCTGGATTCATTGTTCGCCAGGGCACGTTTATTTTCTTCCACTCTCTACTTGTTACCATCCAAACAATTACTTATAAAAATTCTTTGTACCTGCTGAAATTGCTGGCGTTGGTATTTTCATAGGATTTACGATTTCACTCTCTGCAGGAGAAACGGATAGCATCTCTGGACGCGGCTAACGCGAGGCTAATGAGCGCCCTGTCCCAGCTGAAAGAGCGCTACAGCGTGCAGACGAGGAACGGCATCTCTCCCACCAACCCCACCAAGCTGCAGATCACAGAAAACGGGGAGTTTCGCAACAGCTCCAACTGCTGAACACAATGAAGACAGAGGACATGAGCAGGTGTGCAGCGATTCTGTAAGTGAACACTGAGAGAAATACTGAACACCGACCTTCAACGGTTGGCAAAGCCATTGTTTGGAAATGTGGAGAAAGATCCACTGTAAACATCCGCCGGTGAGACTACTGTTCAAGTACTTCACGTTAGGACACACCACTAGACTTTCATTCGTGTTTCACTATAGCTAACTGTAAAATATAAAAGAAAAAAAACAATACAGCTGACTTGGTGACATTATACAGATATTAGAACCTTCTAGTCTGCAAAAAAAAAAAAGTCATTTTACATGCTTAAAAAAATTGGTGTTTTCATACAGCCTTTAAAAAAAGACACTAGATTTTGTCCCATTTATTTATAGTGGTCTCCACTTTAATAAGAAATGACTGAAACTGTGGAAAATTTAGCGCTCTCCTCCATATCCTCTTTTATTAGATCACTTTCTGCTTCTGTTTCTCCCTACATAGTGCACTTTGTCTCTCCATCATGAGAAGCCTTAAAATGTTGCATCTGAAATATTTGGGGGGTTTTTGTTGTTTTTTTACTGTTCAGATGAACATTATGATAGATTATAATGTGCAGAGATTTTAAAAAGTATATATTTTACATTCTCCATTAACAAGTTTTCTGATTTTTAATCTTGACAAAAATGTTTCAACAATGTTTGTAACAAACATTACAAGTGTCATTTTGGGTCCATTTTTAGATATGCCAAGATTTTGAATTAGCACAAACTGCTCGGATGGAGCAGAGCGAATGTTTTAGACACTACAGTAGACCAATTTTAGTTTTGAAAACTGCCTTGTTTAATCTCGTGTTTTCTTCCTACAATGTTTGGGAGAGTTTTTCTTCATTTGTTTCTCCTTTTTTTAAGCCTTTTTAATTCTTTTGTACATGTGTGTTTATTTTATGTCGCCTCATCGGTCCAAATTGCTGCACACTTTCATTTGGAGCATTTAGAGTTTGTATATTTTTGTATTTAATAATGTATGTGAGAACTCTTCTGCATTTATCATGTTTGGCACTGAGGTGCAGCATGGAGCTGCTGTGTTCCTTTAACTTGTTGGTCTTTGAGGAAGTTAGACACAAGACACGTCTAGATTTTGTTGCAGAAATATACAGAAACATATTAAGACAACCTGTCGTGGGACATGTAAGATAGAGATGCTGTTTTTAAGGGAAAATGTCTCTGGATATGAGCTCTGTGATGGAGTAATATGTGAATAATTTAATATTATATATATATAAAGCAACGTTCACGGTTACTCTAGTGTGAATGACGGTGTTACATGTCTGAAATGTGAGATCAGATTGAGAGGCAACAATCTAACAAGCACAAACCGCATCTGTCGCCCCAGCTTCTCAAATGCTTTGAAGACTATGCACTTTCCCCTTTGTCGTGTCCACCTGGGTTTACTTCACTCCATGAACATGTAGCAAACTCAAGGTGCTCATTGTTATTATTAATCCAGGGAAGCTCTGATTTGTCATTAGTTTTATTTGTAGCATTATCATTCGTAGCTAAATCCATACAGTGTAAATGCCATGAGACTAACAATTGGACTGTGTTAGGTACCTCAACCAAATACATGTTCTTTTGATGCCCTGGTAAAGTAGTTTTGCATGTACTGAATGCTTCAGCACTGTCTAAATAAGGCAGATCAGTGTCTAGGGTCATTTAAAATGCATTTGATCAACTTTTAAACTCGGCTTGGGGCTCGTGTTGTTGCACAAAAGGGAACCAATATTTATTTTTCACAAGTCTTTTCTCATAGACGCGGCTGTCAACTTCTCAGTTTGTTCATGCTCTGCTTTTAATGAGGTCTGATGTTTTGCAGAGTCATTATGTCTATTTTCATCCACATGGGAAGCTACTAGGGAGTCAAAAAATAGTTCTTTAGAAAGTTATTAAATAAAAGTTTTTTTGCTGTCGTCTCAGTTCTTTTCATCAGATGTGTCTTTATCTGGCTTCAGGTCAGTTCTCAAAGTGTAGGAAAGTTTTGTAAGTAAAACTATTTGCGCATCATTTTTTTTTTTCAAGCAGTCAATGTGAAATTGTAGCTGTGTGAAATAAATGATATAAAGAGAAAATATATAAAATCTATAAATGAGTACCTAAAATATGTTGTATGTTTTATAATCCTTGTAGAAAAGATTTTTGTAAGTATGTTTAAAGTAAAGTATTGGCTGGACCCTTGCCTTGTTTTAGGACAATGACAAGAATAATAATGTACAGAGAAATGTGTCCATGTTAAGAACTATACAATTGTGGCTGTGCAATTTATGTACATTTGCAACTAGAATAATTAAAGTTTTATTTAGTTATTTCATATCCCTGCTTTGTTGTCTTCATTACTGAATCATTCACTTGACAAGCATAATGCAACAATCATAAAATGTGGCGTTTCCTACTGATGTTTTTTCGAACCCAAAGTATGACGTTAGCCTACATAAGCCAACTATTGGGTTAATAATAAATATATCACTGGAGATTTCTATTTCAAATACATGCTGTTGTTTTGAGTGTTCTATTCATCAATGAGACAAAATGTATCACATTTTTTAAAAAAAAGACCAATCCCACACTTTGGAAAGGGTGTGTGTGTATATACTGAGAACAACTGAAGAAGTGTAATGAAATCATACAGTGTATTGTTTGAAATGCAATGTTTATTCATGACCATAAAAAGTGCATCTCAGTCAAGCCTAATGTGTATATATGTAGATGCCTGCAGCTGCAATGTGATATTAAATGATCTGTGTAAATATGTGCTAATCCTGTGAGATGTCCTCTTGCATTAAACCACAGCAAACCCCTTTTTTCCCTTCTATCATAATTTCTACATGCAGTTCAGTAAAGCTACAGTAAATGACTTAAGTGAAAAACAATAAATAATAAATCTCTATGGTTATAAATAAAACACAACTTCGTAAACTTTGGGTGCACTTGGTGCCATGCCTGGTGTTAACAACATTCCCTAACGAAAGGGCACCGTGTTCTGCCTAGTTAAAGGTGGCCATTTGAGATAATTAGCTGCTTTTCTGAAGTGAAGTGGTGTTACGACAGCATCCCTTCCCTTTAAGAAACATTGAATCCCTGGGATATTTTCTCAAGGATGCTTTCTTATCCCTGCAGTGATTGATTCACACAAATACTACCCACATTACCTGAAGGTAAGCATATAGGAGCAACGTGGCACAAGTCACATGCTCACACACACGCTGTCCGCTCATTTAGCACTGAAACAAGTGCCTGAGTGTTAGTGTACTGGCATCAGAACACACACATGAATGTATTCTGTTACATTTTTTCTGTGTAGTGTGGTGAAAGAAATATCTTTATCTGAGCTGTGTATAAACAATTCAACTTAAAGCTATTGCACAGAGAGTGAATCTATCCTGGCTTCTATATTTGATGATATTGGATTCATTATTCTTGTTTATTTATTCAAAAGCACATGGCATTGCCCTCTGGACATTCCTCAGAAGTCATGGAACTGTTTGTATGTGTGAGATTGTCAGTTCTCTGTGTTTGCTTTAGCAGAGAGTTGCATCGGCTGTTGCCGTAGATGGTGTCGGCGTGTCAGTGCTGGGGAACTGAACGTGTTTGGCGCTGATGATTGAGTTGGTTGTGACCGGTGTGGCCGTGGCTTCTCACTGTGGCTCTGCCCCTCGAGTGCCCCCTCACACACCTCCAGCAACAAGACCACCTGCTCCCGCAGGGGTACAGCCTTGAACCTGCGTGCTGCCAGGTAGAAGAAGGCCTCAATAAATGCCTGAAGACACATTCCTGAGAGAGAGAGAGAGAGAGAGAGAGAGTGCTTACTTTTATTAGATACTCAAAATTAACCAATCGCTTCCTTAGTTAAAGGGGTCATATAATGGTACATGCACTTTTACAAGTTGATTGTACTGAAATGCGTGTTGGCAGTGTCTGTACACAACCATCATAAAATGATAAAAATCCATCCAGTGTTTTTGTTTTAATCTCCTTATATGTTTTCCCCGGTCTCAAATCAAGCCGTTTGAGCTTGTGACGTCACACGGTCGGAAGCCCCTCCCGCGATTGTTGATTGACAGCAACCGACAGCAACGTTTCAACACAGACCCGCCCTCGCTTGTGAGCGAGCTGTCAATCATAGTATGCGTGGACCGGCGCGGACGGTCATTGTTGATATGCTGGAGCACTGTCTATGAGCAGAATGGCGTCTAAGCGATTGTGGTGTTCTGTTCTTGGGTGTAATAACGAACACAGCAGTCATTTTAATGTTCCTAAATCCGAACCGCCGAAGACGCAACGTCAATGCTTTCATGTTTGCGCGAATCATTTCTCACCAGACTGCTTATAAAGGAGGGTCAGTATAAAGCTGGTTTTGCTAAGAAGCTGCTCATGAGTGTAACGTTTTATTAATCTTTATATTAATATTTATATTAATCTTTGCAAATCGCCAGCTGCACGCTTCACGATGAATGCGTAGGTTTACACTCAGGGTACATTACGGCATGTTTTCTATGTATGATGTTCTCAATATAATTCATAATCCCACGTTTATACTGAACAACGTGTTATGGTTATTGTGTTACACACTGTGTACGCACAGAACAGAGAGGCGGAGTCAGCAAAGCTCATTATCATTTAAAGTCATATGCACTGAAACGGCGTGCTGAAAACAGAGCTGTTTTTGACCAAGTAAAATAAGTGTTTTCTTACAATACTAATGAGAATTTTTAATTAAAGTATATTACAAACTATTAATTTAGACCCTAAAGAATCATACTAGCTTATACAAAAAGGCATTATATGACCCCCTTAAAATATACAATCATGTGCCACGTACAAAAGTGTTGGTTTACTGTCGAAGTCAAAAAGACAGATAAGTTAAGTCAGAATAAACATTTACAGATAATGAACATTTACAGAATTGTGAATAATAATATGAATAAATAGAATTAAATTCATTTACAAGGATATTGCACAAAAAAGTGGGGTACTGCACAAGAGGGAAAAAGCCTGTGCGAAGAAACGGTTCCTCTTGACCCATCTTATGACAGTTATGACATTGATTAAAAATTACATGGTCAAAAAAAAGTAAAAAATGAAACCTGCATGGATGAATCATTTGCAATAAGATCAATACCATGCATTAAGAAAATAAGACTGAATTTTCATTTCGTGCCAACTTTGATATGACTCAGGTCCCTCCTTCAATGTAAGTCTATGGAACTTCGTCGCCCATACATGTAACGTATAACAATGACCCTGTAAAATAAAGTGTTACCAAATAATCTATACAAACCAAACAAGACAATACATGTAATTTGTCATTTAAATAGTATACTGACAAGAGAATGAAAGATTTGAGAAAAGTCATTAGTGACATTATTTCCAAGTTGTAAGAGGCTTTAATCAGAAGTGTACATATGTCAGATTTCCCCTTCTGCTTGTTTATTAATTAATGGGGCTTCATCTGTGTATTATTTAGTGTATGTGGTTTCAGTCATATCTCCACTCTGATGAAAACTTAATCTATATTTATGCTCCTGCTAAAAAAACGTCATCTGCAAGTGCAAATCATCAGCAGTGAATTCTCAAGGTCACATCTGAGCCTGAGAGTCGAGGGAGAAAAATACAGACAGCTTTAGTCTAAACAGAAACTTTGAACATTTTAAACATGAAGAAAGAGAGCCGTGAAATTCTCTCTGCACATTTCAATGGAAAGCCACTTGCTGTTAATACAAATATTCAGGTTCTCAGGAACCCTTAGGGGGTTTGAGCCTGAAGATGGATGCGGATCTCTTGTCTGACTACATATACTGAGCGTTAATGAGCCCTCGCTGCGTACATCATGGAGCCGTGAAATATATCTCGAAATAAAACAGAGGCTGCATGCTGTGCTGGTCAGAAATATGTGTACATTGAGAATGGATGGCGACAATTAATAAAGCAATGCTGTTTCCCAGAAGGAGAAAATGGGTTTCATTAAGCAGACAAATGAAGGAGCGCTTAAAGAACTCCGCATTATCCTGTCAAATGAAGCAGACTGAGCTCTGGGATGGATAGGAGTGAAGAGGGGAACTCAAAGACCGATAAATCCTTCCTTCTTTAAGTATTCGGTCCAAGTGTCCAGTCAGCATTCCTCAATAGTAAATGTATTACTATTAATGAAGATCACGGCAGCGCTATCTCTCCCTTTCCTCCTCGGGGATAAACAGTCTGACCCACCACCGCTTTTAAACAGCTACTTCTATTATTTATAAATATCAACCTTATCCACCAGTTATTACTTTCCTCTCCCCACACAGTTTGTCTTCTATGAGTGTGTGTGTTGATTTCCAACTGCAAGGCACTAATGACCAAATTCAGTGTAACCTTCTGGAATTCAGCTCACGTCATTCCACTCTGGCCATTTAGGAGCTCAGAGACTCAAGTATATATTCATTCTCTCTTTTGATTAGGAGAAGCAAGGCCTGGCATGCATTATTCATTTCATACGTTCCTCCAAGACAACGATGCTAGCATGACCTAACCTAATGCACCGTCACAAGGAATATTACCAGTGCTCATTTAAAAGCAGAAATTACTTGTGGGCACATTAGCTTTGACACACACACTCACACACACAAAATGTTCCCATTTACCAAAGTATCTTTTCATTGTGAAAGCAAAAAAAAAAAAAAAAAAAAACATTAAAGAAATTAAAATATGAAAGATTGAGGCAGAGCTTGAAAATTTGGTTATGTGGCATTAGTTGATTGGCCATGTATTTTTCCAATTTACAAGTACTGGGCAAATGAACGAAGAAGTGAATTTATTTGTCAATTATCTCCCCTGACGATCTCATTTATGACTGCATGTGAGGGGAAATGCGCTATGATGAATGGTTGCAAATGTGTCTTTTATTGGAGGCTGTTTAACAGCTTTTTGATTGTGTGTCAGCCTCGGGAGTGAAGATATGCTGTAAATTGCATCATGATCGGTGGGCTGCTTGCCTGCTTCTCTGGAGTCGGGGAGCATTCCAGCCCAGCGGCGTGTGATGTCGATGTACAGGATGTCCACTGAAGCCATCGAGAAGCTGCTGTTACTCAGCTTGCAGTTCCTAAAGGAGACACTCGATTAATGTGGTACGTGACCAGTGTCGGGGAAGTTCATTTTAAAAAGTAGTGTAATTAGTTACTCGTTACTTCTTAAAAAAAGTAATCCGTTACTTTACTTAGTTACCCCATATGGAAAGTAACTTTTTACGTTACTCGTTACTTTTACGTTACCTTTATGTTGCTTGCCTTTGGGCAGAACCCAATATCTGTTCCTAAATGTGTAGGCCTACATAAAGTTCTACTATGCATAATGCCATAAATGCATAATGCATTTATCAAAATTTTTAATATTTATGAAGAAATGCCCGTTAATAGGCATATGCATGGGCGGTGCTAGGGAGGGGCTAGAAAGAAAGCCCCCAAGAAAGACCAAAGCACCCCGTTAGCACCCCCAAAAATAATTTCTGGAAGCAATTATATTCAGGCTGTATACAATGGAAGTCCTGAACCGCATGGTGAAGAAAAAAAACGAAAACTTATCTTGTTATTTCGACATATTAAGGGGACATTCTAATCTGCATTAAGCCAAATTAAGCGTTCTTATAATGTTTTTCTATGGGAGGAAAATGTATTATTAAAATTAATTAAAAGTGTAATTAAACACGTTGCGATCATATTCTGGGCTCATCTGATTTTTTGTACATAGTATAGCCTACTTTATTATGATTTTTGTATCATAATGATTAATAAATGCATGCACAATTATCCGTAAACTTGATAAATGTTGCAGAATTAAATGAATGTGCAGTAAGTTGTACAAATAGAGAGTCTAAGCCTACTATACGTGTTGTTGTAGCCATTAAATAAGCGCATTTAGTTTCATATTTGTTAAAATATTATAATATTTTTTTTTTCATCTATGTTGATTATGAAAAGTGAACAGCATGAGTAAGATGGATGCGCAATATATCGGGAGACATTGAATGGGTCAGACATGATTTCTGATCATGACCACTTCATTAAGTTTTGTTTTGAAGAAAGCCTTTCTTTAAAGTGAATTTCGTTTTGTATAAATTGTATCTTAATTTTAATCATTTTTTTATCAACCAATTGCCTGGATTTAATGAATAAGCAGCAAATATAGCAGACAATACAATCATGACATGGAGAAACGGTCACTTGTTGCGCGTGAACTGGAGCGCATCTCTTCATAAATTAACCGAAACTCAGCGTATGCCTCACAGACATGAGAAATATATCTATATATAGAAAGCTTGAAATGTCTTTAAACAAAACAATTCAAAAGGAAAAGAAATAGGCTACTCTCTGATTATGTAATCCATTATGTGCATTTCTCTCTGTAGGCGCGTTCACTATGGAGATGGCGATCGCTGTCAAATCTGTCAAATGACGGAGATGGTGTCAAATCTGTCCCTGGGAAAAGTAAGGTTGCGCCGAATTGAAAATTTTCAGTAGTAGCGCGTTACACTACATTTTACCCAAAAAAGTAGTTATGTTACTGTAACGCACAACACACACAACACTGTACGTGACACTTCAATGTAGCCTTATTCTGACAATGGAAAACACTAAGAGGCTCTATGGAGGCAGAATTGTGTCAATCAATGTAATGGTTGTTGTTGGATTGAACATGTGACAGATGTTGACAGATGTTGCTTTGAAGGTTAGAACATTGGCTTTGCTACTGCCATCCTCTAACAGTCGAACTAAAGGAACTAATGACTTGCCTGATGAAGGTTCGGAAACCGGTCGGCCCCAGTCTCATGGTTCCTTTGACACCAAGGAAGCGCAGGAAAATGGCAGCAATGCGTTCCACGGCCCGCAAGTTATTAAACTGCTTGGTGTATTTGGGGAAGACTTGTTTTAAACACAAAGTTGGAAGAGAATCCATCAAGCCTTCTTTCTCATCACTTCCTGTCTCCACAGCAATACCGTCTTCTGGTGAACCGCCCCCCGTGTTTAAACTGTTGGCACAGAAACAAAAGGTTAAACTCAACACACACAAAATCCTTTGTGTAGACCTGCAACATTGAATCTCTAAATTGAGGAAGCAGCGGTATATACACTCACCTAAAGGATTATTAGGAACACCTGTTCAATTTCTCATTAATGCAATTATCTAATCAACCAATCACATGGCAGTTGCTTCAATGCATTTAGGGGTGTGGTCCTGGTCAAGACAATCTCCTGAACTCCAAACTGAATGTCAGAATGGGAAAGAAAGGTGATTTAAGCAATTTTGAGCGTGGCATGGTTGTTGGTGCCAGACGGGCCGGTCTGAGTATTTCACAATCTGCTCAGTTACTGGGATTTTCACGCACAACCATTTCTAGGGTTTGCAAAGAATGGTGTGAAAAGGGAAAAACATCCCGTATGCGGCAGTCCTGTGGGCAAATATGCCTTGTTGATGCTAGAGGTCAGAGGAGAATGGGCCGACTGATTCAAGCTGATAGAAGAGCAACTTTGACTGAAATTACCACTCGTTACAACCGAGGTATGCAGCAAAGCATTTGTGAAGCCACAACACGCACAACCTTGAGGCGGATGGGCTACAACAGCAGAAGACCCCACCGGGTACCACTCATCTCCACTACAAATAGGAAAAAGAGGCTACAATTTGCAAGAGCTCACCAAAATTGGACAGTTGAAGACTGGAAAAATGTTGCCTGGTCTGATGAGTCTCGATTTCTGTTGAGACATTCAGATGGTAGAGTCAGAATTTGGCGTAAACAAAATAAGAACATGGATCCATCATGCCTTGTTACCACTGTGCAGGCTGGTGGTGGTGGTGTAATGGTGTGGGGGATGTTTTCTTGGCACACTTTAGGCCCCTTAGTGCCAATTGGGCATCGTTTCAATACCACGGCCTACCTGAGCATTGTTTCTGACCATGTCCATCCCTTTATGACCACCATGTACCCATCCTCTGATGGCTACTTCCAGCAGGGTAATGCACCATGTCACAAAGCTCGAATCATTTCAAATTGGTTTCTTGAACATGACAATGAGTTCACTGTACTAAAATGGCCCCCACAGTCACCAGATCTCAACCCAATAGAGCATCTTTGGGATGTGGTGGAACGGATGTGGATGTGCATCCCACAAATCTCCATCAACTGCAAGATGCTATCCTATCAATATGGGCCAACATTTCTAAAGAATGCTTTCAGCACCTTGTTGAATCAATGCCACGTAGAATTAAGGCAGTTCTGAAGGCGAAAGGGGGTCAAACACAGTATTAGTATGGTGTTCCTAATAATCCTTTAGGTGAGTGTGTGTGTATATATATATATATATATATATACACACACATTTTTACAAATTTTTTACAATTATATATTTTCTACAAGTAACAGAAAAATTAATAAAGCATTCAAAAAAGAAATATTAAAATACAATTTACAAATAATTTGATTTTAAATTGTAATAGTGAAAACTTTAATGTAAAACTGACAACTTTATAACCACGCAAACTTTAACCATTTTAACTGGTGTCCTATGCAATAAAATATATATTGTACTAAGTTTCTCTCTCTCTCTTCCTATCGCTTTTTATATTTTGACACATTTAAGACGCTAGATGAGGAAAAAAAGTCAAGGTCACGTAAGAAACAGCTAAACAAGATTTTGTGATAACAGCATTACGCATAAACAAAGAAAATCTGTCAAGTAGGAGAATGGAGAATTTCAAACCAAAAGAACTAAATAAAAAATAAAAAGAAATCCTCAGTGAATAGCATCACAAACCACAAGCCTTACAATTTTCTCTCATTAGACCCCTCTTTCTCTCACTTACCCCAGGACAACATAATGAAAAACAATTATTTAACAATCACAAAACCAACGGAGCGAACTGCAGTCCTCTCATACGTGCACTGAGCCCAGATGGCCGAGAAACCAAAAGCAGTTTGTTGTGTGTAGATGACTGCATTTCAGCTCTGATGTAAGTAACTCTGCACTTTTAGTCTAAGTAGATGCACTTCCATGGCTTCTGACCTGAAGGTTGTGGCTCGAGACTTAGGGTAAAAGTGCTAATGACACTGACATGACTTACTAACACACTTAATAGGTTTACTTGAAGACAGGAAGAGTCTTCTCTCTCACATACAACCTTTAGCACGCACATACACCATCTGAGTGTTTTTTCTGCTTCACAAACTTAATACAATCGACATAAATCATTTCAACATGTTCTTCAAAATGTTAAGGAGAATTTTTTTTTGTAAAATCCACTGACAAAAAAAACGTATTCAAAATACCAAGGTATTACTATGTGTTTGTACATGTACCATGGTATTCATTTTTATTCTTTGAAGCTTATAATTTTATAAAGCACGCACTTTATTTTTTAGTAATAAACATGCCACAAATGCTGTCGACTGACCTTAACTTGTACTGAACCTGCAATGTTTCCTGGAAGATATCACACTTGTCTCTGTGACTGCCGGAGGCTCTATAAACAGCCAAAAAAATGGCTTGACTTTTAATATAATCTCATAAGATACTGTATGTCTAACATATTTATCGAAACATCGAATCGCCTCAGGGTCATCTGAGCTAATTTCCCACAGAAGCCTCTGAAAATGTGCAAGATAAACTGGTCCAACAAAACACATGATCGACATCACTAGTAGAGGAACAGCACAAATATAACTGAGAATTCTGCGAGGAATAGACTGTCATTATACAACACTAGTGAAGACATTCTGGCTTCGTAAAGCCTTAGTGACTGTCTACTTGTCAGCATTAGCCGTGACAATTGTACTCAGTACACCATAGCTTCAAAAAGCATCAAAGGAAGCGAATCAGAAGAGTTTGTGATCACGGCATGTAGATTCAGACCGTCACTGATGAAGGTTTGTTATTTCAGGTTGACTTGAATGAGGTTATAAGATGAAAGAGATTGTGACTGAGCATGAAGAACTTTCTCTCGGAGTGTCCTTGATTTATTTTATTCATTCAATCTTTTGTGCCAATATGAGTTTGTTTGCTCGACCATAAGAGACATTCCTACAGGGGAGATTGTTTATCTGTTTATGTAAATGTATTTATGACATACTAATATACTCCTTGTAAGAACTAGAAGTCTGGAAGTGTTAGTGAGTACGTTATTTTTTTTCATTTTTTTTTTCATATCCTTTACAGAGTTTGGAAGACTTTTAGCATTTTTTTTTTTAAATAAGAACAACTTGTATATTTTTTCATTTACTGCTGCCCAGAAGAATCTGCATAACATATGTAAATGTTTCACAAGACAAAATAAATGAAATCACACAAATGAACAAAATCACACACCCTTTTTTGGTGTGTTTGCACACCCTTGAATCCCTAAATCGTCCAAAGCTGGACATTAACAATCATAGCCATTGTATACTTTCA
The DNA here is from genome assembly GCA_029959095.1 of Rhinichthys osculus. NCBI lineage: Eukaryota > Metazoa > Chordata > Actinopteri > Cypriniformes > Leuciscidae > Rhinichthys > Rhinichthys osculus. The sequence goes on along the minus strand of JARWKJ010000004.1, from coordinate 25,208,137 downwards.
AACAAAAATTGTACAACAGCTGTCACTGGGTTAGTTATATTATTAAATATAAGCGTGTATCATTTAGTTACTAATATGCAGCCTTTAGGTGTAAATAAGGTACACATCTGTTAAACAATTATTATTTTTTTTTTTGAAGAAAATACTTTTACTCA